>CM030366.1:195493286-196196590 GCA_017893485.1 Hemerocallis citrina
AATCTACGAATGATTAGTAGATCTTTGTTTATAAAATCGTATTGCTAAAGACAAGATTAAGATTTGAGTATGGTTATGATCGGATGGTGAACGCCTGGATCTTATACATTGTAAATCAGATTTTGATTTAGATTTGTGAAAGAAATTTAGTCTTGTGAAACTCTAATGAAAGGATATGTGATTTAGAACATGAGAACTTGAGTTTTGACATATTTGATGTTTTGAGTAATATATATCCATAATGAGGATTTGTTGAGATCTATCATTTTCCCTGAATACGAACTATTTTCATAAACAATGAATCTTTAGAAAACCCCAGTTTTGATTTTGTAATCAGACCTAAATTTTGAAAATTGTAGGCCGACAGTCGACTGGCCTACTGTACAGTCGACTGGTACGAGCCTGCTAGTGTATTTTAGAATCCATGAAAAATCGTTCTGGACAGTCGACCTAGCTTGTAGGCAGTCGACTGGTTCACTGAGGAATTTATTTTGTAAAAATTATTAGTCCTTTTTGGACAGTCGACCTATAATCCTTTAAGTCGACTTACATACTTAGAATATTTTTGTGAAATTATTGGAATTTACCTCGGGTAAGTCGACAGATTCTCTTATAAGTCGACTTATATGACTTAGTTTATTTTTGTGAAATTTTGGATATTTGTCCTCTGGGCAGTCGACTTACTACAGTATAAGTCGACTGGTACTGAAGGATCTTTGTAAACTTTAGTGTTATTTCGAAAGATTGGTTTTCAGATAACTCAGTCTATACTTGACATTCAGTTCAGTATTTGATTTGATATATTCAGTTGAGCCACTTTGTTTAATGGGACTTTGGTTTAGACTTTTTGAGTTTGAGTCTCTAGAGGTGTGTGACCCTAGTATACCGGTGTTGAGTTATTTGTTGAGGCCCGTAGAGGCATTTCAGTTATTCAGTTTTAAATTTAGGCCGGTAGGGTACACCACTCTAGGAGATTCGTTAAGTAAATAATTAACCCAAAACGATAAGGACAGGCACTAGTGGTGATATGATGAACGGGAACATGAGTCAAGAACCTCAGTATGGCTTTCGATGTGGGATTTAATCTCTGGAATTATCACAGTAGATTATTAGTGGTGTGGGATATGTCTCCGGAATTATCACAGTCTTGTGGTGTGGGACAATCTCCGAAATTATCACGGTAACTACTTGTGGTGTGGGATTGATCTTCAGAATTATCGGAGTCGAGGTGAAGCACATGTTGTATTCGTGTGGTGACGTGTCAATGTTTCGGTGTGGGATGATCTCCGGAATTATTCAGGTGAAATATCTTGGGTGTGGGATCCATCTCCGGAATTATCGGGCATGAGATACTATCCATAGTTTATCTTTATCTCGTAGTAGTCATCGCGTTAGGATTAGTTGCATAGCAGGGGATTGAACCCTATGAAGTGAAGACGTTAAGGGCTTGCACCGGACCTATGTAGAATGGGATGCATAGACTCCGACAAGTACGCATTAGTGAGTCAGCATATAGAAATTGTGTTTTCTTGACTTGGTTTTATGCATGTGGTTTCCTGTTTTCTACACCCGACACTTAGTTTAGTTCCATTTGATGTTTTCATGTTTACTGTCATTTCTCACTTCCCATTTCTTATTTAATATATGTTGTTTCAGAATTTGTGAGGTATGTTCATTTATGTTGTTTGTTGATTTTATGTCACTCACACCATTTATGGCTGACCCCTTTAGTTTGGGGGTTAGGGATCATCTCTAGCCTCACATGTTGCAGGTTGTTGCTTAGAGTTTGGAGGTATGGATGCTCGAAGCATATTTGAGATAAATTGATTCATAAGAGTTTTGTGTAAAATTGTAATAGCAGATTTGAGTTAGTTCTGTGTTGTAAATGAAAAAAAAACATTGTTTGAGTTGTTTTGAATTCCGTTGTGATTTGTAAAAGTTTGTTTTAATAAAAGTTGAAAATTTTAGTGGTATTGGTTGTGTTTAATATTATATTGAAGCGGATCGCTGGGAATGTGCCACGTATTTTCTAAGATATCTTATTAGAAATTCAGGGCGCTACAGAGATTGGTATCAGAGCATGCTTCAATAGTAATTCTAAACATGACATAAAAATAACCTAGGTGTGGACACTAGTGTGTGAGTACCTAGGTGTGGACATTAAAGAGTGAGTATCACATAGAACTGAAACATGATGTTTTACCTTTGGGATACAAGTGAAGTTTTGCCAAAGGATATTGATGTGAATTTGAATTGTGTGTGATGCTCTAACTTTTCCCTCGTTTTGCAGTATTCAAAATGGTTGCACCCAGGGGCAGGAATGGTGGTAACAATGAGGATGGATCTGGTAGTTCTCGAGGAACGAGAATTGATCTTGAGGCTGAATTCGCCAAGGTATACCAGACTCTGAATGCGCTAATGGAGTTTAATTTGGTGCAAACTCAGAATCAGCAGCAGAATCAGCAGCCAAATCATGGAGCTGGACAGGGATTTGTTAACGCCGATCCTATCAAGCAGATCGAGTCCTTTAAGAGGATGAGGCCGCCAATCTTTGAGGGGCAATCTGATCCAAACGCAGCTGACGATTCGATTAGGAAGATGCAGACAATCTTCGAGGTATCGGAGACTCCGGCAGCCAGCAAAGTGAAGTTGGCCACGATGCAGCTAGAGAAGGACGCTGGTGTCTGGTGGGAGTCGGTAAAAAGGACTTTGGGAAACTAGCCAATGACTTGGGAAGCTTTTCTGGAGGAGTTCAGAGATCGCTTCTTTCCCCTAGATGTTCAGGAGAAGAAGGCGACCGAGTTCTTGAACCTTCAGCAGGGCAGCATGACCGTGCGGGAGTATGAGACCAAGTTTGCTCAGCTTTCGAGGTATGCACCAGAGTTGGTCGTTGACGAGGCAAAGAAGGCCAAAAAGTTTGAGCAGGGCTTGAGGCCAAACTTGAGGTCGAGGATGATCCCGTTGGGCATCAGAAAATTCGACAAGCTAGTCAGGAGAGCAGCTATGACTGAGGAGGATATGGACCAGTTTCAGAAGAGGCAAGATACATGGAACCGGAACAAGAGGCCAGCATCAGGCCAGAGTGGGAAGGGATTCCCCGCGAAGCAGGCCAAGTTCAGTGATCCGGTGCAGAAGGCACCTGTAACTCAGGGAGTGACCTGTTATTACTGCAAGGAGGCAGGACATTACAGGTCAGCATGTCCGAAGTTGGCAAAGCATATTTGTTTCCAATGTGGGCAGGCAGGACATTCTCAGCCCCATTGTCCACAATTGAGGAATGATGGTTCAGGTGGAAGCAAATTTCAGAAGAGGCAAGGGCGAGTATTTGCATTAACCGAGGAGGACGCGGGTAACTCGGAAGATGTAATACAGGATATGCAAGAATTCTGATTTTTATTTTGAATCAATGTAATAAGTAAAACCTTTATTTGAGAACAATTTAAGATTGAGTATCATTCTTATTGTAACAGGAGTTGTTTTAATTAATGGAATAAAGGCAAAGGTTTTATTTGACACTGGTTCATCGCATACTTTTGTATCGCCAAATTTTGCAAAGATCTTAGGTGTGGAACCTAAGTTATTTCCAGGCAGGATTTTGTCAGTGGCAACGCCGTCAGGTGAAGAATTGATCGCTGATCGGTATTACGAGGGCTGTAATATCGAGATTGGTAGGAGGTTGTTCGGCATTGATTTGATCGAGCTGAAAGTCTTGGGGGTGGATGTCATCGTGGGCATTGATTGGATGGCAATATATGATGCCACAATTGAATGCAAGCAGAAGGAGGTGTTGGTGAAAGCACCAGGTGGACCCGCAGTGACTTTCCAAGGGAAGAAGAAGATTCCGAAGGTGGTTGCAATGATATCCAAGATGGTTATTTCGGGTGAAGTCAAGGGCATCCCGGTTGTCAGAGATTTTTCTAAGGTGTTCTAGGATGATTTTCCAGGATTACCGCCGCAGAGAGATGTGGAGTTTTGCATCAATGTTCAGCCGGGGAGTGCGCCAATTTCCAAGGCACCGTACAGGATGGCACCTGTAGAGCAAGATGAAGTGAAGAAGCAGATTGAGGAGCAGTTGAGCAAAGGGCTTATCAGGCCGAGTTCTTCTCCGTGGGGAGGCAGTGTTGTTGGTCAAGAAGAAGGATGGGTCAATGAGGATGTGCATTGACTACCGGGAGTTGAATAGGGTGACTATTCAAAACAAGTATCCACTGCTGCGGATTGATGATTTATTCGACAGGCTTCGAGGAGCAGCTGTGTTTTCGAAGATTGATTTGAGGTCAGGGTATCATCAGGTTCGAGTCAAGGAGGAAGATGTGAGTAAGACTGCTTTCAGGACTCGTCATGGACTCTATGAGTTTTTGGTGATGCCGTTCGGGTTGACGAATGCGTCAGTAGTGTTCATGGATATGATGAATCGGGTTTTGAGGCCATTTATTGACTCCTTCGTGGTGGTTTTCATCGACGATATTTTGGTGTATTCGAAGTCGGAGGAGGAGCATTCTATGCACTTGACAGCGGTATTGCAGAAATTGCAGGAGCATAGCTTGTATGCCAAATTGTCGAAGTGTGAGTTTTGGAAGTCTGAGGTAGCTTTCCTTGGTCATATTCTTTCTAAGGAGGGAGTAGCTACTGATCCTCAGAAAGTTGAAGTAGTGAAGGATTGGCCCAGGCCAACGTCTGTGAAGGAAGTCAGAAGTTTCTTGGGTTTAGCTGGTTACTATAGGAGATTTATCCAGGGTTAATCTCAGATTGCAGTTCCTTTGACAGGTTTGACCCGGAAGAATGTGGCATTTCTATGGACTGATAAGTGTGAGGAGAGTTTCCTTGAGTTAAAGGAAAGGTTGACTACTGCACCTATCTTAGCTTTGCCGCAAGCTGGGAAGGATTATGATATCTACAGTGATGCATCTCTCAGAGGTTTGGGTTGTATCTTGATGCAAGAAGGCAAGGTTATTGCTTATGGTTCGAGGCAATTGCGTCCGCATGAGAAGAATTATCTGACGCATGATTTGGAGCTAGCAGCTATCATTTATGCCTTGAAGCTGTGGAGGCATTATGTCTATGGTGAAAAGGTTAACATGAACACCGACCACAAGAGCCTGAAGTACATTTATCAACAGAAGGATCTAAATCTTCGGCAGAGAATGTGGTTGGAGGTATTGGAAGACATTCGTCCCGAGATCAAGTATCATCCGGGCAAGGCGAATGTGGTGGCTGATGGACTTAGCAGGAAGAGTAGTTTATCGAGTTTGATCACTACTCGAAGTGAGTTGGCAGCAGGAGATTGATCAGGCAGGTATCGAGGTAGTGCTGCAAGGTTTAGGGGCATCTTTGGCTTAGTTGAGGTTGCAGCCGTCCTTGAGAGAGAGGATTGTGGAAGGTCAGAGATCAGACTCCGAGATTCAGAAGATGCTACAACAGGTTTCAGGGGGCAAGCTATCAGAGTTTCGTGTCCAAGATGGAATTCTTTGGATGGGTGAGAGGTTGTGTGTTCCAGATAATGCAGATTTGAGAGATAGTATCTTGCAAGAAGCACACAGTACCTTGTTGTCAGTTCATCCAGGAGGCACGAAGATGTATAGGGACATCAAACAACACTTTTGGTGGTCTGGTATGAAGCGAGATGTAGCAAATTTTGTGGCAAGGTGTCTGATTCGTCAGCAGATCAAAGCAGAAAATCAGAGACCTGGAGGTTTGTTACAGCCGTTGCCCATTCCGGAGTGGAAGTGGGAGAATATCAGTATGGATTTCATCACGGGTTTGCCGGGGAGTTCAAAGGGCAATGACTCGATTTGGGTTGTTGTGGACTGCTTGACTAAGCCGGCTCACTTTCTATTACTTGGTCGATGGAGAAATTGGATGAGTTGTACATTGGGGAAATTGTGAGACTTCATGGAGTTCCTGTGTCGATTATATCCGACAGAGATGTAAGGTTCACTTCAAGGTTTTGGAAGAGCCTACCAGCAGCTTTAGGCACCAGAACTGATTTCAGTACCGCTTTTCATCCACAAACCGATGGTCAGACGGAGAGGGTGAATCGAGTGCTGGAAGATATGTTGAGGGCTTGTGTTATGGATTTCGGTGGTAGTTGGGAGAGATACTTGGCATTGGTTGAGTTTGCTTATAACAACAGTTACCATGCGAGTATTGGGATGGCACCGTATGAGGCTTTGTACGGGCGGAGGTGCAGGACACCTGTTTGTTGGTATGAGGTTGGCGAGAGGTAGATGTATGGTCCTGAGATCGTGCAGCAGACATCCGAGAAGATTGAGCTGATTCGCAAGAGGTTGGTCGAGGCTCAGAGTCGGCAGAAGAGTTATGATGATACTCGACGAAGAGATTTGGAGTTTGAAGTTGGGGATGCAGTTTTCCTCAAGGTTTCTCCGACCAAAGGAGTGATCAGGTTTGGTAAGGGAGGCAAATTGGCGCCAAGGTATATTGGGCCATACAGGATCATGGAGCGGATTGGCAAGACAGCTTATAGATTGAAGCTTCCAGAGGAGTTGGCACAGGTGCATGATGTATTCCATGTGTCATTATTGAGGAAGTATGTGCCAGATCAGAATCATCAGTTGGTAGAGGTTCTTGAAGATCTACAGGTGAACTGGAGTTACAAGGAACTGCCTGTTGAGATCGTTGATCGTAGGGAGAAAGTTCTTAGGAGCAAGGTGATACCTATGATCAAGGTGTTGTGGAGGAATCAGCAGTTCGAGGAGGCTACTTGGGAGCCAGAGGATCGCATGCAGAAGGATTTCCCCGAGCTTTTTGCATGAGTGTATTCCTGTTATGTGATTGTAATTCTTTGAATGATAGTACTTTGATTGAGTTATAATTCCTCTATTTTGATTATGTTGTCATATGAAATTGTTTTGGACTATGTTTTATTTATGAGATATTGTTCCCTTTGTTGGTATGATGTTTGGACTCATTAGTAGTAGTTCTGAGGACAGAACTCTTCTAAGGAGGGAGTGATGTAGAACCCCGTATTTTCAAATATTATTTTTATATTTGAAAATGAATTTAAATTGATTTTTGGAGAATTTAATGAATATTTTCAGAAAAATTTATCTTGTTACACGTGCAAAACACGTGCAAATACTTTTATGGAAAGTTTGAAAATTTGGTTTTCTTTATCATTATTTAATATTTGGGATTTATTTAGTATTTTTCCAGATTTTTCTGAAATTAATTGGGACTATTTGCAATTTTTGAGGAAAGAAGGATCTTTTTGCAAATTTGACATTTTTAGGGGTTAAAGTGCAAAATGTATATTCTGGACGTTTTGAACAGTATTGGTTGAGATTTAGAATTGTATTTTACTTTTAAATCCTAATTTAAATGAATTTTGGTCGAATTTCCAAGACTAGACCTATATATGTAAAGTTGTATTTTGGAAAGGATTATTTTGCAAAAGTGGGGTAAAACCCTAAACTCCTAATCCCGGATATTAGGATTTCTTTCAGCCGTCATTAAGGAGAAAATACAAAATTTTTGGAGATTTATTTTGGTGGAGAAAGAAGAGGTTTGGATCTAGCAAAATGAAAGCTTTTCGTTGAATATTCTCAATTCAAGGTGAGTGATATAAAATTTGTTTTATTGTTTGATTCATGTGGGTGACATTGTGTGTTTTGTTTTGTTTGTGAATGATATAAATTTGTCTTATGGTTGATCCATGTATGCGAGTGGCAATATTGTTGATTGATGTTGTGAATGATATAGATCTTGTATTGTGGTATGATCCATGTGATTAATGATTATTGTTGTACCATGTTGTGAAATCTACGAATGATTAGTAGATCTTTGTTTATAAAATCGTATTGCTAAAGACAAGATTAAGATTTGAGTATGGTTATGATCGGATGGTGAACGCCTGGATCTTATACATTGTAAATCAGATTTTGATTTAGATTTGTGAAAGAAATTTAGTCTTGTGAAACTCTAATGAAAGGATATGTGATTTAGAACATGAGAACTTGAGTTTTGACATATTTGATGTTTTGAGTAATATATATCCATAATGAGGATTTGTTGAGATCTATCATTTTCCCTGAATACGAACTATTTTCATAAACAATGAATCTTTAGAAAACCCCAGTTTTGATTTTGTAATCAGACCTAAAATTTGAAAACTGTAGGCCGACAGTCGACTGGCCTACTGTACAGTCGACTGGTACGAGCCTGCTACTGTATTTTAGAATCCATGAAAAATCGTTCTGGACAGTCGACCTAGCTTGTAGGCAGTCGACTGGTTCACTGAGTAATTTATTTTGTAAAAATTATTAGTCCTTCCTGGACAGTCGACCTATAATCCTTTAAGTCGACTTACATACTTAGAATATTTTTGTGAAATTATTGGAATTTACCTCCGGTAAGTCGACCGGTTCTCTTATAAGTCGACTTATATGACTTAGTTTATTTTTGTAAAATTTTGGATATTTGTCCTCTGGGCAGTCTACTTACTACAGTATAAGTCGACTGGTACTGAAGGATCTTTGTAAACTTGAGTGTTATTTCGAAAGATTGGTTTTCAGATAACTCAGTATATACTTGACATTCGGTTCAGTATTTGATTTGATATATTCAGTTGAGCCACTTTGTTTAGTGGGACTTTGGTTTAGACTTTTTGAGTTTGAGTCTCTAGAGGTGCGTGACCCTAGTATACCGGTGTTGAGTTATTTGTTAAGGCCCGTAGAGGCATTTCAGTTATTCAGTTTTAAATTTAGGCCAGTAGGGTACACCACTCTGGGAGATTCGTTAAGTAAATAATTAACCCAAAACGATAAGGACAGACACTAGTGGCGATATGATGAACGGGAACATGAGTCAAGAACCTCGGTATGGCTTTCGGTGTGGGATTTAATCTCCGGAATTATCACAGTAGATTATTAGTGGTGTGGGATATGTCTCCGAAATTATCACAGTCTTGTGGTGTGGGACAATCTCCGGAATTATCACGGTAACTACTTGTGGTGTGGGATTGATCTCCGGAATTATCGGAGTCGAGGTGAAGCACATGTGATATTCGTGTGGTGACGTGTCAATGTTTCGGTGTGGGATGATCTCCGGAATTATTCAGGTGAAATAACTTGGGTGTGGGATCCATCTCCGGAATTATCGAGCATGAGATACTATCCGTAGTTTATCTTTATCTCGTAGTAGTCATCATGTTAGGATTAGTTGCATAGCGGGGGATTGAACCCTATGAAGTGAAGACGTTAAGGGCTTGCACCGGACCTATATAGAATGGGATGCATAGACTCCGACAAGTACGCATTAATGAGTCAGTATATAGAAATTGTGTTTTCTTGACCCTGTTTTATGCATGTGGTTTCCTGTTTTCTACACCCGACACTTAGTTTAATTCCACTTGATGTTTTCATGTTTACTGTCATTTCTCACTTCCCATTTCTTATTTAATATATGTTGTTTCAGAATTTGTGAGGTATGTTCATTTATGTTGTTTGTTGATTTTATGTCACTCACACCATTTATGGCTGACCCCTTTAGTTTGGGGGTTAGGGATCATCTCTAGCCTCACATGTTACAGGTTGTTGCTTAGAGTTTGGAGGTCTGGATGCTTGAAGCATATTTGAGATAAATTGATTCATAAGAGTTTTGTGTAAAATTGTAATAGTAGATTTGAGTTAGTTCTGTGTTGTAAATGAAAAGAAAACATTGTTTGAGTTGTTTTGAATTCCGCTGTGATTTGTAAAAGTTTGTTAATAAAAGTTAAAAATTTTAGTGGTGTTGGTTGTGTTTAATATTATATTGAAGTGGATCGCTGGGAATGTGCCACGTATTTTCTAAGATATCTTATTAGAAATTCGGGGCGCTACAGGACTATTCTCTTCTATTTCTTTCTCTCTCCCGTGTGTACGCACACAATAACCGAAGACCAGTGGGTCCTTTTACTGCCACGTCACACACAACAGGGTGCTGTCTTTCTCAAATGGCAGGTGGGCCCCTTAGTGACGTCATGACGTCACCGCACAATAGCACCTCACAAGCCTGATGTTCTTCACGTGTGCACCCCCCTCTACTATTCATTTTGAATTTATTTACTAAATTGCCATCATGTATTATATATATATATATATATATATATATATATATATATATATATATATATATATATATATATATATTTCAAATTACGCCTATATATATTTCAAATTACGGGGTGTTACACTTGCTTTAGGGCAATAGTGTGCTTTCTGCCTTTCGCACCACGAGGATTCTAACCATCTATTCTTGCAATGCTCTTTTTTATCTCCATTGTGGTCGATTTGCTTAAACACTTGGCATGTCACTTCCCGTCCAAATTGTATCAACTCTTGGTGGACCTCTTGGAGAAACCTCAATGTCAGCCGTCTGGTTCTCAAATCTTGGGATTTATCCATGACTGCATTGACTTGGATTATTTGGACCGAAAGGAATAACCGACATCTTTAATAATACCTCACGATCCATCCTTTATCTCGTTGATGATCTCCTTTTCTTTACCAGGTTCTGGTCTTCTGCGTTATCTCAAAAAAGATTTATAACCTACACCTTCATAATTTAGAGGTGGCAGCTGCTATTTTCTTACAAAATACTTACTTACCTCCTTAAGTGTTATACGTTTATTTTTCCAGAGTCTTGTTTTCTGTTATCTTTGCTATATGTCTTTGTTTGATATATGTTATTTACTCCTTGTTGGCCTTTTTGTGGTGGCCAAGGCATTTCTTCTTTTTCTTATAACCTCCATCAATTCTTTACACTTCTTTAACTATTTTTCTTTCATTTCTTTAATTGCAGAGCTGCTTTGGGGGTTGTTCTCGCTTGTGCCCCGAGCAATGTCCGTCTTGGCTTGCCTTTTTGGTGGCTGGTTGTGTCAGGGGTTAGGCGTGTTATTGACTCTTGTTTTTGGTGTTGCTGGCTAGAGCTAGTTTTTTTATTTTCTCTGTTCCATGTTGGGGCTATGTTTATTTGGGTCTTAGCTATCTGTTGTTGAATCCTACCTCCCTACTCTTAATTAATTTTTTTCTTATCTTTTTTGGCTTACTCTTTCGAGGAGGCTGTTATTATCTGACTCCTAATCTTTCTGTTATTACATTTTCTGTTTTGTTCTTTAATTTTCCTGTTGGTCACGATTTTGATATTTTGATTGATTGTTTCTCTTAAGTTTGAAGGTGTTACCCTTCTCTTGTTGGTTTTCCCAGTGTGGCAGACTTTGTCTGTTTTTCGGGGTTGGATTAGCCCCTCAACTAAGGCAGCTGGGTTGGAATCATTACTTTTGTTTACAGGGGTGCACTAAGGTCTCAGGTGTAGTTTTACTCCATCCTTCATCTTTGTCATTTCGTTAGTGGCACCTATGCTTGCCTGAGTGACTGTTGGGAGTAGTTCGACTTTCAATTTTGAGTGGCTCTTGGTCGTCTTGGTTGCTTCCGGGCCATATGTGGTGAATTGCCGTTTGTCCTGGTTCGGGTGAGATTCAGTTTTCGCCGAAGTCGAACCTGCTTTAGTCAGTGACTTTCGAGCCACTTCTTCGATGACGCGTGGTGCTCCTTTAGCTCCTATCCACCTTATTGGAGTTATTTTCGTCCTTTGACGCTGCGCTTGGTGGTCTTAAATTTTTTTTGTTGCTGTTATTGTTGATCGGTTGCTAATCATTCATTAGCTGTTTCCGGTGCTATTGTTGTTGTTTCTATCTGTTGCAATTATGATTGGGGTGCTCCTACTTTCAGTTTTGCCCTCTTGTAAACTATTTTTTCTGTACATTTCTTTTGGCTTAATATATAATTTTTTCTGGGTTGGAGTGTAAGGCTCTATATTGTTTCTAAAAAAAAAAATTCTCAGTCAGATGAAGGAGATTTGACAAAAAAAATTACATGAGATGCTTAAGAGAATTATTGCATCAATTTTTTTCTTGCACACATAATAATAATAATAATAATAATAATAATAATAATCATCGTCCCAAATAGTTTAGGCTCACATTTTTCTTCATATGACGTTGTTTACCTTATAGTTGTTAACCACCTAAACGTGCAGCTTCTTACAAGTGACGGACGGACGCGGGGGGGGGGGGGGGGGGGGGGGGGGGGGGGGGGTGGGGAGGGGGGACGGCGGGGGGGTTTGCACCTCTCACTTTGCAAAAACAAATCAATAAAACTTTTCAGAAATTCACCCTTATTAACACAAATAAAATTTCTATTTAACCCCCCTGTTAATTCAAAGAAGAAGCTCTAAGTTGAGCACTACCTTTAATTTATTAATATTAATAATAAGAAACAATCAAAGTAATTTCAATATTGCCACAACTTCAAAAAAAGAATAAGTAAACAAACAAACCGTGAATAATAATATACATAATTAATAATATTATTTTTATATTTTATTAATTATTATTATTATAATATTTTTTTGGGCCAATGGAAAACAATTTATGAATTTGTTGTTAGCTATGCTCCCCTACAAAAAAAATCTGGCTTTGTCTCTGCTTCTTACATGAGTATTTGCAAAATTGTCATAATCAAGGTTTGACAAAATAATACAAAACATATTGTTTATTGCGATACTTTGGCAATATTTCCAAGTTTGCTGTATAGTCCATGAATGGTGAGCCTAATATCACTTTTTTGAATTTTCTGACTCTGCTGTATGGGATAGCCCATAGACTCACCGCCTTGCTTCTGAGTGAGCATCCTTCATAGATTTTTCTAATATCTATATCTTTGAATCGATTTAGTTATTAGCTGTTTTTATTTGGTGTAAATTTTAAAGACCAAACTGATTAATTTGATGGCTAAATTGCGAATAATATGATTATGAGACTAAATCGCAAATATCTATTAATTAAAAGACTAAATTGAAAAGTCATTAATTAGGTCATTCTAACTGAGGAACTAAATTGCAAAGACCATAATTTAGGAGAATGAATTATAAATATACATTAATTAAGGGACCAATTTGAAAAAAAAAACTATTTGTTATAAAAGTGAGTTATTTTTTGTCCAATTAAATTAAAGTTATTTGAGAAACTGAGTTGAAGGACGCTTTAAATAAAAACGATAGTTGCATAATGTTTATATATCAAAATACTAGTATAATCCTGTGCAATAAATTGCACATAATAATAATAATAATAAAATAACCAAATTATTTATGAAAATATTTATATAATAAAACACAAGACAATTTGAAGGAAAAAAAACTATCAAGTGGTTCATTTTCAATTGAAACAAAATCAACGGTTTAGATTCACCCTCACAAAGCATATTTTTCTCCAAAAAGTTTTCCCCTAAAACCAATTTTTTCCCCTAAAAAAAAAACTCATTACTATATTACTATCTCTCTCTTCTCTATTCACATTTTCAGATTTCTCTCTCTCTCGCTCACTCTTTCTCTCTCTCATTCTCTCTCACTATCTAAATAATAAATTACAAAGAAAGCTATCAAGTGGCTCACATTCAATCTCCCTTAAAACCAATGCCCCACATTGAATCTCACAAAACATATTTTCCCGCCAAAAAATTCAAACCCCAAAATTAAATTTCCCCCCAAAAACTAAAAAAACTCATTACTTTATTACTATCTCTCTCTTCTATCTTCACTTTTTCATATATATATATATCTCTCTCTCCCTCTCTCTCTCCCATTCTTTCTCAACTTACTTAGAAATTTAGATTTTAATATTTCAGATTTGTAAAATTTTCAGAATTTTTATGGTTTTTTATTGCACATGTTATATTGGAAATAGCAAATATCTCTTTAACAGTTAAATTTCATCACTTTCCACAGTTAAAGTTCTAAGAAGTTGGATTTTACACCCTCATTTATAATTAATTTTCAACATATACTAATAGAAACATGGACTTTTATTTATAACTAATTATTGTCATACTATTCAAACTTGAACTACATAATTGTTGTTTTAGACTTTTCGTGTGTTGTATCGTTCCGAAGACGTGCCGTAGGCACGTGTCCATGGGCAAATCTAGTTTACTCATAAATTTAGATTTTCAGATTCCAGGTTAGTAAATTTCAGATTTTTTAATGTTTTTTTTATTGCTTATATTACATTGAAAATAGCAAATATCTTATCAACAATTAAATTTTATCATTTTCAGCTTCAAAGTTCTGAGAAGTTGGATTTACACCCCCATTTATAATTAATTTTCAACATATATGAATGGAAACATAGACTTTTATTTACAACTAATTATTGTCATACTATTCAAACTTGAACTACGTAATTGTTGTTTATCGTTTACAAGACTTTCATATGTTGTATCGTTCCGAAGACGTGCTGTGGGTACGTGCCCACGACAAATCTAGTTATCTAATAATATATATACAATATTGCACGTTTTTGAAGGTTTGATTAAGGGATATGATTGAACTTTAAAATTTTGATGAGGAGAAAGTGGGGGGTTGTTTCCTACATTTTTTTTATTTTAAAAAGAAGAAATTAGAAAAATTATTGGACAAAAAGTGATCTTGCATAATATATTGTATAGAAGCAATAATTGAGGGCTTTGAAAAAAATTTAGCCCCAACGTCAATTCAATTTGAACAGTTAATTACGGAGTAATATCTAAAAAAGAAAAAGAAAAAGAAAAAACATTTACCTTCAGTTCTTAAATCCGAACGAGTACATGCTTCTAATAACAAACCCTACCCGTTTGCTACCTCATCCTCAACGACACCGCCTATTTATATTGGGTTTTTAACATGTATACGCCTAACAAATATGATAATATCATATATACCCCTCACAAATATATAATTTCATACATGCCCCTAACAATTTGGATTATATTTCATATTTATCTCTGTGTTAGATATCACTAAGTTAATCATGATTTTACCCTTACGAGACAAATATAAATCAAATTAAAATATCAAATTAGATAATCAAACGAGAAAAGATTTAATAGTTTTAAGGAAAATAAATGATGAGGCTTATAATCTATCGTTAAAAAATAAGATTGATGACAAGTTTGGAGAAGTAACGTGCGGAAGAATATGTAGTTCTCAATAATACACTGTTAGTTTGTTGTTGTAGGGTAAAAATGGCTTGGGGCCCAACCAGGGCCCAGTACAGCTCTCACTCAAGAATGGGAAAAGCAACGATCTGGCTCGGCTTCGAGCCACTACAGGGTCGACGCCGAACCTCAAGTTCACCCCCACAAACCTGGACTCCTCGTATCCGACGAGTCTCGATGACCCTCGGCCTCCGATCCACGACGGCCCCACGGGCCGTCCGCCCAACCTGGTAAAGAATGAGGATGACCTGGCACAACCTAGGCTACCAGATTCTCCCAGGAGCATAGGAGCCCCATGATCCGCCATATCAGCTCCAAATACCACCAAGGGCGTTGCCACGTCAGCCCTATACCACTCTTGGTACTGCCACGTCAGCCCTAAACCCCCTGGGCCTTCTGCCACGTCAGGCCCATGGGCTTTCGGGTTCAGACCCGGCCCCCAAGCGGATCTAAACCCGGTTGGAATTCCCTATAAATACTAGACCCTCACCCACCTTTTCAGGTAACCAATCTTTTGCCACCTAAATTCACCTAGTTATTGCTACTCTCTCACAGAGACTGACTAGATCGTCGGAGGGTTCGCCACCGGGATAAACCCCAGTGTTTCAGGACCGTCTGCAGGTACACAAGACCTCGGATCCGAACCCTCTGATCCGAGCCCAGACATCCACCTCATTCCGAGCCCGTCGCAGGTACCGCCCCGTCAGCCGAGGGTCGTCTGACAAGCAGCTTTCTCCTTCAATACAAATCGAGTCCGAACTCACACCTGGTGCATCCACACGTCTCCCAGAAACAAACCGCATCAGGTTGGCGCCGTCTGTGGGAACACTGCTTCAGAAGCCGACCCGAGCCCGACCATCAAGGGACCTCGACAGCCGAACTCTCATGGCCTCCAAGGGCAAGGGGGCTGCTACCTCCGTCAACCGACGGGACTCGCCCCCACCAACTGCTAACGCCGGGCCACGCATTTCAAAACACAGGGCTCCCCATCAGGGTCCCAAAGGAGCGTCACCCGTCAAGTCCAGCCCGACCTACGGGGGATAATCATCAACCGGCAGGTTAGCCGCAGCAGGGGAAGGGCCGCTTCCAACGCGGCACCGAACCATCCCAGACCGCCGCCCGATGGACGGAGGCCAGCGCTCAGCCGCGTCGGAAGGCAACCTTCTGACCGACCAAACAGGGTCGAGGGAGCCCCCGTCACTCACAAGGAGTTCCAGGACTTCCGAAGAGAAATTCTTGGGGCTCTCCGACGGGCCCCCAGGGAGGAAGCCCTCCATTCCCAAACCGGGTCGGACGCCGAGGCCAGCGTGTCCCGCCCATCAACAATCCAGCCAGAGGACGATGGCGTACTCCTAAGGCGCCTCCAAGAAATGGAGGATCGCCTCGATCACATAGGAGACGGCGGCCAACGAGCGGCTCAGGGGTACAGACCTGTCCGTCCTCCCTTCTCCGCCCCCATCCTCCAAGCGGAAATACCCAGGAATTTCCGACCACCTCAATTCGAGACCTACGACGGCGAGGGAGATCCTGCTGATCACATGGAGGGTTTCAAAACCCTCATGATGATTCACAGCGCCTCGGATCCTCTGCTGTGCCGAGCCTTCCCTGCCACCCTTCGGGGTCCGGCTCGTGAATGGTTCTCGAAGCTCACCCCCGGCTCCATTTACTCCTTCGACCGACTAGAGGGCAATTTTCTGGCCCACTTTGTCACCAGCCGGAAGGCCGAAAGGACCAGCGCCTCTTTACTTGGGCTCAGACAGATAGAGGGGGAGTCACTCAGAGTGTTCGTCCGGAGGTTTACCGCAGAGGCAAGGTCGGTCTCCTCCCTTGATCCAGGCGTCGCCTCCGCGGCATTTCGGCACAACGTCCGTCATGGACAGCTGAAGGCTTCTCTGGCGAAGAAACCCCCCGTCGATGATGAACACATTATTATTCACATTTAGAAGCAATAACCTTAATGTAAATGCACATTTAAAAGCTCTATATGTGGTATTTAACTCTTATTTCCTCTTTTCCATAGGAAACAGCATAAAAGTGCGAAACGAAGCAAATTCAGGATTTTAAGGATGATACACAGGAAACTGAAGAGATCAGTCGACTGGTTCTCCACAACAGGCGACTGAACAGAGAGCTCAAACTTACACAGATGTCTCATCACAGTCGACTTACTCTCAAGGACAGTCGACTAGTCTGATCAATTAGGAAATCTTCAGAAGTCTCGACTCAGTCGACTGGTTCGAAGACAAGTCGACTGGTACGCGGCGGAGTAAACAGATAAGATATTCGAAGATTCATCCAAATCTAATTTCAAATCTATCTGAATCCAGATTTGTGCAAATCAAATCTAAAGACAGGGTATTTCCAAGAGCACGTGGTTAACAGATAAGGAAGGAAAGAAGAAAAGAGAAAGAAATAAATCATCAAATCAAACAAAGGAGTTTTCTGAAAAAGTGCAAAACCCTAATTCTCTTGCCGTATTCTATAAATATCAGAAAGAAAGCATCAACACGACTCTCTCGGTTCATTCTTCTTCCACGTTCCTAATCACCGAATCACAAGGGTTCTGAGCGTTCAAGTCATCAACAGGGGCATTATTCTATCAGCATCGAGAAAGGAGAGAGGAGATCCAGTATTCGAAGGCAGCCGACTGTGTGACAGCCAGTCGACCTTATTGCCGGACTTCATTAGTTTATTTCTTCTCCTTCTATTCTTTTATGTTGACTATGTATTCAAACTTGTTGATTAATAAAAATATTATTATGTGGAACTAATTTCATAGTTGGGTAGATTGAAGCTGTAGTTATGTAGTACTATGTTCTTCTGAATTCTTCTATTTTACTTATTGATTGAATCTAGTTGAATTGGTATAGGTTTGTGATAACCAAACTTGTTCTCGAAGTCTGAGAGCAGTCGACTGAGGTGAGAGCCAGTCGACTGACGTACAGAACTTGAGATTTCAAGTTTGCATTATCATCTATCTGAATCTGTTATATGAGCATATTGAGACGATCCGTATCTCGTGCCCGTAGTAGTAACAAGGGAATCTTTAGGGGTTCCTGGTTCAATCAACTTAAGGGATCTAGATCTGATACCAATTTCTAGGACCTTGAGTGTTTGTTCGTTTCCATTGATCTTATGTTTTCTTTAAGTGCAACTTGGTAGATACCATGCTAAACACTTAATGAAAGAAACGAATTAGAGTAGATACCATGCCTAATTCTTGGCTTAGGGAAACAGTACTTTAGGGAGTAGATACCATGCCCTTGAAGTGAACAAACATGAGTAATAAGAAGAAGTTCAGAAGGTGACTTAGCATTACTGACTATTGGTGGAGATCTAAACCCAACTACTTCATAAATATTTGTGATTCAACACTTCTTCCTTTAATTTTAATCTTTTTATTTCTTTGAGACTTTCAAAACAACTCTTTATGATTTTTATTCTTTTTATTGATTAGTAAGTTAAAGTCTACAATCTCTGTGGGATCGACCCTTGCTATTGCTACGCTTTTCTAACGATTCGTGCACTTGCGAGGTTTTTATAATTTGTGTCTAGTTTATCTATTTATTTAGGTAACTAGATTGCACAACAGTCGACTTTCCCGACCTCCTCAACAGGGTCAAGAAATACATTTGGGCAGAAGAGGCCCTTAACCCCGAAGATGCCAGGGAGGCCACCAGGAAGGGAAAACGGAAGGCCGAAGAAGTCGAACCATCAAAGAAGGCTCCGAGGGACGCGGGGGCCATGAAGAAGGTCCCGCCGGTCCCCCGCTTCGAGAGGTACACTCCCTTGACACATAACGAATCCGCCATCCTCTTAGAAATCGAAGACAAAGGCATTGTCCGAGTACCTCCCCGACCTAATAACAACAAGAATCGAGATTAGCGCTTCTACTGCCGCTTCCACAGAGATCATGGGCACGAAACCGACCAATGCCAGGCTCTGAAAGACGAAATTGAGGAACTCATCTCAAGAGGGTACCTCCGAGAATTCACCCAAGAAGGCCCACGGGATCGGCGAGATGCTAGGAACCGGAGGCTCTCGCCTCCGAACCCTACTCCGAACCGCATCCAAGGTCGGGATCCCGAGTCCGAGGGAGCCGCGGATACGCCATTTATCTTGCACTGTGTCCATGGAGGGCCAATGGGAGGAGAATCAAATACTTCCCGAAAAGCCTTCATCCGAGAGGTGAATGCTGTCCGAGACAACCCCTCACCCAAGCTACAACCGATGCCGGTCTCCTTCTCAGGAGAGGACCTCGAAGGCGTTCGCCTACCCCACTGTGATGCCCTCGTCATTTGCCTCCACATGGCTAATTGTGAGGTTCGCCGAATCCTCGTCGACAACGGCAGCTCGGTTAATATTCTTTTCCTCGAAGCCTTCGAGAATCTCAAGTTACCTAGAGGCAAACTCAAGCCGGCCGGATACACCTTGCATGGGTTCTCCGGCGTCCCTGTCATGATAGAAGGGATTGTTACCCTCGACGTTACCGTAGGATCGGCTCCTGTCAAAAGGACCGAGTCCATGGACTTCATGGTGGTCAACGTCAAGGCGGCTTACAACGCCATACTCGGCCGACCCGGACTGTGCTCCCTCCAAGCGGTGCCGTCGGCTTACCATTTGAAACTTAAATTTCTCACCCCGCAAGGAGTCGGCGTCGTCCGAGGCAGCCAAGAAGCAGCACGATCGTGCTACATGACCACCGTCGGGGGAGGTGTGTTCCCCCTCGACGCCGTCGAACTCGAACCTGAGAGGGACGGCCCTGCTCCCGAACCTGCCGTCGAGCTGGAGGAGGTCCCATTCGACGCAGAGCACCTAATGAAGTTCCTTGAGGGACGAACATAGGTTCTAGCTTGGCTAAATGTAAATGTATTTTTGTGTAAGCGCTCATATGTAAAGGGCCATCTTAGCGGCCCTCCCTATCTTATACGAAAGAAATCTCTTTTTGTCAAACTCCAAATGCCTCGGCAGATCCGACCTAACGCCGGACAATGGGATCGGCACCCGAGTTTTCACTCCGGTATCGTCCCCAGCGCCTCGGTAGGTCCGACTCGGCCTCAGGCCAGGGAGACTTCACAACACCCCGCGCCGATCCCTTGCGGATCGATAAGGCCGAACCACACCCCCTTCATCATTTATTACATTATCAGCCAGAGCAAAGAGTGAAAAGAATTCCTTATTCATACTCCTTTATTGGGTTCTGAGAAAACAAACAAAGACCGTTACAGAAACACTCCACTCATCTCAAACTGAAGGAAGCCGCCATCTTAGGGCCCCTCGGGTCCGACGAATGGCGGGATCACTCCGACCGAACAACTTGGAACTCTCTCTTTGTCATGATGGTCCTTCGGTTCGGCCATGGTCGACACATCGGCCACGGAGCTCTGGGCATCAACGGGTCGCATATGCTCCAATAGCAGCAACGCAGAGGGAACCCCCTCCGCTCGCCGACCCCCCGAGGAAGATGTCGAGACACCCAGCATCGTCCGGTAACGGTGTATCTCCATCTCCTTCTCCACTATCACATCACAAAGAAGCTTCTCAGAGGAGGGCCTCTACACCGAGGAACTCGACATAGTATATCCGAGTCCGACACCCACGAGTTCCCGATCCACCATCGCCCTCCTCAGTCGACTTGCCTCCTCACTTAGGGCTTCAGACTTGTTCCTGTAATAATTGAAGGCCGCATCAGTGTCACGGGCCCCCTTACGGTACCGAACCAAAGTGGCCTCCAAGGCCTCAACCTTGCTCCGGAGCCACGCCACGTCGGAACGACGGGAGTCCACCTCGGGAGGGGGAGCCATAACCTACAAGAGAACCAGCCCACTCAAAACACATAAGCAAGGAGGTTCGGAAATATCCGAGGTCAAAACACTTGGCCAGTCAAAAATCCTCTTTTTATAAATTGAGTTGCTTACAAAAAATGCGGTGGCCAGTCCGCGGAAGGCAAATACAATCGAGAGATGGAAAAAGAAAGACAAAAACTATACAACTTGTTATCCCACCTCAGCGTCAGCAGCCGGATTCACAGCAGGGTCGGCAGGCGGGTCAACAGCGGGCCTTTCTTCGTCAGGGGTCTTCGGTGTCCCCTCGACCTCCATGTCATACTCAAAGTTAGACAGGTCGATGGTCGGGTAGAAGTGCCTCACATGACTAAGGGCCTTCGCATAACACTCGTCCTGAGCCTTGATCACCATCATCTGACCCGCATTCGTCAACTCCTCCTTCTCCTTGGCAAACTTCTTCTTCAAGGAGACCACCTTCTTCCCCCACTCCGCATCCTTGGCTTCGAGCTCGAGCTTCATCTTCTGCTCCCTCTGGTGCAAGCCCTCGAGCTCGATCCGCATCTCCTTCATCTCCCGCTCGCTCTTATCCGCCCGAGCTCGCTCTTGTGCCAGGGACGCTTCGTAGAGGTTCTTTACGTTAGCCCCCTGCACGCAAGCCTGCGACTGACAAGCGCAGATAAGAAAAAGACTTCCGCAGAAAAATTAACAAGGGGGATAGGGTCGACGAGCTTACCAGCACGGTGGCCTGCGCCAGGCGCGTAAACGCCACCTCCACGGGCTCGCTCTCCATCTCCTTGCGGTCGCGAGGGGTTGCCAACTTCTCCACCACCTCAACGGCTTGGGCCTCCTCGGTCAGACAGTCCCCCATCCGAACCGACCAGTCCGGTGCCCACCGTTGCCGCAACATCTCCACCACCGGGTCCTCTTCCTCGACCTCGACCAAGGGACCTTTCCCCTTGTCAAGATCGGATGCCCTCGCTTGGCCCTGGCCCTTCGAAGTAGCCACCCCCTTGCTCGTCTCCGAGCGAGTCCTCTCGGTCCTCGGCTCGAGCTGGGCCTCCGAGATGGCTAGGGACGACTCCCTCGGCCTCTTCGTCGCCTCCCCCTTCTTCTCGGCCTTCTCCTTCTTCATGGCGAGCCTCTTTGCCTTGATCGATGCTTCATCCATATCTGCAGAAAAATCCATTAAGAGCAATGAGCAAGAAAGTACGAAAAGATCGAGAGAAAAGAAACAACTACATACACAGAACGGCTGGGCTCAGTCCAACGCTCGCCAGGTGGGCCTCCATCACCTTCGTCCAATCGATAATATGTGACAGACGGAGGCGCTCAACAAACCCCCACTCCTCGGTCGTCAGGTCCCTCAGCCTCGGCGTTTTGTAGCTCGGCTTAGAGTGGTTCCATCCAGTAGGGATGTCCCAAGGTTCCTCACTCCGGATCACCAGATATTTCTTCTTCCAATCCTTGATTGAGTCTGGGTGACCGTGGACGACCTTCCCCTTACTCCGAGGCGAGATGTAGTAAACACCCTCAGCCGACGAGCTGATCATCAACATCGCGCGGAACACGTTCAGCCGTAGGGGCACCTTTCGCTCCTCGCACAGCAACACAAAGCAGATAATCTGCTTCCAAGAGTTCGGCCCGTACTGCATCGGCGCCAAGGAGGCCCAGTTCAGCACATCCCGAACAAACGGGTGGACTGGCAGCCTCAGTCCGGAGATGAAGGCGTCCACTGGGAAGACGCAATACCAAGCAGAAAGGGGGTCGGTTGGGCGCAGAGTAGAGCTCGGCAACATCAATTCGTAGCCGGGCCCTATGTGGTACGCCAGCTGCAAAACCTCCAAGTCCCCGCCCTCCAAAACGGTCGGAATCGCGTCCATCATCACCCTCTTCCGACTCGGCAAAGATGGCTAGACGCCAAAGAGCTCCTTGTCAGAGAGGTCGTCGGGATACTGACGGAAAGGCTTTGGCTGTACGGGCGAACCTGTCATCAATTGCGGTAAACAGGCGCCTGGCTCGAACCACCAGTCCTCGACCCTGCCTTCCTCGGAGCCCTCTTCCTCTTCTTGGTTCGCTCCGGCGAGGGGGTAGATAATGGCCCCAGACCAGTCGGCATGGAACTCGAACCCGCACCCTGAACTGTGGATCTCCTTACTGTGTCGCCCTCACCTCCCTCCTCCTCGGAAGTCAACTCCAGAACACGGACATCGTCCGAACCATCACTTGCTTCCTCCGACTCGCTACTCTCCACCACGAAGGGATTCCGGGAGCGTAACGGCCTCACATTGTGTACCACCTCCTCCTCACCTACTGGTTCCTCCCACGAAACCGAATCGGAAGGCTCCGCAGCGTGTACTGACTCCTCCTCAAGCACGGGCTCCTCCCACGACGTCGACTTGGAGGCGGGTTTCACTTCCCCCCTAGACGTCGACGCTGACGAGCCAGACTGAGCCCTATCCATCTGTGCCTAAACTAAACAGACTTACCAACTAACCTGGGGTCGCTTCGGAAGAACGAGCCTAGTACAGCAAACTGCAGGAACGAGCGCTGAAGTGTTGGAAGATTCTTTGGAAAAGAAAGAAGCAAGAAAGAAGTGGGCGATAGGGGGAGAGGGGGGACATTTATAGAGGATGAAAACGACTCCTCGATTTCCGCAATTACTGTTCACCGATTGACGTGTAACTGCCGCCTGGAAAATCATGCCACGTCCTCGAAACGTGCGCTGCTGACGTCACCCAGTGCCCGGCTGGCAGCCAGACACAGGGGTCGGTTCGGATGAAGTGTTCGGCGGAGAAAAGGATTCACTTAAGATTTAAGGCGCCGTCCTTCGACGGACGCCCCGGGCTCCAGGGCTCGGTCGGCTCCCCTCTCACCAGCGAACAGCCCGGGACTTACGGCCCCGGCAGCCGAAACCCCGAACTGTTCGAGGGTGGGACAGAAGCCACCATCGCCTGGAGCCCTATCGGAAAACAGATCGGCCCAACTCCAATCGGAGACGGCCCATCTATCCGAGGCTCTTCAGCCCCAGGTCCGGAATACGGTTGATGCCCCTCCCGTCTGGATCTCTCTCGGGCCAAACAACCGTGTCAGGGTCGTCTGACCCGAAAAAGGATCCAGACGGCAAAGCCACCACCAGTCCGAGGCTCCTTATCTACCGGTCCGGATTTCGGTCGTTACCCCTCTCGCCCTGATCTCCCCTGGATCTGACTACCGTATCAGAGCCATCAGATCCAAGAGAAGATCCGGGCGGCAGAGTAGCCACCTCTCTGACGCTACCGGAGTTAAAATTTTGCAAGAGACAGACGTCCGCCGAAGCAGATACCTCTGATGGCCAATGGACCACCCTTGCTATGATCAAACCCGCTGTGGAGGGAGGGGTACATATAGCCTCCCCCATAGGCCGGCCTTTATGACATTGGGAAAGCCAAACGACGGAAGCCCATGCGCCATGCATTTATTAGGCGGCGCAATTAAGGCCCCTGGAAAATTGGAACATCACACAGATCCCGGAGCGCCTTCAATGCTCCGCAAAAACAGCGGGCTACCCCGCTCAAACATTCTAAGGCCAACGGTTTGCCCTCACCCTTGCCGACCCGTAATCCCTCGCCAGCTCGAGGTCAGGTCTAACACCAGTTTAGTCTTCTCAGGAAGGCTCAACGACTCGCCATCGCCCTTGTTGACCCGTAATCCCTCGCCAGCTCGAGGTCAGGTCTAGCACCAGGGTAGTCTTCTCAGGAAGACTCAACGGCTCGCCATCGCCCTTGCCGACCCGTAATCCCTCGTCAGCTCGAGGTCAGGTCTGGCACCAGGGTAGTCTTCTCAGGAAGGCTCAACGGCTCGCCATCACCCTTGTTGACCCGTAATCCCTCGCCAGCTCGAGGTCAGGTCTGGCACCAGGGTAGTCTTCTCAGGAAGGCTCAACGGCTCGCCATCGCCCTTGTTGACCCGTAATCCCTCGCCAGCTCGAGGTCAGGTCTAGCACCAGGGTAGTCTTCTCAGGAAGGCTCAACGGCTCGCCATCACCCTTGCCAACCCGTAATCCCTCGCCAGCTCGAGGTCCGGTCTAGCACCAGGGTAATCTTCTCAGGAAGTTTCAACGGCTCGCCATCACCCTTGCCGACCCATAGACCCTCGCCGGCTCGAGGATCGCTCTAACATCAGGACAACCCCCTCATGAAGGCCCAGTGATTCGCCATCCCATTTCTACAACCATAAACACTCCTCCACGGCTAGCTCCCGCACCCCCGCAGGAGTGGGGGGCTTGTGTGGTAGGGTAAAAATGGCTTGGGGCCCAACCAGGGCCCAGTACAGCCTCACTCAAGAATGGGAAAAGCAACGATATGGCTCGGCTTCGAGCCACTACAGGGTCGGCGCCGAACCTCAAGTTCACCCCCACAAACCTGGACTCCTCGTATCCGACGAGTCTCGATGGCCCTCGGCCTCCGATCCACGACGGCCCCACGGGCCGTCCACCCAACCTGGTAAAGAATGAGGATGACCTGACACAACCTAGGCCACCAGATTCTCCCAGGAGCATAGGAGCCCCATGATCCGCCATATTAGCTCCAAATACCACCAAGGGCGTTGCCACGTCAGCCCTATACCACTCTTGGTACTGCCACGTCAGCCCTAAACCCCCTGGGCCTTCTGCCACGTCAGACCCATGGGCTTTCGGGTTCAGACCCGGCCCCCAAGCGGATCCAAACCCGGTTGGAATTCCCTATAAATACTAGACCCTCACCCACCTTTTCAGGTAACCAATCTTTTGCCACCTAAATTCACCTAGTTATTGCTACTCTCTCACAGAGACTGACTAGATCGTCGGAGGGTCCGCCACCGGGATAAACCCCAGTGTTTCAGGACCGTCTGCAGGTACACAAGACCTCGGATCCGAACCCTCTGATCCGAGCCCAGACATCCACCTCATTCCGAGCTCGTCGCAGGTACCGCCCCGTCAGCCGAGGGTCGTCTGACAAGCAGCTTTCTCCTTCAATACAAATCGAGTCCGAACTCACACCTGATGCATCCACACGTCTCCCAGAAACATACCGCATCATTTGTCAATTTCTTGAAAAAATAAAGAAATTTTGAGACGAGTTAACAAGTCTCGGTTGGATTAACAATTGTCTCGATTTATAAGGATGAAGAAGATAAAGTTTGAATGGTAAAGAAGATAATATTTGAGTCATTTTTCATCAAGGCCATTAAAAAAAATTGAAAACTCTCAATTGTTTTGAGTTTTTTCTAACTAGAGGGATAAATAAGAAATGTAGCATATATTGTTGGGGACAAATATGATAATATATATTTATGAGGGACATATATAATATTCACTTATTTGTTAGGAACATATATGTTAAAAACCCATTTATATTCACTCTGCAACTCTACAGTGAAAAAGAAGAGAGAGAGAGAGAGGGAGGAGCAGCGATGGGGAAGGGCACCGAGCTCTGGGACGATTCTGCACTCGTCAATGCTTTCGAAAGCGCCATGACGTCATACAAGGTCACCATCCCCTTCCCCTCATTTCTTCTCTCATTCTCGTTGTCGCCGACTAGCAAACCCTAGCGATTCGATCGGAAACCCTAGCAGTTGTGTCATGTTATCTTAGAACTCCCCTTTTTCATCAATAGCTTAGTGTTTACGAAGTAGTTCATGGCATGCATTTCCTGTTTGAATATCTCTAATTACTTGTTAGTTTGATTGACTGATCTTTCTTGAAATGTGGATTCAAAGCGAAAACATGAGATTTGAGCTTTTCGTGGATGGGATGAAAAGCCATGTCTAAAAGGCCAGGATCTTTTATCGGAGAAGAGTGTAAAAGCATGATAGGGATTGTTTCAGTAGAAACATAATAAATTATGTTTCGTTGTAGTCCGAGTGAAATGCAAATTTATGCCTTCAACTTGCTTGAGTGATAGCTAGAAAGGTTTGGACAGATATTGGATTGAGATTATTCAAGTTTCATTTTGAAAGAAGATTCGAATAATTTGAAACACTTATTCGTATCATATTGCGGCCTTGTTCATTGAAATTCAAAAATTTGTTGCAAGGACAGTCCTAATCCGTTGAAGAGTTAGGACCGGACTGACCCTTTTAGGAGATAGGGGATGTCTCGGTCACTCAATATTGGGTTAGGGTGATTTAAAATTTTGGTCGAATGTGAACTTGCTTACCCGAATTGATTTGATTGCAAACTTCCCTATTATATTAGAGTGCACAGTCCTGATTCTTTGAAGATGCAATAACCAATAATTTTCCCTTATTGAATTTATATTTTCTAGCATGGATAATTACTTTTGACTTGAAATATGTTGGTATGTTCAATTGTTCTTATAAAAAGCAAGCTGATTTGTATGACACAATAGCAAAAAAAAAAAAAAAGAGAAGATATTATATATGAAGATGTTTGGTTGTGTTTTCTAATTCCAACGCATTTGAAACATAATAAAGACCTATGGCTGCTTGCACGAGAGTTTGCATGTTGTTTCAGGAAGTTGTATAGGTATCTAGGCGATAAAATGGAGAAATTCAAAAGGGTTACTGGAAAAATGCTTCTTTTTTGTTTTTTGGAAAGTGGAAAGAGCTGTTAATTGGTTAGTATGCAGGTTATGGAGGCAGTGGTAGAAATTGTGGTTTTCGTCATCTTCTTATTTAATTATCCTATAATTGTTTGAAGTAAGGGACCTACATGCAACACTACATTCATACTTTTATGTTAAAAGGCTAGATGTCAGCCAAAGGAAGAGCCGTTATGGTTTTGCTTCTCAGTCACACTGGAAGATGAGGTGTGAAGGATGAATAAATAGGAATTTGTGTCCTGTATAAAGAAGGGTGCATTGTTTTATTTACATGTGCGTTATCAAATTGGAGATATAGAGTTCAGGCTAGTCATTAAGTTCTCAACTCCATGTATTGGTAGTGTGGTCTGGATTAAGGAGACATCAGACATAGACTGGTGTGCATTATTTGGCATAAAATTCTTATTAAGTTGCTCAGTAGTTAAAGTTTGTTTTCGGAACTAGTCGGTCTAGGTCCGATTAACGATTAATCGGCAATTTTTTCGATTAACAGTCAATTAATCAACTTAGGAACTAATCGGACCTAGCCGTTTACTGATTAATCACCGATTAATTACAATTTTAACTGCTTAGAGCAACTCCACCCATCATGAGTCGCCATTTTTATTTTTTGGCAACTCAAAGGACAACTTTACTCAAAAATAGCAATAAGTTCTACACCCATGGTTGCCATATATATATATATAGAGAGAGAGAGAGAGAGAGAGAGAGAGAGAGAGAGACCTTCCGTTGTGCAGTACCCTCTTTGTGCATTCAGTGTGAACTTTTTACACGGAGTGCTCATGGATGATCCGAACCGTTCACATTGATCTACCGTCTAAATTAGTATAAATATGTAAAATCAAGTCATTTGTAATTCATTTGTCCATCCATTGAAGTGTTACAAAATTGTATGGCTGAATATCTTTTTTTTTTAATGACATGATTGATGGACAAATGAATTCAAAATGACTTGATTTTACATATTTAGACTAATTTACACGTGTAGATCAATGTGGACTGTTCGGATCATCCATTTGCGCTCCGTGTAAAAAGTTCACACGGAGGGTAGCGCACAACGGAAGGGCCCTATATATATATAGTGTGTGTATGCGCGCACACACTATTATAATTATACACACTATTATACACTATATATATATATATATATATATATATAATAATAATAATAATAATAATAATAATAATAATAATAATAATAATAATAATAATAAAACACAAAGAAAGTTATCAAGTGGCTATCTTTCAATCCCCAAAAAATCAAAGGCCCAGATCTAACCTCACAAAACATATTTCCCCCCTAAAAGTTTCCCCCCAAAACTCAAATTTAAATTCCCCACCCAAAACAACTCCTATATTTATTTAATTATTTATCTCTCTCTCTCTCTCTCTCTCTCTCTCTCTCCCTCCCTCTTCTATTCAAAAAATTAAGAAAATAAAAATTTAAAGTTTTTTAAAAAATAAAACTTCAAAAAAAAATAAATTTAAAAACTTTTAAAAAATCAAAAAAAAACATATAATATGTTTTTCGCTGGATCCCCAAAAGTTTCTCATATAATATGTTTACTGATTCAATTAATTTGCTGGATCTCGAAAACTATTTTATATGATCAAATAAGGTGCACCGTTCCAAAGACGTGCCGTAGGCACGTGTCAATGGGCAAACCTAATATATATATATATATATATATATATATATATATATATATATATATATATATATATATATATATATAAATAGTGTATAATAGTGTATAATAGTGTGTATATAATTATAATATATATACTATATATATTTTTTGTACACACTATTATATATAGTGTACACACTATTATACACTATATATACACTATATATATATATAGTGTATATAGAGTGTATATATAGTGTGTGTGTGTATATATATATATCTATATAATAAAACACAAAGAAAGCTATCAAGTAGCTCTCCTTCAATCTTCCAAAAATCAAAGGCCCAGATCTAACCTTACAAAACATATTTTCCCTCCAAAAGTTTTCCCCAAAACTCAAATTCAAATCCCCACCCAAAACAATTCCTATATTTTTTATTTCTCTCTCTTTCTCTTTCTCTTCTATTCAAAAAATTAAGAATTTTTTTTAAAATTTTAAAAAATTAAAAAACTAAAAAAAAATTAAATTTTAAAAACTTAAAAAATAATTCAAATAAAAAATCAAAAAAATCATATAATATGTTTTTTGCTTTATGTTTCCTACTTCAATTAATTTGCTGGACCTCCAAAACTATTTTATATGATCAAACAAGGTGCACTGTTTCGAAGACGTGCCGTAGGTACGTGTCAACGGGCAAACCTAGTATATATATAGTGTATAATAGTGTGTATATAATTATAATAGTGTGCGCACACACACACACACAAACACACACACACTATATCTCTACTATTATAATGGGAAAGGGCCTTAGTGTCAGCGACTGTCATTTTGAAGACAGCACGTGCAGCGCACGTGTTGACAAAATGACCCACTTTGGTAAATATTTTCGGTAATGGGCCAGTTTGGTAAATATTTTTGGCAGTGGATCAGATTGGAAATTATTTTCTTTTGGGTTATGGCCTAACTTTGGTAAATATTTTCGAAAGTATACCAGATTGGTAAATATATTTCAAAAGTGGATCAGTTTGGAAATTATTTTCTTTTTTACCTTACTCATTATCCCTACAGTTTTTACCACGTGCACGTATGCACGTGTCTAATACTAGTATATATATAGTTATAATTATATACACACTATTATACACTATTATACACTATTATACACTATATATATATATATATATATATATATATATATATATATATATATATATAGGGAAGTCTTTCATTGTGCACCACCTATGGTGCACACGGCATGTGCACTCGGCCTTCTTGCCTTTGTATCGACGATCCGAACCGTTCATATTGATCTACACATCTAAATTAGTCTAAATATGTAAAATCAAATATTTGAAATTCATTTGCACATCCATTGAAGTGTTACAAAATTGTCTGGCTGAAAATCATTGTTTTTTTATAATCAGATGATGGATGGGCAAATAAATTTCAAATGATTTGATTTTACATATTTAAACCAATTTAGATGTGTAGATCAATGTGAACGGTTCAGATCGTCGATACGAAGGCGAGAAGGTCGAGTGCACACAGAGGGGTGGTGCACAATGAAAGATTTTCCTATATATATAGTGTATATATAATTATAATAGTGTGTGTGCGCACACACTATATATACTAGTAACTGCACGTGCGATGCACGTTCTAATCAAATTTTTTTTATAGAGTAAAATAATAGGACGTAATGTGGCATCGAACCTGAGACATCTCTTTACTCATACATACTCTTTACAAATTATCCTAGTGGAACAAATTTTTATTTTATATGAGTGACACACTTTTGTAAATAATTATGTCGTAAATAAATTTGATATTTGAGGGTATTATGGTAACTAATAACAGTTGAGTAAATGAATGGTTAATATAACTATCACTTAAAAATGAATGATTGAGATTAGATGGTTGAATGGTTGTCTACAAATGACAACCCCAACTCTCCCATTATAATATTATATATATTATGCAAATTTGGTAAGAAGATTGGTGATTAGACATATGACAATTGCCATTTTGTTTACCAAATTTGAGAAAAATGGTAATTCTCATATTTGGCAACCCAAATGAGAGGTGGGTGTGGGGGATATTTCTCATCTGGGTTGCCAAATATGAATATGGCAACCCATTTGACATCATGAGTGGATTTGCTCTTTGAAGATGATGAAGTGGGTGGTCAAAAAGTGTTCTTTGAGATATGGTTTATGTAATAACAATAACAACTAGGGGGGCTAAAGAAAATGTTCCTAACTAGGAGGAACTGAGTAGAAAGAACTGAGTTGTTATACAAATGGAGAGTTCTAGATTGTAACTAGGGAGAAGGGAAATTCTTTTGTCTAGAAGATTATAAGAAATTAGAGAACTAGAGAGTAGGAAAAGTGCAAGAGTGGATTGACCATATCAAGTAAGATAGGCTCAATAGATGTACTGCAATGCTTCAGCAGTCTTGCCTCCTATACTTATTTGAATTCGAAATTTGAAGAGGCTCAATCTACAGAAATTTTTGAACTCAAAACCTGAAAATATAATATGAATAGATATAATATGAATAATAGTTTGAGATCGTTGAATCTTCTTTTTCCTGAAGCTCTAATCATCTCAAGAAGGATGATTCCTAAGGAAGTAGGATTTAAGCTGGGATGCAAATGGAGGGCCGAAAGAACATGTTCCTAATGAGAAGGAACTAAGTTCGGATCCAAGTGGAGAAGTTTCATTTTAGTACTAGTAGTTAGTAACTATGATAGACGAGAAATTATTTTGTAAAGAGGATTATAAGAAATTGGAGGACTTGAGAGTAGGAAAAGTGTCAAGTGAGGATTGAGTCTACCAACTAAGATAGGCTCTTCATCAAAAAAAAAAAAAAGAAGAAAAAAAAAGAAGATAAGCTCAACCTAATGAAATGCTTCACCAGTCTTGTTTCCTACACTGCTTAGATTTCATAATCTGTATAATGTGAATAAGAGTTTTAGTTGTTGTGTCTTCTTTTACCTGAAGCTGAATTCATCTCATTAGACAGATACAAATTTCTCAAATTATTCAAGTGTGTTAAAACTGTTGAAATATCTGTCCTGCAAGTACACATGAAAGATCAAGGCATAACTTTTGCACTTGCCTTCTTTTACCTTAGATCCCTGTCCATACTCTGAAATAGTCAGAGTGGGTATCCACAACTTCTTTTTCTTTCGTCGTCAGCTGATATTGTCTTAGACCTATTTCCCTCTTATTACTTATTTTCTTCTCACAATTGCTAAACAATTGCATTGGTATATGTAACATGCTGTCATCTTTTGATTATGGCCTAATGCATAGATTCCCCCCCCCCCCCCCCCCCCCCAAAAACTCAATAATATTTTCTGTTCTGTTATATAGCAGGAAATGCATTCAAATGGTGATTGCAGGAAGTCTCTCATGCATGGAGAAAATACTAGTGACTGTTATGAAAGGGATATTGTTCATAGTGAGAAGGAAGCAAGGTATTGAAATAGTTTTTTCATGATAGGCTTTGCTGGAAAATATTCAGTTCAACTTTTCTTTTTGTGGTAGTACTTTTAAGATTTATTTATAACTGGATTGAAGATTTAGCCACTTGATTTTAACATTAGCATAGTCTCGAGAATATTTCAACAAACTTTTAATTGCTTTCTTATAATGTTATTGATGTAAACTTAACCATAGGTAGAGAATTTTTCAAGATTATTAAAAGATTAAGTTTACTAACAAGTAATGCCGATTAGTTAGAAATTAAAACTATTAATTAGTTTGATGGATTTTCAAGAGATAAAATAAGTTTACAAACTCAATTAAGGTTTAAGCCAAACAACCAACAAATATACCTAAGTGTGATCAGCCAGTAAGATATTCAGTAACGATTCATACGTTAATTGGCAAGTAAAAACACACACACTCAATGTTTGTGGACGACAGTAAATTCAGATAATAATCTAGAGATAATAAAGCAGTATCACAAATATTTGAGCAGTGGAAAGAAGTTACTGGGAGTTCGAAGAAAGCGTAGCAAAGGAGAGGAAGTGTTGTCGGCTTGGAGTGAAGTTGATGAGCAATCAAGTTGCTGGTTGGACTCGATGGTGATGCAGGCAGCAAAGAGGAGGTGGTGGATGACAGTCGCTGTGCCGGGGCGTCGACGACACGGGGGACGTCGGCGTTGGGTGGTGGCAGTGGCGGCGGGAGGTCTGCGAATCTGAGTCGTCGATGGTGGGTTAGAGGATCGATTAGCAAAGAGAAATTAGGGTTTCGATTTGAGGTGGATTTGGGAGGATTTAAGTTTCAATTAGAAGTGGGTTTGGAGGGAGATAGGGTTTCGATGGGGCTTCGGATGTGCTGTGGTCGGTGATGTGGTGGCAGGCGGCGAGGTGTCAGGATCTGGGCGACGAGGAAGGAGAAAGGGATGTCAGGTTGTTGGGTTGAGGAAGAGGGAGCATGGTGGAGCAGAGAGAGGCTCAGGGTGTTGGGTTCGGGAAGAGGGAGCAGAAGGGAGGAGAGAGAGAGAGCTTTAACGGGGATTAGAACGAAAAGAGGAAGAATAAGAAGAAAAGAGAGAAGGGGAAGTGGCGGTTGTGAGATTGGGGGTTAGGGTTTGGGATTTGTGTTGGATTTGGATGTAGTTTAGAGTTTCTCACAAACTCTAAATTATCTCAATGTCTCACACAAAAAAGATGAATTATGAGCTGAACTCAATCACAATAATTTTTATTCAATCAAAACATTCAATTTTCATTAATCTAGAGGCCTATATATAGGCTGAAAACAAATCTCAATACAAATCTCCAAAATATCTTAATGCATAAAATAAAGAGTGCAAATCGCAAAACTACTACATATGGCTATAATTGCCAAAAAAATAAATATGAATACTGAAATAAAAATACTAGGCTAATAGAACAGCCATCCTAGACGATGCCTGAGCTGATAGAAGTGCCCAAATCGTCTAGAACCGATGTCCTCATCAGTTATACATCCTACACTCGGTCTAAATTGAAATTTAAAGCAGTTTTGCCTGATGTAGGTTGTGTTTTTACAGTGTACTTACAGATAGTTGTGGTTGCATTTACTATGGAACCAGCTTGTAGCCTTGTATAGCAATAATGTAACACGTATGAATGCCACCACACATTCTCCTTTTTGCCTCAATTGCTCATATGGCCTCTGAGAACTATTTAACATATGAGTGATGCATATTTTCATTTCACATAATTATTTTTGTTTTGATAATTTTTTGTTCATCGTGCTTATAATTTTGTCAACTCATGGGTCATGCCTTTTTAGCAAAAGGGTCCCTGTGATTAGAAAGATAATAAAGTTGTGGTTGCATTTTGTCATGGCAACTTCGATTGACATTGTTTTGGGTTAACATCATCTATACTTAAGCAAATTGTTGAATCTTCATAGAAGGTTCCTCATGATACAATACCCCCCCTTTCAATTCTTCGGAAATAGGTTTTACCCCAGCTCACTGTGTACTGATTTACTCTCGGGATTTCCTCGTCGAAGCTGAAAATACAACATGCTCTTGGTTTCCTGTTTGGGAACATATGTTTTGCGATTTGTATAATATTTATTTTCCTATGAAATTTTAATGACATTGATGCTATAATTCCAGACACCATTGGTCCGCATGGTCATTGTTGGTCCAACATTTTCAGAGCACTGTTTTATTAACTTCTTAGGCACAGTTTTCTTTTAATTAACACCTGATTATCTGCCATATTTCATTGTGTACGTATAAAAAATGCTTCTGATGGATTAGTGGATGCATGCTTAATGCACGGAGAAATGCATTTTGATAGCTTGATCACTGCAAATGAGTATCGATGATGGTGGGTTGGTTTATGCATTCACACTTCTGTAGTTAGGAGCAATAGATAGAAGCTGGTGTAGGATTAATTAAGCATATTATCAAATATTTATATAGAATTTTTTGTTTGTTTTATTTTTCCATTGTAGCCTTGTTAAATAAAACTGACTATGTGGACTATACATCATGTTGTCTTCCTCATAAAGGGCAACTAAATAATACAGATCCGGATGAAGTATCTTTCCAGTTTTAATTTGTTGGGAAGCAAGTACATAAGCCAATGGAAACACTAGCTTTTGTTGAATAAGACACTTTAATTTAAAAATAAATTGTTATTTCTACTTCTTGATTTCTCAGTCTCCTCCTGTCACAGCTTCTCTCCAGCAAAAGGATATGATGAATAACATGAGATATACATGAAGATTTGGAATGGTAGTTTTGGGATGCTTTCTGTCTATAGATTTAAAATTAAATGGTTATTTTTGTTTCTATAGACTCTTAGGGAAAGTGGGCCGATTTGTAGGTTTAGGGAAAGGCATAATGGAGTGAATGTAATTTTATGGATATCTTTAATGTTTAGGCAAATCTAATTTAGTGATTCCCGTTTACAAAAGTGCATATTTCATTCTAAATGTTGCTATTTATTCAGAACCTCAAATAACGATTCACATATTTGGTTGCCCACATTTTTGAACTGAGAAATGATAAAACTGTTAGACAATATAACAACAACAACAACATCAAACTGTTAGACAATAAGATGGAAATTTGAAAATGTTATAAAAGTAGCTCATATGCATTGCATATACATTATACCTTCAGAAATGGTTCTTTTGACCCACATGATAAAAAATGCAGCAATTATGTATTATGTGACCACTATCGAATGTGCAGCGTAAAATGGATATTATGCGACTCAATAAAATGATTTGAGAAAGAATAGTACTCAACCTTACCTATTTTATTTATTGACTTTCGCATTTTGGAAATAGTTTGTTACTTCATGTTCTATGTTGAAATTTAATTTCAATTTTTAATTATGTTATGTTATATTATGCTTTATGACTTTGTCCAATGTTATTGCAAGATTTATGTGGATAATATGTAATAGAGTATTCTTCTGATTTTAGTATCTCACTTGTGGCATTTGTCGTATTCTTGTTCTTTATGTCGATACTCATTAGTTTATGCTATATCGCTATGTTTTGTTTCACACTTAGAAGAAATGTATAATTGATATTTATCTTTTTCTTTTTCCTGTTTTTTCTTGATTTTACCACATTTTTGTGATGTTTAAAAAGAATGCAAGGTATATACGGAGCAAAATTGCATAACCCCACACGTCTCATTCTGGAAATTGAAAATTTCATTAACTTAAGTATTTGAATTATACAAAAAATTCAAATTTCTGCCCATTTAATTTTATAAATCGGATGGGGTAACAATCATTGTTTTAGTTTAACAGTTTCCAACCTGATACTTTCATCACTTTGGTTCTTGTTGACAGATGCAGTATTTCTAGCTTATGTAAACTTGTAAAGCACTGTGCGTTTCTGTTTGCTTTTGCATGCATGTGTTTTCAATAAATTTAAAAAAAAATATTTTTATAAAAAATTAAAAATGATTTTGTTTATCAGATGACCAACTTCAAACTACTACTACTGAAAGTTGTAAAGTTGACATTTCACACCCAATTATTTTATATATATAGCGCTTGATTGTACTCTTTACCTGAATTCTAAACCACCAATTTATCATCCTTTAATTTGTTGATAAAATTTTGATTCATGCACATGGCATATCTTATGGTGCAGTAGATGTACTTGGAATAGTTAGTGCAACTCTTAATTCTTAAAGCATGTGTTGGTTTCATATAGGATTCTATGGCAAAATGTTTAAACTTACATAATCTTATTACTCGTCTACAAATTGTTTAGCTAGGAGACTTCGTTTGAGATAGGCCTAGTAAAGAGTTCACCTGTAAGAATGTATGAGTAACTTCAGCTGAGGATAAAATGAAGGCATATGCTGCAGAGTTCAATAATGCTGTCAAAACGGAAAATCAACAGAGGGATCATAAACTAGTTAATGGAATGGTACACTAAACTAAAGAGATTTTGATTGAGGTGATCAATAAGGATACAGTAGTTATCTCAGTCTAGAACTTGATATGGACCTTAACAAAGCAAAATCAAAGGAAAAAAGGATTTATGTGGTTGTCCCAACTGAATTGGGATAAAGACTTGCTATGTTTTGTTGTTGTTGGTGGTGGTGTTATGTGCATGGATTTTTTTTCTGTTGTTTTATTCTTCTTCTTGTTGTTCTTGTGTGTGTCGAGTGTGTACCGGTCATTATTTTAAATTGTATTAATTCTCTTTCATGCCTTTTTCAAAAGGCATATAAAACCTGGAAACTGCAGCAATAATACTTCCAGTGATGTGACAGAGATCGAGACTCAGATTCCATATAATAATACTGAAGCAGCTGCTGCTGATTTTTCCAGACAAGGAAATACCTTTGGTGCAGATAAAGATCATCCAAACTCTAATTCATATCCATCAGGTTTCTCTGGTATTGTTGAAGAAACTTCCGGGTATTCTACTCAGCAAAACTCGGAGTGTGATGAGCTGGTCAAGCAGTATTATGAACTTGAGGAGCAGAAACAAAGGATTGCCGAACAACTTCACAAAGCAAATTATTGGACTTACCAAACCCCAAATCAGAGCTCCAGTTATCAATCACCCCAAGTTCCGGGATATGGTGCATCTGAATATAGCTCATGTCCCATGTGTTCATTGATCCCAACATCAGCTTGTGCCACAGGGTACTATTGTTATCCTGCTCAGATGGCTGGCAACTGTTCTTATCCTGCGCAAATGGCATGTTGCTCAGCGTCTCAGGCACATCAAGTTTATGGTGATAACTCTCTCTCTCTCTCTGTCTCATGATATTTTAATGACAATGTACAATTTTTTAATGGCTACTGTATTTAGTTGATCCAGGTAAACATTCAAAAGTAGTTGACAGTGCTGTTAAAGAGGGCATGTTGGCTTTAGAAAGGACGGCCGAGGCTTGTAAAGCTGGTGAAGGTAGGCCGACACTTGTGTACTTATTCATCATTTTGTAATAAGAACATTATTTGGATGTGATGTGCCTGCTAAGACTATTATTTTTAAATTTCAATTTCACCGTTGAACATGTGTAGATTGACAAGACATTTTTGTTTGTCATCTTTTTCCGTTTACTAGAGATACAGTTATAACTTACGTAAACTTGATTCTTATTCTAGCCTTGGATATTGAGCTTCAAAGGGCATGACTCTCTACCACCTAAATTGTTCATGAATGCCTGAGTCATACCATTTTGAGCTAATGATTCAAGAGTTTATAGGATTCCTTTATGAGAATTTGTGAAAGTTAGCTCTTATTTTGTGACTTTTGTCTCCCAATCGTTGCCTCAGACTTTGAGGAGAAATGTGCAGCATCCATGACTGTTTTAATTTCTCCAAAAGTAATGATAAAATTATTATTACAGAATTTGGAATTGTTCCAAATTATGTTTCATTTGCATGCCAAAGCTTTAATATTGTTAAAGATGTGAATGTGCATCTCTTTCTATATCAAGCTACTACCATTTCTGCAAAAAATAATAATAATGACAACAAGAATTATTATCATCATAATAATAAAAAACAAAATTTTTTAAAAAAATAATCAAGTGTTACATGCCTTATTCTATAGTTATTCTCCTATAGTTATTTTCCTCGTCAATATGGCTTCCTTACAGGCTTAACAATAAATTATTAATGAATCTAGTCCTCGAGTTTAAGCAGCATGTACTGTTGATTGTCAGCTTTTATTCCTCTCATGTCATCTTTTAACCTTTGATAGTTGAACGTGTTCTTCCATAGCTAGAAGGGCCAAGTGATTTACCATTCATTTGTCTTATTATAGAAAACCATCGTGAACTTTTTCAAAAAAGTTAATAAACCACTGGCCATTTGTAAACAAGAATTAAGAATGGAGTCCGAGCCTCTGTGCATTTCAATGAGTAAGAGATCTTAAATGTAATTATTGAGGTATATGACTTTCAAGCAAAAGAGGTTTGAAAGTGTGAATTAAAGTAGCCAATGTAGTCTACTATTCTCTATGTGGGCGAAGTATATGTTAGTTTCTATTGTAAAAATTTTGGTAGTCTTCTGCAAAGTGGTAAAAGTTCATTTAAGTTTGTTATAACTATGCTTTGGCCAATAGAAATAGAACATTATTGTGAACATATATTAAAAAAAACGCTTCAATGGAAGTACCAACTGAGTAAATAGTTGACAGTGACTCTAATGAATATATCACCCGACCTCGAGTATACAACCGGCAAAAAGAGTACTAGTATTTATAAGGGAAACCCTAAAGGCCCTTTTCCATCATGAAGATCAATTTATTCAGTTACCCATGCTTGTGAGTAACTGTCACCAACCTTCTGATGACTGTGCTCAAAGTTTTTGAGAATGGTGTTCATTTTTCATTATGCCAAATCCAATGATGTGGATATTGTTTAGGATATTTTGAAACTAATTCTTCCATGGTGCATGGGCAATTGCCACTACTGTGAAACCGGTCTCTTGATTTGGTGCTTATATTATTTCTCTGAATAACTCATCCTTTTGTTTCTAATGAACACAGACGAAAAGGGAAAGGAACATGGGCCAGGTTTATCTGAAGGTGAAGAATTACAGAGTATCAGCTCTGATTTATCTGCTGCTTTGAATGCTTGGTATGCCGCAGGCTTCTACACAGGCAGGTAAGTAAATATTTTATTTACTTAACGTCACGTCTTGTCCTTTCAAAATTTAAATTAGCAAAGCTGATAGACTGGTCTTTTTCCCCGCTCTTAACATAACCCTTAGCGGATGGGAAGTTGGCACGGAAATGCTGAGAGTGCCTTCCAATATTTTTGATCTAAAAGTCCCAATTGCCATTGCATATGCCTAGTTTCAGCTCCTCGTAAATGTTCCAGAGTTCATAATGCATGTACAAGAACTATGTTCAATTGGTGGTTGCTCCATGTAACCATGTTTATTCACACATGAGCATTTCTGAATATCCTATCATCCACGTACAAACATTTCAATATTTTTTATTGACAGTAATGTATCGGATTCTATTTGTCATGTAGGTACTTGTTTTCTGAGCAATCTAAGAAGAAAACACATAAATAATCATCTTTGTTTTGATTGGATGTGTCATGGGTCAGTGATGCAGGACAGATCAACACAACTTCGACAGTGCTCACAGTTACTATCACATGAGCAATACCAGTAGTGAAAATATAGGTAGTTGGATTTTCTTTTTCTTCTTTCGGGTTGTATTTGTGCTCAAACTTCTCCTGTATGCTTGCATAATGTACAGAAATTTGTTACAGTTTAGCTTGAATTGAAGAATCATTTCAGGTTTATTTTTACCTGTCTTTTTAGAGTCTATATGTTCTTCTCTTATATTTATTTGGTTTATGAAAACTTTTGACTGATTATAATTATATATCCCATACATAATGAAGTTAATATATGTTTCTACTTGTATATATGTATATTTAGTATGCTGCAGTTTGTGGAACCTGGGGAAAAGATGTTGCTTTACTTCTGCTCCAATAATAGCAGATATTATGGTATATATATATATATACTAGATTTGCCCGTGGGCACATGCCTACGGCACGTCTTCGGAATGATACAGCATACGAAATGTCTTGTAAACAATAAAACAACAATTCTGTAGCTCAAGTTTGAATAGTACGACAATAATTAGTTGTAAATAAAAGTTCATATCTCTATTAGTATATGTTGAAAAATAATTATAAATGGGGGTGGAAAATCCAACTTCTTAGAACTTTGAGGGTAGAAAATGATGAAATTTAACTGTTGAGGAGATATTTGATATTTTCAATGTAACATGAGAAATAAAAAAAACATAAAAAATTTGCAAATTTACAAATCTGAAATCTGAAAATCTAAAGTTCTTAGTGGAGAGAAAGAGAGAGAGAGAGGGAGCGAGAGGGGGGGGGGGGGGGGGGGGGGGGGGGGGGGAGGAATTTGGTTTTGGGTGGAAAATTTGTTCGAGGGAAAATATGTTTTGGAAGGGTGAATCTGAGCTTTGTATTTTATTATATAGATATAAAGAGAGAGAGAGAGAGGAAAGCTCCATTGCAAATGCACTGTAGCATTTGCAAACAGTTGTAAACCATTGAAGCTGTTGTTGAAAATGACGACTCTGTTGTTGGAACTGAAGCTGTTGTTTCCAACAATGGCTTCAGTGGTTTGCGCGCGTTTGCAATAAAACATTTTTCATATATATATATACTAGTAATATACACGTGCGATGCATGTATTATTTTTAAAAAAATAAAGTACGAACTCAGATTTACACGTACGATGCATGTCTTAATAAATAGGATTATATATTTTTTAAAGTAAATGTGAAGACTATAATGGGAGAGTTGGAGTTGCACGTGTGTTGCGCGTATGTAGGTAGATTTACAACTCCAACTCTTCCATTATAATAGTTATTATATATTATATTATAGATAGATAGATAAGAGCATCCGTTTGCTTATTTGCCATTTTTTCCAATTTTTTTTACTGTAGCTCACACACTCGTGAGCTATTTTGCCATTTTTTTGGCAAATTTGCTACAGTAGAAAGGGAAAAGTAGCATTCCATATAGCAAAATGCATATTATAGCAGATGAAACATCGAAATGTTTCGTCTGGATTATTTAATTATTATTTTAATTGATCGGACGAAACATGATGTTTCGTCCGAAGTAAAAAAAAAAAAAAAAAACCAAATAAAATAACCGTTAAATGAATTTAAGCGTGAGAATGAACATGATGTTTCGTCCCAATGTGAGATGAAACATCATGCTTCGTCCCAATCCAATTTTTTTTAAAAAATTAATTTTGTAAATTTTAAATTTTTTTTGCAATTATCTAAATTTGATTTTGCAAATTTTTAAATTGTTTTTTGCAAAAAAAATTTACAATTTAATTTAAAATTTGTTTTTGCAATTTTTTTTTGCAAAAAAAACTTCCGTCAAATCCGGACGAAGCACCCTGTTTCGTCTGGCTACAGTAATTTTTTTTGGGAACATTTTGTAAAATTTTAATTTTTTTTTGCAAATTTTTTTTTGCAAAAAAAAACTTCCTGTTTTTTTTCCTTTTTGGGACGAAACATCATGTTTCGTCCCGTATTTTTTTTAATTACAGATGAAACATCATGTTTCGTCTGTTTCTTTTTTAACGAACTTATGCATTTTTTTGCCATTCCACGACTGCAGTGTTTCGTCGAATTGGATGGGCAAAATATGCATTTTGCCATTTTTTACATTGAACGACTGTGGATGCTCTAAATAGATAGTAATTTACATGTGTGATGCGCATTTAATATATTAAAAAAATTAAACTAAAAATCTGACGTTGTGAGAACTCGAACCTGAGACCTCCTTCATATTAGTTATGCACGTGCAATGCACGCCTTTATAGATTTACAAATGACACTAAGGCCTTCTCCCATTATAATATATATATATATATATATATATATATATAAATTACAAAGAAAGCTATCAAGCGGCTCTCCTTCAATCTTCCCAAAAATCAAAGGTACGGATCTAGCCTCACAAAACATATTTTTTCCCCAAAAGTTTCCCCCCAAAACTCAAATTCAAATTTCCACCCAAAACCACTCCTATATTTATTTATTTATTTTTTCTCTCTCTCCCTCCCTCTTCTATTCAAAAAATTAAGAAAATAAAAATTTTAAATTTTTTTATTAAAATAAAAATTTAAAAATTTTTAAAAATAATTCAAAAAAATCGAAAAAATTATATAATATGTTTTTTGCTGCACTCCAAAAAATTTCTCATATAATTTGTTTGCTACTTCAATTAATTTGCTGGATCTCCAAAACTATTTTATATGATTAAACAAGGTGCACCATTTCGAAGACGTGCCGTAGGCACGTGTCAACGGGCAAACCTAGTATATAATAAAACACAAAGAAAGCTATCAAGTGGCTCTCCTTCAATCCTCCCAAAATCAATGGCCCAGATCTAACCTCACAAAACACATTTTCTCTCCCAAAAGTTCCCCCCAAAACTCAAATTCAAATCCCTAATTATTTTTTCAACATATACTAATGAAAATATGGATTTTTATTTACAACTAATTATTGTCATACTATTCTAACTTGAGCTAACAATTGTTGATTTACTGTTTACAAGGCTTTTCATATGCTCTATCGTTTTGAAGACGTGCCGTAGGCACGTGCCCACGGGCAAATCTAATATATCTATATAATAAAACACAAAGAAAGCTATCAAGTGGCTCTCCTTCAATCCCTCCAAAAATCAAAGGCCTAGATCTAATCTTACAAAACATATTTTCCCCCCAAAAATTTCCCCCAAAACTCAAATTCAAATCTCCCACCCAAAACAACTCCTATATTTTTTTCCCTCTCTCTCTCCCTCCCTCTTCTATTCAAAAAAATTAAGAAAATGAAAATTTTAAAATTTTTATAAAATTAAAAAACTAAAAAAATTTAAAATTTTAAAACTTTAAAAATAATTCAAAAAAAATCAAAAAAATCATATAATATGTTTTTTTGCTCTATGTTTGCTACATCAATTAATTTGCTGGACCTCCAAAACTATTTTATATAATCAAACAAGGTGGACCGTTCCGAAGACGTGCCGTAGGCACGTGTCAACGGGCAAATCTAGTATATAATAAAACACAAAGAAAGCTATCAAGTGGCTCTCGTTCAATATGGTTGAAATCAATGGTCTAGATCTAACCTCACAAAACATATTTTCCCGCCCAAAAGTTTCTCCCCAAAATTCAAATTTAAATCCTCTCAAAACAACTCCTTTATTTATTTATTGTTCTCTCTCTCTTTATTTATTTATTGTTCTCTCTCTCTCTCATTCTCTCTCTATTTACTCAGAAATTTATATTTTCAGATTTTAGGTTTTCTTGCCCAAAAGTTTCTCCCCAAAATTCAAATTTAAATCCTCTCAAAACAACTCCTTTATTTGTTTATTTATTGTTCTCTATCTCTCTCTCTTTATTTATTTATTGTTCTCCCTCTCTCATTCTCTCTCTATTTACTCAGAAATTTATATTTTCAGATTTTAGGTTTGTAAATTTTCAGATTTTTTATGCATTTTTTATTGTTCATGTTACATTGAAAATATCAAATATCTCATCAACATTTAAATTTCATCATTTTCCACACTCAAAGTTCTAAGAAGTTGGATTTTACATTCCCATTTATAACTATTTTTCAATATATACTAATGGAAACATGGACTTTTATTTACAACTAATTATTGTTTTACTATTCAAACTTGAGCTACATAATTATTGTTTGACTGTTTACAAGACTTTCATATCCTGTATCGTTCCGAAGACGTGCCGTAGGTACGTGCCCACGGGAAAATCTAGCATATATATAATTCAGAATCAAGCCACACTAACTACTACTGACACGGTCACATTACATAAAAAATCAACTGGAATATCACTAACAAACCGAAGATCGTGTTGACATCTTGCACTCAGATTGTCATATGATTAGCTGCCTTGTTCCCTTTGCGAAGCAGATGGAAAAACTTGCAACCATGACTTTAACTCAGCACGTGCAATGCACGCGTTGATAGATTTACGTTGATAGATTTACAAATGATACTAAGGCATTCTCCCATTATAATATTATTACTAGTAATTTACACGTGCCATGCACGTTTTAATAATTTCAAAAAATAAAAATAAAAACTCTGACGTAGAAAGAATTTGAACCGGAAACCTCATTTATATTAGCTATCTACGTGCAATGCACGTTTTGATAAGAGTTAAAGTATTGTCACATGCGATGTATGTGTTAAGAAATAGTTTTGGAGCTGGACGTGCGTTGCGCGTAATTGGAAAAATATTTTGAAGGAAAATCTACAATTTGTATGTTACACACACATATATATATATATATATATATATATATATATATAGGGTAAAAGGGATATGAGCAACTTGCTCATTTAGTAAATGAGCAATTGATTATGTGGCATACATGTGATACATTGGACAACTAACCTTTTGAAGACTTTTCCAATCACATGTATGCCACATCATCAATTGCTTATTTACTAAATGAACAAGTTGCTCATACCCCTTTTTCCCATATATATATATATATATATATATATATTCCACTATATATATTCCACACTAACTACTACTGACATAGTCACATTACATAAAAATTCAACTGGAATATCACTAACAAACTGAAGATCGTGTTGACATCTTGCACTCAGCTTGTCATATGATCAGCTGCCTCGTTCCCTTTGCGAAGCAGATGGAAAAACTTGCAAGCATGACTTTAACTTAGCCTCCTTCAAAATCAGAGGGATGCTGCCCCCCCGGCTTTTAGGGCTTTTTACAGAAAATCCTTCTTAGGATCTTGTTGAGTTATTCGATGCAATCAACACAAACCACCAAGTACATATGAGATCATACCAAACACACCAAAGCACACACAAGTTTGTCCCGGTTGGGGTTTTCGCCTTAATCCGGGGGAGAAGAAACCCAACATGCTATTCAATAAGAAAAGATACAAAAATATTGCAATTCTCACCACGACCATCTCTCAAGCCTCACCAGCAAGTACTAGTTGTTTACAATTAGTGAATCACTCAATCTTTCCTTCAATGAAGTACTCTCTCTCTCTTGGCTCTCAATGGAGACCAATAACAACAATATATAGAGATCTAGAAAAATCCTAGTTTGATATCTTGATACAATAATCTTTGGATATTACCGAAGAGATAACCCTATGATAAGAGCCATCAAATCTGACTTGAAGAGCAAGTTGGGTTTCTCACGAATCACCAAGATCCGACCCAAATTATCCATCAGTGCCGCGCGTGGTCGACCGCATCTCAAGGTCGGTCGACCGTCCCCCTCTCGGAAACTTCTGCAGAGTTGGGTGGTCGACCACATCCCAAGTACGGTCAGCCACAACTCCATCTGCTGCTACACTTGCTGACTGTTTCCCTTGCTTCCACTCCATCTCCGATCGTCTCAATTCCTCCATCATCTCATCGTCTTCTTATCCAACATAGTATGCAAGACATAAACCCAACACCGGCTACATTGCTCTTCGACATCTCAATTACTTCCACAAAGAATTTCTTACTTAGAGAGAATCACTATCGAGTATATATAGCCAAGGCTTAATTTAAAAAAATCTCTCGGAAGTATTGATCAGTTTAAAAAACCTCCATTAAACTTTTTTTTAAAATTAACTAAACTTTTTTTTGAAAAATTTAAAAAAACCGCACTCCACGACGGAGTTTACTTCCGTTAGGTTTTATGTCACGTGCATCGCACGTGATTTTTTGGGGACCAAAATGCCCACCGATCAGGATTGCTGGATCTTTCAGAAAAGCGCACACCTATGATCAACGGTTTAGATCTCTTTAAAATATAATATATTGTTTTTAATTGTTTTTATTAATTTTTAATTCAGATTAATTAATTAAAATTTTCCAAAAATATTATTTTTTAAAAATTAATTTAGCACCAGTAATTTACACGTGCAATGCACGTTTTATTAAATAAAAACTCAGACGCTGTCTGGATTCGAACTTGAGACCGTCTTTATAATAGTTATGTACGTGCGTTACACGCGTTGATAGATTTACAAATGAGACTAAGGTGTTCTCCCATCATATATTAGAGAAATCTAAAAAATAATTATAAATTCAGTAAATATGAAAATATTTCAAAAAATAAATAGAAATTTATAATAGTTACTTTTAAAAACAAAAAGTAGTAATTATAAAAATTGGAAATTTTGATTTTAAATTTTGAAAAAAAATGATTGAAAATTGAAAAAAAAGAAGAAAAAATAAAGAAAAACTAGAAAAATTCAAAAAACTAATTAGAAATTTAGAATAGTTAATTAAAAATCCAAAATTAATTATAAAAATAGGGATATTTCATTTATAATTTTGAAAAAATGATTAAAAATTTGAAAGTTAGGAAAAATCTATAAAAAACTAGAAAAATTTCTAAAAGTTCTACAAAGATGCACCTACTTCCAAAAACTCAGTTTATGGTGTTGCTTCTTCATATACTAGTAACCTCCACGTGTGATGCACAGTTTTTTTTTCCTTGAGCTCATTCTTTTACAAATTAACCATAATATGTGCAATTTATATTTTACTCGAATTGGGGATTTAATCTGTACATGCAATGCACGTTTTTTTAAATTTTTTTGAGCTTCTGGATTTAATCTATGGAATATGGGTCAATTTTTTTTTTTTTTGAGCTTCTAGATTGAAAAAATCATTTTAATTGGGACCAAAATACCTATTATATTTCCGTTTCCTACAACATATGAGTGTTTTACTTGTTAAATTCTGATGCTGAGAAGAGTTGAACTTGCAAAGTGTATATTCTGATGTAGGCGAACAACTTTACTGATAACTAAAATCATGAATATACACTTTGCATGTTCAATTCTTCTCAGCATTAGAATCTAACAAATAAAATACTCGTGTTGCAGATTGCGGAAATAAAATAACTAATTTGGTCCAAATTTGGGTATTTTGGTCCCAATTAAGATGTTTTTTTCAATCCAGAAGATTAAAAAAAATTATTTTTTTACGAAAATGCCTTAGATTAAATCCAGAAGCTCAAAAGAATTGAAATAAACGTGCATTGCATGTACAAATTAAATTCCCCAATTCGGGTAAAACATAAATTGCACATATTAGAGTTAATTTGTAAAAGAATGAGCTTAAGGAAAAAAACTGTGCATCACAAGTGGAGATTACTAGTATATGGAGAAGCAAATCCATAAACTGAGATTTTAGAAAGTAGTTGCATTTTTTAAGAACTTTTAGGAAAATTTCCATTTTTTTCTCTAGATTTTTTATATTTTTTTCTTCCAAATTTTAATCATTTTTTCAAAATTATAAAACAAAATTAAATATTTTTATAATTATTTTTAATTAACTATTCTAAATTTGAATTATATTTAATGCCATTTTTTTGAAAGTATTTGCAAAAAAAAGGGCAGTTGCCAAACTATTTGCGTTCGTGGACTCAACAACTACGCTCGCCGTTCCCAACAGCGAGTTTAGTTGTTTCACGCTCGGGGTTGGGACACGACGAGTCTAGTTCAAATTTTATTAGACACTTGTTCTTCCCAACGACGAGTTTAGTTAAAAAGTTTCAAAATCACTTGCCGTTTCCAACAGCGAGGGGGGAAGAGTTTAGTGGGCCACCACTTTATTCACCCGAATTAATTAACTTCTATTATCTTTTCACCAAGTCTATTTCTAACCCTTATTCATCTCCTTCCTCATCCAACCAAAACCCTAACTCTCATCTTCATCTTCTACCTCAATCGTTGGTTGACAAGTTTATTTGGTGGAATCTTTAACATTCCCTAACAAATCTCTATCCACTACGTTCTTTTTTTTTAATCACAGGTGACAACATAAAGGTATGTTATTACTTGACTCATACAATGTATTTGGATATGGTTAGGGTTAGAATTAGGATTATGCTTTAACTTTAAATTAAATGCAGGGTTAGGGTTAAAGTTAGGAATTGAATATGGGTTGTGTTTGGTTTGAAGTTAAGGTTGGGTTTATGTTATGCACATAAAGGGTTCGATGAATTGCGTAAGTTATCTAATTCTTCGTTATGCACATTCGGTGTACGATGTAACACATAAGTGGTGACTTTTGAATGTAGGGGACTTGTTTGTGATTAATTGCATTCGTATGTAGTAGTTGAACTTAAGAATTGTTAAAAGGCGGTAGGATAGAGAAATGTTATATAGTTAATTTTATCTCTAACATTTTTTGCAGGCTCATAATGACACGACCTAGCGGTTCTAGATGCCGTCCTCCTACTGCAACAGAGCGGGGGAAAACTCACGTAGTAGTAAGAGTTGTTTTTTATAGTTCCATGGTATATATCTCTTTCATCCAACCAGTATCAATTAACATTAAAAATTAATTTCATCTGTTGCAGGATGTTACTGACACCCCTATCGATATCCCCCAAACACTACATATATATGCCGATGCACCTGGGGTCCCAGCCTAATAGACCCATCACTTCTTACGATGCAAGCCTCTCACCGATTGAATTTTGTGTGGAAAGGTGAGTCGAAGGACTTGACATTCCGAAAGCAAAAAATATTGACTCTACATGATCGCATCCTCAAAACGAACAAATTCATCAATAAACCCATCAACATCAAATTCTCCTCAATTCAACATGGAGTTTAATTGGACTAAACTTTATATTTAGAAATGAATGTAAATAGTGATTTTTATATGTCAGCTTCTCTCTCCTCAAACACGTACCAGATGCATCTCACTTACGTTCGTAAATTGTATATTTCTAAAACGTCATAGACACTCCTCGATTACTTTTCAAACACAATCAATAATGTTCACAAACACTAGTGAACTCTTAGCACTGGCATGCAATGGAGCCTCACACATTTTGTCATTTTTATTAATTATAGATCTATTTACTTATGTATGGACAATAGATCTCTTACTCTGCTTAAACTTAGATTATTGAATATAATTTAGATTAAATTTATCCATAATTGTACCATATGATATCCCATACTTGGTGGAGGCGGGATTCTATGGAATTGCATTAATGGGGTCAATGAAGTTGGATCAGGGTCTTCTAACAGCTCTAGTCAAGAGATGGTGACCGGAGACATATTCATTTCACCTACCGCATGGAGAGATGATAGTGAATTTACAAGATGCTGTAATAATTACTGGACTTCTGATAAATGGTGTAGCCGTGACTGGAAGTTGGGGCGTCGATAAGGTTCATCTTGTTCGAGAATACCTGGGTCAGGATCAGACTGAACATGCTTTATTGGTATATCTCTTAAAATTTTATAGATAATGAAGTTGTTCGATAACTACTTGAATCCAGAGTCGGCTGAGTAACAAGTAGAGTGCTACACCCGAGCCTATCTTATGACAATTTTTGGAGGTGAAATATTTTCCAACTGAACGGGTAACCAAGTACCGTTGATGTATTTGCAATTGATCGCAGACATTAGACTAGCCGGCCAGTTTAGTTGAGGCAGTGCTGCTTTGGCCGTCCTTTACAGAAATCTATGTCATACTTTGTTGAACAATCTACAGGCAGCGATGCCGATGTTGATACTACAAATATGGAGCTAGGAGCAATTCCACATTTGTCGACTGCTCGTAAGAGTCCAACACCCGGTGTGGAGTTTAAGGGTGTTTGAAGTCGGTAGGTTGGCTCCTATTGGTGTTTATTGGGCTGGTGATCACACATGTCGTGATAACCCCCATTGACCCCTCACATATTATCGAGATGAGCTCGATAAGTTGCGGACGGAATGCGTAGTGTGGGAACCGTATACCGATGAGAGATTGGAGAAGTTGTTGCTATGTTGCACAAAACATAGCCATCTATAGTTGGCGACTGCACCTCTTATCCACTTCTCCATCGTAGAGCATCCTCATGTAGATCGAGTACTTTATCAATTCAGTCTATAACAAGATATACCCGCCGCACGAATGTATGACACTACCTTGCATGGTGTCACAGGGAAGGGTCATTTGACCGATATCGACTAGGTCAGATATCACCATAGTTATGTCCACTCTTGGAATGAACGCCGGAACGAAATGATCATTGGCAGAATTCCTCCGTATGTTTGACGAATGCATGAGGCGTACATGGCGTGGTATACTAGGATCACGTGGTTGGTAACCACACCTTCTATAAATCCACCCGTCCGAGTGATACTTCTGATACCAACACAAGATAGGGAACCATCTGCCGGCCACTCATCCCAACAACCGATGTTCAAACCAAATGCAAAGACTTTGGCAACCATGGTAAGAAAGTTTAATAATTATATGATTGTTTGTACATTCATATCACAAGTTCGGAACACATCTTATAAACATTTTATTTTTGTTCTGTTCATATATTACACCATCTAATTTATAGGAAGAGAACGCATGGGAGATTGCCAGAAGTGCCGTTCGACATTTGTCAAATACCGCATCCGATGTGACTGATGCTATGAAAGAGTTCGCACACGAGATTCTAGCACTGTGTAGACGTTCTCTTGATGCGGTTGGTGAGAGCCCCGCTTCGATAGATTTATGGAACAACACCGTTTGTCAAGTCAACGTGGGCATGCACTGCCTCCTACAACGCCAACACAACCCGATGAGATTCAACCGTAAGATGAGGGGCAAGGTTCCGAACAACAAAGAGTACCTCATGACGACGACCTTTTTGTATCCCAAATGACACAAATTACCTTAACTCTAAAGAAGCGTAAAGTTTTCGTGCACCGACATCGTAAGAAGACAACTAGGTACACGCCGGGTTAGGGAAGTTGTCAATCTGGGTTCTATTGATGCGGTTGTGATGTTGATAAATTGTGAAGTTGTCATTTTTTTAATCTTTTCTTCGAGTATGAAAAGTGAGTCAAATTATGTTGTCATGCTTTGTTGTTAATGAAGTTGTGATTTTTGTAGTTGTTTGTGAAGTTGTGATGTTTTCATTTTCTATGAAGTTGTGTTGTTTGTAGTTGTTTATGAAGTTGTGATCTTTTGGTTCTATATGAATTTGTGATGTTTGTATTTTTCTATGAAGTTGTGCGATATTGGTTCCTCACAACAGGGCCGACCCTGAGTACCCGGGGGCCTAAGGCGAAAAACCCAAATAATTATTTTTGGGGGCCCCTAATTACAAGATAAACTTTTTAACGCGCAGACTATGTGCCTATATTTATAAGGGGAATACAAATTTGGGGGCCCTTAAAAGTGCAAAAAAATCGGGGGCCTGAGGCGGCCACCTCACCGGCCTCAAGGTGGGGGCCGGCCCTGCCTCACAATAATGTATGGGAATTGACGAAGTTTGATGTTATAAGAAGTTTTTGAGGTTATTCAAGATTGGTTCCCTAAATGAAGTTTGTGAATTGCGGGTGTTTGGTTATTTGTAGCGAAATGAATTTTTGGAGATGTCTCCAAGTGTTTCTAGTTCTTCAATCAGTAAACTCGTCATTCCCAATGGCGAGTTTAGCTCTTTTCTTCTCGCTGATGGGAAGAGCGAGTTTGTTCCTTCAAGAACTTAGTGAGTCTACTTGCAACAGTAAACTCGCCATTCCCAATAATGAGTTTAGTATTTTCCCTCTCGCTGTTGGGAAGAGCGAGTTATTCTTCTTGAAGCAACAGAGAGATTTGATTCTCTGTGAAATCACAAAAACTTCACAGTAGCTGTTCTCAATAGCGCGTTTAGTACAAACAATCTCGCTGTTGGGAACAGCGTGTTCTTTCAGAAAAATTCCTTTTCCCAAATGCTTTTCAAAATAGCGAGATTGTTTGTATTAAACACGTTGTTGGGAACATCGACTGTGATGTTTTTGTGATTTCATAGAGAGTCAAATCTCTCTTTTGCTTCAAGAAGAATAACTCACTCTTCCCAACAGTGAGAGGGAAAAGAATAAACTCGCCATTGGGAATGACGAGTTTACTGTTGCAATTAGACTCACTAAGTTCTTTAAGCAGCAAACTCGCTCTTCCCAAAAGCGAGAAGAAAAGAGCTAAACTCGCCGTTGGGAATGAAGAGTTTACTGATTGAAGAACTAGAAACACTTGGAGACATTCTCAAAAAATTCCTAATAGCGAGGAACATTATACTAAACTCGCTATTCAGAATAGCGAGTCTACTAATACGGAAAATGCGATACACAAATCTCACTAATTTTCTTGTTTACATACAAATTTCCATTTGAACACATTCTAAACAACGTATACATAAAAACATAAAAACATCTAATACCAAAATGCGTTCCGATTCAAAATTACAATTCAATACAGTTCGGTCCGAGATAAATTCAACACAATCGCAACAAACATGAACACAACCATAAATCATTACAGCAAGTTCAAAAGAAAAGAAAATATTACTACAATAACAACACATTCTTCAAATAACGGACTCGCGATATGTTACAACAATAACAATAGAATCTATTTCAATGAGATGTGATAATGTTACAAAAATAAAATAAAAAAGAGACATTTGTCGGCTTGCTGTGATGATGACGATGAAATATTCGGTCTTGTTGTTTCTTGTCGCGATGATGATCTTGTAAATAGGGTACAGAAATATATGTAAATTTGAAGTAGATTGTGCACATGCAATAGTATGTAAGGAAGATTTAAACTACTAATTATCTGACCTATGTCGGTTCCTCGGCAACAACACTTGTTGGGACATTTTAAACCTCATTTTGAAGAAGTTAGCCCTACACTGCTCATATCATCCCTGACATCCATGTCATTGCGAATACGTTTGGTCCGGGGATGACCTTTTTCTGCATCTTCTAAGACTTGCATCAACGATAAGTTTTAGACCAGTTTGGATTGAAAAATATTCTTCGTCAGGCATATGATAGAAGACATGTGCCCAAGTTAGAATTAAGTTTTTAACTGAAAAGAATTAATCTACATAAGGGCGATAATCAATAGCCCTAAATGCACACGCTGCCAAAACATAGGAACATGGAATATGGTATAGTTGAATTCTCCGACACATACAAAAGTGATATTCCAAATAAACCGTATGCAATTTACCACCCTTTTGATGACCACATACCTTTCTAAGTCCCATTCTAATTAGAAATACATTGGGTTCAAGATTGTACATTATAACTTCATGCATATTCGCTCTTTCACGCCGCACATCTAGAATCTCTTGAACTGAGGGAGTGAATTATTTACTCTAACTTAGAAGCTTCGAAGCCAATTAACGAAATTGAGTGAAGTAGAGATTGAGGCGGAAGAATATCATCTCGACAATTGATGTCACCGACAAACTCCGAACACCTTTCAAAACCGAATTAAAAACTTCTGATATATTTGTAGTCATTATTCCGTAATGACGTCCTTCATCTGAACATATTAACAACTTTTGTAATGGTTTTTCCTTGAGCCAAATGACAGCCTCAGGTTTGACTTTCTCTATTTTGGCCAATTTCTTCTCAAACTTCTTTGGTTGATTTTGATATGCAACCACTTTTAGTTTTTTCCTCAATTCTTTATCATGAAATTTGGTAAAAAAAATTGCAGCAAAGTGTTGCGTACAATACCTTTGATATGCATGAGGCTCATTCCATGCATCGTTTTGTGTCTCCATCGTACAAAAAAATTCCCGGATGACGATCGAAGATGACACATAATCCTTGCTGATCAGTTACAAAAACTTTAATATAAGATATAAACCATGACCAAGTAACTCCATCGACTAGTGCAAAAGCGAAAGGAAATAGCTAATCGTTTGCGTCAGGTGCAACAACTAGTAATAGACACCCTTTATACTTTCCATATAAAAAAGTGTCATCAACGCTTATAATAGGCCGACACGACTTAAACCCTTCAATCGAATGCCCAAATACCCAAATGCCCAAAACACCGACTTGAATGTTTCCTCATCAACCCAAGTGCTGACTTTATCCCAATGGACAACAATCCCTGAATTTGAAACTTGTAGCGCACATAAAAGAGTGGGCAACTTCTCATATGCTTCTGCAAACCCTCCGTATAACCGCTAAATAGCTTTATGTTTTACACGACATGCCTTGCTATATGAAATTTGATAATTGAATCGAAGTTTAGCAATCTCACCTATTGCCTTCGGGGTTATTCCCGTTTGAGCCTTCACAACATGCAATATCAACCCTGAAACAAGCTTAGAATCCACTTTTGAGTGGTCTTGATTCATTATTGGATTAACACATGTATGTGGCCTGTCTATCATCTTCACAATAAAGTATGTTTCCCCTTTTGGAATAACTGCACGAAATCTTCAAGCACAACCTGCACTTCTAAATCTCCCAAAATCTGGATTTAGTGCCATCTCCGCTTTTGTGTATAGCTTTGGTGCCATTTTACATTTGACATTGTAGACGGTTGTCGATGATTTCACTATTACGAATTCACGGTGCTGATTTATTAAAAATGTTTTCACCACATACTTGGACATCTTCTTTTATTTCAAACATTTGCCCAATCTATAAATCATCTTCGCCGACATCAGGAATTGAATGACCTTCAAGTTGATGAACAACCGCATCATTAACCTAGTCAACCATTTCAAACTCCACTAAATGTGCAAGAAATCTTTGTTGACAAGATGAGTGAACTCGCCCTTCAGTGGACTGGACGTTATCATCACAATTGCTTTGTGTTCCACCACAAACATTAGCTGCGTTAGCTTCTTCATCATCTTCATGTTCTTCACCCGTCTTATCTTCGTCACCTTCTTCTTCCTCATTGACATCTAATAAATCGTTGTTCATACATGCACGACTGAATTCATCACCCATATTTTCATTGTTAACCAAATCACGTATGAATTGAGAAGGACCAGACAACTCATCTTCCGTGTAATTTGGTACAGTTGTGACTGAGGATGTATCTTCGATGTTCCTCAAATCTTCATGGGCGTTCGTCAAGCCAACATGAATGTTGCTTGATTCTTGAGTCGGGAGTTCACCTACTATGCTTGGAGTATGAAGAACACTGCACTGAAGAATTGACATCGGGGTTTTATCAAGGTATAGATCGACAACCATCCAGTTAGAGTTTGGATCAAGCGACTATCCAATCACTGCAGCAAGAGCATCATCGTCGTTTATGAGCACCGCCATGAAATATTGCCCTTCACATTTTGACGTAGAATGTCGACACTGGATTTAAGTAATCCATTCAGCTTAATCCCAACTAGTAATTTCATATATCTTATTCACTAGTTCATATTTTCTAATGTTACGATCAACCCAAATTACTTCTGGTTCAGCACCACTATAACTGTATCTCACTTTCAGGTCACGAAAGCTATCTCCCCCGTAATAACACCAAACAGGAAGTTTGTATTCCATACCTACACGTAAATGAACAAATTAATTACTATATTGTTATGACGATCATCAATCCACCCTCATTTGGACATTTCGTAGAACACTATGTGAGCATCCAAAATGTCACCACAACTAACATAGATAACACATAATTTTTAACTATAACCAAATAATTTTAGATTTCTCAATCCTAACCGTACAATTCGAAGCAATAGAAAAATAATTTATGATCCACATTTTACAATTTGGAAAATAGGAAAATATCTTTATGAAGATGATAGTCTTGATCCCGAGAAGGAGAGAAGACTAAGCGTACTACGAAATCTATGGAATAATTCACCACACCTCTATGAATGCCAAGAAGAAGGAAGCTAGGGTTTTTGGTTGATGTAACACCGAAGAGAGGAATGGGTAGACATATTGAGAGAGAGAGAAATGAGAGAAGTGTTGAAATGAGTCGGGTAAGTGAAGTAGGGACCCAGTAGACTCGCTATTCCGAACGGCAAGTTTAGTATATTTGTCCTCGCTGTTGGGAATAACAAGCTATTCTGTGGAGTTCATTTAGAAACTTCACCAAGTCCAACAGAGAGTTTTCACTCTTTGGAAAATGTGAAAAACTTCACAGTCGCCGTTCCCAACAGCGAGTCTAGTACAAAGATCATCACTATTGGGAACGACGAGTGATTTTGAATTTTTTAAAACTAAACTCATCGTTGGGAACAATGAGTGTCTAATAAAATTAGAACTAGACTCGCCGTGTCCCAATGGCGAGTGAAGACAACAAAACTCGCCGTTCGGATTGACGAGTTTAGTTGTTGAGTCCACAAACGCAAATAGTTTGGCAATTGTCCTCATTTTGCAAATACTTTCAAAAAAATGGCATTAAAAAAATTCTCTAAATTTCTAATTTTTTATTTGAAATTTTCCAGTTTTTCTAGATTTTTCCTAATTTCTTTTTTCTTTCAATTTTTAATCATTTTTCAAAAATTTAAATCAAATTTCCCAATTTTTATAATTATTTTTTGGTTTTTAAAAATAATTATTCTAATTTCTAATTATTTTTTGGAATAATTTCATATTTTCCAAATTTATAATTATTTTGTACATTTTTAATTAATTAATCCAAAATTTTAGTTATTTTTGGGAATTTATAATTAATTAATCTGAATTAAAAATTAATAAAAAGAATTAAAAACAATAAATCATACTTTGAAGAGATCTGGACCGTTGATTATAGGTGCGCACTTTTCTAGGAGGTCCAACAATCCTAATTAGTGGGCATTTTGGTCCGAAAACGTGCGATGCACGTGGCATAAAACCTAATGGAAGTAAACTCCATCGCTGTGGGTTTTTTGAAAACGTAGTTGAGTGCGGGTTTTTTTATTTAAAAAAAAGTTTAGTGGATTTTTTTAGACTGACCAATACTTTAGTGGGTTTTTTTTAAAAAAATTAAGCCTATAGCCAATACCGACTTAGTAGGTAAATCTCTAATCTCTAATATTATAATGGGAGAACGCTTTAGTGTCATTTGTCACTCTATCAACGTGTGCAACACACGTGCATAACTATTGTAAAGGAGGTCTTAGGTAGGGGTGTCAAAAAATACCATATTACCGTACCATACCATTACCAAACCAAACATTATCGAAAACTTGGTAATACCATACCGAAATCTCGGTATTGTACCATACCGAAATTATATGATATGGTATTGGTACCTGTTGCCGCTAAATTTGGTGTGGGGGCAAACAGATAGTATTTGTGGATTCTTAGGGAAACTGAATAGTAAACCTGTATACCTGTTCCGTCGGGGTATGATCGTTGCTCCTGCCGTACACCTGCAAAAAGTGCGAGACACCGGAGTTGTTCCCGGCGACGCACCCTCCGACGCTCAAGTCAGTAACCAGAAATGATTATGAGAGAGCGTAAAAACTGGCAAAAGATTGATTACCTCTTAATGGAGATGGATGGGGGGTATTTATAGGCGTCTAAGGGGATCAAATTAGGCATGTAATTCTTGTGTATAGATAAGGAATGTAATCCCTAATTCCCAGTGAAAGGATAGATATGAATCAGGGCCGTTGATTAATATTAATCAGAAACCCTAATTCTATCCTGCTGGACCGGGTTTGTTGCAGGTTGAAACCCGCACCTAGTTGAGGTGGATCCGTTCGCGGGTTAATGGTTCTTTGGGGAGGAGAACCAGTACCCGCTTCAGACCCGTTTGTAGGTAAAATTACCGTTTTACCCCTGGGCTTCAGGATTCGTGCCTAATTTGGACGGTCTCGATTAAACCCCCATTTTTAGCCACATCATGAGCCCCCCACTCCTAAAGGCTGGGGGTGATCAGTCTTTGAGGAGTAGTTTGACTGTTTCAGTGACTAGTGGAGTTGTATCGGAGTCCGAATGGGGGATTTTGAATCTTGAAGTGGGTAGTAAGGTAACTTCTTCTTTTTTGAAGCCATATGATGTTCTGAAGCCGTATCGAGTACTTGACAGTTTTTATCTATTTTTTCGGGCTATTTATTTAATTTTGCGATGTGTCAACTAATCGTTCGGGGGCCTTAATAATACATTCTAGACAATAATTGTTCGTTCAGTGGTCCAAAAATAACCCCCTAAATTTTTAATTATTTTCTAGAATTTTTAGCTAATTTTCCCGAATTTTTAGCAATTTTTCGCAATTTTTTAAATAAATAAAACGATTTAAATAAATAAAAATCGATTTTTAAATACCGATTTATGACGCGGCGTAATCTGGACCCTTGATCAGTACGGAGCGCGAATTTCTGAGTGATCAGACGATCCCTGTTCCTCGGCGGGCTTTTTCGCCATATACGAGGGTCGGCTCCTCGGCTCCTCGGCTCGGAGGATTGGCTCCTCGGCTCCTCGGCTCGGTGGATTGGCTCCTCGGCTCGGAACCCTCCGAGGTACGTGGCCTCATCTGGGCCGTTCATCTCAGCGCGGATCCCTATAAAATTCTATCTTGTCGTTTAATGGACGTGGCAAGATCTGGGCCGTCCATCATGACGAGCGCGCTTTTTTTCAAGATCCAATGGCTGATATGGGTCAGCGTGTTTTTTTGCCATATACAAGGGTCGGTTCCTCGTCCCCTCGGCTCGGCCTTGTATCTTGTAAGGTACGAAGGTCGGTTCCTCATCTCCTCGGTTCGGCCGGATGCTTCGTCGTATGCGAGGGTCGGCTCTTCATCCCCTCGGTTCGGAATTTGTCGAGGTACGTGGCATGATCCTGAGCGTCCATCCCAGTGCGGATCCCCAAAAAATGCTATCTTGTCGTTTAGTGGACGTGGCGAGATCTGGACCGTCCATCATGACGAGCGCGCTTTTTGACAAGATCCAACGGTTGAGGTAGGTCGGCGAGTTTTTTCGCCATATACGAGGGTCGGTTCCTCGTCCCCTCGGCTCGGGGGCTCAGTGCCGCTGGCCGAGGCGCTGAGTTGGATATTTTGAAGGATGCGTCTCTTATTGGTTCCACTCTTCCGAGCCCAGTGGCTCGGCTGCTCGGCCAAGCTGTTCAGTAGCTCGGTTGAGCATTCCGATGGCAGGCAGTTCGGAAGGTGCACGTGGCCGGATCTGGTCCGTCCATCATGGTGCGAATCACGAGGATGGGGTTCAGATCACGAGAAAACGCTATCTTGTCATTTTGTGGGCGTGGCGCGATCTGAACCGTCCATCGAATTCTAACGTGAATTTTGGAGAGATCCGACGGCAAATTCTCCTCGGAAGGATTTTTCTCCATATACGAGGGTCGGTTCTTCGTCATCTCGGCTCGGGGGCTCAGTGACGTCGGCCGAGGTGTGGAGACTTTGAAGGATGTCTTCTACCGGTTCCATTCTTCCGAGCCCAGTAGCTCGGCTGCTCGGCTAAGCTGTTCGGTAGCTCGGTTGAGCAGGCCGATGGCAGGCAGTTCGGAAGGTGCATGGGGCCGGATCTGGTCCGTCCGTCATGGTGCGAATCACGAGGATGGGGTTCAGATCACGAGAAAACGCTATCTTGTCGTTTTGTGGGCGTGGCGCAATCTGAACCGTCCATCGAATTCTGACGCGAATTTTGGAGAGATCCGACGACAAATTCGCCTCGGAAGGATTTTTCTCCATATACGAGGGTCGATCCCTCGTCCCCTCGGTTCGATGCCTTTTAGCCGAGGTATGGAGTTAAATGTTTTGAAGGGACTCAGTAGCTCGGTTGCTTAGCAAGGCTGTTCGATAGCTCGGCTTGGCAGACCGGTGGCCGAGTCGTGGACTTGAGTGATTTGAGGAGTTTTTTGCTTTTCGAAACGTCGCAACTCTCCGCTTGTCGCTTTGGCTTCTTAGTGGGCCTTTTAGATTCCCAAGGAGGCCCAACATCACCTTTGGGGTTATAAGTTTTCACTCTCCCACCCCCAAGCTCATTTCTCACTTTTCACTCCAAGATTTCACTTTTACTCTCTGCGCTCTCTGCTAGCGGCGACTTTTGCTCCAAGGTGGTGACGTTAGCTGTCGCGTGGGCCAGGCGATTTCCGGCGAGCACATTCCGGCCGTGAACGTCACTTCAAAGGTCAGTCTACTAGCCTTAGCTTTTTTTCTAGAGATGTCAAGAGTGAAATCGGGGAGTGGGGCCTCGTCTTCGGGCGATGATGGCGCCGAGGAGAAGAGAAGGGCAGAGATCCGAAGGAAGGGAAAACAAGTCGCCGAGCCGTCTGCGACCGAGGCGAGGAAGGAGAAGAAGAAGAGGAGGAGGGTGGCGGCCCAATCTGTCGTGGTCGAGGAGATCGTGGAAAACCCGAAGCAAGCCCCCGAGATGGGACGATATCCCTCTGTTCTGTCCGGGCACTCGGGGGTTAGGCAGTACGAAGGCGACCTCTTGGAGAAAGCAATCTTCGGAAAGTCGAAAGTCCTCGAAGAACCCAACCCGGCTCTTCCTACCGAAGCCAACGAGATTACTTCGGTGCTATCCGAGAGGGATCTCTTTCGGATCAGAAAGGGATTCGCCATCCCTCCGGAGTACAAGCTGATGATCCCCGGCGCCGGGATGCGAGCAAATTCCAAGTTGTCATCGTCGGACATGTGCATGTTCGACTTTGACTCCTTGAATGCCGGACTGCATTTTCCGTTGCATCCTTTCGTTCTCCAGATCCTCGGGTGGTTCTGCCTCGCGCCGACCCAATTTATGTCGAACACGTGGCGTCATGTGAATGCTTTCCTGCTTCAGTGCCGAAAAGCTGAAGTCGAGCCGGACCTAACGGTCTTCCGAGGCATGTATCGAATAAACCGGATGCACAAGACAGAGCATCGGTACTACTTGGGGCCGAGGAAGGGTGTTAGGATCATAGAAAACCGGGACTCAATTAAGGGTTGGAAAGAGAAGTTTTTTATATTAAAAGGGGAACCAATGCTGCAAATTCCGACCCGGTGGAAACCGGAGGTGCCCAAGTTTGCGAGAGCCGACCCCGTACTATCTGCGGCCGAGGAGGAGGTGGCGAGGAAGATCATGGCCCTCCCCTTGTTGAGTTGGAGGGAGTTAACGGAGGAGGTGCTGTTCGGGTCCGGCCTTAGCCCCATCGACCCGAGTATGCTCCTGACATCTCATTTATTTTCGTTTTTCTTTCAAGTCTTTAGCTCGTCTTGCTGACTCAGTTTTTGTTGTCTGATGCAGAAGCGATGAAGATCGATTTCAATGCCATGATGGCCGATAGGTCCAAATTGGCCGGGGGCAGGAAGAGGAAGAGGGCGAGCGTGGCTGCCTCGTCAGCTCCGCAGCCCAAGGCCGCTTCGGCTTCCGCTCCGCCTCCTCCGTCTACCGAGGCGCCTTTGGAGGTGGTTGTTGCCGAGGAGCCCTCGGTGCCTGAGGCCTCGGCCCCTGTTGACGGGGCCTTTGATGTTAACGCGGCGCTGTCGCTCGAGGCTCCGCGGTTGACCGAAGCGGCGTAGGAGTTCCTGACCGAGCAGCACAAGCAGTTGTTTGTGCCAAACTGGCGGGTGAAGAATCACGACGGATTCCTCAAAAACTCGCAGATGTCGGTGCAGGTCGTCAAGCATTTGGCGACCCCGAAGGATAGAGCTGCGCTGAAGGCGGGGACGGTCGGCGACGACACTTTCGAAGTGGCTCGGTCGCTTGTATCGGTAAATTTCTCACCGTGAATTTCTTTAAGTCTACTGCTTGGTTTGTATATTGCGCTTATCGTGGTCTTCGCAGGCCACTTGCCACTTCGGCCACCTCCTCGAGACGTTCGCCGAGCAGGAGAAGGAGCTGAAGGCCGTCAGCAACAAAAACAGGGCGGAGAAGGTCAAGGCGGTTCGGCAACTCGAGGCCGAGCAGAGGCGAGTCGAGGCCTTGGAAGTCCGGGTCGTCGATCTTATGGCCAACTTGGAGAGAGCCAAGGGGCGACTTGATGCGAAGTCTGCCAAGGCTACGAAGGCTGCCGAGGAGCTGGCCGCGTCGGCGAAGTCTCTGGCCGACCTGAAGGCGGAGAAGGAGGCGCTGGCCGTGAAGATTAGGGCCGAGGTCGAGGCCGAGGCCGAGGCTGAGGCGAAGAAACACATGGCCAAGAACATGGAGATGTCCTATCAGAGGGCACTCGACCATGTTCAGGAACGTGTCCCCGACTTCGAGCGGGTTGGCTACAGACTGTGGCCAGGGTCGCCTTCAGGCGGTGAGGAGGAGGGAGCCGAAGGCGGCGAGGGGGAAGGCGACGACGAGGAGGAGGAGGCCGACCCTCCTGTGGCGGATCCCCAGGTCGAGGGGAGGAACGAGGGGCCATCTGGCGACGCGCCCGTGGTCGAAGTGGCGACGCAGGTGGACCCCTGATCCCCTCGTAAATTTTTGTAGTTTTTGTTTTTTTTTTCTTTTCTTTTATAAACAGTGTAATGCCTTTTGCGGACTGGCCACCGCTTTGATGAATGAAAAAAGTGTTTTGATTTTAGACTTGTCTGTCTAAGTATTTGGTTCGGTCATGTAGTTCTTCAATGTTGTCCCTCTTTCATTTCAGATTGCCGAGCAAACTCGTATCACCGCGGCGGCTCGGCGCCGCGCAGAGTTATTTCAGCAGTCCCGGGAGGATCGTCTCGAGGGCGAGGTCCATCTGACGAGGAGAATGCTTCATAATTTAGAGAGGAGGAACAGCGAGCTATTGGTCGAGCTGCACCATCTGCGGATAGTCGAGGCCGAACTATCTGCGAAGGAGGAAGAGTTGGTTCGGGTTTCGGCCGAACGTGATGACTTCGCAAGGAGGGTAGAACAGTTGCAAAGGGTGACGGTCGACAGGAGCATCGAGGTGACCCACTTGCGCCGCGTCATATCTGACAGCGCCGAGTATCCTGGTTCGGCGAAACTTCCTCGATTCAAAGTAATTGTGAAGGACGACACGTTGAAGGACAGGATCGTCGAACTGGAGGAAGAGGTTGCTCGGCTCAAACCTCAGCCGGTGAGGGCTAATGTCCGGAGTACTTCGTGCACTCGCGAAGAGATTGAACGAGGGATTACGTTCTATCAACTCGCGAGCCAAACCTCCATCATCTGTCGGACAGCAGCCGACGCCCAAAGTGGAGTAGCGGTGTCTTCGAGTGGTGCTTCGGTTGGAGCGACCGTCAGGGCCAGCGGTGAGGGGGCATCTCGATTCGTTGGCCTAGAGACGAGCTCGGAGGTCGACCCAAGGTATCGCTGAACCGGAGCGTCCCCCTTCCGCGGAGGCAGTAAATGGGTCGTGTCGTGTCTTTGGGCTTCCGAACTGTCTTTTGTTGTAATCTTTTTGTAAATTTATCCAAGTTATATTAATAAAATTGGAGTTGGCTGGCTTCTCGTTGTGCTGTAATTGCTTTAGCTAGAGTTTGTTTGAGATGAACCGCAAGAAGTGTCTGCTTCGTCGAGCGCCTTGGCCATGACATTTTCGCCTAAGCCGTGGTCCTGACTGTTGCTCGGTATATACCGGTGCATCTCGGTGCCTCGGCAGCGGCGTAAATGTTTCGAGGCTGGGGACACGTGGCTTGATCTGGACGGTGGATCGTGATCAGGGCACGGATCACGAGAGGGGAGGCGCGAGTCCCAAAAAAATGCTATCTTGTCGTTTTGTGGACACGTGGCGTGGTTAGGTCCGTTCATCATACCCTAGCACATATTTTGAGACGATCTGACGGTGGTTTCGCCTCGGAAGGTTTTTTCGCCATATACGAGGGTCGATCCCTCGTCCGCTCGGCTCGACGGTCATGGGGGCCGTTCCGAACGACTATCTACTTTCGGCTCGCCCTAGGCGAGCCGGGGAAGTAAAGTCGAGCCAGAGGAGGACTCCGAACCATCGTTAGGTTAGCTCAATGGTTGTGGGAGCAATTCTGAATGGCGAACTACTTCTAGCTCGCTTAGAAACGAACTTGCGAAGCAGAATCGAGCCAGGTGTTGGACTCCGAACCATCGTTAGGTTAGTTCAATGGTTGTGGGAGCAATTCCGAATGGCGAACTACTTCTAGCTCGCTTAGAAGCGAACTTGCGAAGCAGACTCGAGCCAAGTGTTGTACTCCGAACCATCGTTAGATTAGTTCAACGGTTGTGGGAGCAATTCCGAATGGCGAACTACCTCTAGCTCGCTTAGAAGCGAACTTGCGAAGCAGAATCGAGCTAAGTGTTGGACTCCGAACCATCGTAGATTAGTTCAACAGTTGTGAGAGCAATTCCGAATGGCGAACTACTTCTAGCTCGCTTAGAAGCGAACTTGCGAAGCAGAATCGAGCCAAGTGTTGGACTCCGAACCATCGTTAGATTAGTTCAACGGTTGTGGGAGCAATTCCGAATGGCGAACTACTTCTAGCTCGTTTAGAAGCGAACTTACGAGGCAGAATCGAGCCAAGTGTTAGACTCCGAACCATCGTTAGATTAGTTCAACGGTTGTGGGAGCAATTCCGAATGGCGAACTACTTCTAGCTCGCTTAGAAGCGAACTTGCGAAGCAGAATCGAGCCAAGTGTTGGACTCCGAACCATCGTTAGATTGAAGAGTTAAAAGAAGAGAGATGTAAACAGTAGCAAAAATATGAAAAGACTTTATTCATTAATAACCAATGATCGGCTGCTTCTAAAGTTGCTAGCCGTAATTACAAGGAAAAATGAAAGAAAATCACTACAAGTAACAGGAAAGGAACGGTTCATCATCTCGAAGTACTTAGAGAGGCGTTGTTGTTCTCTCTTGGTATTTTAAGAGATGGTCGGCATTCCATGTCCTCAGGTAGGGCCGACCGTCCACCTGGGTGAAGGAGCGTTTATATAGGATGCCTCCGATTAGTGTGTAACGCTCGGCTCGGGTTCTTACTCTTCGTGCTTCCTTGAGATCCTCGGGGAGGAGTCCGTCCCTTAAGAATTCGACGAGGGGTTTCATCCAATTGTCTTCGAAAAGGACATGCAATGTTTCTACGGAGTCAAGTGTTTCGTCCTCTATGCTGGGCTTAAGGAGGACTTCTATCAAAACAGTCTGTTCGAGGCCTTGAAGGGAAGAGGAGGCTAATTTGGATAGGGCGTCGGCCTGAGCATTTTCTTCTCGGGGGATCCTTTGGATGAGGGCCTCTTCAAACAGTGCCATGAGGCTTTTGACTTTGGCTAAGTATTTAACCATCCTGTCATCGCGGGCTTCATACTCGCCGATGACCTGATTGACGACTAGCTGAGAGTCGCTAAAGACCCGGAGGCGCTGCGCCCCGGCATTTCGGGCCATTCCAAGACTGGCTATGAGCGCCTCGTATTCGGCTTCATTGTTCGAGGCTTTGAAGTTTATACGGAGGGAGTATTGAAGGATGAAGTCATCTGGGCCTGTCAGAATGACTCCGGTCCCGCTTCCCTCATTGCAAGAGGATCCGCCAACATAAACTAACCAGACGGGCGGTCCCTTCACTGTTCGGTTGGATTCGGGGATAGTACTCTCAACTATGAATTCGGCTAGCGCCTGAGCCTTGATCGCGGTCCGAGGCTGATAAGTAATATCGTGTTGGCTCAGCTCGATTGACCACTTCATAAGGCGACCCGAAGTCTCAGGCTTATGGAGGACCTGCTTCAGCGGTTGGTCGGTAAGAACGACCACCGAATGGGACTGAAAGTACGGGCGAAGCTTTCTCGCGGCCATTACCAGGGCATAAGCCATCTTTTCTATCTTCGGGTATCGGAGCTCGGCGTCCCGAAGCACCTTGCTGACATAGTAGATGGGCTTCTGAGTCCGGTCTTCTTCCCTCACTAAAACTGCACTGAGGGTCTGCTCGGAGGCTGCCAGGTAGAGGTAGAGGGGTTCACCCGGGATCGGTTTGCTGAGGAGAGGGGGATTGACGAGGTAAGTCTTGAGCCGGTCGAAGGACTCCTGTTGCTGCTGCCCCCATTCGAAACCTTTAGCCCCCCTGAGGGCCTTAAAGAAAGTGAGACATTTCTTCCCGAATTTCGAGAGAAAGCGCCCGATGGCGGCTAGGCGGCCTGTTAATCTCTGAACTTCTTTAACATTTCTGGGAGGGGCCATGTCTAATATGGCCTTGATTTTCTCCGGGTTTGCTTCAATTCCTCGTTGGCTAACCATGAAGCCGAGGAACTTCCCCGAGGAGACTCCGAACGCGTACTTGTTTGGGTTGAGTCTCATATTGTGCTTTCTTAGAACGTCAAACGCTTCTTGGAGGTCGGTCGCATGATCAACGCCTCAAATGCTCTTTACAAGCATATCGTCTACATACACCTCCATGTTCCGGCCAATCTGAGCCTGGAAAACCTTGTTGACGAGGCGTTGGTATGTAGTGCTTGCATTCTTCAGACCGAACGGCATGACTCTGTAGCAATAGAGGCCTTGGTCGGTCACAAACGAGGTCTTCGGGATATCTGGAGGGAACATCCGGATCTGATTGTAGCCTGAAAAGGCGTCCATGAAGCTGAGGAGCTCATGTCCCGAGGTGGCATCAATTAGAGCGTCAATACTCGGAAGAGGGAAGGGGTCTTTGGGACAAGCCTTGTTGAGGTCGGTAAAATCAATGCAAATCTTCCAAGTCCCATTGGACTTCTTCACCATTACTACATTTGACAACCACTTAGGATAGTTGACCTCCTGTATGAACCGGGCCTTCAAGAGCTTGTCCACCTCCTCTTTGATAGCGAGCTGGCGCTCGGGGGCGAATTTGCGCCTCTTCTGCTGAACCGGTCTGGACTCCGGAACAACGCTTAGGTGGTGGACCAGGAGTTCTTCGGAGATCCCGGGCATATCTGCAGCTGACCAAGCGAAGAGGTCTTGGTTCCCTCGGATGCATTGTACAACGTCTGAGCATAGGGCGGACGGGAGGGCCTTACTAACAAAGAATTTGCGGGTCGGGTCCTGCTCAGAGAAGAGCACTTCCTCCAATTTGTCCACCGGCTCGGAGGTCGACCGAGCAGTGTCTTGGGGGATTTCCAGAGTTTCTAAGGAGAGGACAGGTCTGAGGGTAGAGGTCATGTAGCACTTTCGGGCCGTTTCCTGATTGCCCATTACTTCCCCTACTCCGGCCCGAGTGGGAAACTCCATTTTGAGATGGTAGGCAGAAGGGACGGCTTCAAGGGCGGCTAGGCCGGGCCGGTCCAGAATGACATTGTAGGCTGCTGGGACATCACGACCATGAAGTCCATCGACTCCGTTCGGGTAGTAGGAGTTTTGCCAGCGGTTACGTCGAGGGTAATCGCCCCTTCAATAGTCACTGGCACTCCCGTGAACCCATGGAGCGTGTAACCAGCGGGCTTGAGTCTATCTCGGGAGAGCTTTAGGCCTTTGAAAGCGACGAGGAAGAGGATGTTTACGGAGCTGCCATTATCCACTAGGATCCTCTCCACTTTGAAATTCGCCATGTGAAGGCTAATGACGAGTGCGTCACAATGTGGGGTGTGAACTCCTTCAAGATCTTCGTCGGAGAATGTGACAGGCACTCCGAGGCCTTTGGGAGGAGGGGTGGTTCGGACCGAGTTGACTTCTCTTATAAATGCCTTCCGAGAGGAGTTTGAGAAGCCCCCCATTGGGCCCCCATGAATGAGGTGGAGGACTCGCTCTTCCTCGAAGTCAGGCGTCTCTTCTCGTTCCGGACGCTTGTTAGCCCCCCGAGGTGGGGGAGGAAGTTCGGCTTGGTCCTTTCTTACAAACCTGGTCAGCTGCCCCCTCTGGATAAGGGCTTCTATCTCGTTCTTTAAGGCGCGACAATCGTTGGTGTCATGCCCATGGTCCCGGTGATAACGGCACCATTTCTCTTTATCTCTTTTCTTGGTGTGGGTGTTCATCCTCGGAGCAGGAGGTAAGATCCCTTCCTTTTCGACTTCCATCAGAATGGTTGAGACGTTAGTGGTGAGGGGAGTGAACTTCTCGAATCTGGGGGGAGGTCGGTGCTGGCCGGCATTATCCTTCTGGAGCTTCTTAGCTCCTTCCTTTTCTGTTCCCTTTCTCTTAAACCCGGAGGAAGACCCCTCCCAGTTGGGTCGATGCTCGGCCTCTTCGGCCGGGATGTACTTTTCACTGCGAAGGAGGAGGTCGGAGAAGTTCTGTGGAGGCTTCTTGGCGAGGGAGGAGCGGAGGTTAGAATTGAGGACATTAGATTAAAATGCTGCCGCAGCAACCGACTGGTCGAGGGATGCTATGGACCTGGCTTCAGATGTGAACCTCTTCACATAGTCTCTCAATTTCTCGCCCTTCTTCTGGTGGAGGTGCAGCAGCGAGATGCTGGTCTTCTCAGCTCTATGGCTGCTCACAAAATAGGTGACGAAAAGGGTTTCGAACTGCTCGAAGGAGAAAATTGAGGAAGGGACAAGGCGAGAGTACCATTCCCGAGCTGGGCCCTTGAGAGTCGCGGGGAAGGTTTTGCAGAGGAGGGCATCGGAAGCTTGATGGAGGAGCATCAGGGTCTTAAAGCTTTCGATGTGATCAACGGGGTTAGTTTCCCCGGAATAAGTCTCAAATTGGGGAGGTTTGAAACCGATCGGCACAGGTGCCTCCATTATGGTTCGGGAGAAAGGGGGTCTGCTAGGACGTAGGGTCCTCCCCCTAAGTTCTTCTTCTCGGTCTAACTGGCCCAGGCGCCTCTCCATCTCATGAAGACGGCGGTACATAGTGTCATCCCTCCGACGGTAATCAGTCGAGCCTCTAGACTCGTCTTCGTACGAGGGAGAGCGAGGGCTACGGCGACGGTAACTTCGGGAGCGACGAGGACTTGGAGTATGCCGGGAGTTGCTAGGAGCGGGAGGAGGAGATGGGGAACGCCGGCGAGGGCTTCGAACCGGTAGAGGCGAGGGAATTTTGGGTGCATTGTTGTTGGGACGGAGATTGAGGACTTGTAGGACGGTCGCTTGGAACTGCTGGAACTCGGCACGGGTGATGGGTGCTTCATCGTTCCTAGGCTGTTGCCGACCTGCAGGGGAGTGTAGCCTTCTTCGGTAATGCTCGGGGGAATCTTTCCGTCCTTTTCGGGTGGGGGACCTTCTGTACTCTCGGCGGCGAGGAGACCGCTCATCCGGACGACGCTGACGGGAGGTTCCCTCTCGGGCCCGCTTTTCATCTAGATGACGGCGAAGATCATCTTCCTTCTGTCAATTGAGGGCGGTATTGTGGAGAGCAGAGGCTCGGGGATGATGGGAGGCCATAGAGTCCGAAGAGGCGTTGTGGATGGAGACGCGGTCCTGGTGAAGAGGTTGTTTCTGGGGGTTAGGAGCCTTGGGAGGTGGCTGATTTGGAGGAGGGAGGTCCTGTTGGAGCGGTTCTTCCGCTAGTGGAGGAAGTTGTCCTTGCTGTTGGATAGGCTGGATGGGAACTTCTTGCTGCTGATCGGGGTTTGGCCCTCTGTTGGACCCCCTCGATCTGATTTTCCTAGGAGGCATGGCTGGAGAAGATCTGTTCACCGGGAAGAGGAGAGGTTTCTATTCGTTAGTTTCCCACAGACGGCGCCAATCTGTTGCCGCTAAATTTGGTGTGGGGGCAAACAGATAGTATTTGTGGATTCTTAGGGAAACTGAATAGTAAACCTGTATACCTGTTCCGTCGGGGTATGATCGTTGCTCCTGCCGTACACCTGCAAAAAGTGCGAGACACCAGGGTTGTTCCCGGCGACGCACCCTCCGACGCTCAAGTCAGTAACCAGAAATGATTATGAGAGAGCGTAAAAACTGGCAAAAGATTGATTACCTCTTAATGGAGATGGATGAGGGGTATTTATAGGCGTCTAAGGGGATCAAATTAGGCATGTAATTCTTGTGTATAGATAAGGAATGTAATCCCTAATTCCCAGTGAAAGGATAGATATGAATCAGGGCCGTTGATTAATATTAATCAGAAACCCTAATTCTATCCTGCTGGACCGGGTTTGTTGCGGGTTGAAACCCGCACCCAGTTGAGGTGGATCCGTTCGCGAGTTAATGGTTCTTTGGGGAGGAGAACCAGTACCCGCTTCAGACCCGTTTGTAGGTGAAATTACCGTTTTACCCTTGGGCTTTAGGATTCTGCCCAATTTGGACGGCCTCGATTAAACCCCCATTTTTAGCCACATCAGTACCCAATATTGATACCATGGTATACCGCACCGTATCAAGTATATTTAATATATATTTAATTTAAAAACCCAAACCTAGACTTAGGTCCGGGCCCAATCCCAGTCTCATGCCTATTTCTTATTTCTTTTTCAATTTTCACCATAGTATGGTATACCTCTTCTTTTGTTCTTCTTCCTTTTTTCCTTCTTTAAATCTAGGGTTCACGCTCTGACGCACCCCGTTGCCACTTGCCTTCTTCAACACCATCGGCCCTAAAAAAGGATAACCAACTTCTAAAGCTCTAGCAATGGGTAAAGATCAATTTCTTGAAATCACACTTATATTTTTGGAGGAAACTTTTCGACGAATTAGGGGTATTCAGGGTTTTGTTGGTGTATTAATATAAGATTCATTTTCTTCTTGTTCTTGTTGAGTTTTCTTGAGATCTTGGGTATTGTAAATTGCTAATTATATTATTCACATGTAATTAAGAATTTAGGATGTACAAGATCATCTAATTTGATTTTCCATGTGGGTTGAGATGGAGCGGTAATGAGTATTGATTCTATTGAAGGGTTTGTTCACATTGCCCTAAAGTTTTGAGCTATATGATAGACTCAAATGTATGTCTGTAGAGAGAGTACAAGTACGACTGAGAGAAGGATACTTATAAAATAGATGTATCTGTTATCATGTTATACACTTGTTAAAAATTTCTGAGAGTTGCTTGTTATCTTAAATGAGGTTGAGAAAGCCAATTTAATTTGTATTTTGGTATGATCTATGAATTATTTGTTTCTCAGTCAAAAAATATTAGAAATTTAGAATAGAGATGACGTAGCAGTCAAAAAATGTGAAGAATGAAGACACTTATCTGGTAAATCTTTGTTTTATTTATTTTTCACAAGCATAATTACATCTGAGTTGGTAAAATGTTTGATTATAACTTATTTTATGCCTTATGTTCGACATTGTAAATATTTCTTAATTGGTTTTTAATTGCTATCAACTGTATTTAGGCTCTAAACTGAGTCTATCTTGTTGACATTATGGTAACTGTAGAAACATATGCTATTTTTCTCCAATTTATGTGCATAAACTGGTTGCCTAATGTATTCTGACTTGCATGGAGATAAATTTAGGGGATGACTATGGAGGAAGACATGCTGTCGCAGCTGTTGCCCCACCAACTCATTTTCCTACAACTTATCAACACCTCGGGTGCAGTCGAGCATTAGTCTCACCCATAACTTCAGATCAGATTAAATGTAACTAACTGTACATGAAATCCTAAATGACATCGTACAAGTTCTTGCATATCGTATAATTTTGTTCAACCTTTCCTTCACTTGATTAATAGGTATGGATATCAGCAAAAGTGGCAGTGCCAACAGAATAGGAATTCAGGTCATCTCCATGGAAAGTGAAGGTGTCTTTTATAATGACCCACAACTGAGCTGGGAGGAGAGATCAAATAACAAACTAGCGAACATAATAAAGAACAGTAATGAGACAGTGATTATGTATAAGTGAAGATAGAGAATTGAAGAGGCTGCGATATGGTGAAAGCCCTAATGGTGAAGGGCATACCAGTACTAGTTCCGAGGAAGAAGATTTAACAGCAAGGTTTTCTGCAAAAGTTCATCCTCTATTTCCTAGCTTCTTAAGTGATCAGCATAGAGATTCCAAGGATGAAGTCAGTCTTAAACTGTAGATGGTTTGATGATCAGGTAATTCCCTATTTCATATCATTTCTAACACCCACTCCTTTCGTTATTTATTTATCTATTAATTTTGATATGCTTGTAGTGATTCTAAATTTCTAATAGCAATGAGTTCTCTATGTTGATAGTATAACTCTGTGTATACTAAAACTTCTTCATATATATATTTTTATGTTGAGCTTATTTGTCCTTATTTTTTCATTTATTTGTCTTTTATGTGAATGTTAATTTTTGGACCTAATTGATGTCCGGTACTACCATGGTACTACCATTACCATACCGACATTTCGGTATTACCGAACTCGGTAGTACCAAAATCTTGGCACGGTAATGGTAAAAAATTTTGTGTACCAAGTACTCCGGTATGGTAGACGGTAGAGCGATGATGGTACGGTATACCACCCCTAGTCTTAGGTTCAGACCTAGACTACTTCTGAATTTTTATTTTAAAAAAACTATATTTAGTAACACGTGCATCGCATGTGTAAATCTCTAATAATCTCAATCTCAAATATTATAATAGGAGAAGGCCTTAGTGTCATTTGTCAATCTATCAACCGTTGTGACGCATGTACACAACTAATATGAAGGAGGTTTCAGGTTCAAGTCCTCACTACGTCAGAGTTTTTATATAGAAGAAAAAAAATATTAAGACATGCATCGCACGTGTAAATTACTAGTATCTTTATATATAATGGGAGAGTTGGAGTTGTAATTTGTCAACAAAAAAATTCGTGCATTACACGTGCAACTCCAACCCTCCCATTTTTTTACTTAAAATGTTTTTAAATCGACACATGCAATGCATGTAAAGCATATGAATTTTTTTACTTTAAAAATTTTAAATTAACACATACACTGCATGTATACATCAGAGTTTTTACGTTAATTTTTTTTACTAACACGTGCTTCGCACGTCACATCCAACTCTTAACACGTGCCTCGCACGTGCTATATTATATTACTTTAAAAAATATTTATTAAAACGTGCAACACACGTGCTAAATACTAGTAATATTATAATGAGATGAGGCCTTAGTGTCATTTGTAAATCTATCATAGAGTGTAACACACGTGCATAACTATTATAAATGACGTCTTAGGTTTAAACCCAGACTACATATGAATTTTTACTTTAAAAAAATTATATTTATTACCACGTGTAAATTACTAGTGAGCCATAATGAGTTATAACCTGCTAAACCAGACATTCATGACATAAGTACGTTTTGCAGAAAGATTTGCTGTACTGACCCACTTTTTGAAAATATTTGGGGTCTGACCCACTTCCGAAAATAATTAGCGATCTGACCTAGTTTTGGACACATCAGCATAAACCGTTATTGAAAATAACGGCATAGGTTATTTACGTGCCGTTATTTCCAATAACGGTATCTATTTTACATTTTTTTTACCATGCCGTTATTTGGAATAACGGCATCAGTATATTTCTCTTACAAGTGTGAATCTTCTAACTTTAAAAAATTCTAAGTGTGAAAAAAACTTATAAATAATGCTGTTATCCCCAATAACGGCATTCGAATGACTGATGCCATTATTAGAGATAACGACATCAGTTATATATAAATGAACTGTTGTTGTTGTTTGGAAACAGAGAGGATGAATAATGAGTTAATTTTTTATAAAAAAGATTAACTTATTCGTCAGAGGGGATGAATAATAAGTTACTTTTTTATTAAAAAAATTTATAACTGATGTCGTTATTCCAAATAACGACATCAGTATTGAGAATGCCGTTATTTGAAATAACGGCATCTGTCATAAGGTTTTCACACTTGCAATTTTTTCTCTAAATGGAGACTACAAGCTGTCGAAAAATAAAATAACCTATGCCGTTACTCCAAATAACGACATGACACTTTTTTAAATATAGATGCCATTATTGGGGAAAACGGCATGTAAATAACCTATGCCGTTTTTTCCCAATAACGGTTTTTGTTGACGTGTCCAAAACTGGATCAGTTCGCTAATTGTTTTCCAAAGTGGGTCAGAGCGCCAAATATTTTCAAAAGGTGAGTCAGTACGGCAAAATTTTCCATTTTGCACTACATTATATTATGGAATATATATATATATATCATTGATGCCTATAAGATCAACAGGATTTACCTAAAAAACAATTGGAGTATTTACAGCAGTAAGGATGCATGTAATCAAGCAATGTATAAAGATGGTATTTCTTCCGCACAAAAAAAAAAGTATAAAGATGGTAAGCTAGCAAGTCATGTATGTAGGGCCGGTCCTGAGGTTGTGCAATCTGTGCGGTCGCACAGGGTCCACGGTCGCACAAGGCCCACTAATGAGGAGGTCCCCATCTCTACTACTATAATGGGAGAAGGCTTTAGTGGAATTTGTCCATATCCCAATCCGTGCAACGCACGTTTAATCTCTACTACTATAATGGGAGAAGGCCTTAGTGGAATTTGTCCATATCCCAACCCCGTGCAACGCACGTTTAATCTCTACTACTATAATGGGAGAACCCCTTAGTGTAATTTGTCCTCAACCCAAATATTTTCGAAAGTGGACCAGTTATGGACTAACTTTGGTAAATATTTTCAACCCAAATATTTTCGAAAGTGGACCAGTTACGGACTAACTTTGGTAAATATTTTCGAAAGTGGACCAGTTTGGTAAATATTTTTCACAGTGGATCAGTTTGGAAATTATTTTCTTTTTACCCTTTTCATTATCCCTTCAATTTTTTTCCCGTGCACGTGTGCACGTGTATTATCCCTACAATTTTTTCCACGTGCACATGTGCACATGTATGATACTAGTACTGCTATAATGGGAGAAGACCTTAGTGTAATTTGTCCATCTACCAACCCGTGCAACGGACGTGCTGGTAGATATATATATATATTTTTTGCCTTTTTCATTTTTTCCCCCCAAAATTTTCTCCACGTGCACAGCACGTGTATAATACTAGTAAGATATAATTAATAAAGATTTTATTCTAATTATAGCACAAAAGTCATTTTATCTGAATGGTTAAGAGGATAGATTTTAAAGCTATTGGTTGCAGATTCTCAAACCTTGTTGAGGATGTTTTTTTTCCTTCACTTTATATATACTAATAATTTTCACGTGCAATGCACATTTTGATAAAAAGTTGGAGTTGAACGTGCGATACATGTAAGTCGGTAGTAATCAGCACTTGTGATGAATGTCTTAAACTTTAAAAAAATTGGAGTTGAACGGGCACTGCACGCAATTTTTTAAATTTTTTGAAGGAGAAACCTTGAATTGTACGTACGGTGATGTGTTACGAAATATATTTGGAGTTGCACATGTGACGTGCGTATTTGCTTTGTGACTAAAAAATTTAAAAATATTAAAAAATTGTTTGTTTGGTTACAAACTCAAAGTGACAAACTCTCCTATTAATAGTAGTAGTTATATATATATATATATATATATATATATATATATAGGTAAAAGGGATATGAGCAACTTGCTCATTTAGTAAATGAGCAAGTGATTATGTGGCATGCATGTGATACATTGGACAACTAACCCTTTTAAGGATTTTTCAATCACATGCATGCCACATCATCAATTGCTTATTTACTAAATGAGCAAGTTGCTCATACCCCTTTTTCCTTATATATATACTAGTATTATACACGTGCGCGTTGCACGTGGAGAAAATGGGGAGGAGAAATGAAAAGGACAAAAAAATCTAGTATTATACACGTGCGTTGCACGTGGGAAAATGGGGAGGGGAATGAAAAGGACAAAAAAAATAAAAAAATCTACCAACACGTGCGATACACGTGTTGACAAAATGACAAACATTTACAAATGACACTAAGGCCTTCTCCCATTATAATATTAGATATGGTGAATGGGCAAATGAACTTCAAATTACTTGATTTTTTATTGTTAGGTTATCTTAGGCATATAGAACAATATGAGCGGTTCAGATTTTTCATAGGGTCTTTATTTCATGAGTGCTCACGGAGTGCTCACCAAAAGTAGTGTGCAACCGAAGGGAACTCTCTCTCTCTCTCTCTCTCTCTCTCTCTCTCTCTCTCTCTCTCTCTCTCTATATATATATATATATATATATATATATATATATATATATATACACACACACACACACTAGTAGTTTACACGTGCGATGCACGTTTTAATAAATATAGTTTTTTAAAATAAAAATTTAGATGTAGTCTTGATTTGAACCTAGGATCTTCTTTATAATAATTATGTACGTGTATTGCACGGGTTGGTAGAATGACAAAATATTTACAAATGACACTAAGGCCTTCTCCCATTATAATATTATATATATATATATATATATATATATATATATATATATATATAGAGAGAGAGAGAGAGAGAGAGAGAGAGAGAGAGAGAGAGAGAGAGTCATGCTATTATGAGATGGTGAGATGGAGTGTTTTTTTGTGAGATGGGCGATTTGAATCATCCAAATCTTAATCACACCGTTCACATCATTCTACATGTCATCTAGATGGTGTGTACAAAATTTTAAGCCATTTGGGGACCTCTAGCCTTTGCATCAAAGCGTTCAACACATCATGAAGATGATGCGAAATACATATATATGCATTTATTTGAACGCTTCGATGCATAGGCTAGAGGTCCAAAATGGGTCTTCTTTGGATCAATATTATTGAAGTTTTGATGTTCTTGATTAGATGTGTGAAATCTGTATTTGCTGCTTGTTCTGTTTCATTTGCTGTTTTCGTCCATGCTATAGTCAGTATTTGAATCCAAAATAGAAGTTGGATTTTAGATAATTTTGTCTATTTTCAAACCCCACTGGTTTTGCTTGATTTGGATTTCGTATGACTGAGTTATGAATGTTTTGGTACAGACGTGTCAATAAATTCCAGATTCTGTTTTGGGTTAATTTTGTTAACAAACTATTTTCAAGAACTATTCTATACATATTTTCTTGATCCAGTATTTTGGTCAGTGTTTCTTTATGATATTAGGGACTACCCATAATTTTGATAAATTTTATTGATAAGTTTTATGTGGTGTTTCATGCTCGTTTCAAAAATCTACTTGTGCTGTATTTTTCGCACTGTTCAGTAAAGAAACCTATTTTCACTATGATTCCTTTACTGTATGAAAATTATTTGTGAAATGTGAAAGTTAATAAATTTTGTCTATTTTCATATCCTTTTGGCAGAATTGGATTTCGATTCACTGGTTGCAAGATATCTTAGTTTTCGTACAGTAGTGTCGAGATTTCCAGATTCGTTAAACTATGTTTTCTTGATGCTTTGATATTTTTGATGACTGATTGATTCTTACTGGAATATTATGAAACTTGTGATTTTGATTCTGGACATATAGGGGAATACCCCAGATTTTTCGTGGATTTATCTAATGTGTTTTCATGCTGTTTTCATGTCCTTGAATTCGTTTTTCCTGATTTCTGACTGAACATATTTTCTGTTTTCAAACTTGTTTTGAGTTAAGATGTTTTGAATTACTATATGACTTAATTATACTCTCTGGATTCGTGTGGATGTCTATTTTCCAGATCCTTCGACGGATCCAAATTTGGATGTTTGTAGTAGCGGAAATCACTGTTTTAGTACTGTACTGTCATGCTGTCTTGAATATGAACATACACTGTTTTGCTCGTTTATGTGACTGTCTATCATCTATGCGTGCTTATTTGTTACTCTAGACCTGATACTGATTATGCGATGTTAGTTTGACACTATTTCATGCTTATACCTGCCTGTTTGAGAATAATAATAAATAACCAAGCCGGGGTCTAATGGGAAAGATCTAGTAGTGGATAGTGCAGAAACGTGTACTCGGAAGGAGACTTGTGTTTCCTGTATGACATGTTACCGATCAAGTTAATTTCTGTTACCGATCAAGTTTACCGATCAAGTTATCGATCAAGTTTACCGACCAAGTTCTGTGATTCTGTGAGTACCTGAGTACACTGCCCTATATGGTCCCCTACGAAATCTAAAGCGAAACTGTTTGTTGTAGCAACCATGTATTTCGCTTGAAATTTCAACAATATATATATAAAGTAAAATTAGTATTAGAATATCTAAAGAAGACCCATTTTTTTTTTCTTTCCGCGCAAGGCCCTATAAATCTTAGGACCGGAATAAATTAATTTTGTAATTTAATTTCCTAGTATATTGGAAGAGTTTCCGTATTTGACATTCAAATTTTAGGTAAAATAAAAACGAGATTGTCTTTTGAGGAAAGTCATTAATTATCAAATTGTAACAGTTGTCTAAAATACATTCAGAACCCAATAAATACAGAATCCCAAATGATTTTCAAATCAACCATTGGTGTTCTAACATTGGTGTTCTATAAATACCAATAAATACATTCAGAACCCAATAAATATAGATCGAACATTGGTGTTCTATAAATACCCCCACCAACTTCGCCAAAAGAATAACCCCAAGTCTACGAAAATCAGTAAGGAAGAAAATGGCTGCCAAAGGTTCAAGCTCTGCTTCTATGAAGCTTCTCATTGCTGCTGCAATCGTAGCCCTTCTGTTTGTGTCAGGTACAGTCCATTTCTATTAGTAAACTAATTATATACCAGTCTTTTCTTTGCCGCAGATACATCTCTACTGCTATAATGGGAGAATGCCTTAGTATAATTTGTCCATATCCCAATCCGTGCAACGCACGTTTAAATGAGTATTAATTAGAAAAGCTTTTATTACTCTAACTCTTCCATTATATACTTTATTTAAATTTACCAGCTTACGTGCATTACACGTACAACTCAAACCTTCCCATTATATTCTTTATATTACTTTAAAATATATATGTTTATTAACAAGTGCTATATTATATTACTTTAAAAACTATATATTGATTAAAACGTGCATCGCACGTGTTAAATACTAGTGGATTATAATTTGATATATCACCATATCAAAACGCTCGAAATATTAAAGTGATCGAGCTAACCATTTCTTTAAAGTATACACTAAAACAATTCACACGCAATGTAGATGCATAATTACAGACTGGGCTGTAACTATAGTAAATACTAAATGTCTAAATTAAGAAAACAATGATAAAATGTTGCAGGTGGAGCAGTGGATGTGGATGAAAACGCTTGCCCCAGGAATGTTGGGTTTTGCAATGATTTTCCAGACTGCAGTAGCTCTTGTCTGGACAAGGGGTTTGTCGAAGGAGGCACTTGTATCAAAGTAAGCGACAAGGACCCGCTCCTCTCTTGTTGCTGCAACGGCGCGTAACTACGAAGCCCTATTGTTCATGGAGTTGTTGTTCCCACCATTTTAAGTATGAAATAAGAAGAAAAATGTGCTACATTTTGATTTGTTATTTTTCAGTTGCCTTATGTTAGTTCATTTTGGTGGCTGTTCTCATTCTTTACTACTAGCTAGATATTGAACGAGTTGAGGAGAACACAGTAGGGTTCCACCTGTTATTTCTAATAAGAAACATCATGAATACCCAAACTGAGTAGTGAGTAGTAAAATTTTACTAGGCAATGAGCATCACTGTTTAACCCTTACCGTTGATAATTACAGCAATTATAATTGACACTGGGGGAAATGGAAGATGACAAGAACAAGAAGAATGAAAGCAAACGTTTTCTAATTCTTCACTTGAACCTGTTGGAAATTTGTTGAGGCCAACAGCCCTTTGGAACTGGAGATGAAAAAAATAAAAGATCACAGGAATCAAAGATCAGATACAGAGTTGCCACAAACAATCAGTGATCTACTCACAGAAATCAAAGATCAGATACAGAGTTGCCACAAGCAATCAATATTCTACTATTCGGAAATATTCAAGTACGACTCAAATTATCTGACAGCTTCTGAAAACAGGAAAATAAGAAGGTGCACCCCGGTTCTCATGAAGAGACCCTAAGAACAAGGATCTCTCTCTCTCAAGATTATTTTTACAATCTGGCTTAAATTAATTTTCTCTAACCATTTCCTTCTATTTTCCATTATAATTCTCACGCCTTCTATTTAGTCGTTATTAGATTAATCCTATTAGGAATAGGAAATCAAGCTTGAATTGAAACTCAAATTAATAAAAACGGATTTGGATCACCTCATGTTATTATTCAAAATCTTGTGCAACTTTCACCTAAAAATAAATGGCAGTGTAACCTCTGTTTCTGATTTTTTGGATTTTCTTTTGTAATTCTTTGGGATATTTTAGCAAATGCCCCCATTTAAAATGTGGAAACTAGCATATACCCCCACTATTTTAAAAAACTAAGAAATACCCCTGATTTGGACGGAACCGTTAAAATTCCGTTAACTTAACTTACGTGCATCACATGTAATACTGTAAAATGACCAAAATACCCCCAATAAAATTATTTTAGTAAATACCCCTATTCAGAATTTAAAAACTAGCATATACCCTCACTATTTTAAAAAACTAAGATAATATCCTAAATTGAACATAAAATTAAAAGATAAATGGATATAAAAGAAAATCACATACGATAAGATTAAAAAGATATAGAGGAATAGTGGGAGAGAAGAATTGAGCTATCAATCAATCACCATTTAGATGCATCATACCTTTTGTGAAAGATTGATCAGATTTGTTCAAAGATTGATCAGATTTGATCAGATTTTGTGAAAAGCCGTAAACCATTTACTGTTTGAAAACAAAAAAGTAAAATCAAGTTTGTTCCTAGTTTAATTTTCTATTCAATAGGTAGCTTATACGTTTTCTCTTAGCATTCTTTACCTTAGTGCTTAAGGTTATGAAACAATGACACTAGATTTCTATCTTTGATTCAGAGGTTCCCAGTTTTGTGTCAATTCAGAGGTTCCCAGTTTTGTTGCATGCACTCTTGGCTATGTCTAACTACAATATATCAGCCAAAATTAAAATGCATTAGCAATTATAAATCAGAATTTAGAATTTTGCAACATGTACTTTGAATATGTCAGATAAATGACAATTCAAAAAGTACGCACTTTTGGCTCATTGTTATAATGACAATTCAAATATACGAACTTTTGACAATTCAAACAACAAAACTATATAAGTAAGAAACCAAGTCTGATTTTGACCCAAAAAACACAACAACCGTAGCTATCATAAGAAACTAACAAGCAAGATTTAAGATTTAAGTAGCTCCACTTTGGTTGGAATTGATCTGTGTAAACCCTCCTCTAGTTTTGGGTCTTGTCCTAGGTTGTGTACTTGCAGATCCAAACTGCCTCCTACATTTTGCTTTGTTGTGGCCCAAAGTTCCACAAGATCCACATCTATTCTGTCTTCTTGGTGCAGTAGTAGTCTCATTTGGGTCCCTTCTCCTAGCTGTCCTTGGTCTACCTGGTGGTCTCTTAAATATAGGAGGAAGAACATCAGAGTGTGGCTGCATACAAAAAAAAAATCACAAGAATGAAAACCTTAAACAAACACATGAATGAAAATTGTTGACTTTCCAATATTTCTTCAGTCTACAGTTGGAGTACTTAGTTATAAGAGTCTTACAGGTACTAAAGTATAAAATGATATACCATACAGAGTGTACTAAAGTATAAAATGATATACCATACAAAGTATAAAATGACAATTTCATAATTTGTGGAACTTCTTACTAAATTGTACTACCAGACATTTAAAAAGAATGTCATAAACAAACCACAGCCTATTAAATCACATATTAATAATGCATTTTTATTGTAATAAACCACTTACAATACCCCAGTCGTCTTTGTCTGCCAGTGGGAGTATAGCCTTTGCATAACTCCTCCTATAAGCCCTCACAGTGTAGTATTCACTGCAGTAACTACAAAACAGAAAAGATGATTTACATAGTTAAAATTAGTTGTCTACAATATTATTAAAATGAAATTAGCATGAAAGTAATTAAATCTCTTACTTAGGCCAGTTTGCTCTTAGTAACACTAATATTACAACTGCGTGGATGCATGGGATCCCTCTGAGCTGCCACTGTACACATGAACAAGTTTTCTCTCTCACATTCACAATCCACTTGGCATTCAAATAGTTCTCCACCTCCCATGTGTTGTTATCTGAACCTTTGTAAATGTAAAGGTGCACATCACCTATCATTTTATCGATTAGTTTTTGTGCGTTAGGGACCAATGCATTTTCTTCCCACTCATTGGCAAGCTTCCTTCTCTTATAAAACATGGTCATCATCATAGAATGATATTTTTCAGCAAGCATAAGAACTGGTTTGTCTCTCAACTTAAGAATCCAGCTATTGAATGACTCACTGAAATTGTTTGTGATGTACTCACATTTGGTGGAATGATCAAAATGAGACCTTGCCCAACTCTTAACATCTTCCTTCAACAAGTAATCATGAGCATCCTTTGATAACTCCTCCACTTTTTTTATTTCTTTATTAAAATCATTAACCTTGAAGGCTGTTGCTGCATTCCATACATGGGATTCAAGTTTCTTTCCTTGATAGTATTTCTTAAAATTCTTGAACATGTGTCGGAAGCAAAACCTATGACTGCTTTCAGGAAATACATCTGACACAGCTTTGATCAACCCCTTCTGTCTGTCAGAAATGAAAGTCAACTTTAGTGGGTGTCTAATCAAATGTACTCTCAGCTCATCTAGAAACGTAGTCCAGTTGTGTGTATCCTCAGCCTTACAAATGTAGATGGCTAGGGGAAACATACCATTTCTTGCATCTAGGCCTATTGCTGCAAATAAGACACCCCCAAATTTCCCTTTAAGGAAGCAGCCATCTAACCCTACAATAGGCCTACATCCTGTGATAAAACCATGAATACTTGCTTTGTAGGAGATACACAAATGGCCAAAGGTTTTATACTTGTCATCCCTAGAAAAGGTAGCTATGCTCCCATAGTTAGACACTAGCAATTGATTGCACAACTCTGGAACCTTCATGTAACTTTCTGTGTAGCTACCATTTATCCTCTCTATTACCTTACATCTACCTGCCCATGCAACATGATAGGAGATTGAAGTTTGATAATCATTCCATATATCATCAATGATGATTCTAGGTGTGTAGGTCTTCTCGTTATGTCTTATTTTCCTGTCCATCACCTGTGATACCCAATTTGCATCTGCAAGAGTGTTCTTGAATTGATAATCTGCCTGACATTGGTGTTTGTTGGTGAAGGTTCTAACTCTGAAAGTAGGTTGCTGCTTTGAGACTACCTTGGCATAAACTAACCAAGGACAACCATTCTTGTACTTCTTGCACTTGGCCCTGTATCTCTTTTTATCAGCCTTCACAACTGTATAGCAGAACTTATTCTTTATTGCATAAGACCTCAAGAAGTCCTTGAAATGTTTTCCTTCAGCAATACAACAAATTAAAAAATATATATACGTCAAACAAAAAATAATAAAAATATACTTCGAAAATAAACACAATAAAATAAAAAAATTAAGTCTTAACTTTTATACCTGTGTCAAACTGCTGCCCCACATGAAGCAACCATGGATCAGCTAGCACTTCTTCACTTCCCTTGTACAAATCCTCTGTCTGTTCTACAAAATCCTCAAACTCAGTGGGTGGTGGTCTGTCATGATCATCATCAGCTTCATCTTCTGACTCATGTACTAGTTCGTCTAGATTAACAACATAGTCAGGATCACCCTCACTGTCACTGTCATACACATCTAAATTTGTCCAATCTAACTCTTCTTCACTACTTGCCACACTTCTATACTCTTCCTCGGGCTCAACTTGATCAGGTTCAGCCGCATATTCACTATTTAGGTCCACATTCATACTAAACCAATTATCAAATTCACTTATATCATCTTCTTGTCCCACATTAGATTTGAGTCTCTCACACTCCACAACACTAGCTTGGGTGGCTACAGCTTGCCACAATGGTTCATCCACATTATCATGTTGTGCATCATCACTAGCTTGTGTATCATCAACTGTTAGAACAGCTTGCGTGCCATCACTGCATTGTTTTTTTAAAAATTCAAAACCAAAAATAACCATTATATAGTATTCAAAACAACAACAGATTTTCATACAATACAATATAGCCTAATCCAAGATATGATCTTTAGAACCAATACAATATAGCCTAATCAAAGAGATTTTCATAATTATTCTTCTATACCCAGTAGATTTTCATTATTCTTTTCATAACCATTATATAGTATTCTATTAGAAAAGATGATGACAAAGCAAGCCTATTTAACTCATGCAACCAGGGATGTAGAAAATTTTAGGATGTAGCCTAGAAATGAAGAGGAAATTCTAGTCCTTTTGGGCATTTAGTTGCATGATATGTTCAATCTCCTCAATAATGAGTTTCTGAAATCTTCTCTCAACCACAACTGTTGATGAAGATTCATACTAAACTTTGTAGATTCACAAACTTATATATATTGTTTCTACCCTTTGTTGTTATGTCCTTCATTTTCTTGATTACATATGCAAAGGTTATCCACTGCAGAAAGTGACATTTACTGATTAATCTTCAGGAACATATTCTACAAGGCAATATAAACTTCTAGAGCAGAGGACATCTATTCTGGAAGCTTCAGATGTTTCCAAATTAACAGAGGATTGCATGGTCACTGTTTCAGATTATAGCAAACTTGATGGAAGATTAGAAGAATCTATATTTGTTGATCAAGAAAGAGTGACGCCTTATATAAATGAATCCAAGATTAGAAGAATCTAAATATAAATACTGGTTTGTCACAAATACAACTTCGCTGGCAGTTGCGGACATGAGAACTGAAAACAGTGGGATCATCAACATATTGTGGCCAACCATTTCCGGGTAAATTCGCACTGTGATTAACAGATTACAATTCCCAATCTCATCTACGAGCATTAACAGATTACAATTCAGTGTGATTAACAGAACTGAAAACAGTGGGATTACCATTCCCTTACATATCATGACCCAATCTCATCTACGAGCATATACATCTTTATCACATCAAAATAGTACTCCATTGCAAATCTGACATGATAATTATGCATTTTGTCAACAGATTACATTCATGCTATTTTGTTGTGTTTTCAAAGTAAATCCAATCTGTGTCTTATGAGAATGAGTTATGATCATGAACTCTAGGAACCTTCTAAAATCTAAATAAAATAATAGAAATCAGAAAAAAAATCACAAATCAACAATAGCCAACAATTAAAACATTTTAAAATCTAAATAAAATAATAGAACAAAGATTCGGGTGCGAACCTTCTCAAATTCATGGTTCTTTCTACCACCGATTTTCCTTAAAAAAAGATCAGAAAAAACATCACAATTTCAAACAATCAAACAAATCTAATATATCAATAACCCTGGAGAAGATACTTACAGTGACTGAATAGGGTTGGGGATATTTTTTCTTCAAAATCCCTAATATAACAGGTGGAGTAGATGGCTGATTAGGGTTGGGTTCTTTCTTCTTCAAAAACAAGGTGGAGTAGATGGTTAGGGGAAAAGTTTTCTTTTCCGACGTGAAGAACAGAGCGGGAGTCTTTTGGTTTTCTCTCCAATTTTGCTTCAGGGGTATTTTGGTCATTTTACAGTATTACATGTGATGCACGTAAGTTAAGTTAACGGAATTTTAACGGTTCCGTCCAAATCAGGGGTATTTCTTAGTTTTTAAAAATAGTGGGGTTATATGCTAGTTTTCACATTTTAAATGGGGGCATTTGCTAAAATATCCCTAATTCTTTTTATCTTCTCAATCCTGTAATCTGCTTATTTTAATAATAAATTTTGTTATTCATCTTCTACTTAATTGTATTCTTTCAATCAATTTTATTTTTATTTGTTGAACCCAGAGATTCTTGTGCACTCTATTTCATTTTCTTTGTGTCTTGGGTATTTTATTAACCCATTAATTGATTTGATTTTGAGCCCAACCCAACATCACATTCTTATTTAATTATGTTTAAACCCAAGCCCATTTCTTGTTGGATCCTAACCCAAACCCTAACCTGTTAACCCAACCCAAACCTGCTAACCCAATTCCCTTAATCCTCCTTTTATCTGCTAATTGCCCAGTATCTCCAACCCCTAACCCCTCCACGTTCATCTCCCACAATATCTTCATAATACCCTAATTTACTGCCTAACCACTACCCCCATTCCCACTAGGGGGTGTTTGGTACGCGGTAATATATAAGGGAAATCTAGGATTACCCTCTTGATTACCTGGTTTGGTAAGACATAAGTATAGTTTTGTAAATAATCTTAAATTTCCAGGGTTATCAAAATAATTAGTTTGGAAGGATAAACATTCCCCTTGAAAAGGGTGGGATTTGTGGATTCCTCCAGATAAAGAATGAGTGAGATTATTGCATACCCAAAATACCATCGTTTCTCTCTCCTCCCCAGTTTCTCTCTCCCCGTCAACATGGTAATTTCTTTTTATCCATTAATTCACATTCTTTACCAACATTGAAATCTGCAGTTTGCGAAGTTTGCAAAAAAATATTTCCCACCCTCAAAGTTACCTTTCCAACTAGTATGGTAAGGTTTCATTCTTCAACTAAACCTGTAGTACGAAATTGAATTCTTTTGCAATATAACCGTTCCAAATAATTTAACAATATTATTGAGGTGATTTTCCCAAAATACACCCTTTCAACTCACCCACAAACTGAAAATTGATTTTTATTTATTAAAACATTAAATCAGAGAAGATTGAGGAATCATTGGCTTCCACCTCTTCTTCAACAATTCTCATATTCCTGGAATCCACTAATTCCTGGGAATTATCCAATCCGCGTACCAAACGCCCCCTAAATTCTAACTAAACCCCTAATCTCTCCAATAACCTATTAATCACCCACCTCATCTACAACTCTCTCTCTCTCTCCTCACCTTCCTCTGAGTCTCCAAAAACCCAACAAGACCCAAACACCCGCAGTCCGTCGTCGCCCAGGCCACCTCCTCGCTTCGCCTCCAAACCCCGAACCTTCCTCCCGAACGTACCATCTCCAACTTTCAACCTCAATGCCTCTGTGCACCGCCCCTTGGCTGCCATTGCCTCCTCCTCATCAACCGCCTCATCATCATCTTCCACTCCATCACCCCCTGCCGCTTCCTCGTCGAGCCACCCTCGATGCACCCCCACCTCGACGCCCTGTTCCACCACTCCGCACCACCACCTCGTCGCCCAAGCCACCGCCTCGCTTCGCCCTCGCCGCCAGCACCTCATCCTCGTCTCCACTGCACTCTCATCCCCTCGTCGCCAGCATCCCGTGCGCTCGCGCGTAGCACTTCGCACGCCATCGTCGCCTCGAACTTGCCGCCAGAACCTCATTCTCATCTCCACTGCACCCACATCCCCTCGTCGCCAGCATCCTGTGCGCGCGCACAGCACTCTACACGCCATCGTCGTCATCCTCATCCTTCGAACCCATTGCCGTTGCTCTCTGCACCGCCTCTCTTCTTGCATCCTTTAATCGCCGGTACCTCTCGCCACCACCGCGACTGCGCTCCACCATCGCTAGCAACCATCATCCCCAATCGTGGCAGCCGAAGCTCCTGCTCGTCGCTTGCTCCCTCGCCATCACCGCCAACAGCACCCGTCGCTCTCCACCACCTCTCCCCTGCCATCGTCATCCTCAGCCTGCACCCGAAGTCGACCCTGCTCGACAACCACCGACTGCCATCTCGAGCACCCTACCTCCATCGACAGCCACTGCAGCCCGAAGGTTAACCCTCGCTCGTCACTTCCGTCGCCCTTGCTGCATTGCGTATTGCCGTTGTCTCTATTGGCTGCCACTGCCACTTGCCGAAGTCACCATCCCTTGGCATTGCTTTCGTCTCTCGCTGTTGGTTGCCGCCGTCTCTTACTGTTGTTGCTGTTGTCCTTACTTGTGCGCTCTGTGTTGCTCGTACCGTCATCGTTGCCCTGCCGTGTGTTGTCGTTGGGACTCTCGTTCTCGTTATTATTTTATAATCGAAACCGTCGTCTAAAAGGTAAGTCTCTCTTGAACTAACTCGTTGTTTTTGTTCAAGAATTTCTTTTGATCTCGCAAGTTGACCCTATTTTCGTAATCGTATTTTATTTGTTTGATATCCTTCAAAGAGTCTACTACAGATTCATCGGCGAAACCAAGTAGTAGTTTTCTTTTCGTGCCATTCTCTTGATTCAAACTCAAGCCTTGTTATACATCATCATATGCATCACCACACGAATACATAACTAGATTAGAAACATGCATGTAAAGAATGATGCTTGATTTTTTTTTTTGGTTATGATATTCATGCTATGTCGTCTTTGTTAATGGTATAATTCCACCATAATGATTGAGTGTAATTTTCTTTTAGTTATTTGCCATAAAGTTATATGCATGTGCATATTGTTTGTTGCTAATTAATAATAATCAACTTGATGGCCTGCTGTTTATTCCATATTGTTTTAAATTTTTGAGCCAGTTGCTTTTATAATTAGGTAGAACTTTGTAAAAAAATAAATGTAGACTTTTCAATTTATTTTCCATGACTTTTTAGGAATCTAAGTTCCGATTTATAAACTGCAAGTTAACACATTTTTAACACTGCTATGTTTTAATTTCTAGATTATTGTTTATATCGACATGGATTGTTAATTAGAATAATATATTAACAGTAGAATTGGAACTTTAATTTACAAGGTTGATGCTAGACATGATTGTAGCATCCCAAACTTTTTTAAAAAAACCATTTCTTACTAAAATAATCTTAGATTTCAATTAAAATTTCGATAGAGTCGCCCCTGAAATATTAGCCCTTTTACAATAATTCCTTACGGAATTCTGCAAATAATTACATCTATCACAACACAAGCAATATATATCAATCCTCCCCACGCCAATCCAAGCAACAACACACAGGCTAATATATATATATATATATATATATATATATATATATATATATATATATATATATATATATATATATATATATATATATATATATATATATATATGATGCGGTTTATTTCTGGGAGACGTGTGGATGCACCAGGTGTGAGTTCGGACTCAATTTGTATTTGAAGGAGAAAGCTGCTCGTCTGACGACCCTCGGCTGACCGGGCGGAACCTGCGGCGACCTCGGGATGAGGCGGAGATCTGGGCTCGGATCAGAGAATTCGGATCCGAGGTCTTGTGTACCTGCAGACGGTCCTGAAACACTGGGGTTTATCCCGGTGGCGGACCCTCCGACGATCTAGTCAGTCTCTGTGAGAGAGTAGCAATAACTAGGTGAATTTAAGTGGAAAAAGATTGATTACCTCAAAAGGGGGGGGTGAGGGTCTAGTATTTATAGAGAATCCCAACCGGGTTTGGTTCCGCTTGGGGACCGGGTCTGGACCCGAAAGCCCATGGGCCTGACGTGGCAGAAGGCCCAGGAGGTTTAGGGCAGACGTGGCAATACTAGGAGCGGTATAGGGATGACGTGGCAAAACCCTTGGTGGTATTTGGAGCTGACATGGCTGATCGTAGGTCTCCTGTGCTTCTGGGAGCATCGCAGGGCTTAGGCTGTGCCAGGTCATCCCCATGCTTCGCCAGAACGGGGGGACGGCCCGTAGGGCTGTCACGGATCGGATGCTGAGGACCACTGAGGCTCGTCGGATACGAGGAGGCCAGTTCTGTGGGGGTGAACTTGAGGTTCGGCGCCGACCCTGCAATGGTTCGAAGGCGAACTAAATTGCTATATTTACCTTTCTTGAGTGAGAGTTGTATTGGGCCCAGGTTGGGCCCCCCAGGCCATTTTTACCCTACCACACAAGCCCCCCACTCCTGCGGGGGTACGGGAGATAGCCGGGGAAGAGTGTTCATGGTCGTGGAAATGGGATGGCGAAACGTTGAATCTTCCGGAGAAGAGTACCCTGGTGTTCGACTCAACCTCGAGATGACGAGGGATTATGTGTCGACAAGGGTGATGGCGAGCCGTTGTTTCTTCCTGAGAAGAGTACCCTGGTGCCAGACCGAACCTCGAGATGAGGAGGGATTATGGGTCGGTAAGGGTGATGGCGAGCCTGTGTATCTTCCGAAGAAGAGTATCCTGGTGCCAGACCGGACCTCGTGCTGGCGAGGGATTATGGGTCGATAAGGGTGATGGCGAGCCGTTGTTTCTTCCTGAGAAGAGTACCCTGGTGCCAGACCGAACCTCGAAATGAGGAGGGATTATGGGTCGGTAAGGGTGATGGCGAGCCGGTGGATCTTTCGAAGAAGAGTACCCTGGTGCCAGACCGGACCTCGAGCTGGCGAGGGATTATGGATCGGTAAGGGTGATGGCGAGCCGTTGTTTCTTCCTGAGAAGAGTACCCTGATGCCAGACCGAACCTCGAGATGAGGGGGGATTATGGGTCGGTAAGGGTGATGGCGAGCCGGTGGATCTTCCGAAGAAGAGTACCCTGGTGCCAGACTGGACCTCGAGCTGGCGAGGGATTATGGGTTGGTAAGGGTGAGGGCGAGCCGTTGTTTCTTCCTGAGAAGAGTACCCTGGTGCCAGGACCGAACCTCGAGATGAGGAGGGATTATGGGTCGGTAAGGGTGATGGCGAGCCGGTGGATCTTCCGTAGAAGAGTACCCTGGTGCCAGACCGGACCTCGAGCTGGCGAGGGATTACGGGTCGGTAAGGGTGATGACGAGCCGCGGTGTTTTAGAGGGATCAAGCGGGGTGGTCTGCTGTCTTTGCGGAGCTTTGAAGGCACTCCGGGTCTGTGCAGGTGTTCCCATTTCCTAGGGGCATTAATGGTGCCGCCTAATAAATGCATGGCGCATGGGCTTCCGTCGTTTGGCTTTCCCCACGCCATAGTGGCAGGACAACGGTGGAGGTTATAAATACCTAATTCCCCCCTGAGGATTCGATCGTAGCAAGGGTGGTCCATTGGCCGCCAGAGGTGTCTGCTTCGGCGGACGTCTCTTTCTTAAAAATTTTATCCCCCGATCCTGATTGGTGGTGACTCTGCCGTCCGGATCCCTTTTCGGTTCAGATGGCCCTTACACGGTTGTCTGGCCCGAGAGAGATCCGGACGGGAGTAGTGCTCACCGTATTCTGGGCCTGAGGCTGAAGAACCTAGGATATGGGGTGCGATCTGCTTTTCGATAGGGTCCCAGGAGATGGTGGCTTTTCTACCACCCTTGAACAGTTTGGGGTTTCGACTGCCGAGGCTGTAAGCCCCCAGCTGTTCGTGGGTGAGAGGTGAGCCGACCGAGTCTTGGAGCCCGGGGCGCAGGCGATGGTGGCTATTCTCCCACCCGGGAACAATTCGGGGTTTCGGCTGCCGAGGTCGTAAGCCCCGAGTTGTTCGCGGGTGAGAGGTGAGCCAACCGAACCCTGGAGCCTTTAAATCTTAAGTAAAACATTGCCTCCGCCGAGCCCTCCATCCGAACCGACCCCTGTGCAGGGCTGCCAGCCTGGCACTGGGTGACGTCAGCAGCGCACGTTTCGAGGTCGTGGCGCGATTCTCCAGGTGGCAGTTGCACGTCAATCGGTAAATAGTAACTGCGGAAATCGAGGAGTCATTTCTATCCTCTATAAATGTTCTCCCCTCTCCTCTCATCGCCCACTTTTTTCTCGCTCCTTACTTTTCAAAAAATCTTCCAACTCTTCAGTGTTCGTCCCCTCAGTTTCCTGCAGTAGGCTCGTTCTTCCGAAGTGATCTCAGTTTAGCTGGTAAGTCTGTTTAGCTTAGGCACAGATGGATAGGGCTCAGTCTGGCTCGTCGGCGTCGACGTCTGGGGGGGGAGTGAAGCCTGTCTTCAAATCGACTTCGTGGGAGGAGACGGTAAGCGAGGAGGAGGTGGTACATAATGTGAAGCCGTTGCGTTCTCGGAGGCATTTCATGGTGGATAGTAGCGACTCTGAGGAGGGGGGCGGCAGTTCAGACGAAGTTCGGACTCCAGGGTTGGTTTCCGGAGAGGAGGGTGGTCCCGAAGGGGATGGCACCGAAGGGCCTCGGAATCCGATCGGTCTGGCTCGATTGTCTACACCCTCGCCGGAGCGAGCCAAGAAGAAAAGGGCTCCGAAGAAGAAGAAGGGGTCGGGGATCGGCGGCTCGAGTCAGGTGCCTGTTTACGGTGACCTGACGATAGGATCGTCTATACAACCCAAGCCTTTCCGTTGCTATCCCGACGATCTCTCCGATAAGGAGCTCTCTGGGGTCCAGCCGTCGTCGCCGAGCCGAAAGAGGGTGAAGGTGGACGTACACCCGACAGTTCTGGAGGCAGGCGACTTAGGGGCTCTGCGGTTGGCATACTACATTGGGTCCAGCTATGAGCTCATGCTGCCGAACTCTACTCTTCGGCCGACCGACCCCCTGCTGGATAGGTATTGCATCTTCCCTGTGGACGCCTTTATCTCCGGACTGAGGTTGCCGATCCACCCATTCGTTCGGGAGGTACTGAATTGGGCGTCCTTGGCACCGATGCAGTTTGGGCCGAACTCCTGGAAGCAGATCGTCTGCTTCGTGCTGATGTGCGAAGAGCAGAAGGTACCCCTGCGGCTGAATGTGTTCCGAGCGATGTTGATGATCGGCTCATCGTCAGAGGGAGTATACTATATCTCGCCTCGTGGTAAGGGGAAGGTAGTCCACGGTCACCCGGATTCTATCAAGTTTTGGAAGAAAAAATATCTGGTGATCTGGAGTGAGGATCCTTGGGATATTCCCACTCGGTGGAACCACTCTAAGCCGAGCTATGAAACGCCGAGGGCGGGGGACCTGACGGCTGAGGAGTGGAGGTTTGTTGAGCGCCTCCGTCTGTCGTACAACATCAATTGGGGGAAGGTGACAGAGGCCCACCTGGCGAGTGTCGGACTGAGCCCGGCCGTGCTTAGTATGTGGTTATTTTTTTTCTTTCGATCTTCTTGTACTTTCTTGCTCATTGTTCTTAATGAATTTTTTTACAGATATGGATGAAGAATCGATTAAGGCACTGAGGCTCGCTATGAAGAAGAAGAAGGTCGAGAAGAAGGGGGACGCGGCGAAGACGACCGAGTTGTCCCAGGTGGTCTCCAAGGCCCCAATTCAGCCGAGGGCCAAAAGGACTCGCTCGGAGACAGGCGGGGACGCGGTGGTTCATGGGGGCTTGGATCAGGGCAGGGCTACTGATCTTGATAAGGGAAAGGGTCCCCTGGTGGATACCGGGATAGAGGAGAGACTTCGGCGACCATGGGTGCCAAATTGGTCGATCTGCGAGGGTGATTGCCTGGTCCGAGGGCGCCAGGCCGTGGAGGTTGCAGATAAGCTGGCGACCCCTCGGGACTGTTCGGATATGAAGGCCCAGACCCTGGACGAGGCGTACGTGCGTCTTGCGCAGGCCAATGTGCTGGTAAGTCAACCGAACCCATTTGCTTTCAGATCATGTCGCTAAGAAAGGTTTCTTAGTATTGTCGGGCTACTGTAGGCGACCGTGCAGGGGGCCCACGTAAGAGGCCTTTATGAGGAGGCTTTGCAGCGAGAGCGAGACCGGGCTGACAAGGCCGAGCAGGAGGTGAAGGAGTTGAAGGTAGAGCTCGAAGGCTCTCATAGGAGGGAGACGGAAATGAAGGCGGCCTTTGACAAGGAGAAGGAGGAATGGGTGAAGACGATGGCGGCTCAGGAGAAGAGGTCGGCGAAGGAGAAGGATGAGTTGACGGAGTCGTGTCAGCTCCTGGTGATCAAGGCCCAGGACAACTGTTATGCAAAGGCCCTCAGTCACGTGAGGCACTTCTATCCTACTATCGACCTGTCCAACTTCGAGTTTGATATGGAGATTGAGGGGACACCGAAGACCCCTGGCGAACAAGGGCCCGATGGTGACCAGGCTGCCGACCCCCCTGTGGACCCGACCGACACTGAGGTGGGAAAACTAGCTGTATAATTTTTGCCCTTCTTTTTCCTTCTCTCGATTGTATTTGCCTTCCGCGGACTGGCCACCGCATTTTTTGTATGGAGAAACCAAACTTATAAAAAAGAGGGTTTTTGGCTGGCCAAGTGTTTTGAACTTGAATACTTCCGAACCTCCTTGCTTATATGTTTTGAGTGGGCTGGTTCTCTTGTAGGTTATGGCTCCCCCTCCTGAGGCGGACCCCCGTCGTTCCGACATGGCGTGGCTTCGGAGCAAGGTTGAGGCCCTGGAGGCCACTTTGGTTCGGTACCGAAAGGGGGCCCGTGATACTGATGCGGCTTTCAATTACTACAGGAACAAGTCCGAAGCCCTTAGTGAGGAGGCAAGCCGGCTGAGGAGGGCGATGGCGGATCGGGAGCTCGGGGGCATCGGTCTTGGATACACTATGTCTAGTTCCTCGGTGCAGAGGCCCTCCTCTGAAAAGCTACTTCGTGATGTGATAGTAGAGAAGGAGATGGAGATACATCGTTATAGGACGATGTTGGGCGTCTCGATATCTTCCTCGGGGGGTCGGCGATCGGAGGGGGTTCCCTCTGCGATGCTTTTGATGGAGCGTATGCGATCCGTTGATGCCCAGAGCTCCGTGGCCGGTGTGTCGACTGTGGCAGAACCGAAGGACCGTCATGACGAAGAGAGAGCTCCAAGTCGTTCGGTCGGAGTGATCCCGCCCCTCGCTGGATCCGAGGAGCCCTAAGGCGGTGATTTCCTTTAGTTTGAGATGAGTGGAGTGGTCCTGTAACGGTCTTTGTTTGTTTTCCCCGAATAAACTAAAAGAGTATGAAATAAAGAAATCTTTTCCTCCTTTGCTCTGGTCAGCAGTGTGGTGAAGGGCGGTGGAGGCGAGGTTTGGCTCCGTAGATTCGTGAGGGATCGACGTGGGGCAATAGGAAGACTCCCTGGTCCGGAGCTGGGTCGACCCTACCGAGACGCTTGGGGACGATACCGGAGCATGAACATGGGTGCCGATTCCATTGTCCGGTACCAGGTCGGAGTTGCCGAGGTATTTGGATTTCGACAAAAAGAGACTTCTTTTACACCAGATAGGGAGGGTCGTTGAAGTGGCCCTTTACACACGAAAGCTTACATCAGTTTTAATTTACTTTAGTCAGGCTAGCACCTAGGTTCGCTCTTCCAGGAATTTCATTAGGTGCTCAGCGTTCCAGGGTCGGCTGATGGGTCGGTCGTCCATATCCGCCAGTCGGTATGTACCAGGGCGGACAGCCTCGACTACACGGTATGGGCCTTCCCAGTTGGGAGCCAATTTCCTCTTCTTGGTTGGATCGGAGACAGATAGCTTTCGTAATACCAGGTCCCCTGCCTTGATGTTTGTGGGGCGGACCTTCTTGTTGTAAAACCTCTCGATCCGTTGCTGGTAGATGCTTCTCCGGATTGAAGACTTCTCTCGTACCTCGGCGACGAGGTCCATATTGGCCCTCAGGCCGGACACATTGTCCGCTTCATCGAAGGCTATGATCCGGGGAGAAGGTAATCCGACCTCGACGGGGATGACTGCCTCAGTCCCATAGGTCAGACTGAATGGTGTCTCCCCCGTGGGGATCCTCTGGGTGGTTCGGTGCGCCCATAGTACGCTAGGCAGTTCCTCGACCCACAGTCCTTTGGGGGAACTGTCGAGGCGCTTTTTGAGGCCGTCGAGGATTTGCCTATTCGCGTTCTCCGCTTGGCCGTTAGACTGAGGGTGGCAAATGGCGGAGAAGCGCTGCTGGATGCCGATGTCCGCGCAGAAGGTTTGGAAGTTTTGACCTTGGAACTGGGTTCCGTTGTCTGTGACGAGGACTCGAGGGATTCCGAACCGGCAAATGATGTTCTTCCAAAAGAACTGTTGCACTTGCCGCTTGGTGATGCTAGACAGTGGTTCGGCTTCGATCCACGTGGTGAAGTAGTCGATGGCGACGATCAGGAATTTCTTTTGTCCCACCGCTGGGGGGAAGGGCCCCACAAGGTCCATACCCCACATGGCGAAGGGCGTAGGGCTTGCCAGGGACCGGAGATTAGCTTGAGGAAGCCTTTTGATAGGGGAGAATCTTTGGCAGGGGCCGCACCTCTTGACTAAGTCTTGTGAGTCTTGGAGCATGGTTGGCCAATAGTATCCCTGATTCAGGGCCTTCCGAGCAAGCGTCCTGCTCCCCATGTGGCATCCGCCGATCCCCTCGTGCAGGTCTCTGAGGGCGTAGCTGGCCTCGTCGCTGGTGAGGCAGCGGAGGTATGGTTTGCCGTCGGCCAAGGTGTATGAGCGTTTGAAGAGGATGTCATCGATCATGACAAACCTTTCAGCTCGGACTCTGACTCGTCTGGCCTCGGCTTTGTCTTCAGGAAGCTCGGCACTGATTAAGAATCTTCGGATGGGAGTGGTCCAGTCGTCCGGGCTGGTCCCATCTTGCACACACATCGCTTCCGGCTCTGGGTCACTGATACTCGGTTTCAGGAGGACTTCTATGAGCACCGTCTGATCGAGGCCCTCGAAGGAGGAGGAGGCAAGTTTGGATAACGCGTCTGCTTGAGCGTTCTGTTCCCTGGGGACTCTGATAACCGTGGCGCAGCTGAAGGACGCCAGGAGTCGCTTGACTGCCGCCAAATACCTCATCATGCGTTCATCGCGGGCTTCGTATTCTCCGGTGATCTGATTGACCACGAGTTGAGAATCGCTAAAGGCCCGGATTTGCTTGGCTCCGGCTCGGTTGGCGAGGGTCAATCCGGCGATCATGGCCTCGTATTCTGCCTCGTTGTTGGAGGCCGGAAAGTTGAGGCGGAGGGAGTATTGAAGTAGGAATTGGTCGGGGCCACGAAGGATGATGCCAGCCCCACTCCCTGTTTCGCATGACGAACCGTCGACGAAGACCTCCCAGGTCGGATCCGACCCTTCGAGGCTAGGCTGCTCGGAGACGGTGCACTCAGTTATGAATTTGGCGAGGGCCTGTCCTTTAATGGCCGCCCTTGGCTGATAGCTGATGTCGAACTGGCTCAGCTCGATTGACCACTTGACTAAGCGGCCGGAGTTTTCGAGCTTGTGAAGGACAGTCTTCAGTGGTTGGTCGGTCAGTACTTGGACGGAGTGGGCTTGGAAGTAAGGGCGAAGCTTCCGGGCTGCCATGACCAGCGCATAGGCCACCTTCTCTATCTTTGCGTATCTCGTCTCGGCTGGGAGGAGCACTTTGCTCACATAATACAGTGGCTTTTGAACCCCTTCCTCCTCTCGGACGAGGACGGCACTGAGAGCGTTGTCCGAGGCGGACAGGTAGAGCCAAAGCGGCTCGCCCGGCTCGGGCTTGCTGAGGAGAGGCGGGTTGGCGAGGTATTGCTTTAGCTGTTCGAAGGCTTCTTGCTGATGGGTACCCCACTCGAAGCCCCCTTTTCCGTGCAAGGCCTTGAAGAAGGGGAGAGACTTCTCCCCTGACTTGGAGAGAAAACGGCCAATTGCCGCCAACCGACCTGTGAGCCTCTGAACCTCCTTGACATTCCGGGGCGGGGACATGTCAATAATGGCTTGGATTTTCTCGGGGTTTGCTTCAATGCCGCGTTGGCTGACGATGAACCCCAAGAACTTCCCCGTGGAGATGCCGAAGGCGCATTTAGCTGGGTTGAGTCTCATGTTGTGGCGTCGGAGGACACCGAAGGCCTCCTCGAGGTCGGCGATGTGGTCCGGCCCAGCCCGGCTTTTGACAAGCATGTCGTCGACGTATACTTCCACGTTACGGCCGATCAGGTCTTTGAAGACTCTGTTGACGAGTCGCTGGTACGTGGCTCCAGCGTTTTTCAGCCCGAAGGGCATAACGTGGTAACAATAAAGATCCTGGTCGGTGACGAACGAGGTCTTGGAGATGTCTGGTAGAAACATCCGGATCTGATTGTACCCCGAGAATGCGTCTATGAAGGACAGTAGCTCATGCCCCGAGGTTGCGTCGATTAAAGCGTCAATGCGGGGGAGGGGGAAAGGATCTTTCGGACATGCTTTGTTAAGGTCCGTGAAGTCGATGCAGATCCGCCAACCCCCTGTTGCCTTCTTCACCATGACGACATTAGCCAACCACTCGGGGTAGCTGACTTCCTGGATGAATCGGGCAGACAAGAGTTTGTCCACTTCTGCCTTTACAATTTGTTGCCTCTCCGGGGCGACTTTGCACCTCTTTTGGACGATCGGCTTAGAGTCAGGGATGACGCTTAGTCGATGCATAATCAAGTCTTCGGAGATCTCGGGCATGTCGGAGGGCTTCCAAGCGAAGAGATCAACGTTGCGACGGATGCAGGCGATGATGTCTGACTTCAAGTCCTCTGAGAGCGAGCGGCTCACCCGGAACCATTTCGATTCATCCTTGGCATCGAACAGGACCTCTTCTAATTCGTCAACCGGCTCGGGAGCTGGGCCGTCCCTCTCGGGTTCGAGTTCAACGGCGTCGAGGGGGAATACACCCCCTCCGACGGCGGTTATGTAGCACGATCGTGCTGCTTCGTGGCTACCTCGGACGATGCCAACCCCTTGTGGGGTGGGAAATTTAAGTTTCAGATGGTAGGCCGAAGGTATCGCTTGGAGGGAGTTTAGTCCGGGTCGGCCAAGAATGGCGTTGTAAGCCGCCTTGACGTTGATGATCATGAAATCCACGGATTCGGTCCTCTTGACAGGAGCCGATCCCGTGGTGACGTCGAGGGTAATAATCCCCTCTATTACGATCGGGACGCCGGAGAATCCAAGCAACGTGTATCCGGCTGGTTTGAGCTTCCCTTTGGATAATTTGAGACTTTCGAAGGCTTTGAGAAAAAGAATATTTACCGAGCTGCCGTTGTCGACGAGGATTCGGCGAACCTCACAATTAGTTATGTGGAGGCTAATGACGAGGGCATCGCAGTGGGGTAGGTGAACTCCTTCGAGGTCCTCTCCTGAGAAGGAGATTGGCAGAGGTTGTTGCTTGGGTGAGGGGCTGTATTGGACAGTATTCACCTCTTGGATGAAGGCTTTTCGGGAAGTATCGGATTCTCCTCCTATTGGCCCCCCCGTGGATATAGTGCAGGGTGAATGGCGTACCCACGGCTCCCTCGGACTCGGGATCCCGTCCCTGGATCCGGTTCGGAGTAGGGTTCGGAGGTGAGAGTCTCCGGTTCCTAGTACCTCGCCGATCCTGTGGGTTTTCCTCCCTAGGGGTCCGTCGGGGAGCTTCAAGAATTTCTTCTTGAAAGTCCTGGAATCTCTTGTGAGCGACGGGGGCTCCCCCGACCTTGCTCGGTCGGTCTGAAGGTTGCCTCCCGACGTGGCTGAGCGCTGGCCTCCGTCCCTCGGGCGGCGGTCTTGGATGGTTCGGGGCCGGGTTGGAAGCGGCCCTTCCCCTGCTGCAGGGTGATCTGACGGTTGACGATTATTCCTCGCAGGTCGGGTTGGACTGTACGGGTGGCGCTTCGCCGGGATTCCTGATGGGAATCTCCGTGCCTTGATGCGGGTGGCTCGGCATTGGTATTTGGTGGGGGTGTGTCCCGTCGGTTGACGGAGGACGCGGCCCCCTGGCCTCTGGAGGCCATGGGAGTTCGGCTGTCGAGGGGCCTTGATGGTCGGGCTCGAGTCGGCTTCTGAAGCAGCGTTCCCACAGACGGCGCCAACCTGATGCGGTTTATTTCTGGGAGACGTGTGGATGCACCAGGTGTGAGTTCGGACTCAATTTGTATTTGAAGGAGAAAGCTGCTCGTCTGACGACCCTCGGCTGACCGGGCGGAACCTGCGGCGACCTCAGGATGAGGCGGAGATCTGGGCTCGGATCAGAGGATTCGGATCCGAGGTCTTGTGTACCTGCAGACGGTCCTGAAACACCGGGGTTTATCCCGGTGGCGGACCCTCCGACGATCTAGTCAGTCTCTGTGAGAGAGTAGCAATAACTAGGTGAATTTAAGTGGAAAAAGATTGATTACCTCAAAAGGGGGGTGAGGGTCTAGTATTTATAGAGAATCCCAACCGGGTTTGGTTCCGCTTGGGGACCGGGTTTGGTTCCGCTTGGGGACCGGGTCTGGACCCGAAAGCCCATGGGCCTGACGTGGCAGAAGGCCCAGGAGGTTTAGGGCAGACGTGGCAATACTAGGAGCGGTATAGGGCTGACGTGGCAAAACCCTTGGTGGTATTTGGAGCTGACATGGCTGATCGTAGGTCTTCTGTGCTTCTGGGAGCATCGGAGGGCTTAGGCTGTGCCAGGTCATCCCCATGCTTCGCCAAAACGGGGGGACGACCCGTGGGGCTGTCACGGATCGGATGCCGAGGACCACTGAGGCTCGTCGGATACGAGGAGGCCAGTTCTGTGGGGGTGAACTTTAGGTTCGGCGCCGACCCTGCAATGGTTCGAAGGCGAACTAAATTGCTATATTTACCTTTCTTGAGTGAGAGTTGTATTGGGCCCAGGTTGGGCCCCCCCAGGCCATTTTTACCCTACCACAATATATATATAGGGGAAAAGGGGTATGAGCAACTTGCTCATTTAGTAAATAAGCAATTGATGATGTGACATACATGTGATTCGAAAAGCCTTAAAAGGGTTAGTTGCCCAATGTATCACATGCATGCCACATAATCAATTGCTCATTTATTAAATGAGCAAGTTGCTCATATCCCTTTTACCCATATATATATATATATATATATATATATATATATAGGGCTTTTGGGGCATATCTCATCATAATATGCAAAATACAAAGTAAATACCAAAAATTCATTTAAACATAAAGAATTTTTAGAAAAAAACATTTGAAAAACTTTTCAAAAACCCACACACCGAACCCAATACTCCACAACAAGGCGGATACAGATTTTAACACACTTTCCTCATCACTATATATCATCATCTCATACATATACATACAAAATCTTTCAAAATACAAAATGTTACACAAATATTATCACATATCCCCGTACTACATGACTTAGGTTAATAAAAGTATATAATAAATACATACGCCACTAACTCTACTACAAGGAAAGTATCAATACAAAGTAATACTCAAGTATCTCACCTCGCTGATAACCAAAACCTGCAAAGAGAGTCAATGACATCCTCCCTCAGGGAGGGACTCCACTAATCCCCAAAAACAACAGGGGTCAGCCAAAACTGGTGTGAGTATAACCTACTAGGTTAGTTACTCAAATAAATAATTTGAAAGAAATTAAAAGAACTTAAAAGAACTTATGAACATGACAGTAATTAAATTTAACCTGAAATTAAACATATAAACATAGTAAGGATTGCACAACGTAATTTCTTTCTAATCTTCATATTACAGTTTACTTTATTTTTTATTCGCATCTTCATATTATAGCTTACTTTGCTTTTCATTCTCATTTCACAATACAACTATCATATTTATACCCCATCGATCCACCCTGGGGGTTGTGCCTAAGTAGGTAGTTCCCATCATTTCCACCGAAATAGCGGACGGGTAGTTCCTCCACACAATTTCAAGGCATACCAAACTCATGTTATATCATGTTTTTATTTTAACAGCCATCCTCATCACATAATACCACTTTTACTTTTCATCACATAATACACATTATTTTACTTTTCATTCTCTTAATACATAACACATTTTCAATACTTTTCATTTTCATTCACATAACACAGTTTCTTTACTTATCATATTCATTCCGACAACACAATTTTTTTACTTTTCATTCTCATTTCATACCATACACTTTCTTTACTTCCTCATTCTCATTTCATATCATACACTTTCTTTACTTTCTCATTCTCATTTCATATCTTACACTTTCTTTATTTTCTCATTCTCATTTGATATTTACCCATTTTATTAATTTGTCGACCAGTACCCCACATCATCACAAATACTGAAGCCGCTAGCACAGTAAACATACGGACCACTGTCCACCAAGGGTCTTACGCGTTCGAGGCTACGTCTTCCACCCAACCTATGCCAGCGAGGGAATACACTGCACCCCAAGTAGAACTTGGGTAATATACATTGCACCCCAAACATAGTTTGAGTAATAATCAATGCACCCCAAGTAGAACTTGGGTAATATACACCGCACCCCAGATAAACTGGGTAATATACACCGCATCGCAGATAAATTGGGTAATATACCGGACCTCAAGTGGATAGCGTGGGCAATATAACACCGCACCCCAACCCGGTTCTTGGGTATTAGGAGGTCTAGCCCGAACCCCCAGGATTTCTGTAGGCATTGTTAAACAAAATTTAACTTTTATAATCTTTTTCATCTCATCTTTTTATCTCATTTTATTATCACATATCATCTCATCTTTTATCTAAATATATTATCACATATTCAGCATACACCATGTTATTTAACTTGTAATATCATCACATCATATTATTACATATCATAAATACACCATGTTATTTAACTTGTAATATCATCACATCATATTATTACATATCATAAATACACCATGTTATTTATCTTGTCACATTGTCACATATTTTGTATATACAATGCTATTTATCTGATCATATCATTTTATCACATATTATTTCACCTTAATCCCCTTCATTTCATACATATACCGAGCCATTAATTTCGTTTTTTTTCATCATATCTAATTCTCATTTATCACCATATGTTATATGTACATCGTGTTAGTTAATGCATCATAATATCAGATATTTAATTTCTATTTATTACCCACATGTCATACATACTCCATGCCCTAAATCACTTCATATTATCATATATAAACCCAATATATCACTATAGCACCAAATATTCATAATCATGCAAATACACCACATAGTACAATTTCACTTATTAAAATTTTGTAGTTTCTATTAATTCCATATCCGGCCATAACTATCACAAATCACATTGGTTAAGCCTAAAATTTTGCCACAGCAAAAAATATATCTAGTATGATCATACTCACCTGCCAAAATGCAAAAAACACAGTATACAGCTCCTCCGCTATACGTCCGAGGTCCTACCACCGCCTTATACTACGTTTGAATATCAATTAGTGCTACAAACTCCCAAACCAGTCCAAATTTATGGCTATAAATTTCTTTGAGTTCTTACAGGCATTTCATCGAACGCCAGGTGTGCATTATTCGTATGCACACACTCACAATTCTATTAATTAGGTTTTAAGCCTATAAATTCCTCCAAAAAATATTCTAAATTGTCTCTCATAATTTCTACAATTTCTATTGATGACCTCTAACAAATTCCAAGCATAAACTCTTCTAAATTCAAACCTAAAACCCTAAAACTCTTTTCAAATTCACTCCTACCATATCAAATTAAGAATCAATTTCTTCTTACATGAAGATTATCCCTTAATCTCCCTACTACCTTATTTCTCTTGTCAAAAATTGAAAACATACAATCCTATACAATTTAAGGAAATTATATCTCACCTTCCAAGAAACCAATCCGAGAAACCAACACCGGGATGTTGAAGAGCAACCTGAAATTAGTAAGAACCCCATAACAATTTCTTAAAATGATTTAGAATTGATGGGAATTAGGAAAACCCTACTTGAAGAAATGAAGAATAGAAAAGAAAGAAAAGCAAGGTCAGTAGTATGGTGTGTGTGGGGGGGTGGGGGGGGGGGGGGGGTCTGGTCGACGGGTCTGAGGAGAAGGAGGGGGAGGGGTAGAGTTTTAAGAAATTTAATGGAAATTTTAATATAAACCTCTCCCAGGCTATCTTATTATTTATATACCCTAATATTGCTATTCTTCGTAATAAAATGTCATAAAACCCACTTCACCGGATAAATAAATAAATTAAGGAATATTAAAAAAAATAAATCATGTTTATGAATAATAATAACAATAATAATACTATCTGATAACAATAAAAGAATTACAAACGACTATGTTGAAATTGTAAAATAGAGGGGTTTTACATTATGCACACCTCAAAAGAAGCTCGTCCTCGAGCTAAGAGATGAGGAAACCAAATCAAACATCTATTTACCAACTCATCAATATCCTTCATCATACTCGACCATCAAATGGTCCTCCTGAAATCTCTTCACCTCTTTGTACCTCCTAAATGTACAACATACCTAGAACTATATGCCGTATCTTTCACTTGCCACCGAATGCCTTCCACGACAAAAAGACTGAATTTATCACTGACTACCCTTGATCTCATCCATAATTCGACATCATTATGAGGAATATTCAATATACAGAGAAGGACATTCATCAATATCACCCAATTTAGGTGATGAATCATCAATATCAAGGAAAAATTTCAGATCTGAGCTCAAATGATCTACAGAAAAATCGACAATTATACCGATAAATTACCTGAATATAAGATTTTACCATCACTCTTTCCTCGAGTCGAATCAAATTGGGTCAAAATTCCAACACTTTCCATTCCCGACACATCAAAGAAGCTACTATCAAAATTCGAATTCGGACATACACACCTCAAAATTAGTACTTTTCTACTTTAGAATTCTAGCAATATAATTAAGACTCATACAAACAAAACTGTAAATTCATTACCAACATACATGAACCCACATCCACCTATTACAGGATCACTAAGATACTAGTCATCCAAGACCTTATCTCTGATACCAAACTGTAACATCCCAAAATATTTTTTTTATTCAAAAACCATTTCTTACTAAAATAATCTTAGTGGATTTCAATTAAAATTTCGGTAGAGTCTCCCCTGAAATATTAGCCTTATTATAGAAATTCCTTACGGAATTTTACAAACAATTACATCTATCACAACAAAGACCATATATATCAATCCTCCACAGGCCAATCGAAGCAACAACACACAAGCAATATATATATAGGGCTCTGGGGGCATATCTCATCATAATATGCAAGATACAAAGTAAAAAACCCAAAATTCATTTAAAAACATAAAGGATTTTTAGAAAAAAAAACCTTTGAAAAACCCACACACAGAACCCAATACTCCACAACAAGGCGGGTACGGGTTTTAACACACATGCCTCATCACTATATATCATCATCTCATACAGATACATACAAAATCTTCCAAAATACAAAATGTTCCATTCGTAAAGCCTTTGATACACTCAGTTGGAGTTTTATTGAGCAAATGCTAGCTGCCAGAGGCTTCGGCCCAAGATGGTGCAGTTGGATTAATGCAATCCTTCACTCGACTAAATCCTCTATTTTAGTGAACGGGGTAGGGGCAATACCATAAACTCAAAGAGAGGGCTTAAACAAGGTGATCCCCTATCTCCGATGCTCTTCATCCTGGCGGTAGATGTGTTAGCACAAATGTTGAGAAGCAGAAGAGACAATGACACTTTTTCTCAGCTACAACTCAGGGGCTCTCTAGCTTCACTCTCCATACTGCAATTTGCTGATGACACTCTCATATTTTGAAAAGGCGATGAACAAGATGTTCTACATCTAAAGTTGCTACTACATATATTTGCGAACATCTCAGCCTCCACATTAACCTTTCTAAATCATCCATTATCTACTTCGGACTTTCTAAAGCCAAGCTCCAGACTTTTGCTTATATCCTGGGTTGCAAACAAGACTCCCTACCCACCAAATACTTGGGCATGCCCCTATCCATAGGGAAATTGAAGAAAAGGGACTGGCAACCCCTTATCCTTAAAATCGAGAGGAGACTGTCTACTTGGAAGGGACGAATGCTTTCCAGGGGAGGGAGACTAATCCTTATCAATTCGGTGTTGAGTGCCCTGCCGACCTACTTTGCTTCCTTCTTCAAATTGTCCCAATGGGTTATAGCAAGCATTGACCAAATTCGAAGCAGATTATTCTGGGTAGGCGGCGACGTAAGCGCTGCTGGAGTCTCATGTACAAATTGGAAGCGAATTTACCAGCCCAAAAAGCAAGGAGGCCTAGGAATTTTAAATCTATGCCAATTCAACAATGATCTGCTTATGAAATGGTGGTGGAAAATCATAACTGAGGAATCCCTTAGCACCCAAATTATCAAATCCTTATACTTCAACAGATTGACCAACTCATTCACCTGTAGGGTTCAAGCTTCAAATTTTTGGAAGAATGTCTGCAATTCAACCAGGGTATCATTTGGCAATTGGGAGATGGGAAAATGCTTAAATACTGGACTTCTAACTAGATTGGAGGCAGCAACATTTCTACCTTATTCCCGAATTTATTTAAGGCTGCTTGGAACAAAGATGCAACTATTTGTTCTCAAGGTCATATTCAGCAAGGCAAATGGATTTGGAGACCAAGTTTACATACTACTACATCCACCTGTACTCTCTTGGAGAAGAGTCAACTACTGATACTTATCTCTCACATACAACCATCTACAACCACACACACTGCAACTTGGAGACACTCTAGCTCAGGAAACTTCATTGTCAAATATGCTTATGATTTCTACAATATTTTAGGCCTCATATCCCCCTACTACCAAGCATGTTGGTAGAATTTAGCACCACTCAAATGTAAAATTTTTATTTGGATGCTGAGTTGGGAGATACTCAACTCCAAGGAGAGATTACATTCTAGGGGATGGGATAGTGATCAGACATGCACGACTTGTGCATGTTCGATCGAAACCACCTTCCATATCTTCTTTCAATGCCCATTGGCTGTTCAGGCTTGGCAATACTTCACACACCATTTCGACATCTGTAACTTGCCCACATCCACTGCCGACCGCTTCACAAATTTGTGTTTGGACTCTCACAATCACAAGTTCACACACTCTTGCCATATGGTTACAATTGCTGCATGTTGGAGCATCTGGAATGCTAGAAATGATAGAATTTTTAATAACAAGCTTATTACTGTGGATAAACTCATTTCTAACATCATATTCTAGTTCTCTCATTGGCTAGATTGCTGTGGGGAGTCTAAGAAGAAGGCCAAAATACTCGAAGAGGTTGAGGATACTGGAGATCGAGATCTCATGAGGCCATGAAGAGACTGTTCATTCCTAAGTGTGGGTAACACCCAAGGATAATCGAACATCGCTATGTGCTTCTGCTGGTAGCTTCTGTTTATGCTATTTGTGGGGACTCTATCTGTCCCAATATTTGTAATATTTTGTGCTTGTTTATGTATTGCTGTTCTTAGGAGGGGATGTTTTTTGTTCGACGGCTGTTTTGATGAGTGTAGGGGGGATGAAATCATGTCTCTAAGCCTAGTTGAGGTGTACAACTATAGTCCAATGCCCTCTCTACGACTCAGTGGCATGCCATCTTAAACTCAGACACTCACAGTGTTCACCTCGTCTCCCTACCCCTTCCTTACTACTTGTAACTGTTTATAACTCTGCTTATCTATATATATATTTCTGTGAGGTAGGATCATCTTATTTTTTACCAGTCAAAAAAAAGAAATAGCGGGCGAGTAGTGCCTTGACATAATTCCAAGTCATACCAAGCTCATATTATATTTTGTTTTTAATTTAATATTTCTTCTCATCTTATACTATATTCATTTTCATTTTTGTCTCATAACACCTCATAATACATTAACATTCATTCTCTTTCTATGCTACAGTTTACTTTCCTTTTTATTCTTATTTCATCATACCGCTTACTTTAATTCCCATTCTCATTTTATTATATACTTTGCTTTATATTTCATTCTCATCTCATCATACGACTACTTTTCTTCTCATTCTTATTAGATAATATATCTTACTTTCATATTTATTCACATCGCATATTACAACTCACTTTAACTTTCATTCTCATCGGTTAATACACTGCACCCCAAACATAGTTTGGGTAATATAACACCGCACCCAAAAGTCAATAGCTTGGGTAATACTTTATTTTTTATTCTTATCTTCATATTACAGCTTACTTTGCTTTTCATTCTCATTTCACAATACAACTATCATATCTATACCCCACCGATCTACCCTGGGGGTTGTGCCTAAGTAGGAAGTTCCCACCATTTCCACCGAAATAGCGGGCGGGTAGTTCCTCGACACAATTTCAAGGCATACCAAACTCATGTTATATCATATTTTTATTTTAACAACCATCCTCATCACATAATACCACTTACTTTTACTTTTCATCACATAATATACCTTATTTTACTTTTCATTCTCTTAATACATAACACAGTTTCAATACTTTTCATTTTCATTCACATAACACAATTTTCTTACTTATCATATTCATTCCGACAACACAATTTCTTTACTTCCTCATTCTTATTTTATGTCATACACTTTCTTTACTTTCTCATTCTCATTTCATATCCTACACTTTCTTTACTTTCTCATTCTCATTTCATATTACCCATTTTATTAATTTGTCGACCAGTGCCCCACATCATCCCAAATACTGAAGCTGCTAGCCCAGTAAACACACGGACCACTGCCCCCCCAAGGATCTCACTAGAGCTGTTATCGGGTCCTATCGGTTCGGGTTCTCCACTACCTGGACCCGGACCCGGTACCTCACAGGTCAAAAAATTGGACCCGGACCCGGACCCGGAATTGTGAGAACCGGGTCTGGGACTTAGTTTAAAAAAATCTATCCGTCGGGTCCGGTACTGAAGAATAAATATTTGCACTTAAGTATTTTTGCACCGGTACCCTACGATTCCAATAGTTTTTACACTAAAACACATGAATAAATATTATATTTACACATCTATCTTCAACAATTACTATTTACATGTGTATCCTATAACTCTATTATTCAAATTCCATATTTTTTGCGGTATTTTTTAACGGGTCTGAGTCTGGGTCCGGATCGGTTCTATTTTGAGCGGTCCCGGACCCGGACCCGGACCCGAAAGTGCATCGGGACTCATTTTAGGACCCGGACACGGACCCGTATAGATCGGGTCGGTTCCGGTCCAATGCCAGGTCCCGGTCAGGTCTGGGTATCGGGTAAATGTGATAGTGCTAGATCTTATGCGTCCGAGGCTACGTCTTCCTCCCAGCCTATGCCAGTGAGGGAATACACTACACCCTAAGCAGAACTTGGGTAATATACACCTCATCCCAAACATTGTTTGGGTAATATCACTGCACCTTAAGTAGAACTTGGGTAATATACACCGCACCCCAGATAAATGGGTAATATACCGGACCTCAAGCCGATAGCTTGGGCAATATAACACCGCATCCCAAACATAGTTTAGGCAATAAACACCGCTCCCTAAGCTGGTTCTTAGGTATTATGAGGTCTAGCCCAAACCCCCAGGATTTCTGTAGGCACTGGTAAACAAAATTTAACTTTTATAATCATTTTCATCTCATATTTTTATCCCATTTTATTATCACCTATCATCTCATCTTTTATCTCAACATATCATCACATATTCAGCATACACCATGTTATTTAACTTATAATATTATCACATCATATTATTACATATCATAAATACACCATGTTATTTATCTTGTCACATTATCACATATTTTTTATATACCATGCTATTTATCTTATCATATCATTTTATCACATATTATTTCACCTTAATCCCCTTCCATATCATACATATACCAAGCCATTAATTTCCTTTTTTATCATATCTAATTCTCATTTATCACCCATATGTTATATGTACATCGTGTTAGTTAACGCATCATAATATTAGATATTTAATTTCTATTTATCACCCGCATATCATACATACACCATGCCTTAAATCACTTCATATTATCATATATAAACCCAATATATAACTATAGCACCAAATATTCAAAATCATGCAAATACACCACATAGTACAATTTCAACTATTAAAATTCCGTAATTTCTATTAATTCCATATCCGGCCATAACTATCACAAACCACATTGGGTAAGCCTAAAATTTTGCCACAACATAAAATATATCTAGTATGATAATACTCACATGCCAAAACACAGAAACTTGGTATACAGCTCCTCTACTACACGTCCGAGGTTACTACCACCGCCTATTACCAAGTTTGAATATCAATTAGTGTTCAAAACTCCCAAACCGCTCCAAATTTACGGCTATAAATACTTTTTGAGTTTTTACAGGCATTTCATCGAACGCTTGGCGTGCATTATTCGTATGCACACACTCACAATTCTATTAATTAGGTTTTAAGCCTATAAATTCCTCCAAAAATTATTCTAAATTGTTTCTCATAATTTTCTACAATTTCTATTGCCAATCTCTAACAAATTCTAAGCATAAATTCTTCTAATTTCAAACCCAAAACCATAACGCTTTTCAAATTCACTCATACCATATCAAATTAAGAATTAATTGGTTCTTACATGAAGATTATCCCTTAGTCTTCCTACTACCCTATTTCTCTTGTCAAAGATTGAAAACATACAACCCTATACAATTTAAGGAAATTATAACTCACCTTTCAAGAAACCAATCCGAGAAACCAACACAGGGATGTTGAAGAGCACCCTCAAATTAGTAAGAACCCCATGACAATTTCTTAAAATGATTTCGAAATGATGGGAAACGGGAAAACCCTACTTGAGGAAATGAAGAAATGAAGAAAGAAAAGCAAGGTCAGTAATTGTGGGGGTGGGGGGGGGGGGGGAGGGGGGCAATGGGTTTGAGGAGAAGGAGGGGGAGGGGTAGAATTTTTAATAAATTTAATGGAAAAATTAATACATAACCCTCCCTGGCTATCTTATTATTTATATACCCTAATAATGCTATTCTTCATAATAAAATCTAATAAAACCCATTCCATTGGATAAACAAATAAATTAAGGAATATAATTTTTTGTGTGCATATTTATGCAAAATAATAACAATAATAATAATATCTGATAACAATAAAAAATTATGAATGACTATGTTAAAATTGTAAAATAGAGGGTTGTTACAATGATCAGGAGTCACTTTAATATTTTTATAAGATTAAAATAACCACTAGCTGTTATTTTTTGTTGCTTGTATGTTCTTTTGTTTCCTGGCTAGTTTGCTCTTGGTCATCATGGTACTGTGATCTAGTAGCGACTATGTTTTGGCTGTTAACTTTATTTTTATCCAAGGTTCTTACTATGGTATCTGAATTGATCTATGATTTCTAGTTGGGATTTATTGGTTGTGGTGGTTTCCATTTTGCTGGTGGTTCTGGAGTTTTTGGAGTAGGTTTCTACTCGTTGAGTGTTGCTAAGGCAGGTTGGCTAGTCGGAGCCGGCCTCTAGCAGGCTGTGTACTGTGATTCGTTCTTTGTCTCGGTTGGGCTTTATTTGAGTAGCATGTTGGTATTGTGTGCTTTGATAGTAATTCGTTTGCTCTGTTTTTCTTTATCCTCTCTTTGCTCTTTGTTTTGAAGGAGTATGTGTTCACTTATGTGAATTTTGAGCCCCATGGTTATTCAGCTGATTATCTAAGCTTTGCTCGTGGCTGATAGTGATTCTGCCATGGTTTGGTTGAGCTCGTGCAGTTGGAAATACAGGGAGGCACTTTCCATCCAACTGTATTGATGCCCGAATGGCTTGTGTTGATTTTGTTGAGGTTATTCTCCTTGTGTACTCTTTAATTGTTTCAGCGGATTGGGATCCGTCAGCGCTGGCGGTACCCTACTCCACTGATTCGTTTCGAAGCTGTGGGATTCATCGTAGGGGCTTGGGGTCGGCTCTGTTGTCGCTACCCTCTTATCGATCCCTCTCAGCCTCCGTTTGGTCGTTCCAGTTCGTTTGTTTGGCTCTTCTTCCGGTTGCCTGCCTTGGTAGATGGCCGGAGTGTGATCGTGTGGCGCCTGTAGCTTTTTTCCGATCGATGTAGATAGCTATCTATTTGGTGGTTGTTTTGGTTTAGTTCGAGGCTTTGCTATCTATTGCCTGATTGTGTATAATTTTCTGTCTCTTTGTTGTCTGTTTTTTAGTTTTACAGCTTGTAAAATTGTACCTCGTTGTACCGCTTTTCTTTTAATATATATTTTGGGCTGGAATCGAACGATTCTATCCTCGTTATCAAAAAAATAAAAAAATAAAAAAAAAATAATTGAATACCTTCTAGACTCGTTATGCATGCAAAGAACAATTGTGAATCTGTTTCGTTTTTAATGTCCAGAATTTCGTTTTTCATGTTTAATTGTGAATCTATTTAAACTTTGTATTGCACTGCATATCATTCATTGTATAGTCATTGATACCTCGTTGACATCGTCTCTTGATACCTGTTCCATCAATTGCACATTCATGATTCATGTTAATCTATATAATAAAACACAAAGAAAACTATCAAGTGGCTCTTCTTCAATCCCCCAAAAAATCAAAGGCCCAGATCTAACCTCACATATTTCCCCCCCAAAAGTTTCCCCCCAAAACCCAAATTCAAATTCCCCACCCAAAACAACTCCTATATTTATTTAATTTTTTTTCTCTCTCTGCCACCCTCTTTTATTCAAAAAATTAAGAAAATAAAATTTTTAAAATTTTTTAAAATAAAAAATCTAAAAACTAAAAAAAATAAAAATTTAAAAACTTTAAAAATAATTCAAAAAAATCAAAAAAAATCATATAATATGTTTTTTGCTCTATGTTTGCTATTTCAATTAATTTGTTGGACCTTCAAAACCATTTTATATGATCAAACAAGGTACGCCATTCCGAAGACGTGCCGTAGGCACGTGTCAACGGGCAAACCTAGTAAATTGATAATAAGCCAGGGTAATAAGGATCGACTTGGTAATGAACAATCGGAGACTGTGCTCTGATGAGAGGCCCATGTTTCCTTATATTGTTATTGTTTTCTTGTATCGTATTGTGAAAAAATTCTCGTTATGGATCGTTAATTATGTATTCTCGTTATTGTTATCGTGCCGAGTACATGATCTGTAGAGTTCACCACTTTAGTCTAAACGCTCACTTACTTGTATGCACCGAACCTGTGGTATGGGACACGGTATTACATGCATTAGATAAGGAAATAAAACATGATATACCTAGGATTCACACTTGCATTGATCTCGATTATTTTTATTGACTTGATTCTTATTGTTATTGTTATTGTTAATTGTTAAATTGTTGACTATAGACATTGTCTTGTTATCGACATTTTCATTGACAATTGATATAGTTCTAGTTCCTTATTCCTTGATATTTTTATGTCATGTTCTGTTGTTCCTTGCTTGTTACTACTTGCTGTCCGTGACTTACTCTAACGAATTTTTTTTTCTTCACTCTAGACCATGTGCTTGCAGGTATACAAGGTAAAATGAAGAACTTGGTGAGCAAACCTTCTAGGGATTGTAGCCAAATTATTGGCCTACAATAATTTTTTCGTCTATGTTATTCTAAATTTCTGCATTGTTGTTATTATCGTACTTTGTATTTTGGGCTTTGATGACCAGAAGTTTATTTCTTCCAGATGTTGGTTATTTTTTAGACATTTTATGGATTATTTATGTTATGTGATTTCATTATAGATTTTGTGGTTGTAATTGTATTGCATATTGATGAGTTGAATATTACAGGTTATGAATGATGCAAATCATTCGCTGGGCTTTTGTTACGTGCTCGTATTCCCGTATTTTGGGAAGCGGGGCGTGACAGGTAGGATTATATTTATAATTTTAAAAATGAAAATGTGCAACCAACAAACTTCTTAATTTTCTCTACTAGCTATATATACATGATTGTCCAAAGCTCAATACCGATTTGAATTGATTCTCCATTATGCAATTTGTAACAAAAACATATTACTAATATAATATTAGTTGTCTGTACGCATGCGATGCACGTCCTAACATTTTTTAATATTAAAGTAAAGACCATGATTTTTTAACAAAAGAGTGATAAAGTACATGCACGTATATGATTACAACCCTTACAGAAGTGTCATCCATTGCTGGAACGATCACCAACGGTATCAGAATCAATGAGCCCAATATAGAAACATTGTTGATGCATATGTCGATATAACTAAAAGCATAAATAAACCAATAATTCATCCTACACTTATAGAGGAATTGCTCTATAAAACTCTATAAATCAATATTCATGCATTCAGTGTTAATAATTGCTTTATAAACCTGTCACATAAACTTAAATTATATTATAAAATTCAACTAAAAACCCATTAATTCATCCTTTAAAAAACCATCGAAAAGAAGAATTGGGAACATACATGAAGATACCGTCGAGATTGGAAGGACCGAAACTCTGACTCAATAGCAGCATCAGATCCTCTTCCAGAACCTAAGCTTCGACCCGTTAATACTCTTCAGAGACCCGATCCACCTCTCGAACTTGCCTCCGTCGACCTTTCAAAATTTTTGAAAACAAAAATTAAATTCAAAGAAATATAAGGAAAACCCTAGTAATCAAAATTGGGTTGGAAAAGAATCTTGCATTCTCTAAAATATTGGCTTCTTTGACATCATAAATTTTTGTAAACCCTAATTTTTTATACCTATAAAATCAAGATAGAAATTCCCGAAATTGTAAGAAATAGATCAAAAACCCTAACCCTAACAATTGAATTGCATTAATTGGAAAAAAAGAAGAAGATGAAGATGAAGAGAAGAGTTGGATGAACCTTTAGATTCGTCAATCGAAACAGGCGCCAATTTGTGCGCTCTATTTCGGCATGGCAGGCACACAATCTCATCTTCCATAATCATTAAATCAAGTTGCAGGTTGTGGTTGGGCTAGGGTTTGAGAAGTGGAAGACAATCAAGAGAGATGCGATCAACCTGATGTTGGTGGCTAAAGTTTGGGTTTTCCCCTATTACAGCAGCACGAGGGGAGGTTGACGATGCAAAGATTGGATTTTGGTGGGGATTTATTTGGTGATTTGGGTGAGGATTTATTTTGGATTTGATGATGAATAGTTTGGGGAATCTGGTTTTGTCATTAACAACCCCCCCCCCCCCCCCCCCCAATGAAATCAACATTTATTTTTATGAGCAGCACTTTTGTAAATAATTATGTCCTAAATGTATTTGAACTTTAAGAGTAGTATGCTAAATGACAACAATTAAGGAAATGGATGGTTAATTTAACTCCGACATAAAATGAGTGGTTGCGATTAGATCAGTCAAGTTGGTTTTGTCTACAAATTGAGTTGGTTTGTCTACAAATAACACAACTCCAACTCACCAATTATAGTATTAGAGATTCGATATAAGCTATATAATCTTTATGAGTAGGTCCTTATTTTATATTATATTTTTTCTCTCTATTATCTTCTTCAACTTTTATTTTTTTTTCTTCCTTTTTCTCCCTACTTCTTTATCTAATTCTAATACCTTCTTCGTCTTCTCCAATATCTTCTCCAATGTTGGGTAAAAAAGAGAAAAAAGGAGAAAAAGAAAAATCATTTTTTACAAAAAATTATCATAGAAGAAGCCATGCAAGTATATTTTAATTATATGCACTTATATAGTTATATTACCTATTGTATACTCGGGTCATTTACCTAGTACATGCTAGATATCACTAATATTATAATGGGAGAAGAACTTAGTGTCATTTTACAATCTATCAACGCAGGTGACGCACGTACATAACTAATATAAAGGAGAGGTTTCAGGTTCGAGTCCTCACTACATAAGAGTTTTTATTTTAAAAAAAATTATTAAGACGTGCATCGTCCGTGCATAACTAATATAAAAGAGGTCTCAGATTCGAGGCCAGACTACGTCGAAATTTTTACTTTAAAAAATATATATTTATTATGACGAGCATCGAACGTGTAAATTACTAGTACTAATTAGTTTCATATTATAGCAGTATCTTGAAGAAAAGTGTGAGGGGTTTTGTTACAAAATTGCAATTTGGAGAATAAATTCAAATCGATAATTGATCTTGTGACAATCTTGTATACATAGCAACTAGAGAAAATTAAGGGATTTGTGGGGACACTTTCTCAATTTAATTTTTTAAAAATATAATCATACAATTTATTTTTAGATGAATGGTGTACATTAATTCACTGAATCCTCTGATAATTTTGAATAATAGAAGGTGATCCAAATACAAAACTATATACAGAAACAAAATAAAGGGAGCGGAATATGCATGAGGGAAAATCTCAACAGAAGTCGTGCACAGAAGAAAACCTTGGGCCCCATTCGGCAATTTTTTTACCGAAGAGAAATCGAACCATGCGGTTCCAGTTCTCATCCTGCAAAAGTGGGGTGCACTGTTTTTTTTTTTGCAATAAAACTCTTCCTTTAATTATGAAGATTATTTAATGAAATTGGATATTTGTTTGTTTGTTTGATTTGTTTCTTTAACATTCTTTTAAGTTAGCTATTTATAGACAATAATAGACAATAATTATACTACTGTTATTTTTTTTTCCGAGATCTTTCAAAAGAGACCAATGTTTGATATCTTCCTGATTCGTTTTAAGTGTATAAAATAAGAATCCGAATCAATAATTATACTAAAGAGAAATACAAATTCATAAATATTCAACTGAAAATTACAAAATATACGACTGAACTCTACCGAATATAGTTTTAATAATTGGGGTGGTCATTTTTTTCTCCTGAAAAATCGGTCGAAATACTAAAATCCCTAGAATAGAAGGTGGGATCTGAATCACCTAAGAGAACCTAAAAATATCCAGTTGTATTTGTGGACCCTTGTTGTTGGGATTCACAGGCCCTTCTCTCCCAAATTTCCTTTTTTTTTGCTTCGGAACCATTTACGATCATCCAAATCAGTTATGGATTCCAAATTGGTAAGCATAATTTGGTTATCTTCACGTTCACGATGCATATTTTCAATCTTACATCATCCAGTGTTCATTAAAGATTGATTTTCTTCAACCAACTCCTGTAATTTTCGATTATGTTCTCTAATTTCCTCATTGATCCGTTTACTATCAATATTTTCTTTCTTTTTTGCCTGCTATCTCTTTCTTCTAGTAGGTCTAATCGGTGAAGAAACTTCAGCTTGTTGTCAGGTTGAACCTCATATTCATCTGGAATTAAATCTACTCATACGGAAGGTAATCCATCTGATTTGGATCTACGAGAACCAGATTGGGAGCCTTCTTGTGAATTATTTCCCCTACGTAATTTAGCCGGTGGAGAGCCAGTATGATCGTTCCATATTTCCTCATTCTTCAGAAGCGACCACACGTGCATAAATTTGAAACTCTTCCTTTTGAAAGTGACATCCATTTGGAGAGTTTTATGTGCCATCTCTAACTACAAAAAATAATAAACTGGTATATTAATCACATATTTTTAAATTATAACAAAATAAAAAAATTATGTGAAAATAATACTTACAATATCAGCTTGAGAAGCACTGCTTGAATTTATGTTCTCCACTTGACGAAGAGCACCCCGAAATTTGCTAACTACAAACATCAAATCGGACATACGGTTGGGCAGAGACTTTGGCGTTCACTGAGATTGTGGAGGCTTACCATTACTGAATTTTGCAGTAACTCGTTGTCATAACTTATCTCCTTTTTATTTATACCGACAATAGCATTTTGAGAAGTATCAATGTAAGCATGACATAATTCTATATCTTCCGATTCTGAGTAATTTCCCTTCCTTATAGATTCCATAACTTGTTCATGGTTTTTTTAAGTAAGTGTAATGCAACATCCAACCCCCCTCCCCCCCGCCCCTCTATAATGAGGCTTACAAATATTCCTAACCAATCACTGACAAGATTTCTTACAAGATTCCTTACAAAGCACTGACAAGATTCCTGAAAAAGCACTAGCAATATTCCTGAAAATATTTCATCCAACCCTATAAAACATTTCACAAATACCTGATATCTTACATTCACATCTATTATATTTTTCATTCAATTTTTCTTCATCAATCTCTTTTAGCCATAATGGATCCAAATGAAATACCTTCATCTTCATGGTCTTCAAGCGGTATCATCAATTATTATCAAGATATTTTGGATGAGCAAGAAAAAGAGTAGTAGCTGTTACTGGGCATGATTGCTAATAACAATCAATTTTTGGCAGATCATCTGACCGATGAAGAAGATGACGCTCAGCCAACCTAAAGAGGCTCAGTTCCAAGACATCTTGTGTCACGCCCCGCTTCCCAAAAGGAATACAGAATACGGTACGTGATTAAGCCCAGCAGATAGTTTTCACCATCCATAAGCTGTACGGAAATGCTTGACTCATCACAATAATAAATATAACAGTATACTCCAACAAAGCATGCATAAACAATCATAACTCAACAATATTTATTGTAACAATAATAAATATCCCAACAAATACAAGATCTGAAACAAAATAATAATCCTGGGACTATAAGCCCAAATAGAAGTCTCAATACAATTCATGAAATAGTTCATCAAAACATTTTAAGCAAATAATTCCAATTGCGCAGCTCAAAACTTTTGCTCACCAACTCCAGTAGGCAATTGATCAGCAAAATCTGCTCATATGAAAATTACAAGGAAAAATAGGAAAACAGGAAAACATAATGCCCGTTAGATGCATATCCGGGCCGCAAGCAGTACAAGTAGGGAAATGGGGGGAAAACTAACTAAACAGAAAATACTAACATGGAGGAAGCAGTAAATATAACAGTCTATAGATGGCAGTAAGCAGCGGAATAACAGTAACAGTAAGGGTTAACAATAACAGTGAATCAACAGTAACAGGATGTGACAGTGTAAACAGTTATTCTTATGTCTAATGTTCATTACTAACTATGTAGCACTTCATGCGTCCCAAATTATACCACATGGTTGCTACAACAAGACTTCGTAGTGGAAGTTCTATAGGGCAATATATTTGGACAAACAGTAACAGTAACAGTTATAACAAAAAACGGTGTCAAGGATCATGCCTTCATGCATCCAGAGATAGGCAGTAGGTACCAAAGTAATCAGTGGGAAAAACGAGTTCCCTCCGAATATGCATTTCTATATTGTCCACTACTCGATCTTTTCCCTTAAAAACCCTGGCTTGATTTCTTTTTATTATTAACAACAGGTGTGAACGAATACAACAGGATAAAGACATGGAATGAACAAAGGGTAAGTCTAAGATGGAGTAGTTAATTACAACGGTTGATAAAAACAACTCATAATAGTCAAAACAACAAAACTTTCAGTTCTGGACAGCAAGACACTACTGTACCAAATTTGAGATTCCCGTTGCTACCGAACAGAAAACCTAGATCCGTCAAAAAATTTAGAAACTAGACTCTCTTCCGATTCCATCAAATATATATAAGTCACATATCAGCCATAGAAACAGGGTTGAAAATAGCATTTATTACAGAAATCGGTTTAGCCAGAAAATGCAAAATTTTGTTTATAAGCATGAAAAGAGTTTAAAATCATAATAATTAAATATGAGTAAAATTTGGAAGACTTCCTAACATATCTAGTCTCAAAATATAAAATATCATGAAATTATATTACAGATAGCATAGTCAACAAAATTGGGAAAACAGAGTAATGCGACAAAGTCTCAATTCTGAAAGTCCAGACACAGCACTACCAAAACAAAGATAATTCGTAAAATATAATTCGAAATCCAGATCCGTCAAAAGGGTGATAAAATATACAAATAAGGCTACATTTTATGTTCATAAATTTTTCATCAAAAACAAATAGAATCGGGTTGAAAACACAATTCTTTACTGACAGCACGCAGTTTGGAAATATTTCGATTGGTTTCGAAAACATGAAAGGAGATATAAAAGTCAATAATTAATTCCACAAAAATTAGGGATTGATCCCAGTCATATATATGCATACTCAACAAAATATAAAGTTCAAATTCTACTTTTAATATCAGTTTTAAAATAAAACTTCATACAGAATACATATAGTTCAGAACCTGGAATATACGATATGACTGCAGTAAAACAGCAATAACTCATGCATCAAAAATCGGAATTCAGATCCATTGAAAGTTCTAAAAACCAGAAAACAAAGTCTACAAATCATGTTCACAAATTTATTTATTTTACTGATGTTAACATGGTCGAAATTACTGTACAAAATAGGGCAGCAGCAAAACAAAAATTCTTTTATGCATTTTATGAAACAACTTAACTACAATCGGTCCAATCTAAGATATCATTCAAAGCATGGGATATGTGGGTTACTCAAATCAGCATGGCATGTGTATAAATAGTCTATAATGAGATAATACATCCAACAAGCGAAGTACATGCAATGGTTCAGATCAATGACACGTTAATACATCTCTCCTGATACAGAACTACCTGCTGGTATTCAAGTACCAATTGAGGAGATGTAGATTGAATCACCACCCGCCTATTCTAGTTCACAACTCATGTTCCAACCAAATGCCTCAGATATACGTACATTGGTAAGTATAATGTTCAAATTTTGTTGAATATTCATTATATTTAAAGTGATTAAATTGTTTACATATCCGAATATGTTTAATATTTTTTTTTGTTTTAGATCGATAATACGTTGGACATGGCAAAAGAATGCGCGGAGGTAATCAAAAGTAATGCTGGCATGCTTATGAAGAAGTTCGCTCAGAAGATGCTCTCTTCATGCTGTACAAATTTATATGTTTTGGGAGAGGGTGAAACTTTGCAACGATATTTGGATCCTGTGTGCAAGGCAAGGAACACTAGAAGAGGAGGGGGGGGGGAGGGGGGTTAAAAGTGTTGTATAAAAATTAAACAATAAATTGAATTTTTTGCAACTGTTAAGTCGACTGTATCGATGAAATTAATCGAATGTCAGCGCAAATATAAGAGTAAATGAACTGAATAGCAACCAGTCTGTTAAGTCGACTTAAAGCGGAAACCAGTCGACTGCACAGACTCGATTTTCAATATAACTCAGCGAAAATGAAATTTCAAGATCGAGAAATCAAACCACAGAGAGTCAACACAGTAAACACCACGATATATCCTGGTTCGGACCTTCCGACCTACATCCAATCCCCAAGCAACCCACTTTGAGATTTTCCACTATTCTTGAAAAAAATTTAAGAATATTCTACGGTCTTTGACAATAACTATGTCAAATCCGTAGACCTCTCTCACTACTAGAAAGAGCAAAACCCACTCTATAACCTAGAGTGAAACCGACTCTACACCAAGAGTCCTACTCTCACAACCCAAGAGGAAAACTACAATAAAAGTGAAGATTACAATGACCTAAAGCCTTGTTTTGATTGTGATTTTTGTTTATTGGCTAAAGGTCAACTTCTAACTTCAGTCTACAACGAATTATTTGTTATACAAGACTGAAATCAGAAAACCAAGTCTTAAAGAAAGTAAGTGCTTTGTAAACTTTTTTTTTTCTCTCAAAAGCAAAAATACTTGATAAAAAGTTAAGGAACCTTTCCCAAATGAATTCTATACTCTATTTATAGAGTTAGATTCTCTTGGACATTGAGAAACAGTTCTCCAACTGCCATATAATGGCAGTAATAATTTAAATGTAAAAAACAAAATTTAAATATCAGAAAACTGTCAAAAATTACTTGAACAGTCGACTGGGTTGCTATATGAGTCTACTGGTCAGAGCTTGAATGAGTTCAGTCAGTTTCGTACTAGAACAGTCGACTGTTCTCAAGAGTAAGTCGACTGGTACTCAACAGCTGAACTTATACAAGCTTCATTTTGACATTTTGATTTTGGAAAACTTTATTTTTATTTAGGGGATGTGTGAGTGTGTATGTGTGACAAGGCTTTTACAAAAATTCTAAGACACAAATATTACAAACACAATTACAAGACACATGTTCATTTAATAAAACACTTTTGAAGCTCTTGAGAAGTGTTTGACTTGTTTCTTGATCTTGAGTCTTGATATTGTCTTTGTGGCTTGATATGGAACTTTTAGAAGCCTTCATTGTATTGTTGCCTTGAACACTTTTGGTACTCACTGCAAAAGATATGTAATATAGAACAATTGCGTATTGTGTTGTAGTCATCAAAATCAAGAATCTACATTCGATTCTCATTATAATTATCATGTCCGATTTTATTTATTCATTTTTGTTCCTATCTCATTATTTTGGGACCATTCTATTTTATTTGGATTCTTGTTTTTAAACTCATTGGCCTTATATACCCAATAAACCTTTTAAAACCCATTAAATACCAAATACCCTATGCTAGACCCAAAACCCATTAACCCCTTACTCATTATCACCTAACCTTAATATCTCTCACCCTGTATATATATATACCCACTGTATACATCTCCCCCTCACACAAAAACCCTAGCCGCTCCTCCCTGTACACCCCCGTCGAACCCCAAAACCATCCTGGTACTCCTCCATCTCCCTCCCCCTTTCCAGCCGACCTCTCCATTTCCTCCGAGTTCCTCTCCCTATAGTCGACAGCCAGCGATCACCATCCATTTGAACACCGCATCCCTCCGATCCTCACCGCAAACACCACCTCGTCATCCTCTTCCCCGTTCCCTATGCACCTTGTCAACACCTACCACCTAAGCAGCACCTGTCTCCCATCGCTGCTTCACCCCTGCAGTCGCCACCCTCACTGCACTTCACCATCCCGCTGCCTGCCTCGTGCCGCCCTCGCCGGCGCTGCCCTGTCTGCCGTCATCCCGCCTCATTCCCTTCTTCCTCTGTTTCGAACCAAAAACAGAGCATTCCGCCCTGTGCCCGTGTGCCAATCTCCGTCGACCACCAGGCGTGCTTCCCTTGCTGCCTCCCACCTGAGCTCCTCGCCGTCGAGCTCCACCCTCGCTGTCGTGGGTCCCCAGTGCATTACCTGTCGATCACGTAAGTTTTGATCACGTTAAACCTCACCTATCTGATGCATTTTGATTATCATCTCCATCATCAGATCTTGATCACTTGGATTATGACCGTCCGATCAATTTTGATCTCTTGGATCTAGCCGTTCGATTGTGTTCGTGATCATCTTGTTCGTGATTTGCTCGTTCGTTGATATTGTGTTCGTGTCCGGAAATCCGTTCCCGTTATTCTCGCTCTTTGCTTCGTTTCTACCATCGACTCTAAGACAAGTAACTTGTATACTTTTCTGTTGCATACAATTACTAAATACCGCATATAGTGTAGTTGTGTTCTAGAGACAGTTCTTGTGCAAAACCCCTGTTATATCTTTTCTCTATGTGTTGATCCGTCCGTAGTCATCTCTAGTTACACAAACGACATAAAATTTAACTTAGATCCAATTAATCCATGTTGCATATATGTTTATTGGTTGTGAACCATAATATGATATGTGAATCTTGCATGCTTGACGTGTTACAAGTAATATATCCTGTTGTTGATCCATTAAATACCTTATACCATGTTGCTTGGACATCTAGTATACCCTATTTCATGTTGTGGTATGATTTGGATGTGTTTCATATGATCTGGTTAATTTGTACATGAAGAATTATTCTGTCCTGTTGTTACCCCGTTTTTGTTCAGTCTTTTAGACCCTATTAAGGTCATTATATGAAAATTATTTGTGAATATGAATTATAGAAAATTCTATCGAATTTCTAGAATTTCTGACAGATCTTAGTTTTGATTTGTGAGTTGCAAGTTATTGTTGTTTTACTGCAGAAGTGTAGAAAATTCCAGATTCTGTTTTATATGAATTCTGTATGGTTATTTATTTTTATACTGATGTTAAAGATAATGAATATGTTATAAACTATTCTATACTTACAAACAGGGCCGGCCCGAAGATCCGGGTTGCCCTAGCCGAACACATGTTTTGTTGCCCTTTAGTAAAAAAATTTAATACTAACAACAAAAGGTAAAAGTAAAGCAAATAAAATAAATTTACGCAAAGCCATAAAAAGCATCAAATGTACACTATGCCTTGAAAAGTAATTTATGCAAAAATATTTCCTGATTTAAAATAAAAATCAATTTAGGAACAGAAAATCTACTTACCACACTGTTACAGCAATGACAGTATATTCCAGAATCTTTTATATACCCATCGCGTAGTTTCTGTCAATAAAATAAACTTGTTAGTGAAAAAAAGAAACATATAATGGTAAACTTAAGCAATAAAAACAGTAATTAATTAATAAATACTGTGCCTCGAACATAATACCTATTTTGGCTCCCTCAAGTAAAATGTAATCCATGAACACTAACTTGTGGAGGCTCAGATCTCTTCACAAATGACAATTCAGAAAATTAAGTTTAAGTTGAAGCACAAGATTTGTAGAAATTAATGCATATTAATTAAATATACCCACTTTTTCTGTGAAGATGTCCTTTTATATAGGCCAGCACAAGTGTACCGACAAATCATTCTAAAATATGTTAAGTATGTTGTAAGGACTTATCTTTATGTTTCAAGAATTTATCTTTGATAAAAGCATGATTACATTGTTTTTTAAATCTTGAACTACAACATAAAGTCAAACAAAATATGATTACATTTGCAAAATCAAAATTACATTCGGATTACAATTTGGTTCAAAGAAATATGTTTCTCCTTGCATTTCCTGCAACAAATTCTTCAATTAAGTCATCATACTTGAGTTTCTCCAAAAATTCATTCTCGATTGAGATCATAGCCAATCCACTCAATCTTTCTTGTGACATGGTAGTCCGAAGGTAAGTTTTTATCAACTTTAATTTAGAAAAACTCCTCTCCGCCGAGGCAACTGTAACCGGTACAGTCAACAAAATTCGATAAGCAAACCATGCACTTTGGAAACCACCTTCATCCCAATAAGATCTTATAAAGTTAATGATGTCAATTGATTTGATCATCTCCTTTGGCAATATTTTTTTCAACTCTCTAAGATCTTGAAATAATTTTTTCCCATAAATATCACATTGTTGGTCAATTTTCCAAGAAGCTTTGTAGTTTAGTGCAGTGCTCCCTTAATCTCTCTTCACTAACACTTACAAACTTCGCATTAAATAAAAATCCAAAGATTTCTTCATAGAGCTCAAATTGTTTAAACCATCATTTAATGATGTAAGAGCTTGATCTATGATGTAGATGAAGTATGTAACTCTAAAATTATCCTCCGGTGATTGGCTTCCTTTGGCATTCGCTTCCATATCCTCATCAAAGTGCTTCTTTCTACGAACAGTTCTTTTCATTGGAAAGACCGGATCAATGTCAACATCATTAGCAAGTTCCTTCGCTTCTTTCATCAAGTCTTCAAAACCATCTTCTCTAAACTTTTCAAACAAAATAATGAGTTCCTTTTGAATAGTAATTGCATCCTCTAAATTCATCTCTTCTTGTTGAAGTATTTTGCTAACACGATTAACTTTGTCTAAGATTTTATACCAAACACATAAACTAATCAAGAACTCAAAATCCTCTAAAGCATTTTTGCACAAACCTTTAGCTTCCGCCATCACAACATCCTCTATAGAAGTATTGGCGATTTGAATTAAGGCATCTCTCAATTCCGGTGCTTGATTTCTTATTGCTCGAACACTTTCAATGTGACTTTCCCAACGAGTTACGGATAATGCTGAAATTTTTTCTTTTATGTTTGACTCTGGACTGTTTCATCAAGTGATTGTTTTCATTTTGATATTCTTTTGTTGATTCCAAAAGAAGGTCTAATTATATGGTGCAGAATAGTTAGAGAAATCGTGGAAGGCCCTTCTCTGAATCTTTTAGAGTCAGTGGCTCATCTGATTGCGAGCACCACCTTAAGTGAGTATCCTCAAATATCTGTTGTTCAAGTAAAGGTTGGGAAACCTCATGTTGCTGTCCATTGTTGAATTTGATTACATGATGCCTTTGCCTTCTTTTCAAACTTTCAATTGAAAATGAAAGCATTTTCAATAATTTGTTCAAGGTGTTTGTTATATTTATTAGTTTTTCAGGTTATGGATTTGTTGGCTAGTTATATAATAATCACATGAGAATTCAAAATGCAGTTCCCAGTTTCTTAAATTAACTGGAGTAGTTTGAGCATATTCTAGTGTGTCAATGTCTTATTGAACTGATCTTATTTGAAATTAGATCATTGTAAACAAATGAAAAATATAAAATTTGTACCTATGTGTGTATTGGTTGAAACTTGATAGTTCTCATTGTCAGTTTGTCACTGCATTTGAAAAGTTTCAAATTGATGCATTGATTTCACGTGAGCGATATCTAAGGATCCTTCTCAAGTAATTCAAAGCTTGGGGATGAAAAAATTGCTCAGAAAATAAGTCTCAACACAACCACAAACAGAGACTTGTGAAAGAAAAATTCTCTCAGTCATATTCACAAACAGTTGGAAGACCAAAAATAACAAGTTGAGAATTTTACCACAAGAGAAGGGAAAAGATGGAAGCTAGATGAGATCCCAGAAGCCACAACAACTTTGACTAACTCCTGAGTACTGATCGGCGATCGTAATCGCAACTTTATCCGACAACTGTCAACAGCTTCTTTGTGAGAGATATCGGATTGATCTACAAGCCAAGAACAAGGAGATACGACTTACGAAGTTACGAGCCTACGATCAGAGGAGCTGAGGAGGACCAGAGGAGCGGTGGTCCGGTGGAGCCGTCAGCTGTGGAGGAAATAGGGTTTCGGATCGGGGTTGGGATTTGGGAAAAAGAGAAAGAAAAGATAGAGGGGAATAGAGTCTGGAAGATGAAGAGAAAGAGAGATGAAAGTTTTTTTAAAAAAAATTAAACTTTACACAGGCCCTTATTAAAAAAAAATTTACTATATAAATATATATATTGAATTTTTTTTAAAATTTTGTTGCCCCTTCAAAAGGGGGTTGCCCAAGCCCATTGGCTTGTTGGGCTTGGGCCTGGGCCGGGCCTGCTTGCAAACAACTACTATACTTGAAGAATTTTCGTATTGTTCAGTAAAGAACCTTAATTTCAACCTGATTCTAATTGTTGTTTATAAAAACTTTGTGAATATTAAATGTAGCCTACTGTATCTATTTTATCACCCTTTTGACGGATATGGATTTCGATTTATATTTTGTAATCTATTATTGTTTTAGTGCTGCTGTGTTTATGATTTCACATTTACAAACTTGTTGTATCATGTTGTTTTCTGATTTCACTTGGCTATTCTATCTATGCTGGAAAATTATGAAACTTTATTTTTTGTTACTAAACATACTAGGGAATAATCCAGATTTTTCTTAGATTTAATCGATAAGTTTTATGCCGTTTTCATGTTTATGAATACAAACTCCTGATTTCGGCTGAACATGTTTTCTGAATACAATTCTGTTTTAAGTCATGTTTTTTGTGAAATACCATATGACTTATATATATTTGCTAGATTCGGACGAGAGTCCATTTTCCATATTTTTGATGAATCCAGGTTTACATATTTGTGGCAACAGGAATCTCAGATTTAGTGCAGTACTGTCTTGTTGTATTGAACTAGAATTTTTATTGTCCTACCCTTTTATGAGTTGTCTTTCATCTGTACATGTTTATCTTTCAATTTGAACCTGTTACTTATGCATGCCATGTTATTCTTGCTCTGTTTTGTGACACATACATGCCTGTTTGATGATAATAACAAAATAACCAAGTCGGGGTTAAGGAAAAGATCTAGTAGTGGATAATATAGAAATGTATACTTGGAAGGGGGCCCTTGTTTCCCACATGATTATCTGTTATCTGTTACGTGTTCATGACTACATAATACAAGATTCTTTTATCTGATTACCTGACTGCACACATCCCTATAGGAATGTGTACTCAGAAGAGAACCCGTAGGTTCTAACTGTCGGTATCTGTATCTGTTATCTGATTATCTAATACCTGAACACACGGCCCTATACAGTCCACTACGAAATCTAAATGCAAACTTATTTGAATGTAGCAACTATGTGGTAAATGGATGGGAAGCATGAAGTGCTACCTAGAGAGAAATAAATACAAGACTTGACATAACCTGACATCTGTTATTTGTTTACCTGTTACATGCTACTTGACATCTGTTATCTGTTTATCTGTTTGCATGACACCTGACATCTGTTATCTGTTTACCTGTTGCATGATACTTGACATCTGATACATATTACCTGAACCTGTTAGCGCACCATGTTACTTGATTCTGTTTTCTGATTCATGTTAGACATTCTGTTTTACTGTCATATCTATTCCATGCTATGTTTGCTTCCGCTGTTATTTTATACTTGTTTATTTTTCCTGTACTTGTGTCTGCACTACAAGCGGCCCGTAACTTGCATTGACGGGCATTTTGTTTTCTTTTTCCTCTTCCTGCAATTTGCTAAATTACAGATCATGGAGATCAGCTACCCGATGGAGTAGGTTATATGAGATTTTAGATGCTGGAATTTTTGCTATTATTATTTTCTGTTGCTTATTTTGGATAAATGTATCTGCTACTTGGAATATTTGTATTGGGCAATGTGACCCAAAATTATTGACTTATTCAGATCTGGTTTATTTAAGATTATTAAATTTTGTTTCAAGTAAATTCTGTTGGTATTGATCCATTTATGCATGCGTGGTTGGTTTCTCCTTGTTGTCTCTTGATTATTCCTGTGAAATGTTGTAAAGATCCTGACAGCTTATGGATGATGAAAATCATTCACTGGACTTAGTCACGTATCCATATTCCGTATTTTGTTTTTGGGAAGTGGGGCATGACAATGAATCTGAAATTCTGGAAATAAAACACAACAATAGTAAAATCATTATAACTTTTTCAATACAACTCAGAATTCAGAGATTGAAGATGTTCTGGAAACTAGAGACATGGGCTACAACTCTTATTCAGAAAGGTATTTGTTTTGAGATCAAATGCTGGGTCGAAAATGACAGGAAAAATACAGACAACAAGTAACATACAAATTCTTGATGTATTTGATGAAATAAAGCGATTAAACATGATGGGTATCAATTCCATAGTTGATAGTCATCTAATCAACATGATGGGTGTAATAGCATGATAAATACAATTAAAAACATGCACATACACTATTTAACAACAACCAAATATCAATAGATCAATCAACATACAACCTAGCGACTATTTCTACAATAGGTTAATTGTGTTGTGATAATATTAATAACCCTATTATGAACACTACATGAATACATGAAAGATTCAATTTTTTGGACTCAACAATGGCACGAAGTCGAGGATATTTGGGTTAGCTCGTGTAAACCCTCAATATACTCAACGAAAGAGAAGAACAATATACGATACGATGAACAATTAGATCTACTTGCAAGAATTTCAATAAAAACTTGAATTTGATACAAGATTCAATTCAAGAGAGAAAGTGACTTGCCTTATAGACAATAAATTCGAATACCAAAGAATAACGAGATGAGAATCCTAGAGCAACGAACCCATGAGAATATACGTGCAAACTACGTGCATAAATAAAATCCAAAGCAAACACAGCAAAATAGACAACAGCGGTAAGTAGTAAGAACAGCGGTAGCAAAGGGGTGGCTATTACTGCTGCTGGCGGTGGTTGACGGCAGACAGACGGCGGCGGTGTCGCTGGCATCGATGGTGGCGTCGGGGTCTGACATCGAGCATAAACAGGGAGCAGCATAGGTCTTGGGGTCTGCCGGCACTCAGGAAATAGGGGAAAAAGGCGTCGGGGTTGGGGTGTTGGGTATGGCGATAACGTCGACGGGAGCAGCGGTGCTCGACGGGGACTGGGGTGGCACCGAAAGTGTGGGAGGTCATTTGGGGAAGATGAACAGTAATGGGTTTGGGCGGGAAGAGGATGAACAAGGGCTGACGGTAGAGAGAGGAGAGAGGAGAGAGACGCGCTAGTATTAGAGTTTGTATTTTTGTGTTTTTAGGGTTTGCAATATGATTGTATTTATAAAGTGCAATTAGGTTGTTGGGTTAGTGGAATAGGATCCAATAATAATGGGTTTGGGTCTAGAAATAACTGCAATTGGGTTTTGGGTTCAGTAAGAGATGGGTTTAAAGACAATAGGGTTCAAATAAAATACCCACAATCAAATAGAAATAGGTTCAACAAGAAAATAACTCATCAATAAGAAAAGAGTAATTCATGAACAAAACATGATTAAGATGATCAAGAAAGAAAAATAGAGTATTTTATTCAAATCCAATTAAAATATTACAAAAGGGGGGAAAATGAAAAGAACGAAAATGGTGGTTACAGCATCTAGGCAAAGAGATCAACATTCCGCCAGACGCAGTCAGTGATGACCAGTTTTAGGTCTGAGGCGAGGGACTAGCTCACTCGGAACCACTTAGATCTTTCTTCCTCGCTGAAAGGGATTTTTTTCCAATTTGTTGACGAACTCGGATCTCAACGAGTTCCTGTCGGACAGAAGCTCGACCGTGTAGAGGGGAAAAACTCTGCCTCCCGCCGCGACCATGTAGCAAGACCTGGCCGATTCTTGATTGCCTTGGACCATGCCGACTCCTTGGTCGGTAGGGAATTTTATTTTCAAGTGGTATGCGGAGGGTACTGCTTAAAGGGAACAGAAGTCGGGCCTGCCAAGGATCACATTATAGGCAGCTTTGACATTGACCACCCTGAAATCCATGGCTTTTGTTCGGATGTTCGGGACTGTTCTGGCTGTGACGTCGAGTGTGATTATCCCCTCGATCTGTACTGCAGTGCCTGAAAACCCGTGCAGCGTGTATCCCGCTAGTTTCAGTCTTTCTCGAGAGAGTTTGAGCGCTTCGAATGTGGCAAGAAACATGATGTTCACCGAGTTTCCATTGTTAACGAGGATACGACGAACCTCGTGATTCACCATGCCAAGGCTGATCACTAGGGCATCATAATGAGGTAGTCAGATACCTTCCAGGTCGTCGTTGGAGAATATAACCGCCAGGCCTTGGTCCCCGGGGGGCGGGTGATCATGGACCGAGTTAACCTCCAGCATGAAGGCCATGCGGGAAGTATTCGACTCTCCCCCATGGGGCTGCCGTGAACATGAGGAAGGATGGCTAGCCCTCCCGGCCTCATTAGGCTCGGGTTTCGCCTCAGGACGCCGACCGGCAGCTCAAGGAGGGGCAAAGCCCGCCGGTCTCATAGATCAGTTCGAGTGAACTCCCTCAGGTAACCCCTTTGGATGTAGGCCTCGATTTCATCTTTAAGAGCGCGACACGCATCAGTCTCGTGTCTGTGGTTCCTGTGGAACCGACAATAAAATCTTCGGTCCATTTTCTTGTTGTTTTTGGGTCAAGGAGAATGGCAGACAAATCCCTTGTCCTCAATCTCCATAAGGATGGCCGACACACTATGAGTCGCAGGGTGAACTTTTCGAAGCAGGGGACCGAAGGCGGTAGTTTTTGACCGAGATGGTCTTTTTAAGCATTCTTCGTGGGCTCTGAACCATCTACCTTCATCTTCCCCTTAGCGGGGGCTTCTGTCAGGACTTCAGGGTGCAGAGCTTCTTCTTGAATGTACTTTTCGACCCTGTGGATGAGGTCGGAAAAATTGCTTAGAGGTTTCTTCGCCAGGGAGGCTTTTAGCTGGCCATGGCGAACTTTATGTTGGAAGGCTGCAGATGCAATGTCAGCATCAAGAGAAGAGACTGCCCTGGCCTCGGTGGTGAACCTCCGCACAAAGTCCCACAGGGACTCCCCTTACTTCTGCTTGAGGTCTAGAAGTGACGCGCTCGTCTTCTCGACCTTGCGACTGGTCACAAAGTGAGTGAGAAAGTTTACTTCGAGCTGTTCAAAAGAGAGGATCGAGTTGGGGGAGAGCATTGAGAACCATTCCCTTGCCGGGCCATGAAAAGTGGCAGGGAACGCTCGACAGAGGAGAGGATCCGAAGCGCTGTGAATCATCATGAGGGTTTTGAACCTCTCTATGTGATCAGCTGGATCACTCTCTCTATCGTAGGTCTCGAACTGAGGTGGTCGGAAATTCCTCGGGATCAAGGTGTCAAGGATTCGAGCAGAGAATGGGGTCCTGTAGGATGGTACCCCCAACTGGATTGGCCTCCACCCTCCCTGATTCGAGTGAGGCCATTCTCCATCTCCTGGATTCACCTAAGAACAGTGTCATCCCTCCTTGGTGGTCGGGTCGAGCCGTGCGACTCGCTACCCAGGTTTTTCTCTTCCTGGATGGGATCGTCGACTGGTTGTTCGCTTCTAGAGGCGCCTCCTCGGATGGCTCGAAGGACCTCGTTCCTGAACTCCTGGAACTCAGTCCTCGTGACCACGACCTCTTTAAATTGGCCCGTCGGAGGTTGTCGATCTCTAGGGGAGCGGCTGCGCCATTGCTCCCGACCTTGTATGTTATGGGTCGGAACCTGGACGGAGGGGGCAACTCCACTCCTGGAGCGGTCGAGCTGTTTCTGGAGGTCATCCTCAGGTTTCCGATGATTGATGACCTTCCGAAGGTCATCGGCTTCCTGGCGGTCGGGTCGCCCCGCGGCTGAGCGTGAAGAGCTCGGACCTGGACCCGGACCCAAAGGATTCTCGGGTCGGTGCCTTTGGGAACCTTGGGTGTCCGCCGGACTATGAGTTTGGTGATGATGGTCGGTACACCGCCCTGCCATGGCCGCCCTCCTTGGTTTGCGGGCCATAGGAAGGGAGGAGTCAGGAGACCGAATGTTGGTTTTGGATCTGTCAAGTAGTTCCCACATACAGTGCCTACCTGATGCTGCTTGTTTTCGGTGTGGGAGCAACATGTGTGAGTTCTTGTAATTTGTAAAGTGGAAGGGACAGTTCTCAACCGCAGATTCGGTTTGTTTCTGGATGTTGGCTCAGAAGAGTAGCTAGTGGCTGGCCGACCGGAACACCTGCAAAGCTCCTAGAAATACTGGGAGAGATCCCGGCAACATAGGGATGGCATTCGGGCCACTCGGGCCGGGCTGGGCCGGGTTAGGCCGGGCTTTGCCCGGTCCTGGGTCGGGCTCGAAGCTTACGCGGGCCGGGCTCAAGGTTGAAAACCTTGGCCGACCTGGCCCCCGGCCCCAAGTGTATGGGCCGGGCCGGTTCGGTTCGTAGGCCGGGCCGGTGTTTAGGGGGATTTTTTTGTAATATATTAAAGATCAAGTCTTAAATTATAATTTAAAAACAATTGCAAAGAATAAAATTTCATAAATAAATGAAGTACATGATTTAATAAATTTGAAATTCTTAAATAAAACAAACTACATGAATAAAATTCCATACAAATTAGATCAAATTATAAAACAAGGGAATTACTTAAATTTAAAGATCGAGATGGTCTCTATTTAGATTGAAGAGAAAGCATTAGACTATTATTGTGCACTTCTACTTAACCTAAATATAGAATCTCATTACCCTATATTTTTCAATTTATTACAATATATTGACTCATTGAACATCATTTTAATGTAAATTGACTAAATATAATCGTTCAGTCATTGCTACTTGTTGATCCAGCTTGTGCTTCAAGTAAGTCTTGGGTCCTCTCTTCCGCTTTCATCCAATCTTCAGCGCATACTAGCATCTCTAAATTTTTGGCTGTCAATCAGTTTCTGTTCGGGCTCATTATCCTGCCACCAAGAGAAAAAGCACTTTCCGATGCAACGGTTGACACCGGTGTTGTTAGCAGATCTCTAGCCATACGAGAAAGAATAATAAAAATTGCTTCATTACTCTTCCAAAACTCTAACACATCTTCTAAATCTTCAACTGTACTTTGTGCATTATACCAATTCAACTCATTTGGTGAATTGATTCTTGGTTTTTTTGATTTAATAAGATTTAAAACACTACTACTAGCATGACTCTTTCCTTTTGCTAATAAGGAGGAAGAAGAAGAAGAAGAATCAACATTTTGTATTTGTGTTTGTGTAGTGTTAGATGAATAAAGCCTATCATAATAATCATATAACCTAGTCAAAATATTCTCAAATTTACGAGTAAAAGCAACATGATCAAAATCTAGTATTGCATCGTGTGGGGCATAAGTATCAAAAAATTCAATTAAATTTTTTGTACCATCTAATTTAATCATAGGATTCATTACACTAGCTACACAATATAACATAGGAAGTGGATGAAAATATTTTAAAAATTTAATATATGCCGTATTGACCATATCTCCAATAAAAGGTCATTTTGCAAATCTTTAATTGTTGTATCATAGTCACAATTTCAAGTAAAATACGACTAGATGTAGATGAATATGTTTTTGAAAATTGCAAAGTTGTATCGTTAAAAGATTCTAAAAATTTATACAAACTATCGGCAAAAAACCAAAAATCATTATCTAACATACAACTTTGCATACCCATTGCGACACAAAAATCTCTAAGATTAAAACGATAATGAAGAACAACACCTAATAATTCAAAGGTAGAATTCCAACGATGTCTAACATCTTTAGGAAAACGTTTACATACAATTCCCCTAAGTTTACACCAATCATGAAAAGCTTGATAAATTGGACCACTCAATGTAATATAATGTACACAATCTCTCATTGCATCAAGTTTATCATTTCCATATTTTAGTGCATCTTGCACACAAAGATTTAAAATGTGACAAGCACACCTAACATGAAAAATTTCGGGTTCTATAAGATCTAAAGTAATTTTCAAGCTCTCAATTGCCTTAGTATTGTTGGAGGCATTATCAAAACCAATAGCAAACACTTTATCATAAATACAAAAATTGTTACATGCTTCCATAATGTGTGTGGCTATAATTTCACCCTTATGTGGATACCTAATATATCCAAATGAAATTATCCTCTTTTGACGTATCCAATCCGAATCTATCCAATGACATGTTACACACATCATTGGAACGCCGTTTACTCCTACCCACCCATCTGATGTCAATGAAACTCTAGTGTTACGTGATTTTAGTGTTGCTATCAAAAAATCTTTAGTCTCATTGTAAACTAATTTACAATCACTCTTAACTACATTTCTAGCAATCTTTTTATAATGGGTGTTGAGGGAGGTTTGTACAAAAGTCTCTACATATTTTTTTCACCAAACGAATATGGTAATTCACCCCTAATTACTAACTTAGCCATTCCCCTACGAACAAGATCGTGATCGTAGCTATGACTATCTACTTGACCGATTCTAGGATGTATTTTTTGTTGTGTGAGATTGTCTTTCGAAAATTATGGTTGACATTTGCTTAAGTGACGTTGAAGTGTACCCGTGCCCGATCCTAATATAAACTTATATGGTGTTTGACACCTCTTACATATTTTAAGTCCTACACTCTTATCATTTTGTGAAGGGACAAAATTGAAATAATTGTGTACTTCGGAAGTAGTCCCTCTAGTTATCCTTGATGTTAGAGAAGGACCTTGTTCCGATGGTTGTGGTTCTTCATGATCTTCTATTTCTATAGGATTTGAGTGTGTTTCATTCATATCGGGAAAACTATCATAATTCATGAATGTTTCTTCACTATCTATATATGGATTTGGAAGGGAAGGAATGTTATGATTAGTGGATTCTTGACTACTATGTCTACCACCACCGCGTGATCGATTAGAGGCCATTTAAGTATAAAAAAACTAGTGTATGTAAAAAATTAGAGAGAAAACAATAACTAAATGTATGACAACTAATAATTTAAAACAAACAACAATCTATCTCAATTAATAAATAACAACAATATCAAGAACTAGTGAGTGAGTAGTGTATGTATGTTTTACCACTTTACCAAACTTACAAAAGAAAATCTAAAAAAATGAAGGGAAAGAAGTTCAAGAAAACCCAAACTAATTAAGAGATGTATATGAGAATAATCAATTATGTTAAATCTACAAATTAAAAATATACTAAAATACCGTAAGAGTGTTTGAAGTTTGAAGAATGATTGTTGAGAAAGTTGAGAGCTAGTAGTATTGATTGTTGTTGTTGATGAGTTGATCACTTGGTTGTTGTTGATTTTCCTTCCTTCAAAATGTAGAGAGATTTGATCTTGCAAACTTGAGAAAGTGTTGATCACTTATTTGTTGTTGTTGATTGGAGAAATAGTAGAGAGAATGAGAGATTTAAGTGAATTAGTGAAGATGAATGAAAGAAATGGTATGGTATATATAGAATATGAAAAATTTATGATTTCCTAAAATACCCCCCAAACTAGCCAGTATAAATTTATTGGGGGGCTTTTTTGTAATTTTTAATTTTTTTTTTGAAAAAAAATAAAATAACCTGAAGCCAACGGTCGGCCCGAGCCTGGGCGGGCCGGTTCAGCCGGTCCCGAGCTTCTTCGCCTTACTCGAGGACCAGACCGGACAGGGGGGGGGGGGGGGGGGGAGGGTTCGCAGTTCAGTCCGAAAAGGAGGTGGGGCGGGGCGGGGCGGTCCCGGACTTGATGCCATCCTACGGCAACAGACCCTTCGACGATATAGTCAGCCATTGGAAAAGGGAAGGATACTAGGGTTCAGGTGAGAATTTTGAGATTACATTCTTTAAGTAGGAGGGGGCCTGGTATTTATAGGCAGAGTAAATGGGTATCTAACCCTAATAAGCCAGGTTAGACCCGTTTGTCTGTGGGCCTGAAGTTGCAAAAGGCCAGTTGGACCTTTGACCTTATGATCTGAGATGAGCGAATACATAGAAGATCCGACGACCATAACTGGACCATGTCACTTATACTCACATCAGCCTTCATAATTAATCTTCAACATTTGGTAATCAAATTTCTTCGTGATGCATAAGTTTATGATCTCATGGTCTTCCAAATAGCAATCCATAGTAGAATTTTGTTGGATGCACCCATCTTAAGAGCATCCACAGTCGTTTGTACAAAAAAAATGGCAAAAGGGCAAAATAAGATTTGACAATTTCCGTTGTTCGCTGCAGCCTTAAATGCAAAATATAGCAATTTCGCAAACAAAATTAAACGGACGAAACATAATATTTCATCCATCTAAATTTGAGTAATTTTTTAAAAATTTTTCAATATTTTAATATTTTAATATTTTTTAATAATTTAATATTTTTCTTATTTTTTTAGTACAAGGATTCCACAGTCATGATTAATTCCACCTGCCACTTAACTAACTAATTAATCACTTAATTATTTAACTAAATACATTAGTTTTTAAATTTAAAAATTATTTTTTTTCGCAGACGAAACGTCATGTTTTATCAAATAAATTGTAAATTTATTTAAATAATAGAGACTATAATATGAGTAGCGTCAAATGCTTTCTCAAAAATAACAATGTACGGTTCCAAAGAGGGAAAAAAAACGGCAATAGCCCACGACTGTATCAAGGGTCTGTTTGGAAACATTTAAGTTGGGGAATGGGAAGGAATGGAATAAAAATGAATGGAGAGGAATGGAAAGAAAGGGAAAGGGATGAATTAACTTTATAAGTTGTGTGTGTTTGGCAACTGGTGGAATGAAATTGACTTTTTTTTGTTTCCATTCCCTAGTCTTGTTTGACAAACAATGGAATATTATGGATTACGGCATTTTGAAAAACCTTTTGATAACATTTGTACATGGACATACTTCTGACATTTTGCATTTTAGGTTGAGTAATGAATAAAATTGTTTTCCTGGAGAGAAAAAACATACCTCTGACACTCCCAAAAAATGAAGATTTATTAATTCTAAAATCACCCACTCTAACCAAAATTAATTAGTTTACCTTATTTTTTATTATTTTTTTATTTTTTGTAATTTAATTCCTTTTCACTTTTGATATTTGAATTTAAAAAAGAATCGGGTAAAAAATATATTATCAACGGGATCAAGAACATTGGGTAATTTACACCGAAAGAGGGATCTTAGTTCGGTACTAAAAGTTGGCGAGGTGATTTGCCGAAACTGAAAGCGGGAAAAAAAAAAAAAACAACAACTATTCTCTGATTAAAAAGTTCGGTGGTTTCTGAAATTTAACGTTTATTTTATGTGAAGTTCTTTTAACATAGTTGGTCTTATATTTATTTATTTATTTAAGTTGAAGAAAAATTAGTTGTTTCCATTCCTTTACCCAGCTTTCCGAGGGGGTGGAGCTGGAATAGAATTCGGCTCAAATCTTTCCTTAGGGAATGATATTTAATTGTTTCCTTTATTTTCTTTTTCAAAACAAACAAGCCGTGGAATAGGATAAGATGGGTCTATCCACAGTATTCCATTCCTTTTCCTAGTTTTTTGGGTTTCCAAACGCGCCCCAAGTGTTTTGCCAAAAATAACAAAATAGAAAACGACTAGATGAATCGATGAGAACACAACACTTTATCTTAACTCAGAGCATCTGTAGTCGTTGGGGAAAAAAATATGCATATATGCATATGTAGAAATAGCAAAAGAAGTTTTGCTGCAGTCGTTTAAAAGCTATTTTTATGAATAAATCAAAGGGACGGCACATGATGTGCCGTCCGAGGGATTAACGTCATTCAACCATAAAAATTTGTCCTCGGAGTGCAAATAAAAAATTGCAAAAAATCCTAAAAAATTACAAAAACATTTTATAAATTACGAAAAAATTACAAAAAATTACAAAAATATTTCATAAATTACAAAAACAAATACAAAATTACAAAAACATTTCAAAAATTGCAAAAAAAAAAAAAATTGCATAAATCTCCGGACGGCACATGAAGTGCCGTCCGAGATATGCGGAGGCAAGGGACGACACTTCATGTGCCGTCCGAGGGATTTAATCATTTTGGGGGTTTTTTTAATTGAAAAAAAAATAATAAAAATCAAGGGACGGCACTTGTCCGACGAAAAAAATATTAGCTGTTTTTGTGCGAGTATATGGATAAATCTCAAATCCATTCTCATTTATAACAAACGACTGTAGCGAAATATGAATAAAATAGATATTTGGCAAACGAGTGCAGCGCGTTTTTGATGTAAATATCCATTTTATCGATATTTAGCAAGCGACCGTTAGGAAATAATTATATACGTTATATTCGTGCATACGGAGTATATTTTAGGCGTAAACAGAAAAAAAAAAAAAACATCTTCTACTGACATTACACGCGCTAAATTGCTACTAACAAATCAGAATACGACACACCATCAAATTCAAACAACCGTGATCACGTCGCCCGCACACGCCCCCTGAATCCAGGGCCTCACGCCTCCAGCACGTGCACAGCACCACCCGTCAAATCCTCCAGTCCCATCTCGCCACGTGTAGGTAATGCTAATCTCTATCTCTATCGCTTCGTTCTCTTCTCCCTCCCCCTCTCCAACAAAAATAAAAAATAAATAAAATAATAATAATCATCATTATCTAAAAATAAAATAAATAAACAAATAAATAATTTTAAGCCCCTACCTAGTTCACATAAATAAAAAAAAAAATTATAAATACCCTCCCATTTCTCACTCCCCCGCCTCTCTTCTTCTTCTTCCCTCTTCTCGTTTTCAAGAACTCGCCACTCCCTTACTTAGGGTTTCTCGTGCGATTTCCTTCCATTTTGCGATGAGTAGCTTCGCCATTGTTTCCGACTCGTGCAAGGCGCTGCTAGCTCTGTCGTCGGCGAGATCGAGGGTTTCGTCCAACGGCGGAGCGTCGACGTCGAAGTCGAGCTATTGTCGGATGGTGCCGGTGTCGTCGATTGGATCGAGTTGGGGAAAGTGTCCGTGTTTGGTGTACGATGGATCGGAGGTGAGGTCGAGGCTGCGGAGGAGGGCTGTGGTTGCGGCGGATGCGAACGAGGTCGGGGATTTGAAGCCGTTTTTGGAAGCGAGAAGCGAAGAAGGTAATTAGAGTGTTTTCTTGATTTCTTGATTCAAGAAACTGAATCTTGAGAGTTTGAATCATCCGATTCTTGAATATTATTGAATATCATAATTAATTATTGTGGTAATTGGAATCATATAAGAATCCTACTGAAGCGTAATTCACACTTTTACTAGTAAGAATTTGAATTGAAGTGAGGTAATCTGGTGATTTATTAAGAACGGCGGCTATCTTGAGAGTTTGAATCATCCGATTCTTGAATATTATTGAATATCGCAATTAATTATTGTGGTAATTGGAATCATATAAGAATCCAAAATATTAGTTTAAAGATGTTTAGTTCAGACATTCTACTTTGTAAGGTAGTTGATCTCTTTGAATTGATGATATTTAATATGAAGAGTAGCTTTTTTGCAAGAATCCTACTGAACCGTGATTCACACTTTTACTAGTAAGAATCTGAATTGAAGTGAGGTAATTTGGTGATTTTTTAACAACGGGGGCTATCTTGAGAGTTGGAATCATCCGATTCTTGAATATTATTGAATATCACAATTAATTATTGTGGTAATTGGAATCATATAAGAATCCAAAATATTAGTTTAAAGATGTTTAGTTCAGACATTCTACTTTGTAAGGTAGTTGATCTCTTTGAATTGATGATAGTTAATATGAAGAGTACTTTTTGCAAGAATCCTACTGAAGCGTAATTCACACTTTTACTAGTAAAAATTTGAATTGAAGTGAGGTAATATGGCGATTGATTAACAACGGGGGCTATAGTGTTATGGAGATCGTGGTGATGCCTTACAAATCTTGCTGAAGGAAAGGGGATATGGCTGTGCATATTGGTTTTATTTTTACGAAATGTTCCTCGATGCAACTGAGACATCATAGTCAACTAATCTGCCGGTGGTATGGTCACATCAGGTGACCACTTCAAAAGTTCACTATGTAGATGATGTATGTCTGAAAGCAGCTTTCACAAATTTCTTGCCTGGGTAGTCATTCCTCAAATTAGAATTTCATTGTGAATCATTTGCAGGATAGAGAGTCTGTGACCGCCTGGACTTGAGGCAAGACTCTCAAATCGGATGAAAATATGGATTTCTAGATTATATAATGGTTTCAGATATCGTTTAATATTGAGGCTTGCATACTAATACTTCAGAAATGACCAATTTTACGAATAAATGACAAGCTGATGATATCTTAAATTTTCTAGTTGCAAGCACCACCTTTTATTTGATAAGGACTAACGTCGTTTTTGTTTATTGGCTGATAAATCAAAACTTGAAATCTTCTATTGGAATTAACACCATGCTATTGCCTACTAAAGTCTAACTTCTGAGATTTTCAAATATTTTGAATTCTCTAATCATACTGTTTCCTATGAGGGTTTTAGTTTTAAGTTGTTCTACGGGGTACATAGTTAGTGGCTGGCCCTGAGAATCTCCCAACCAAAGACCAACTTTTAAACCAACTTTTAGCTGATGTTTAAATAAACAAATAGACATTAAATATGGGAGTCTAATGAATTATCTGCATAACTATTTTTTGCATTGCTTTTCTGCAGAGCTGCTTTCTTTGGTCAGAAAGGAAGTTGAAACTGGCAGACTTCCCTCAAGTATTGCTGATGGGCTGGAGGAGCTGTTTCATAATTACCGAAGTGCGGTAAATGAATTCCTCCAATCAATCTAAAATGAAATTATTTTACTCACGTTGCGTCCTGTACTTTTCTCTTATTACAAGATGAAATGTTTGCTTAGTGTGCTCTATTGTTCTTTTATCTTCTAGTTCTATGTAAAAAAATATTGGTAGTTTAGTACAATTTCCTGTAAGTATATTTGTTAATTTTGTTTTTTTCCTGTTTAATTTTACGACTGATGTAGTTTTGTATCTGTGCTTGTCAGTTAGTAGCTGATTAGGACTGTAGTTGTTTTTTTATATGCTTGTCAATTGGTAGCTGATTAAGATTTAGATGATATTGTTGATTATCTATGTGATACTATTGGATCATGTTGTATCTTGCCTAGTGTGCTCTATATCTTTGCCTTTTTTCATGCATGTATTATTTCTTTAGGATTGGCTGTTGTTTTAATTCTATTTTATGATTATATACTCTCAAATTCTAGAAGCTGTAGTCAATGCAGAGATTTTAAAAAAAAATTAAAACCGTGAGTTAAAACCCCCGGTGTTTCGTTAATAAGAAGTTAATTCAAAAAATAACCAAACTACAATTAGAATTACAATCCAAGGCGTAATCCTTGTACAATAAACTAAGCCCAAACTCGAATATATCGTCGGCACCTCAATATGTTTAAGTGATTTGTAGCCATACCCATATTTAATCTACCAAGATTTAACCCTTCAACCCTTCAGAGTGATGCCAACATCTTGGTAATCGAATTCCAAACTTTGAAGGATCGAATGTCTGACCCGAAGCAATGCTTGAATGAGGGGGTGAGTAACCCATTTCCTACTCCAGCAAGACTCAAATGAGCAACCCAACACCTATTGCTTGCATTGTCTGCAATTGCTACAACCATGAGACACCAGTCGAATGTCACCGAATATACTAGTTGTTGTGCCATAGCACAAACAACCCCCTTCAAAAACCATAGCTACACTCAAATTATGATCAGTGCATTTATGGTTTACTCCTGATTGCTGCATTTGATTTTTTTTTGAAAGGGAGACTCTATTAAGCATGCTTGAAAGAAAATGGACATATCGCTGGCTTTTCTTTAAAAAAAAAAAATCACTCTCTCTTATTTCAGCATCTTCCATGTCCTGACATTTGGGGACTCTAGGCAACCCTCTACTATCCTCTCCTCTACAGCATGGTATTACTCCTCTTTTGCTGACCTATAAGTATTGTTTCATATTCAAGATAACTAAAATTTAGTTCCTATTAAGTGATCCAAATCCGTCATTGGCTAACATCACTGTACCAGTTTGTGACTGGCATCGTTGTGCTTACTTGCTTTTGTTCCATGTTCTGTAGCAGGCCTTATTCTTCATGGTCTTTGTCTAAGTAGAAATCCTTTAGGTCTCATTCTCTACATTCAGAATGCCAACCTCTGTTAATTGTTTCAAAGTGATAGTGCTAAGTTTGTGTTTTGTTTGCCCAAGGAATTATTAATGTATAATTTCTGATACGATATCTTGGAAGCAAGCTCTTTTATGATAACCTAATGTTCTTCTTTCTTGCTTGGAATACTTATTTTCTTGATACATGTGAGTGTGAAATTTCAGGTTTTGCGAAGTGGAGTTCCTGATGCAAATCAGATCATATTATCCAATATGGCTATTTTGTTTGAGCGCATTTTGTTGGATGTAGAGGTCTGGGCTTATTAGCGTTGCTATTATTTTATATATATTCTCTTATTTTATTGTCCTTCCTGTTTTACTGCTCGCGTACTTGGAAAGTTATTTGAGCCTTCGATCACTGACATAAGTTTTCTTTATTTAATACAATGGTGTATATATTGTAGGATCCTTTTACCTTTTCACCTCATCATGTGGCCATACGGGAGCCTTTTGATTACTACATGTTCGTTGAGAAATATATTCGTCCATTGATAGATTTCAGGTAATTAGTAAATCATTCCAAGCACAACTTAAATATGTTTCCCCCCATCCCCTTTTCCCTTTTAGCATGCCCCTCCCACCACCGCGCGCACTCACTTATGCAAACACAACATTAGATCAGAATTATCTAACGCACCAATTTATTATGCTGTGGTTCCTAGTAGTTGGAATGTTGGGTATATAACTGAAAGGCATATAAAACTATCATTATGATCAGAGATCACTAAGATACTCAACCCTTCCATTTTCATCTGATGTTCTGAAAATTAAGTTACGGTGTTGTCCTAATATTTTAAAGTTTATATCAACTGCCATCTTTACATATAATGTGGTAACTTTCTATATGTTATATTTTCAGAAACTCCTACGTTGGCAACATCTCTCTGTTTTATGAGATGGAACAGAAAATTCAGCAGGTACCAACTGACATTCACAGCATAATTTTTTCCCCATGGTGTTGGTTTCTCTGTTTTGTATACCCAGTTTATGAAATTGCATCACCCTTATTTGTGCCAATGTCTTTATTTTAGTCCTAGGACAGAATGAGAAATATGGAGGCAAGTGGTAATTTCCTTGTTATCTGAAAACCATGCTTTCTAAGGTTATAAGAAGTCCTGTGCTGTTGCTAATTAGATGTAACACCAAGCAGAAAGAAATAAGTTATTTAATGTACACATTTACACTATTTAGTCTTTGGCTTCCTTCCATCTGTGCACTCTGACCTCATAATTGCTATTGATATAATTGCGTACCTTCACAACTGTGTTTGTGAAGATACCTTCCTAATACTCAACTTAATTCCACTACCTTTGAGTGCATACAAACAACGATATGGACATTTGTTTTGAGGAACAGAATCTTCTATTGCTAGTGTCCACAAATGGGGATACCTTGGCAAGGCATAAAAAGTATAAAGTTGATAGTGGTTATAATACTGGCAGCTAACAGTCATGTGAATACTACATTTTGGTTCAGGGCCACAATATTGTTTTGATGTCCAACCATCAGACAGAAGCCGACCCTGCGGTCATTGCATTGCTGATTGAGAGAACACATTCCCATATAGCTGAGAAAATTGTATCCCATTATGTGTTCATTCTTCTGAAATTTATTATATTGATAGCTAATAAAAGATATTCTAATAGGTTGGTATGATTATGCCTCAGGTCTATGTAGCGGGAGATAGGGTTCTTACAGATCCTCTTTGCAAGCCTTTCAGCATGGGAAGGTGTTATTGATATTTCATTGATGGTAGTTAATGCACTTGTACTTCCTGTGGTCCTTTGTACTTACTGTTTGGCATGTTGTATTTTCTAACAGGAACCTCTTGTGCGTATACTCCAAAAAGCACATGGAAGATGATCCTGAACTTATAGAGACGAAAAAGAAAGCAAATACCAGTACTTTGAAGATAATGACTTTGCTTCTGAGGTATGTGCGTATACTGCACAGACACATGAGCATATAGGTGTCATGTGGTGGGTTTTTTCCCTAATGAGATAGGAGGGCATCGAGCCAAACATCGTACCTCGGAGGGACCATGTTATGTCAAATTCCCCCATACGAGATTAATGATAATGGGCATGAGACTTAACATGTCTCTGAAATGGATGGATCCTATACAACATGTCCATCTCCACCATAACTCATTATTTTCATTCTTTACAAAAAAATAATCCAACCAACAAATAATACTTCCGGTTTCAAGTGAACTCACCACCCAAAAATTATAGTTTACTTCTACCTTTTCGGGTGAAGATAGCTAAGAAGTTATGTTTACATATGCTACAGCACCCCGTCTCTCTTGCTCCCTGCGCCCCTTCCCCCCTCCCCCAAGACACGCACACACAAATCCGTGTGCGCACACGAAAGATAAAAACAACAACAACAACAACAAAACTGGAGCTTTTATAAATAAATATGTTTTATTTGATTGGTTGAGTGATTGATTAGAAAGTAAGATAATTTTCTAAGATAGGTTTTTTTAAATGTCCTTTTAAGAACTTAGAGGGAGGAGCATAAAAATAGAAAGAAAGTTGGGACTTGGGACAAGTAAAGGTTCATGATTTAAGTTTTATCATAAAAAATAATTAATGAATCGATTACTTTCGGGTTTCGTTCAAAATAAACCAGTGAACCAGATCTGACCTGACTAACTCAATAAGTCTTAAGATATCTTGTGCATATCAGATCCAGTATTCTGCTAAACACATAAGATTTAAGATTAGACCATTTAAAAAGTTGTATATATCCATACACCTCTGCAAATTTCAAACATTTTGCATGGAGTTTGATAGTAATTTTTAAAAATATCCATAATCCAGTTGATTTGGTAACCTGGTTCTTTTATATCTCCTATTGAATGTAGGTCTGGATCACAAATAATTTGGATTGCACCAAGTGGTGGTAGGGACCGTCCGGATCCACTCACTGGGGAGTGGTATCCTGTAAGTTCTATTTACTTGTCCTTCCCCTCAGGAATCCACCTTCACTGTTACTCTTTTCCAAGAGCATTCATAAGCTTGAGGTTCTTATTTAGGAATCCGATTGAATTCAAAGAATGGTGTTAGTGTTTAATTGATCTTTCTTATTTATATGTTTTACCATAAAGTATTTTTAGCAATTTAGTCTCACTCATTATGTTGATTTCAACTAGGTGAACTTTTAAATTTGAATTGGAGTTCTTAATCGTGAACGTAAAATAATTGATCCAAACTTTATTAGGTAGTGACAAGTTCAGCTCCAGGGTCCATATGTTGATGCAGAAAGAAAGTAGGTTCAATTTTTACGGATCTATGTTCTATACCCTACCTAATAAGGTATTGGATAAGGTTCTAATGACCAAACCCAAAAATTCACAACAATTTTCAATTGGGTTGACAGGTTCCATTCTCATCGTTAATTTCCAAGTGCACTAGTGTCCAGAAGTTTGTCCGTGACTAAAATTTTAAGTGTTGGATACTGGGCACATTTGCTCTTTTTACACATACAAACAAACACATGTCACTAGGACTTTGTGGAATTAGGATAGCTATGGGCACAAAGCTTAGTGAAAAAAAAGGGTTAATTTTATAACCACTTTTTAAATCATATATTTATTTAGTGCCTTTTTGGTCGAGAAAACTTGTTAGTATTGTCCCAATTCTCGTATGTTGAGCTAAAACGTGTAGAAGAGGAAATATTTTAGTTTACTGTAGCGAATGGCGTTCAACTCCTAGCACAAATAAAACAAATAGCCATACAAATTACAATTATCATACATATATGTAGAGAAAAGTGCCCTCAAATCTATATGAAGAAATTTCCTCATATAGAATGATGAAGATCACTTGGTGAGCCACTCCTTTGACGTTGTGCAACATTCTCCATGGCCTAAAGCGTATGCATACAATAATTCGAGTGAGTCAGAGGTTTCCGCTCATGCATCATTTGGTTTTATATGGGCTTTTTTGTTTGTTATTGTTATTGTTGTTGTTGAAGAATTGATCATTCACAACCATTTGTTGGATAAGTATTCTCCAATTTACCTAATTTATTTTGTATAGATATCACATGGCATGAAAATATGATTATGGATGTTGGGTTATCAATGGAGTTGTCCATCAAGTGATTTTAATCAATGTATCTGGAGCTTTTTCTCATATATGCATGTGTGTGGATGCACGCCGAACGCGTAGTATGACAGTAGTGATAATAAGCATTATATGTATGTATATATACACACACACACACACACACATATATATATATATATAGAGAGAGAGAGAGAGAGAGAGAGAGAGAGAGAGAGAGAGAGAGAGAGAGAGAGAGAAGTGGGGGTGGAGGCGCTAATATGTCACCATGGCTGATTTAGCTATGGAGACAACTCAAAATTTGTATCTCGAACATCCAAAATGAAAATCTACATTGTTAGATGTAATCTACATCTAAAAAAGTAGGATAGATTGTGCAAAATTTCAAAAAAATATGATGAGATTTAACCGTTCTCATGCGACAAAAAAAATCAACATATTTATAAAGGGTCTAGAATTACTGTTTTTTTAAGGTTGCATGATGAGTGATTGAAACTCGTTAAATTCATTTGAAATTTTGTACACTTGGTTTTTTTGATTTAAATAATATCCACACTGTGTAAATTTTCATGATGGTCTAGATGTGAATTTTGAGTTGTCATCCTAGCTAAGCTGGCTAGGGTGGTGATACACTAGCCCCTTATTCACACACACACACACATATAATGGAAGGAAAAGGTGACATGTGAGGAAATTTCCTCCTATGACACTTTAAAAAATCCTACCCCTTCCTCCTAAATGCATGATCCACATCGTTCAACATGTCTTAAAACATATGAGGCTGAAATACTATCCAAGTTGAATGTGTTTTGGTCATGTATTTTAATGATCACAATAGTTGTTTTGTTGAAAAAACATCCATTATGCAACCTCATGATGAATGGGCAAAACATATTCAAATTTAGTATTTTTTTCGCCATTTTATGTTTTATGATATGAAGATCAACTTCAACAATGCGGATTGTGAACTTTGATTGCGAAGAATGGGTTTTTAGTGCACCATATGTGGAAATTTCCTCCATGTTATAAGACCTCCCGTATCCTCGTGTGTGTGTGTATTTGTGTGTGTGTGCAAGTTAATTGACATTCATTTGCCCATCCATTATGTCGCTAGAAAATTAAAGAATTTCTAGCCGTACAATTTGGTCGCGTTGTAAAACATAAAGAACCAAACTTCAAATAACTTGATTTTACACGCTTAGGCATGTAGAAGAAGATGAACGGTTCTAATTTTTTATGGGCTTTGTATCAATGGGCTCACATATAATGCCTCAAAATAAGGAAAGAGGTAGGATCTCTCATGATCATCGCATATAGGTGATGATCATGAGAGATCCTACCTCTTTCCTTATTTTGAATCCTCGTATGTGAGCTTACTGTCTATACGACCCCTCCATGAAAAACCCGAACCGTTCATCTTCTTCTACATGCCTATGATAGCCTAATGGTGTAAAATCAAGTTATTTGAGATTCATTTGCCCATTCATCATATACAATAGCCTAAGGGTATGAAATTAAGTTATGAGTTCAAATTTTGTTTTACAATGTGACAAAATTGACTTGCTCTCTCTGTTTGTGTGTGTGTGTGTGTGTGTGTGAGAGAGAGAGAGAGAGAGAGAGAGAGAGAGAGAGAGCTGTATATGTGTGACAACACACAGAGAGAGAGAGAGCTGTATATGTGTGGCAGCACACTTTTTGATGTGTTGCAGCTGATGTGGAGGTCCAATATCTTAAATGAGAAAAACGGTTTTCTATTTTTCAAAAAGAAGAAGAAAGAAATAGGGAAAATGAAGAAAAAATATCTTAAAATCTAAAATAAAGGAAAAAAATATTATAGTATTAAAACTGTTAAATATTACAGATTTCATTATCTGACATCATATGCACAAATTAAAAGAAAAAAGATTTTGTAAGCTCATTAATAATATCATGGAAACATCCAAAACGTACCTTTTGTTAAAATTTGACAATGGGGACTCGTGAAGGACTTGAGAACAACACCCAATGGAGGAGCGACACATAGGGTTTTCTTTTCTAGTTTTGACCTTATCGTCTGTTCTGTAGTATATCTTTTTCATTGAGTGATGAGGCTTTTACTATTTTCTGGGTAATGGGCTTTGGTTTTTAAGAACTAGTTGATAAAAATCAAAACCCAACTCCAAAACAAGGTTTAAGAAAACAACAGTTTAATCCGTTTCCCATTTAATGCTTCGTTTTGACACTTTTGTGGCCCATTTTTCCAAAAGAATGGAGGGACACGTTTTTAACCACAGGTTTCTGCATAGACGAAACAGTAATCTCTGTTTCTTTTAAGCAAGGAATGCGTTATTAATTGATTTTTGGAACCTGGCAAAATACAATCAATTTGGAAAGACCTTGGTTTGTGACTAATATCTCTCCTACACTAAACCCACTAAACCCCCCTGCAAGTAACCTTGTTTATGTGGTCGGTGACAACCGTAATTTTTAGACACAATAACGGTTGCTGGTGGTGGCCAAAAAATTTTCTGGCATGGGGAGGTCTTGGTTGTTGGGTCGGGTTGCAAACAGGAGTGGGATGTAGATCAGGTCGGGATGAGAAGAGAGGGGCTTTGTGAATGAGCAGAGAAGAGAGATGAGAGATCTGGATTGGATTTCTTTCTTTCCTCCTTTTTAGATTTTTTTGGAAAGTATAATAGTTGTCACTTTAGAGCAAGGAGTTATATTTTAGGCTATTTTGGATAGTATAATAGCTGTCACTTTTAGAGCAAGGACTTGGATGCATATTTGTTTCATATTCCCTCTATTAATTGCTCTTGTTATATATTATTTCCTATTTTCGTTTTGTCACATCAACTGCAACACATAATTTTTCTGTTCTGTCACCTTCAGTACAATCATACGAGTGAGAAAACTGTATGTCACTCTAGACACCTATATGAAAGGTAGCAACAGAAGGTATTTTCCATGTTGGTGAAGCGTCTAAAAGAATGTAAAACAAAATGATTTCGCTTGGATCCCAAGAGAACATGAAATTCTAGGGGTAAGCAGCAACAAAGAAGGGATGTTTTGAGAATTGCATTTCCATGCTTTCTCTGTTTGGTAGGCAATGTGTGCTTCTTGTTTTTACTTTCACTTGTAGTTTATATGCAGAAAATTGTGTTTTACACCACACAAATTTTCATTTCCTTCTTTCTCTTTCCAGTTTTTAATTTGGAAGCCTTCAGAGTTTTTGTTTACACAATAATTATTTTCCATAGTTTCTTCTCCTTGCATGCACGGATAGTGTGTGAGGCTTGGGGTGTCCTACTGTTTTATCTTTTGTATTTACTGCAAAAAATTTTGTAAAAGAAAGTGTGTGGTTAGCAATTCCTCTTCCCCTTCCCTACCCTGGGTGCTCATAAATCAAGAGCAGTCACAATCCCTCATTTTTCAGATTTGTTTTTGTGTTCTCTGCCAAAGCATTATTGTTTTTCTTCATAACTGATATCTTTCCATATAATATCACAACTTAATTTATACTTCTTTTTGGTTTTTACTGGTTTTATTAATATTATTTCGGTATCCTCTTGTTCTTCGACAAACTTGTTCAGGCACCCTTTGATTCATCTTCAGTCGACAACATGAGAAGGCTTCTAGAGTTCTCTAACGTTCCAGGGCATATATATCCATTATCATTGCTATGCTATGAAGTCATGCCCCCGCCACCTCAGGTTTGTGCATTGCGTTAAATATTAGGGTCTCTCTCTCTCACACACACACATCCATTACATGCACACACATGCATGCACAAGCACAAGCACAAGCACAGGTTTTTTTGGACTTAGATTTGATTGTTTTATTTACTGTATATTCTTCTTAGGTAGAAAAGCAAATTGGTGAACGGAGAAAAATTTCCTTCCATGGAGTTGGTTTATCAATAGCTCCAGAAATGAAATTTAATGAGATTACTGCTGGCTGTGCAAACTCAGAAGAGGTAAACGAGGCCACTTTTAAATTTGTAACTTAATTTTCATGAATAGCTGTAGTTTTAGGCCCATGCTGTTCAGTTTGATTGTTTTTAGTGTTCATAGTTTGTTTTAGATGTTGTGCAAGGAGATTACATCTTTGATCTGTTTACATGATGTTTATTAAATGCAATGTTCTGGCATTTTCATTTGCATATGTTGTTTGGTAGAATGTGTGTGCGCATATGCAGCTGTTGGCCACAAAAATATGTGCTGCCATTTAGCACCTGTTTCATTCATTTTCCGACGTTGTCATAGTTTATTAGCATGTAGCTTACATGATTTTCTATTCGTCAACAAGGTTGCATATTGGATAATATACAGTTGTGTATGTGGCTTTTAGATAGTGTATGACATTAACTTATTATTGATGGCTTTTAGATAGTTGTTATTTTGACATTAACTTATTTCTTTTCAAGGAAACTATGGTATTAATTTTTTAATCTGTTTATGTTTCATACAATGTTTATATTTTAGTTATTTATGTTGCATCCTGTTAGATGTAGCAGGTTATTGATTTTTAGTTGTATAATAGTTGTTGCTCGTCTGTTAATTTTGTTATTGACCATGTTATCTTTCTTATTCATTGTAGTTTGAGATAAAGTTTCCATTAAATGATTTCCCCACATTTTACATGGGTTTTACTATTAACCCCATTTTTGTAAATTTCTGTGTGTTTCATAATCATTTAATCAATTGCTCTGCCTACTTAACAGTGCACTTGTTTATATCAGTACTATTTATTTACATTGAGATGAGGAAGGGGTTTACTTGTGTATATCAAGACACAAATCAGGAAGGGGTTTATTTTTTGAGAAACTCAGGGCCTTACAGCATCACACACTTCTATCATATTGAGGAGTTCTCATATTTGATAACAACTTTGTTCCTTGACCTATTATGTTGGCTACTTATTATGGACAGGGAACACTATACTGACCGTGCATGTTGACAAAATTTATGTGAACTGATGTCATGGTACAGACCTGGAGAAGGGTTTATAAGCTTGTAAGTAAGAATCAAAAGTCTAGCAGCACGACACTTATTTTTTTATCATATAGAAAATATTGATGTATATATTATATTGGTGTTCCTCCGGAATACTTATGTAGCGCTCCGAGTTCCACACACTAGAAGCTCGTGACACTTACCCAGAATCTTTACTTCAATGAGTGCACAACACATAAATCACAGGAAATTAGACATTTACATTACACAAGGAAACTATATTCTCCACTTGGATGCTTTCTGCAGCTCGAGTTCCCTGCTCCACGATCAGCAATCTTGCAATTAGCAAACTGTGGGTACGTCAGTTGGATACAACTGACGCAATGCGGATGAAACCCGTAATCTCCAAAATCCTCAACAATCAATATTTGATGCAGAAGAAAAATGTGAAAGTCAAACCACAAGTGTCGGTATATGTCATGATCTAGATTTTAATGCACAACTCATATGCACACCATGCTCTTAATCTAATGCAAACTTGATTTGGAAACGTATGCATCCCATACTACATACTCCCCTAATCGAGTTCGTATTCTCCAGATGAGAGGGTTCTATCCCTCGCCATGTATCCTACTCTTGTACTCTTTTCTGTTTCTGACATTCATCTAGTGACTGGTAGAGTTTGCAGCACATGCGGTCCATTTTCGTTCTTGCAGTCGGATCGTGGTTCTTCTCCACTCTGAACGGCAGTGATCATCCTGTTCGTTCAGATCATGGTCCTTCTCCACTCTGACAGGATCGTGGTCCCTCTCCGATCCCGGTCAGGCCGGTGATCATCAGCTCTGCCGGAATCATGGTCCTCCACTCCTGCCCCTAGCAAAGTTATCATGAACATAAGGCGAATCGATAGGGCCACCCTTACTCCGCCCAGAGACTTAGAGTTACACTCTTGCTTCTTGTTCGTATTGATAATCTAGAATATAGACGGAAACTTAAGAGTCCATCTTCTAAGTTTCGACAGGACTTGTGACTTACGTCTGCATCCCGTTCTTATCACTAAATCCCAGAAATTAACAGTCGAGACCACACCGCACGTTTCCCCTTGACAGGTGAGTAGTACATGCCCAACTAGTGTCTGTCCTTACCAATCATCCTAAATTAAATTCTTAATTCACTAACTAGTTTCAAAGTGAATCCAACCTAGTTGAATCTCAACAAGTCTTATCTTGATTTAATTAGGGTTCAACCTAGCCTCCAATCATGCTAAGAGTTGACCCACACATGCACCAAACTAGTGCACTCAATGTGCACCACACTTCACAACAAGTACGCATATAAGCATGCATTGATTATATACATACTCATGCATAACCGTATTTCATCTAACACCGCATTCCACGCTTACAAAAAAAATTATTTCCATACTAGGTTATACCACACATGTGTATGTACTACCGCACATCCACATAATGGTAAATACCTTAGTTTGCAACTTATTCATAGGTGGTTAATTTCCTAGAATTCTTATTGTATATGTGCATTTAGACATTTCATCAAACACTTAACATGCCAACTTTCCGTTGCAAAATTTCCATAACAAGACCCTAATTAAAGTTATGCATTCTCATATAATTGTCTTTGCGTTACAAGTTCTAGTAATGACATCGTCTCCTTTTTAACAATTCCATCTTCTACAATCTTTGTTCACTTTTTATTACTATATTGCTAAACATGAGTTTTTTTTTAAGCATACAACACTTCTAAGCATGCATGCTTCAATCTACTAGCAATTCCCACATCAAACAACGACTAAACTACTAATGAGAATTGACATACAACAATAAATCAACTAGTTTAGTAATAAGGTGAGGATGACGCCTACCATGAATTTTTCTACTACTACAAACATGATTTCTTCTACATAACATATACTATACTTAGTGTAATCAACCTATTTCACATACACACATACAACAATTTCTAGCAAACCATCAATCATTAAATTCATAAATTGAACACAAAAGGAATGGAGAATACCCACTTTGATTTGTTTGCAAGCTTCAAGTTGCTATCTTCTCCTCCTTGCTCCTTGATTCTTCCTTTGTCTTCTTGCTCCAATAATAGTAGTAGTAAAGTAGTAGAAGTAGTGCAGTAGCAGTAGTAGTTAATAATAGTTGTTTGTTAAGCAGTAAAAACAGTAGTAGAGAGCAGTAGACAGCAGTAGAATAATCAGCAGTAGTAGTAGGTAGTAAGAGTAGGAGTAGTAATAATCAGTAAGAGTAGTAGTAGTAGTAGTTGTAGTAGTAGTTAGCAAGAGTAGTAGTAGTAGGAGTAGTGGGTAGTAGGGAAGTAGTAGTACTGCAATAGTAATAGAAGACAGCAGTAGGACAGCAGTAGAAGTAGTAGGAGTAGTTGTAGTTTAGTAGAAGTAATAGTAATAGGCATATATATAGAGAAAAAAGGGAAAAAAATAGGCTGCTATTGCTATTGCTGCTGTCGGCTGTAAAGGGAGAAAAGAGAGAGAGAGAAGTGTAGGATGTGGTGGAAGAGTGTAGAAAAGGATTAGGTGTCCCATATTTTTGCATTTAACCCCCTTAGGTTGTTACTAATTGTAGGCAGTCAAACATTGTAGGCTTATATGCATATATATATTAGTGTGTAGTAGTAGTGTGTGTGTGTATTTATAACATGACAATACAATGTGATAATATATGTAAGGATATTGTTCATGACAGAAATAAATAAATAATTAATAACTACATAAAAGAATTGTTAATTTTCAGGGTATTACTACTTAATTGCGATTTATGGCATACTTTGGGAAGAGCTGAGACTGGGAAGCAGCCGTCCTGCATAGTTGTGTAGTTCCTTGCTTATTGGCAGTAAAATGCTTGTGCAGGAAGTAATTTCAAATCCTAAAAGTCCAATAGATTTTGGTGTCTCTTTGCGTGGATATGTGTCTGTCATAATAGCTGTATACAAATTGGCATCCTTGATGTTTATGACATGAACATTATCTCCAAATGAATGATACTATTGAATTTTTTGGGGCAGGCCAAAGAAGCCTTTTCGCAAGCTTTATATAACTCAGTGACCGAGCAGTACAATGTGCTAAAATCTGCTATATATGGAAATAAGGGAGTTAGCTCATCAAATTCTGTTGTCTCCCTTTCACAACCATGGCGATGATATAGTTTTACACAAAAGGTTTGTTCTTCGTTATTTAATGAATTATAATTCCTTATTTAGTATTCTTTTCTATTGTTAATATTCCTTAGTATTATTTTCTACTGTCTTTCTACTTTCACTCGTTTTTGAATTTTTGATCGATATGTGGAGAAGTAGATAATTTTTTAAATATCTATAGGACCGTTACGCTTCTAAGTTTTGACTATCTACTTTTCAGATGTTATTGATTGTGTCTTAGATGCTTTTATTATATACATATATTTTTAAACTAATACCAGTAAATATGAGATGCTGTGTACTTTTCTTTTTTTTAGGCTATGCACTCACTGATCCAAGATTAAATGCTTCTGTTACGTTTTACCAAGCTGTTGTCAGCTTATGTTGGTTTTTTTATTGTATATATTGTTCTCTTTGATCACTAATTAAAGAAATTACATATCTGGTGCTCTTTAGTTATTTATCTCAAACATCATGAAACATGGTTTCGGTTGCTTTTTCCTAACATGTTGCTCTAGCTCTGTCTGTTGTAGGTTGTCTTGACTAGGTTGAGTGAAATTTGTGTATTATGAGGCGTTTCAATGTTTTGATCACTGTTCTTAATAGTTATTTCTTAGTTTATAATCATTTTATTTTGTATCTACAACCTATACGAATGTTGAGACTGACATAATAAAAATCTGGGTAAATTACAGTAAACTACCATGGAATTATTTTGTTTTTTTGCTTTACAGCCATGAATTTGCTTTATTGCACACGTCTACCATGAACTCTTTTTTTGCTCGACTACCATGAACTTGATTTGCTTCTTACTTTACTGCCCCTACAGTAAAGTAAAAAAGCAAAACAAATTAATGGTAGGCGAGTGTAACAAAGCAATTTAATGGTAGTAAAGTTAAAAAGCAAAACAAGTTTATGGTAGGCGAGCGTAGAAAGCAACTTAAAGGTAGTAAACTATATAAAAAAAAATGGTATGCCATTCAGCTAGGAAGCATGGATATGGGTACCGGTATAGGACACGACACAGGATGCGACACGTCTGTAAAAAGCAGGACACAAGTACACAGTCATCGTATTGCATAGTATAAGATTATGTGTCATAACTAATCATAAGTTTATCGAACAGTATAATTTTGAGTTTCTTTATCAAATTATGTGATCTTTGGTCCATTTAGATGCTAAATAGTAATACCTCATATTATCCACTACAAAATTGGAGAAGATCTAGTCATATGCAAGAAAAGTGTTAACTAGTATAAGAAAAGGGACTTTTTTAATTTTTAATTTTCTTTTTTGGAATTGTTAATTATGTGTTAAAGTAAGTGCTCAAGAAATGCCTGACAAGTATGAAGTATCCAACACAAAAGTTATAGCATAATATTTAGGACGTAGAAGAAGTGTCCATGGAGTGTCAGAGTCCATGTGTCTCCAACACGGGTACGGCTCTGTGATAAAAGTATAGTTCTGCATAGCCAATCACCTTGTACACGTACTGCTCTGAAACCATTGTTGACTGCTTGCTTTAGTTGAGCTGGATTCGTTCCTCTCAAACCATATTTCCCGTTTGTTGTCAATATATTTTTGTAAACTTTCATCTTTTCTTTAGTTCGATAGTTAAACTCTGATTATTTTAATTAATATTTCCACTTTCGTTCGTTGTTTCACAGATCTGCTTGCCTAGCTGTATGATTCTAACTACATTCTGCATTGCAGTCTGATGAAGGAAAAATTAATGTACTATACTGTGGATGGTCATGATGTTTTGAGTACAGCTTCCTCTTGCATGTTCATCAGGGATACACAGCAGTTTCTCATTACAAGCTCAATTTTTTCATACCATTTTTACAGGTACTGGGAATTATCCTATATTTACTCTCAGTAGGTTTTGACCCCTTCTTAATCATGAGTATATTGTTTATTCTGGATTGAAGCATTGCTGTCATGTCATCGTTCTCCAGAAATCTACTACCTTTTGTTTGGTTCTTCTTTACCTAAAAATGGGGTCTCGGGCTATAGATCTGAAGACTGTAATCATCTGCCTGATGATTTCTACCTTAGTGTGAGTCCTAATTCTCCTATACTAGTAATTCGTCGATAAGAAAAAATGACAGATGATAGATTAGCTCACTATCTATATAATAAAACACAAAGAAAGCTATCAAGTGGCTCTCCTTCAATTCCCCAAAAAATCAAAGGTCCAGATCTAACCTCACAAAACATATTTTTCCCCCAAAAAGTTTCCCCCCAAAACTCAAATTCAAATCCCCCACTCAAAACAACTCTTATATTTATTTAATTATTTTTTTTTTCTCTCTCTCTCTCCTTCCTTCTATTCAAAAAATTAAGAAAATAAAAAATTTTACAATTTTAAAAATCTATATAATAAAACACATAGAAAGCTATCAAGTGTCTCTCCTTCAATTCCCCCAAAAATCAAAGGTCTAGATCTAACCTCACAAAACATATTTTTCCCCGCCCAAATTCAAATTCAAATCTCCCTCCCAAAACAACTCCTATATTTATTTAATTATTTTCTCTCTCTCTCTCTCTCTTTCTCCCTCCCTCCTCCCTTCTCCTATTCAAAAAATTAAGAAAATAAAAATTTAAAAATTTAAAAAAATAAAAAATAAAAAAATTATAAATGTTAAAACTTTTAAAAAAAATTTAAAAAATCAAAAAAATAAATATATAATATAATATGTTTTTTGCTGGACTCCCAAAAGTTTCTCATATAATATGTTTGCTACTTCAATTAATTTGTTGAACCTCTAAAACTATTTTATATAATCAAACAAGGTACATCGTTCCGAAAACGTGCCGTAGGCACGTGTCAACGGGCAAACCTAGTCAATCTCTAAAGCACAAACAGACTCAGAAGCCGAGGATAACTTTTTTTTCTTTTCTTTGCCAGACCAGTTCTACTATCTCATGAAATATGGTTGTTTAGTTTATTTTTTCCGTGATTCATATTTAATGATGGATGGTGTCTGCCATGCCAAGGAAATAATTTTTTAATACATGTTTTTAGCAGGATATTACCAGTAGCATCAAAGCTGAGTATTTTGAGTTACAAGTTGTGCCTTCCGGGGCTGATTTCCAGAAGCTGATTTGACGTGTGGCTCTCACCATTATTTCATCCCTTAAAAACAACAGGGTGTGCATGCTGAAGGTGTATCTTACGTTTGTTAATCACATTTGTTTTGTATCTAGATGTTTGTATCGGCTATTGTTGTTTACCTATCAACTTTCTTAGAAAGTATATTAGTTTTTGTTGTAAGGTGTTCAGCATCAGTTTCTTTCATCGCTTGAAGCATGAGTACTTTGAGTTGTATGTTAATGCACACAAGTATTTGAACTGGTCTGCGTGCCGTTTAAAATTGTTAAGACATGTTAATTTGTGCAACCTATGATGACAGGAGTTCGGCACTGAATGAAAAAAATAGTGTGCCTTTTAGTATTGGTATCGGGTCGGGTCGGATCCTTCACTACTTGGATCCGGACCTGGTTCCCTATGGGTCCAAAAATTGGACCCGACCCGGACTCGTGAGGACCGGGCCCGGGTCCTATTAAAATATTCCTACCCGTTCGGGTAGGAGCAGGAGTGTGAGCGGCGAGCGGAGGCGATGAGTGAAGGATTTAGAATAGAGGAGAGAAGAAAAATGCATGAGTTTTGAGTTTGGAAGAGGAAGATTTAGAATTGAGGAGGAAGGAGGGGAGGGATGAGGATAAAATATTTATTTTTAAGTTGATTTTTTTGGGTTTTTTTAAAGGGTCCGGGTTCGGGTTGGGTCTCTTTTGAGCGGACTCGGACCCGGACTCAAAAGTACAACGGGTTCCATTTTAGGATCCGGACTCGGATAGGCTGGGTCGGTTCCGGTCCAATGCTGGGTCCGGGTTGGGTCCGGATCGGATCCGGATTTCAGGTATTTATACCAATGCTAGTGCCTTTTAAGTATAAAGGGAACTAATTCATATGTACAATAAAACCTGTGGAGAGTTTTTTTGAATACTATTGTGGCCGACTGTATGAGTGGCCGGGGGTGGTGGTTTTAGCATTGGTCCATCGCCCACCATCTCGGTCACCTACCCTTTTATGATGCATATGGTCTCAATCATCCTAATCATGCCTACAACATCCCTTAGCCTAGCCATCTGATTAATTGAACGCTTGTCAGAGTAATGCCCTTACTCTAGCTCCAATATTTCTCTTTGGATTTATTTATACGATACTGGACTTGGACTGGCTTAGACCTGGACGTCTCCACGACACTTGTACAGAACCACTTAACCACTAACATGTGCACCACTTAACCACATTATTTGCTGTAGATGTAAACCCAATAGTAAGGGATCTTACACACTGTCAGCCGGTGTTGATTGAGGTACGCACGGTATATGATGTAGGTCTAGGTTAACCGGATAACATAGGTGCTTAAAGGAAGCAAAACAAGCAACAAACTTGGAAGGAATAAAAGAAGTTGTAAGGTGGATTTATAAAACTGATGTAAACAAATTGTAAAGGATATTGTAATGAAATTTATGTAATGAAAGTCGTAAATATCTTAGAAAATTGCGTATTTGTGTGTTGTGCTCAAATCAGGTTCTCGAAAAATTACGCACGTATATACCAGGTAACTGGGATACAGAGCATTACAGGAGTTGATTAAGAAAGAGCTTTTGTCCCTCTAATTTAACACGTTGTATTTAGTATTCCAATAGCATTGAATACTTTTCCGTGCCAATTGGGGTAGAATTCTTTTTCCTAACAAACTAGGATCAACTCTTGTTCACACATAAAAAGGAGTGCAAAAATTAAATGTATTTCATGTGCACTGTGCATGTGCTATAATTAAGATTTTAGATCATGGTTTTTTTAGACAGAGATAAGGAAGCTTCATATATATACGAAGCAATCTACATAATAAAACACAAAAAAAGCTATCATATGTCTCTCATTCAATAGGATTGAAATCAACGGTCCAGCTATATATTTTTCAGCTCAAATTTTTTTTTCCAAAACTCAAATTCAAATCTCTAAAATAACTCATTTATTTATTTATTTATCTCTCTCTCTCTCTCACACACACACACACATTTTCTATCTATTGACTCAGAAATTTATATTTTCAGATTTCAGATTTATAAATTTTCAGATTTTTATGCATTTTTTTATTACTCATGTTACATTCAAAATAGCAAATATCTCAACGACAATTAAATTTCATCATTTTCCACACTCAAAGTTCTAAGAAGTTAGATTTTACACCCTCATTTATAATTATTTTTCAACATATACTAATGGAAACATGAACTTTTATTTACAACTAATTATTTTTTTACTATTCAAACTTAAACTACATAATTGTTGTTTTACTGTTTACAAGACTTTCATATGCTGTATCGTTCCAAAGACGTGTCGTAGGCACGTGCCCACGGGCAAATCTAGTTCCCTTATAAGAGTCATTGTAATTTTTTTAAAATTATTTTTTAAATATATTTTAGATTTTATCCATGGTTAAAGTAATCGTAAAATGAATGATTTTTCAATAATATAACAAATTTGTCAAAATGATGGTAGTGGACGAGGTAATCATAGTGCAGATCTATAATGCTTGCTACAACCCCAACCGTAAGGATGACCATTTCCGTTCTCGGTGCGACCTCTTATGAAGTATCTATGCTTGTGTGTGAGTCTTAACTTCCGTCTTCCCATTTCTAAGGAACTTCGTCGCTCCACTAATGAAAATATACCACCTCCTGACTGCCTGTACTGATTTTCCAAATCGTTGTCACTGGAGATCCAACTTTGTTCCTGGAGATCCAACTTTGTTCCTCGGCCAGGCGGATTTCCAATGATTTTCTTCCAAGTGTTCTGGGAAGAAATTAAAGGGGACGTTATGGCATTGATGGATGAATTTTTCCACAGCTCTCTCAAATTGGGTATGTTCAACTTCGCGGAAGTTATTCTCATACCCAAAAGGGAGGAGTCTACAAGAGTGGGGGATTATAGGCCGATTAGCCTCATTAACTGCTCGGTTAAGATCATCACTAAGGTCCTGGCCATCCGCCTCGGAGGTATAATGGACAGCTTAATCAGCAAAACCCATACGGGTTTCATCAAGGGCAGGTGTATCTTAGACTGTGTGGCCACGGCTGAACAAGTGATCCACTACTGCCATAAGAGCAACTCTAAGAACTTCCTCCTAAAACTTGACTTTGAGAAAGCTTACGACTCCGTCGACTGGGAGTGCCTGCTGGAAGCACTCAGGGGGAGAGGATTCGGGGATAAATGGGTTAGATGGATCCAGCACTGTCTACAAACCAGTAAAACGGCAATCTCGATGAATGGACGGCCAGGGATGCCGTTCTCGTGCAAGAAGAGCCTACAGCAGGGGGATCCACTTTCCCCACTCCTATTCACTATCGTAGCGGATGTGCTGAGAGGTATGCTAGAGAACTGTCGGAGGCAAGGATGGTTAACACCCGTGGCCAGCAGCACCTCTTGCCAAGGGTGCACGATCCTACAGTATGCCGACGACACCCTCCTCTTCGGTAATGGGATCAGGTCAGAAACGATTTGCTTCAAAGGGGCCCTTTACTGTTTTGAAGCCTGGTCAGGTCTGAGGATCAATTTCCACAAGAGCGCTCTGACTCCAATCACGCTATCCAAGGTAAAAGCAAGAGAACACACTACCATACTAAACTGTATGACTGATGACTTCCCAATCAAATACCTGGGGCTACCACTCAGACCAGGGAAACTTACTAAGACAGATTGGCTGCCCATCATTGATAGGGTGGAGGACAGATTGGCTGGCTGGAAAGAAAAATCGCTCTCACTTCGGGGGCAGAGTGGTACTTATCAACTCAGTATTGTCTAATCTGCCCATTTACTACATGTCCTTTTTAAAATTACCCAAATGGGTCATCCATAGGATTGACCGTATCTGCAAGCGTTTCCTTTGGAAAGGAGCAGACTCGAATAAAGGGGGATACCACCTGATCAAATGGGATATCGCTTGCATGAAGAAGAGACATGGAGGGCTAGGCATCATCGACTTGAGAGATATGAACCTTGCTCTATTGGGAAAATGGTGGTGGAAGGTCTTTCACCACAGCGGAGAGGGATGGCAGGACTTCATCCAACCATACCTCCAGGAAAAAGGTACTAGAAGCTTGGGCTTCAGTGTAGGGCCCAGAGTTTCTCGCTTCTGGAAAGGTATTACCAAGGCGAGCGAACCTTTCAACTCTGCAGTTACTTCGATAATTGGGAATGGACGGTCCACCAGATTCTGGTAGGACAAATGGTGTGGGACCCATACCCTTAAGGAGCGCTTCCCGGAACTGTATGAGAAAACAACTCGCCCGAATGTCTCGGTGGCTGAGACATGGAAGAGGGGCAACTGGAGACCGCCTTTTAGAGGGCGCCTCAACTCAGGTCTACAACTGCAACTTCATGCCCTACAATCACACATCGCACAGCACGGGGTAGGCTGCACACAAGGCCCAGATCAATTGCGCTGGGGTTTAGAGGCCAAAGGAGTCTTCACGGTTAGATCCCTGTACCATCGAATTCACTTCCGAGGATGCAGACCCAACTGGGCTCAGGTGTTATGGAGGGTCAAAACGCCACTTAAAGTTAGGGTCTTCCTCTGGCTAGTGCTCAATAATGCCATCCTCACTAGAGAAAACTTTGCCAAAAGGTAGCCCCACATTGCGACCAACTGCGGCTTTTATGACACACATACGGAGGACCTGAATCACCTATTCATTCACTGCCATAGGAGTAAGGCGACGATGGTAGAGGTATTACGGGCCTTAGGGACAGGTGTCTACCCCAGCGTATACGAGGATTTGAGGATTGACCCCAAATTTGAGTCAATATGATGCGAAATGAAGGTGCTTGGTACATTGCCATTGCGGCAACCACTTGGGTGTTATGGCTGGACGAAAATAATTTCTATTTTCGTGCTTTATGTAATAATATTTCTGGTAACCTTACTCATATCATGCATCTTATCTCTTTTTGGGCTATAGCTGCTGCCACTGGAGCGAGAGGGAGGATTGTCAGAGTCTTCCAGGTGGAAGAATTTGACGATGAAGAGGTAGAGTTTGGGCCTACACTGGAATGAGGGATTGGTCCCCATACTCAGTAGTGTTTCTTTAGCCGCAGTCTCCGCCGCTTGGTATTTTGTATCGACCTAATGTACTTTTGGTTATTGGATGGTTGGATAATTTGACCCACCCCCCAGGATTTTGTTGGGGGCTTATGTTTTATTTCCTATTCTGTACTTTTGTATTTTCCTGATAAGCCGGGTTTGTTTTATTAACGTCTTATTAATGAAACAAGGTGGTGTTATTCCACCGTTTCCCTAAAAAAAAAGAACTTTGTTCCTGATAGTTTTCTTTCTTATTCTTCAATTAGAGATTCATTTGATTCCTATATGATAGGGTACCATGCAATAATATGGGTAATAAACTTTTGAAAAAGTTGTTTTGATAACATGCATTTTTATGAGATATGAAACTTGATGCATGGGCGAATTCTCTATTTGCGATACCACTATCACTATGAGAGTATACTTCTATAAATATGAGGCTTACTTTTCTATAGTACACCATGGTCTCTGCTATTGAATGAAAAAATGTGCGCATCTAAAAATGTTCTTTACATGATCTCTCAGACGAGATCATGTAAATGATGCAAATCTCCTTTTATTATTATTATTATATATTTTTTTTCCTCATCCAGCTCTACCTCCTACGAAAAAAATGAAATAAAAAGAAGTCTTTTTCATATTAGTTCATAGATCAACTTCAAAAATGAACAATCAGCATCTAAATTGTAATGTTATTGAAATTCTATTTCATTGAACCTACTTTAGAGAACAAGTCGGAAGTAGAAAAGTCTGATTAGTGCATTCTTACCATCCTTTTCTTTTATAAACCATTTTGTTTTAAAAAAATTTCTAAAGATTAGTTCAATGATTCATAATTTTAATAATATTACACTTTACTCAACTCTCGAATTTATTAATTTTGAAGACTTTTACAATCAATCGAGGGAGTAATATAAAATTTCAATACTTGATGGTAACCTGTGTGTGTGGAGAACGCCCTCAAAAGAAAGAAATCCTACGAGGCTCCCACCCTACCTATAACATAAGAATTTTTTCCCAAACTGTCCCATTTTTTGAAAGTTTTTTCCAAACCGTCATACTTTTTATTTTAATTCCCAAACCATCCCACTCGGTCTTTGAAAGACCGAGTGTAGTTATAATACACACGGTCTTTCAAAGACCGACTCTTGCACTTTGAAAAATCGAAGAGCAAGACTCGAGCAAAACTCGGTCTTTGAAAGACCGCGAGTATTATAACTACACTCGGTCTTTCAAAGACCGAGTATGTCATTTTGGTAAATACTTTTGAAAGTGGGTCAGTTTTGTAAATACTTTCAAAAAATGGATCATTTTGGTGACAAGTTCAGCTATGGCAGGAGTTTGAGAAGGACTCTTTGATTGTTAATGATGGTATCTTTGTTCCAGAAATTGAAGAGGAAGAAATGGTTGAGATTAGGGAAAGGAAACAAAAACTACTTCAACTTGTTGAGACTTGAGAGGGGAAAAAAAAAAGGGAAATCGAGTCAAAATGTAAAGAAAATAATATGGGTTTAGCTGCCATGAAAGGTAAGAAAGAGGAAGAAAGAAGAGTACCAACGGCACTATCAAACATTTGTGGATACTATAAACAAAGCAATTGAAACACTTGATTGAAAAACTTTAGGGTATATAATCACATCGGAACAAATAGTGGTTTATATAGCATATAGGTAGTGAAATAGTGGAGTGTTGTTTTGCAGTTTACACTGTTGATATTTTCTTTGGCATGCTTCTCTTTAATTTTATTCTTTACTAAATCATCTTTGTTAAAATTTTCAGCCAGTACATGGTTCAGCAGCATCTGAATCTAGAAAGTGAGTCCGTTGGTAACAGGACTAGAAAGGGTAAGAAATCAAGATTAGAATCTTCTAGAAGTGGGGAAATCAAGCAGAGAAAGGACAAAACTGTGGGGAAATCAAGCAGAGAAGCAATCTGGATCCCGCTGGTTACTGGCTAATGGAATGGGGAAGACCAATAAGCATTCAATGATGAAGTCGAACCCTGCTAAGAAGCCAGTTAAGCCTGGAGATACTATGTGGAGTGTTTCTTCACGAGTTACTGAAAACTAGTATTATACACGTGCTGTGCACATGGGGGAAAATTGGGGGAATGAAAAGGACAAAAAAAAAATTTACCTGCACGTGCACTGCACGGGTTGGATTATGGACAAAGGCCTTCTCCCATTATAGTAGTAAAGATGGGGCTAAATGGAAAGGGTTGGCTGCTTTAAACCCTTTCAGAAGGAATCCGAATGTCATTTTTACTGAATGAGACTATCAGATTGATATCAGCATTCTTCATATTTATGTGTAAAATTGTATGTACATTTTTTTTTGTCTTCTGTTCATATCAGATACTTCTCGTAACATGCAGCAGATCCTCAGATGGCAAAAGAAAGATTTATACTTTGTGTCGATTAATATAATTTGCCTTTTCAGCTAATTTACGGATCTTACTTATTATTCATTGAGCTGGAGCAACAAGAGTTCTAATATTGTTTGCCCATTTACCTGGTAAGTGTTCTTACCTTTTGCTGTTTCTTCTTCTTAGTAAAGTTTTTAAAGAAAAAAACATTCTTCTGTTGGCTTGCTAATCAATAAATTCAACATATGCACTCGTCTTTTTGAGATACGCAGCTAGATTCTACTAACCAATATTTTCCTTCATAATTCCTATCAGTGCTAATTTTCCCTGGCTAATTTTCCCTGGGTTGGTGTTCATGCGTATTGTGGTGCTGGATTAAACATTGTGGAGCAGTGCGATTGCTGAAAGACTGAAACTATAAATTGTTCATTTTTGAGTAGGTGCTTTTGAAGCTCCTTCAGGCTTCCGCTCTCTTCTAGTGCTTAATTTGATAACACTGCTGTTACTGTTAGGAAGCAGGATTTTATGCAGCGATCTTATTTGTCAGTTGATATGTTTTCAGCGTTTACTGCCTATACTTGAATAATACAGCAATATAGCTAGAACACAGATTCCGCTCAATCAAACGTTGAGTAATCTTTTAGAACTTGTTACCAAAATGATCCATTTTTTGAAAGTATTTACAAAACTGACCCACTTTCGAAAATATTTACCAAAATGACATACTCGGTCTTTGAAAGACCGAGTGTAGTTATAATACGCGCGGTCTTTCAAAGACCGAGTCTTGCTCTTCGATTTTTCAAAGTGCAAGACTCGGCCTTTGAAAGACCGTGTGTATTATAACTACACTCGGTCTTTTAAAGACCGAGTGGGATGGTTCGGGAATTAAAATAAAAAGTAGGGCGGTTTGGGAAAAACTTTCAAAAAATGGGACAGTTTGGGAAAAAATTCTATAACATAAGTACCGTAACCAACTGAACCATTTACTTTCTTAATTTAATTATTATTATTCCCCTGGTCAACGGAAACTTCTTATTTATCACAACATCCAACGGTTCTCCTTATCAAGCCGGCTTGATCCAACGGCTCATACATAAACCACATTTGTTGAACTATTATTAGTAGCAGTTATCCAAATGATTTCGAAATCTAGGTTTTACTTTTACAGGGTTTAGAAAGATTCCTACAATGGGCGACAACAATCTGATGGAAAAAGTCAGCGCCTTCGGCGAGCGCCTCAAAATCAGCGGATCGGAGGTCAGCCGCAAGATGACAGCTGGCATGAGCTCGATGAGCTTCAAGATGAGGGAGTTCTTCCAAGGCCCCAACCAGGCCGACAAGATCGTCGAGGAGGCCACCGCCGAGGAGCTGGACGGTCCTGATTGGGCCATGAATCTCGAGATTTGCGACATGATCAACGCCGGCAAGGTGAGCAGTGTGGAGCTGATTCGGGGGGTTAAGAAGAGGATTGTGATTAAGAATGCGAGGATTCAGTATCTCGCGTTGGTATTGCTTGAGACGTGTGTGAAGAATTGCGACAAGGCGTTTTCGGAGGTTGCGGCGGAGAGGGTGTTGGATGAGATGGTGAAATTGATTGACGATCCGACGACGGTTGTGAATAATCGGAATAAGGCTCTCGTTTTGATTGAAGCGTGGGGGGAGTCGGGGAATGAGTTGCGGTATTTGCCCGTTTTTGAAGAAACTTATAAGGTATATAAATATATATATACATACACACTATGAATTTGCTTATTATGGTTGTGATGTTGATGATCTATATTCTATACAGCAAGCTAGTGTTAGATACAAAATTATGATCACTGAAGCTGTGCAAGTATTCACGTTTACATCAAATTTAATTGATTACAAAGTTAACTTCTTTACACGTCTTTGGGTACAAAGTTTCTTCGGCGAGAGGAGAGAACCATCTTTGCCGATGGAAAATAATTTGAGCAATTTAATATTCAAATTTAGAGTTAGGCAGTCTGTACAGTTAATTTTCATAATAGTAGACCTCTTTTTCATGTTGCGTTGTCTCGTGAGAGTAGTGGAGCCTCCATTACCTACTGTTGTAATGGAGTTTTGTGGTCGTGGCACAACATCGGGAAGTAGGCCTCTTTGTTACTCGTCTTTCCTTTCTTGATGTTGGTCATGTTGTTGGAAATAACTCCTTTTGGTGCTGATCTTGATGTTGAGAAGGTTGTTGGGGATGAAAGTCTTCCGGCTACAATCAAAGATTTGTTTGGAAACAAAGGTAATACAAAATCATATTGGATTCTCAAGTGGATACTGCAATATCAGATTTCAATGTGGACCGCTTGCCACCATTACCATGCATTGAATCGTAGATTTTGATTATGTATTTTCCACTTTATTTCACCGTATCACATGCTTTCTTAATTATTGTTTCGTTTTCTTTGTTTTTTGAACAAATGCTAAATCCGAACAAAATGTTGATGAAATTTTAGGGGTATAAAAGCTAAACATTTGTTTGGTCAAGATTTAGTAGATTATATACAAAGTTGGTTTCGTGCTACCATTGTAGTGCTTGATGTACAAAATGAAAGGGTTTGATGAAGAGGGAGGGTTTGGTTGGAGGCTAGTTAAGCAAAATGAAGGAGGGCTTGATGAAGTAGGAGGGTTGGTTGGATGGCTCAATCAACAAAACGAAAGAGGTCTTGATGAAGGATTAGTTGGAAAGCTTGATGAGCAGAATGGAGAATAGGTTGGAGCACTCAATGGGCAGAAGGAAGGAGGAGGCTTGACGAGGAAGAAGGGTTGGTTGGAGGGCTTGATGATTTGATACTATTGGCGACTTTAATTAGTTAGATTGGGTGGATGTTGATGGACAATAAGAGAAAGAAGTGTCTAAGATCAACACCACGAAGATGCATGCTTTCTTATTGTTGCCCATAAACATCCACACACTCCTAACCAATTAAAATCACCGACTGTATCCAACCAATTGAACCCTCTAATTAAACCCCCTCATTCATCAAGCCCGTGCTCTCATTCTCCAACTTCATTTTGCCCATCAAGCTCTCCAACCAACCTTTCTCTTTAACCATGCCCCATCCTCCTGTATTTTTCCTTATCAGACTCTCAACCATCCCTCCGTCATCAAGCTCCTTCAGTTTGCCCGGTAACATAAATCCCACTCTGTATATAATTTACTAAATCCTAAGAAAACCGAAATATAGTTTCTGTCACCATCATAAACTCATCGATATTAATGCCTTGGAAAAATGAAGTGTGTTGTTTATGGAGGTTATTAGGGAAGCTATTAGGGATTGATATTTAAGAGGCGTTTGGTTTGGATGTGGGGTATTTAACCACTCCGATTGTTCTATTATTTGAGTAATCAAAATTATGCCAGGTAGGTCGCAGATTGAACATATGCATTTTGTATAAAAGGGTTACATTGATTTCATCTGTCCGCGTCCGTGTCAGTGACAGACTCCAATATAGAGATGATGCCATCCAAATCACAGATTGAGGGGATTTGGCATTTTATGCTTACATAGATTAAGAATACAATAAATCCTTGAATTAATTCACTTAAATCAAATGCTGACCCATTTTTTATTCCTAGTGTGCTTTATCTATTTGATGAACAACTTTTCTTCTCAGAGCTTAAAATCTAGAGGCATACGTTTTCCTGGCCGGGATGATGAGAGTTTGGCTCCTATATTTACCCCCCCACGTTCAGTTACAGAGGCAGAAGCATACGCCAGTACAGGTAGGCAGGCTGAATATGATATTCCTGTCCAAAGTTTTACTGCGGAGCAAACAAAGGAAACATTTGATGTGGCTCGAAACAGCATTGAACTACTTTCAACTGTTCTTTCCTCTTCCCCACAGCAAGATGTTTTACAGGTAATTTATTCTATATTTCTGTTGTCATACATTTTATAGCTGTAATTATTGTCTTTCTCTAGCATGAAAGGAAAGCTGATGCTACTTGTGCATAATTTTATCCGTTGTATACTTTGTTTCGATTGTTTTAAATTTATGAGATAGTCATGGAGTTTGTGGAACACCCACATATATATACATAAAAATTGAACGCTGTTGTGGACACACACATATACTACGGTGATTATAGCTAATATGCAAACTTTTGTGCTTCACCTGTTACTATTATTAAACTGATAAATTGTTCATGCTGGAGGATACCGTGCAATGCAATTTTATTCATGGAGGATAAAAATGGATTTTAATTTTCCTTTTTCATTTCTTTTCTTTAGATTTTATGCTATGTCTACACAAGTATGTTGGTGAATATTAGGGCTGCAAACGAATCGAGCTATTCACAAGCTATTCTGCTCGAGCTCGGTCAAACCTCGGTCAAAGCTCGAGACGAGCTCGAGCCGAGCTCGAGACGAGCTCGAGCCGAGCTCGAGCTCGAAAGTCGAGCTCGATAGCTTAACGAGCTGAGCTCGGGCTTGGTTTTTTTTAATTTTAGGCTAAGCTCGCGAGCTATTCGGCTCGAATTCGGTCAAAGCTCGGCTCGAACCGAGCTCGAGCTCAAAACTGAGCTCGATTCCTTAACGAGCCGAGCTCAAGCCTGAAGATATTCGGCTCGGCTCGGCTCGATTGCAGCCCTAGTGAATATCAAGTCCACATAGTCTCAATGAGCACATACATGTCGTTTGGTCTTCCGTCTGTATATCTTTTTGGTTACTTGTGTGAGTCTGCATCACACTTCATGTGGGGCTTTTTCGATTGATGGCTGTGTTTCCCAGTCTTTACAGCCACTTTTCTCCCGCTAAGTAACATTTTCGTCATACTTTGTCGGAATGAAAATGTTACATTTTGGGAGTGCAAGAGATATTCCAGTGTTTCTTCTTAAGTGATATCATGGTGATCTTTAAACTTCCTAATTGGGCACAAATTTTGAAGCGCAACTGAAGAAGTTTTCTATATACCTTGACGAGTTGATGAATATAGTTGTATAAGCAATGTTCAACTATGTTTATAATAGAAATTTCCACAACATGATACATATACATAGTAAACGTAAAGTGACGATTTCTTGGAGGCAGTCAAGCATGTAGAAGTAATTTTTATATGTCCAATGCAAGACACAAACTGTCCACTTGTTGGGAGCCCTCCTGACAAATGGAATTTTAATGCCCAGTGCAGCCACAACTTCAAACTGTCTCCTAGATTTGGGAAGATGAGTCATGGCAATGTAAATTAGCTTTATTATAATCTTTTACCAAGGTTCTGTATGTAGATGATTTAATTTTATCAATCCCCCCCCCCCCCCCCCCCCACCCACCCACCCACCCACAACGAATTATGCTTCCTTATCATCATTGCATTGGATTTGAATTTGGTGATCGTTCTGCGATATCTAATGATTAATATTGTACATGAGGGTTATAACCCAATCATTATATATGCATCCCATAATTCCAGAAATTTACCATATAATGTCGGAGTCTCAATAGTATGAGATTAGTAATATGTTCATCAATCAATCAAGAAGCTTGCTCCATAGCCATTTGATGTCACGGTTTCATTCGAAGGTTCTAATTGACTAGTGCATAGTTGTCAAATCGTGATAGGTATTGTATATTGTTTAACTAGAATATTGTATCACATATCATATTATGTACGGTACCGTCACCGCATGCCTAAAAGTTAACCAGTCAATTATGCATCAATATGTATGATCATAATTTATCAAAATATAGGTAAATCTACGACTTTAGAAGGAGATAAAGATCTGTTCATTGACTGTTGAGTCACCGCAGATTGTTAATTCCTTAGAAAAAATTGAGCATATGTTATATTACATTATTCATGTCAAGTCCTTAAAACATAAACTATATTAGAAGTCCTTACTAGTGTAATATTGATCACGTACTATTACAATATGTACTACTATGGGAGCTGTAGGATATCTGTATTACACTAGAGGCATGTTGCATGTAGTCATAGATACTATATCAGAAGATCTCACTTAGGTGAAGAATACTACATTACTACATTGCTACCACAAAATATGAGAGATGCTTTATATTGTGAGCTAAAATCACTTAAGATGGAAGTGTGGAACATTAATAGAAAATTCTAATAATAATTTATGAAAAACATATATGAACCAACAATGCAAGTCTACTACTAAAGCTTAATTTTTTATGACAGAAAATTTACATATATACAAAAATAATGAAGGACTCAAAATATCCTGAGAAAATAGCTTGAGAAAACACGTAATTTAATGAAGAAAAGAAAAGAAAGAAGAGAGAAGAAAGGGTGAAAATAGAAAGTAACATAGATGGAAGACGGAGAAGAAATGAAGAAGCAACAACCAACAACCAATAACTTGTTACATGCGATAAGCTCTCAGAAGAAGATTTAGAAAAGAAACAGAAGAAACAATGAAGAAACCTTATCGATTTGGCACCAAACCGTAGTTGTTCCTTTTTTTTTTTTTGGCATTCGGCTGTAGCCGCCCACAGTCGGGAGAGAGGGATTTTCCAACATCCCTAATTAATTCCGTCTGCCAGAATTGAACCGACCTTTCATAAGCATTTTTTTGGCTTTTGAATGGCCTTTAGGGTCAATTACAAAATAAACCTGAACCTCATAATACATGTAAGTTATTGTTTCATATCACATTGTATCATGTATCAATGTGATATGTTGTATCATTTTGCAAGATACAATCACGATAAAATAAGATATATTTAGTGATAGATATATGACATGGGATATTTATCTAATTCATTGAGAATCGTATTGTATCGAGATACATATAGTAAGATATGCATGAAATTGGCAACTATGGATTAATGCATACCCTATTTGCACTCAAATGAATTTGATCTTATGATTTGATTTTTTGATTTGGTCTAATTGTTTTGTAATTTTGGTTTATGCTCAACTTTATATCTTGATACATATTTTGGTACTAGAGAACCCCATGTGCAATAACACACATGGTCAGCTTAAAATTTTTATATTATATATTGTTATATATTATATATTGTTAGGATATCTGCAAATCTATTCCAAAATTTGATATTTCGGTTACCAAAATTTGGTGGAAATAGATTCCCTAATCTGGCAAGTGGCAACCAATTTGTTGATAAAAAAAAATTCACAAACATGTTTCTTTTAAAATAAATAAATTTGGCAACATTTTTAATAAAAAAAATTTACAGATCTGTTTCAAATTTGCATTTTCACCAGTTCAGGCGGTAATTGGCGGCTGGCTAGCAACGTCCCCTCTTGCTTAGTTGTATGGTAGTGAGTTACAAAGTCAGATAACCTAGTTCACCTACCAATATCTAAAGTGGATTGGAGTGTGCTCAGGAGACACAGAATCAGGAAGAGTGATTGAGTAAATCTATATAATAAAACACAAAGAAAGCTATCAAGTGGCTCTCCTTCAATCTCTCCAAAATCAAAGGCCTTAATCTAATGTCACAAAACATATTTTCCCTCCAAAACTCAAATTCAAATTTCCCCTCAAAACAACTCATTTATTTATTTAATTATTTCTCTCTCTCTCTCTCCTTCCTCCCCCTCTCTCTCTATATATACTAATGGAAACATGGACTTTTATACCACAATTTATAATTATTTTTCACCATATACTAATGGAAACATGGACTTTTATTTACAACTAATTATTGTCGTACTATTCAAACTTCAGCTACATAATTGTTGATTTACTGTTTACAAGGCTCTTCATATGCTGTATTGTTCTGAAGACGTGCCGTAGGCACGTGATCACGGACAAATCTTGTATATAAATAAATTTACACAATTCAGAATTCTAAATTGTTTTAAAGAAAAAAAAAGCTTAATAATTTTTGCAATCACAACCACCTAGTAAGAGGGAGACGGGAGATTTAGTATGATGAAACTGGGGATTAGATTGGGAGAAATATTGGGTATGGTTTAAAACTAATGGGCCATGCTAAATGAAGCAAACATATAATGATAAATCCACTTAGCAGGTGGGTTGCCGTTTGCATTATACTTTTCTCTCTAGCACCTGCTTCATAAAAAAACTATCTAGTGGTCGGCATGGAATCAAGTAGTAGTAACAGTAGGCTTTTGTCCTTTGTCTGTTTGTCAAATATAAAACTCATGATCATCATTCACACAACATTAGAACTTGCAATTGTCTCATAATATTATTTACATAAACAGCAAGCTTAACAAAATCAAAAGCATTAGACTTCTAGTAAGGGTGATGGATAATGGATTCAATTCTTGTAATGTAGTATATATCTAATTATTTATGCTCCTATGCATTTGTCTTATTTAAATTGGCTGCATGGCTGGTAGTTTATGCTGCTTCTGTCCCAAGTGCGAACCACCTCTCAAACACCGTTTCCTAGTTGCCTTCATTTCCCTTAAACTTCTCATCCATCTCAGTGTCTGTCTCTGCCAAATGTTATGATCCAATTTATAAAATTTATTACGTTCTATGAAGCATCAATTTCCAACCCCATTTGCCAATAGAAGACTACAAACACTATACATGGTGCTTCTCTACTTAAGCAGATAATAATGAGCTAGACAAACTTGTTTTGAGAATGACTTGTCTGACATCTATCCTACAGTTTATGTATTACATGAATATGTACCACAGCTTTTCTTGTTAATAAAGTGTGATAACTCTCATGTGCTTGTCATTTATTCTTTATTCATGTTCATCATCAGAAACGTTATAGAAATCAATTTTCTTTCTTTTAACTTCAGAAAGATGTTATAGGATTTCAGTTACACATAAGATATTTTTATGCTTAGGTTTTTGTTTAATTTGAAAAAATGTGGTAGCAATTGAAGTGCTAGTGCCAGTACTTCAATGTAAACTGAGAAAGGTACTATATAAAACGTTTGGGTAATATAAAATCTCTTAACTCTGTAGTATATGTGCACAGGTCAAAAGCTTGCCAGTTTAAAAATTCCAGTACTTGGGGAAAGTTCTAATTGCTCCTCTCTGAACATTAGATTAACCGGTTTTTCTATAGTTTTTATAAATTCCTACAAACCCAAAAGGTTGAAAAGAAACTACATAGTTTTTTCTGCTGATTTTTGACATTAATGTTCTTCTAATCTCCTGAATATCAACAAAAATGGTTTTCCATGCATACAGGATGACTTGACAACTACCTTAGTTCAACAATGCCTCCAATGTCAATATACTGTTCAAAGAATCATAGAAACTGCTGGAGATAATGAAGCTGTACTCTTTGAAGCACTGAACGTGAACGATGAGCTTCAAAAGGTGATCTCAAACTACGAAGAGCTTAAAAAGCCCCCTGTCGTTCAATCTGAGCCGGAGCCTGCAATGGTACCAGTGGCTGTGGAACCTGAAGAGTCTCCTCGAGTTAGCAAAGAGGATGCCCTCATAAGAAAACCACCCGGCGCGCGTGCAAGATCGGGGGCAGATGACGACATGATGGATGATCTCGACGAGATGGTCTTTGGCAAGAAAGGAGGGAGCTCGGCAGAGCAGCATCAAAGGTCGGAAGGAGCGGAAGGATTATCTGATATTCTTCTTAAGTGATAATCTATTGTTATACTGTACCGTCATCCTTGTTTTATTTTATTTTTTACTTGGCGGGGCATTTTCTAATGTGTTTATACATCAGGAAGGGAATGCCCAGAGCTTGAACTGGGTTGGCTTATTGTTTACTTCGGTTTAAAACTTTTAGTTTTAAATGATTCTTCTGCACATTTGTTTATAATATATGAATGCTTGTAAGCAGCCAGATGACTTGTTTATTGAAGTCAGTATTTGTATCTAATTGGTGTTATACTTGGACAATCTTTAAAGCATTCACAATGGTGTTTCTCATTTTTTACAAAATGACAGTAAAAGCAAATAGTGAAATTCTCTGCAGTGGTCGTTTGCTATATTTTTGAGAAAGACGAGGCATGATGTTTCGAGGCATGATGTTTCGTTCGTCAGTTTTTTTATATTTATTTATTTAATTAATTACTGATTAACTATTAAAATATGTTAATTAAATAAATTAAATAATATAATATTTCCTAAACCTAATTAAAAACCCACTAAACCTAATTAAACGGACCTAACCTACCCCTAAATCCCTCTTCAAAACCTGGACGGGACATGTTGTCTCGTCCCAAGCTTTTTTGCTTGAGACGAGACAACATGTCTCGTCCGAGCAATTTTTTTATTTTTATTTTATTTTATTTTATTATTTTTTTTCGGCAGACGAATCAGACCGTCCGATCAAATAAAAAAAATTTAAAAAAATTAAAAAAATTAAAAAAATTAAAAAAATTAAAAAAATTAAAAAAAAATAAAAATGGGACGATACATGTTGTATTGTCCGACGTGATTAAAAAAAAATAATTGGGACGAGACAACTTGTATCGTCTCTTATAATTTGAGAATGCCAAATTCATTCTCATAAATGAGAACGCGCTGTAGCTATTTTGTCATAAAATGGCAAAATAGCAAACGACTGCAGCGTCTCATTTCTCAAAAAATGGAAAATTGACAAATATAATAAACGATTGTGGATGTTCTATATAGCTTAGTTTAATAAGAGAGATTGTCTCTAACATACATCTCATATGAGCTTTGCTTTGTAAGATGGATTGGGAACAGAGAAACAAAGAGACAGAGAACATTAGGATTAATATAGTTCCCATCTTTTATCAGAATGTTAGATGGGAAGATCTTCAAATCTCAAAAAAAACTGCAGGCCACAGGACTACAGGAGAGGGCAGTCAATCACATAAAACGTATTATGCATGCACATAAGGAAAATTCTCGGAAAAAAGACATGCAGAACGAACTGTACGAAATTGCATAATTGCTCGGAATGTCTAGTGAGGACTGCAATAAGGATTCCTCAAAAATTACCAAAAACTCTGGGCTATGTTCCACAATAGCAGTCAATAAAAAATAAAAACCCAATGGTTTTATTGCACAGGAAAAGCTTCAGAATTTTTTCCCCAAAATGACCAACTTTTTGAAAGTATTCACCAACCTAACCCACTTTTGAAACTATTTACCAAAACGATAGCAAGTCTAGTTCAACTTACCTCGTTAACTCGGATAGCGAGTATAGGTCTATACATTTCAGGTAGAAATTGCATATTTAAAATTTCTCTGAAAAAGTGAGTACAACTACACTCCCTATCTAAGACCAGTTGAACTAGACTCACTATCTCACATAGCGAGTGTAGTTTTACTCATTTTTTTTCCAGAGAGTTAGTTTTAGAAGAAAAACTACAAACCAATCTCGAAACAGCGAATCTATCTTTAGACTTTTATATCTTCGCGAGATTTCTCCAAGTGTTGAAGAAAATCATAGAACTACACTTGCTGTTTGAAACAGTAAATAGGCCAATTTGGCAAATAGTTTCGAAAGTGGGTCAGTTTGGTAAATACTTTCAAAAAGTGGGTCATTTTGGGAAAAAGTCAAGAAATCAGGGTATAAAGTGCAGTATATTTTGCTTTCATTTGCTTCACAACAACAAAGACTTCTGGTACGACTTTAGAGGCGATTCAAAATCCCAACCACAGGCTTAATTTTGATTCCCAGATCCGTCGAATCCGCCACTTTTCCTTCGCCCCCCTTTCGTTATTATTGTAGATCTCTCTGAGATCTACCACCCCACCCCATTTTTTTGCCAACGGTGGTTTCCGGTTGTTCCCTCTGGTCTTCTCTTCTCTCCCTGGCCCATGGCGCTCGTTGACCCGCTCCGCGGTTGTAGCCTCCGAGATCTTATTGCTTCAGCATCCAGCTTCGAGGCGCTTCTCCCCTCAGCCTGTTTCGATCGTCTCGGCGCTCTTGAAAGCCCGTTCCAAGCCTCCGTTTGGAGTCGTGGTCCCGGCAGTGGTGTAGCGCTGTTTGCTCGGAGGAAGCAGAGTCCTGGACTCCCTTGTCGTTTCGATCCAAGTCCGTTCCTCCACTCCCCCCCGTTCTAGCAGTGGAGCTCCTCCCCTGGTGTTTCCATTCGTGGTTTCCCTCTTCGTCCCTCGATTGGTCTTCTCAACTGTTCAAGTGCGCCCGGATCCTTGCTTCTCCCTCCCCCTAACCAATCTCTGTAAGTTATTGCCTCTTTTCTTTATTGGTTGCTTTGGCGACCGTGGGGTGCTCTTATTAGAGCGCTGTGTTCCGTTTTATTCCTTCCCCTTCCCTAATTCTCCCTTTCCTCTCCTCCGGAGTCCGCATTTCTTCATCTTTCTCCCCTTCGGACTAGCCTTCCCCATCTTTGTTGCTTGGGAAGCTGGCCCTCCTACCTCTTTCATTGTAGTTGCCTAGAGTGGCTTTGCTGGTCTCGCGGTTCTGCCTCGAGATTTTGGTGCTTATCGAGATTCGTTTGCGAGAACGAGACTTTTCTTTATTGTACTATTTATTTTTTAAGGAGTTTTCTGTTCTCCTTTTCTCCCTCGGCGATCAGATTTTGATCGCTACAGCACCATCTTACTGGCTTTCCTTTATTTTCCAATTGTCCAGTGCATATTGGTGTATCGCTTTGAGGCACTTTGAGGCTGGTCTCTACCATGTCTCTCTTTGGACCGGTAGTTAGATCTAACTGTTTAGTGACGATTCAGGAATTGAAGAGTGGCATGTCATCTCCTCTTTTGGCTAACTCATATCTTCCTCGGTGCTCTCCCATCTTCTCTACATCCCCTTCTGCTTGTAAGTCCGACCCGCTTCTGGTTTGTCACAGGTGCCTCCTTTCTGGGCATTTTAAACGTGAGTGTGTGAACAAAATGAAGTGCTTTTTCTGTGATAATTTTGGTCACTTGCGCAGTCGCTGCTTTACCCTTCAAAAATTCCTTGGTCTCCCCAGAGGCCACCCCATACCAGCCAAACTTCTTTCCTTTCTTAACTACCCTCTATTAAAGCGCAAGCTACATGCTTGCTTGGCAAGGAAGTTCACTATTGAATCTGGAAAGGACTTCGACTCCTCTGCAGTTGTTCCTCTTCCAACTTTCAACTTCACTACTTCTTCCTCTACTCATTGTGATTCTCTTGCGATGCTTCAACGTCCTAATATTGCTAACCTCTTTAGGATCGCAAGGTTTTTTCGAATCTTGTCTCCTTCCTCCGTTTGGGTTCTTACAAGGCTCCTCCCCATTTTTTTCCGGTGACGCCTGCGTCGAGAATGGGTCTAGATTATCATTCTGGATTGTTTAAATCCTTTACCTCTTGCCACTCCTGGTTTCGCTGTGCGATGGGGCACGTTCGGCATCGCAGTATTTCAGACCCGTACCTTCTGACAATGCTATTATTTATTTTGAAGCTCCTTCTTTATCTTATAATTTTTCCTGTTCTATGATCATTTCTTCTCCCAAACTTTCTACGTTCTCTTGTCATTTTCCAGGGTACATCTTCTCGCTGTATCAACACTTAGGGGTGCAATCTTCGATCAACCATCTCCTTAGGGAGGTTATGCATATCCTGCACTCTTTTCCCCGCAAGTCTTCTCTGAGTCTTGATGACTCTTCTTTCGACGATTTTCCCTATCATACTAACTCCATCACAATATCCTCGTCGGTTGCCTCCAGTGTTCTCTTTACCTCTTCTTGCCCCAACATAGACGCAGCTAAATTGTTTGACCCTGCTGCTATTTCACCCCCAGTGGTGAAGGTTGCCCCTCCCCCGTTAAGCGGAAATACAATAAGAAAGTCGATAATTATGTGTAGATTCATGTGAGTGCTCGTATTCTTGCTAGGAAAGCTAATGCTGTGTCAGCTCTTCAGCTTGTGCACAGTTGAGTTTTGGCGTTGGCAGCCAGGCTGTTTTCGTTTTGTGCCGCTTATTTTCTCTTCTTGGGCTGCTGGTGGAGCTTGATATCTCCGCAGGGGGATGTCTTTTAGCTTTCGTTTTGCTCGGCGTTGTCTCTTGATTCTCATCCACATGTTAGAGAGGCAGGGTGTTTTTGGCTCCTCAACGAGTGTTTGTTTTCAGGGCTGAGCGCTTCGTCTCCCTGTTCGGTGGTTTTCAACTGTTGTATAGAAGTTCCCTTATTGGCGTGCTTTTCAGCCTTTTTTGGATTATTTAATTGTAATCTTCATTCTGTTTTACTACTTTTTCGTATTGTTAATCTGTTTTACAACTTGTAAAACCCCTTGTGATTTTGTCTGTAACTTACATTATTATTGATTTATATATTTTTTGATGGCTGGAGCCGTTTGGCTCTATCCGATATATCAAAAAAAAAAAAAAACTTTTCCTGTATTTCTTTTTCCATACTTTTTCTCTCAACTAAAATGCTCATGTGCAAGGCAGCATACTCAACGGTATTAACCGCTTACAATATTAAGTATTAACCTTTGCACAGATTAACAAAAGAAAAGTTACACATGAGCCTGTTCTGCAACAAAAGTTTTTTTTTTTTTTCCTTTTTTTTCTTTTAAGAAATTGTGGAGTATGGCCACCATGTTTCATTAATAAGGAATTAATAAAACAAACTCAGAGAACTAAGCCAAATACGAGATCCTACAATCATAACAAAGATATATAAACTCCACCCCAAACATGGGGGTGGGACAAAAGAATACCAGAATGGCCGTAACATACATGCATCTAAACAAAATACATCATATCCCTCCAACAAACCCTGGGCGGTGGGTATCTATCGACAGTGAAAGGCCATGCTGGCTATCAGTCGATCGTCGGACCGATCTCGACTTCATCATCATCGAAGTCCTCAACCTGGAATACACTCGCTATCCTCCCCCTGGGACCTGCTGCGGCCACATTAGTCCAAAATGAAATAAAATGTATAATGTGAGTCAAATTACCAGAATATTATTACAAGTTCTGCGAAAATAAAAATTATTCATGTCTAGCCAAAGAACCCAGATTGTTGCGGCAATAGCGATATACCACGCTTCTCTTAGAAGCAAATTTTGAAACTACCCACAGGTCCTCGTACACACTAGGGTACTGATTCGTCCCCAGGGTGCTGAGTACCTCAATGAGTACCGCTTTGCTCCTAGGACACCGAAGAAAAAGGTGGTCTCTAGTTTCTAGGGTAGCGTGGCAGAACTTGCAACGAGAATCCACATTCGGTTGGTGTTTAACGAGCTTTTCTCTAGTCAAAATCGCATCGTTCAGCACCAGCCATATGAAAACTTTGATTTTCAGCGGGATTTTCGTCCTCTAAATGACGCTTGACCACTTTGGGGTACATCCACTAAAGTGAATGAGGTTATACAGAGAGTGAACGGTGAATGTGCCGTTCTTTTCCAATCCCCAAGATTTCTTGTCTGGACCCTGAGAGCAACTAATTCCAGTGTTTGTGATGTAGGTCTGAAGTTCCATGAGTCTAAGCTGAGAGCCCAGATCGAGCGATTGTTTAAAGGATGGTTTTCAGGCACCTCTTTTCCAGGTTGCGGTCACCATGCAATGTGATTGTGACGTATGATCATATAGATCGTGGAACAGTGCTTTAAGTGTGTGATCACCACACCACTTATCCCACTAGAATCTGGTGAGTCTGTCGTTACTGATAACTGATGTCACACAGCTAATGAAGGGTTCATAGGCCTTAGCGGTGCCTTTCCAGAACCAGGAGATACGTGGACCTACCCTGAAGCCCAAATTTTTCGTTCCATTCCCATACAAATATCCCTGAACAAAATCTTGCCACCCTTCTCCATTAGGGTGGAAAACTTTCCACCACCATTTACCCAGTAGAGCAAAATTCATATCGCGAAGATCAATAATATCTAGTCATCCATGTATCTTTTTCATGCATGCCTTTTTCCATCTGATAAGGTGATAGCCACCTTGATCCAGGTTTGCCCCTTTTCATAAAAATCATTTTCGAGTCCGGTCAATTTCCTGAATTACCCATCGCGACATTTCAAAGAAGGACAAATAATAGGTTCGAAGATTTGAGAGGACTGCATTAATAAGCGTGACTCTCCTTCCCAATGATAGGGCTTTACCTTTCCAACCTGTTAGACGGTCTCAATCCGGTCAATAATAGGAAGCCAATCGGCCTTTTTGAGTTTCCCGAATCTTAGTGGCAATTACAGGTACGAAATGGAGAAACTCTCGACGGAACAATTGAGAATTGTGGCATATTCTAGTGCCTCCTCTGTTGTCAGGGTAATGAGGATGAGAGCACTTTTGTGGAAGTTAACCATGAGGCCAGACCAAACTTCAAAATTATATAGTATTCCTTTGAAGGCGGCTGTTTTCCCGAGGTTGCCATTACCAAATAGGAGAGTATCATCTGCATATTGGAGGAATGAGCAACCTTGGCGACTGACTCCCTTGGCCACCGGTACGATCCAACCTGCTCTACTGCAGTTAGTCACCATGGACCGAAGTACGTCTGCCACAATGGTGAAGAGAAGGGGTAAGTGCGGATCACCTTGCCTGAGGGCCCGTTTACAAAAAAATGGGCGGATCTCCTTGTTCTACAACAAAGTTAAAGAGGCCACTTGTAGGTTGAGTACAAAGATGTGTACTTCAATACTGTTTAAATGGATACTAGGCAGCAGCCTAGAACAACGAGGATTTGAACCCCAAGAACCCCAAGCTTGCGTAGTAGCATATGATGCAAACAAGATTTGAACATGAACTACTTATCTACTACTATGAGGCTTAAAATTGTGCTACAACAACACACAATTGATGCTCTGGTCAACCTTTGATTGCAGGATATGTACTACCACAGATCTAGCAAAGTTATAATGTGTGTAGATAGGAAATCCGAAGCAAGATAGTAAATAGTACTATAAAAAATTTCGTGTTTTAAGTAATTGGATGATAATATAAATTGCTGTAGTGGGGTACAAGCGGAAAGCCATTCAAGTCAAACTTAAGCAATTTCCTGTGTACAGCTCAGTTACAGTATGTAGTGTAGAAAATTTTCTCTTTTTTTTGATGAATATAGTGTAGAAAATTTTCAAAGCTGTGATACAAAATTTGTATAGTTCTGGCAATTTACATAAAGATCTTACAGAACAGATGAAAAAAAGGGTTCCCTACAGATTTTTCTTTAACTTCGATGTAGAAGGGGAAGTAACCGTATCTTGATCCGAAGTTCTAATAATGAACAGAAGTGTTTCAACTAGCATACCACACACCAAACCAATGATCCCTCCAGCAGCATTCTGGATGTCAACGAAATATGAAGGAATATCAGTATGATATAAGTGCACAACTATTACTACATATATATATATATATAGGGTAAAAGGGATATGAGCAACTTGCTCATTTAGTAAATGAACAAGTGATGAGGTGGCATGCATGTGATTGGAAAATCCTAAAAGTGGTTAGATACTCAATGTATCACATGCATGCCATCTCATCACTTGCTCATTTACTAAATGAGCAAGTTGCTTATATCTATATACATAGGGTAAAAGGGATATGAGCAACTTGCTTATTTAATAAATGAACAATTAATTATGTGACATGCATGTGATACATTGGACAACTAACCCTTTTAAGGATATTCCAATCACATGTATGCCACACCATCAATTACCTATTTACTAAATGAGCAAGTTGCTCAAACCCCTTTTTCCATGTATATATATATATATATATATATATATATATATATATATAAACAAAAATCAACAGTACTACTACGAGCACAAACTTGAAAATTTTTTTATATGCCAATTTTCGAAATTATTTGCACTTATAGGACAGTTGCCAAAGTATTTGCGCACTCACGGACTCAACAATTAAACTCGCTGTTCCCAATGAGTTTAGTTGTTTTATCCTCGCCGTTGGGACACAGCGTGTTTACTGCTAATTTTTTGAGAAGCTCGCCGCTCCTAATGGTGAGTTTAGTTCAAAATTTTCAAAGAAGACACAGCTAGGACATTTATACTAAACTCGCTGTTGGGAACAAGTTTAGTTCAAAATTTTCAATGAAGACTCGCTGTTCCCAACGGTGAGGACATTTATATTAGACTCGCTGTTGAAAACGACGAGTTTAGTTCAAAATAAAATTCTATGGAGTTTTTTCCCGAAAATTCACCAAGTCCTCTCTGTAAAATTTCCTGCATTCTCGCCGTTCCCAATAGCGAGTCAAGTATAAATGTCCTTGCCGCTAGGAACGGTGAATCTTCATTGAAATTTAGAAATGAACTCGCCATTCGCCGTTGGGAACATCGAGTTTCTCAAAAAGTTAGCATTAAACTCGCTGTGTCCCAACGACGAGCATGAAACAAATAAACTCGCAGTTGGGAATAGCAAGTTTAGTTGTTGAGTCCATGAGCACAAATACTTTGGCAACTGTCATTTTTCTGCAATTAGTTTCGAAAAGTGGCTTATAAAAAAAATTCACAAACTTTAATCCACAAACAGATGAGTCACAGCTATGAGGCACGAGTACGGGTACGCGTATCCGATACGGTACGTATCCGGTATGCAGATACGCCGATTTCTCAAAAACTAGGATACGGGTATATTGAGCTATACAGCACGGATACTCTCCGGGGGTCACGTATCAAGTATCTTGAACATATCGGACGCGATACGCGTAGGATACTCTCCGGATACATATCCACTACATATCCGGTGAATTTAATTTTTAAAAAAATAAAAAAATTAACAGATACTCTTTGGACACGTCGGGGACACGTGGGGATACGTTTTGTTTTTCTTTAAAAAATTTCAGCCCAATTAATTAAAGGCCGACCCATTTTCTCTTTTTTTTCTTTCTTTCCAGCTGCCTCTCTCATCTAACCCTAATCTTCAATTTTGATTTTCTCTTTCTTCCCAATCTAAACTCTAACCCTAATCTTCAATTTCAATTTCGCCATGCGTCCTTCGATTTCGAACTCCCTTTCCAATCCGAGCATCATCTACGATTTCGAACTCTCTTTTCCAATCCGAACACCGACAACACCGTCATTCGTCAAGCGTCAGCTTCGATTTCGAACACCAACAGCGTCGACTACCCCACCTCAACTAAGATTTCGAACACCCACTGTGAGTTTTTGTGCTTCTCCTTTTAATTATTATGCTATGTATATTTAATCCTTTACTTTGAAACTTGGTACCTTTCAATCTTTCATGACTTCCTATATAGTACAAAATATTGGGCATGCATTCACCTGAGATTTGTTCAAAGAGGCATCAAAACAGGAGTATCTTCTTTGATCTGGATGTTTTCAGTTTGGCAATTAAAATAGTTTAGACTGAAGTGAGAACAGATGATATGGTATATTTAATCAGTGCAGTTAATATGGTATTATTTGGAATATTTACTCAACTTACACTCATCTTATGGTATATTTAATCAGTGCAGTTAGATTTACAATTTTATTTCTAATATGCACATCTCTAGCATGGTTTTAAATCTCGAATTTCGGACTCGTCTCGGTAAGGGGTGTTTCGTCTCGGATCGGAGATATCGGAGGAGATCTCGGGAAAATGTGATCATTTCGGATGTTCATTTTCTATACTCAATAAATATTTTTTTTGTTACTAAATAAGATATTATATGTCCTACATGTCATTTATCATATAAAATATTGTATAATGTAACTAATGACATGAATCAGTTGCGGTAAATCTTCGCATAATTTAACAAGAATATAGAAGAGAATGTAATATAAGTATATAACTAAATTGAATTTGCATTGATTAGAAAAAATGTATTAGTTAATAAACTTACTTGACTGTGCATATATACAAACAATAGCGATATGAAATCATCACATTATTTAGTTTAAGGTCCTATATTGAAAGACATGTAAAAAGTAAAATAAATTTTTTAAATATATTCACAATAGCATGTGTCTATTTCGGCTGATATTTCGCCAATTTCGGCAATATTTCGGCCGATATTTCGGTAATTTCGGCCGAAATCCACATATTTCGGTGCAAAACGATATAGAGTATAAAATATGAAGCTAGCCGAAACGAAATTTTGACCATATCGGAGGAAATTTGAAACAGTGATCTCTAGCATATTAATTGACCATCACACACAATACCCCACCATTACATAATTGTCATAAATTTAACATATGGTATACTATTCATGAACTCCTTATAAGTTATCCACTTATCCTTGTGTAGGAAAATGGCCTCTTTCTTTGGAAAATGGCCTCTTTCTTTTGGTCCTTTTGGCAACCTGTTTAACATAGAAAAATTGGATGAGAAAAAATAGTTTAACTACTTGCATAACATAGAAAAATTTAGTTTACATTGTGAACAAGAGCGTACATTGTGATGTTGATAATCTTAACTATTTATTTATTCTTTCTAAAGGAACATGTTGATGTCGGGAAGGTACCAGTGGTAGTGGGTCGAGTGATAGTTCCACTAGTGTATTTTGTTCTAGTGGTGAATTGGATGAGAACAAACCTTTTTGGCCCTATGTTACTATAATTGATGCTAGGCAAGGTGGGGGAGGAAACAAAAGATGGAAGTGTAATTTCTGTCAAAAAGATTATTCGGGGTCCTACCCTAGGATAAAAATACATTTATTAAAGAATTGAGGACCCGGTATTGCATCATGTACCAAAGTTACAACATAATATCTTATAGAACTTAAAAGACTTGTGCAACAGGCTGAAGATAGGCAACAGTCAAGAAATCGCAAAGTTCCATTGCCGGGTAGTTCTTCTGGTTCTAGTATTCCTCCAATTCCTTCCTTTCGAGGCCGCTAGTGGTGGACTAAAAAAACGACAGACTTCTTTGGAAGAGCATTAATTGATCAAAGAAATCAATTAAGGTTTGAAATTGCTAGGATGTTTTAGTCAGGAGGTGTTCCTTTTCACTTGGCAAGAAATCCATACTATGTTAGCTCCTACTCTTTGGCTACCAAATTTGGTCCACTCGATGGGTTCATTCCTCCCGGTTACAATGCTTTAAGGACCACATTATTGCAACAGCACAGATCAAACATTGAGAGATTGTTGCAGCCAATGAAAGACTCATGGGAACAAAAGGGGATCAGCTTGTGTAGTGATGGTTGGAGTGATCCTCAAAGAAGGCCATTAATTAATATTATGGCTGCTGGTGAGAAGGGTGTTGTTTTCTTGAAATCAATTGATACTTCGGGGGAGACAAAAGACGAAACTTACATTGCTGACAGATTGGAAGAGAGTCTTGTTGAGATGCACAATGTTGTCCAAATTATTACAGATAATGCAGCCAATTGTAAAGCAACAGGATTGCTTCTTGAAGGCAAGTATCCCCACATATTCTGGACTCCCTGTGTAGTGCATACGTTGAATCTTGCTTTGAAGAACATATGTGCAGCTAATAATTCAACGAGAAATCATACTGTTTTTAGTCAATGTGGATGGATTACAGAAGTTGCAGATGTGGCCAACTTTGTTAAAAATTTTATTACAAGTCATCAGTATAGGCTTGCAATCTTTAACAAGTATTCACCACTTAAATTACTTTCTATGGTTGATACAAAATTTGCTTCTACCATTGTGATGTTGAAGAGGATGAAGTTGCTTCAGGAAAGCCTAAGATTTGTTGTCATTAGCCGCGACTGGAATGATTACAGAGATGATAATCCTACAGCTGCACAAGTTGTGAAAGACACAGTCCTGAATGATTTATGCTGAGATAAGGTGGATTACATTCTTGACTTCACTAGACCTATTTATGATATGCTTCGATTGTGCGACACTGACAAACCAACACTTCATTTGGTTTATGATGAATGGGACTCAATGATTGAGCGTGTAAGGGCTTCATCTATAGGCAAGAACAGAAGGAACCAAGTGAGAGTTCACCCTTTTATGATGCAGTTTATGATATTCTTATTGATCGATGGACCAAGAGTTGCCCACCACTTCACTGCATGACTCATTCACTTAACACAGGGTAAATTACATATTATTATTTATTACTAGTACACTCGTGTTATTTTTGTGATAATTTGTCTTATGGTAATTTGGTGAGTTGACTAATATGTTATTTGAAATATTGTACAGGTATTATAGTCACGCTTGGCTTAGTGTAGGACAGAATATGGTGCCTCCACATGCAGATGTTGAAATTTCAACTGAGAGGAACAATTGTTTGAGTAGATATTTTCCTGATATCAAGGAGAACTCTTGTCATGGGCGAGTTCGCTAAGTTTTTAGGGAGTTTACCACCATTTGATGCATTTAATTCTTTAGGAGCTCGTGCGACCATGGACCCTAAAGAGTGGTGGCTAATCTATGGTGCATACACACCAAGGCAGCAAAAACTTGCTTTGAAGCTTCTTGGACAACCATGTTCTTCATCTTGCTGTGAAAGAAATTGGAGTACCTACAGCTTCATCCACTCAATGAGAAGAAATAAGATCACCCCTCAAAGGGCACAAGATTTGATTTATATACATACAAATCTTCGTCTTCTTTCAAGGAAGAGTGATACATATCAAAGTGAAAGGTCCAAGACGTGGGACATCAGTGGTGATGAATGGGATACATTTGCCGGTGTCGATGAACTTGAGATTGCAAATAAAATTTAAATAACATTCTTTCGAAAGGCTCATCATGCAGCAGATGTGTCAATTTCTTCAAGTTCTTCACCATCCTCGGTGAAGAGGATTCATTCAATCTCAGGTTCATCAAGTGACAAATTTGCAATCTCAAGTTCACCGACACCGGCAAATGTATCTCATTCATCACCATTGATGTCCCACATCTTGGACCTTCCACTTTGACATGTATCACTCTTCCTTGAAAGAAGACGAAGATTTGTATGTATATAAACCAAATTTTGTGCCCTTTGAGGGGTGATCTTATTTCTTCAATTGAGTGGATGAAGCTGTAGGTACTCCAATTTCTTTCACAGCGAGATGAAGAACATGGTTGTCTAAGAAGCTTCAAAGCAAGTTTTTGCTGCCTTGGTGTGCATGCACCATAGATTAGTCACCGCTTCTTTAGGGTCCATGGTCGCACGAGCTCCTAAAGAATCAAATGCATCAAATGGTGGTAAACTCCCTAAAAACTTAGTGAACTCGCTCATGACAAGAGTTCTCTCCTTGATATCAGGAAAATATCTCCTCAAACAATTGTTCCTCTCAGTTGAAATTTCAACATCTACATGCGAAGACACCCTATTCTGTCCTTCACTAAGCCAAGCGTGACTATAATACCTGTACAATATTTCAAATAACATATTAGTCAACTTGCCAAATTACCATAAGACAAAATTATCACAAAAATAACACAAGTGTACTAGTAATAAATAATAATATGTAATTTACCTTGGGTTAAGTGGATGAGCCATGCAGTGAAGTGGTGTGCAACTTTTGGTCCATCGATCAATAAGAATATCATAAACTGCAGCATAAAAGGGTGAACTCTCACTTGGTTCCTTCTGTTCTTGCCTATAGATGATAGCTCTTACACGCTCAATCATTGAGTCCCACTCATCATAAACCAAATGAAGTGTTGGTTATCAGTGTCGCACAATCGAAGCATATCATAAATAGGTCTAGTGAAGTCAAGAATGTAATCCACCTTATCTCACCATAAATCATTCAGGACTGTCTTTCACAACTTGTGCAGCTGTAAGATTATCATCTCTGTAATCATTCCAGTCGCGGCTGATGACAACAAATCTTAGGCTTTCTTGAAGCAACTTCATCCTCTTCAACATCACAATGGTAGAAGCAAATCTCGTATCAGCCGCAGAAAGTAATTTAAGTGGTGAATACTTTTTAAAGAATGAAAGCCTATACTGATGACTTGTAATAAAGATTTTAACAAAGTTGGCCGCATCTGCAACTTCTATAATCCAACCACACTGACTAAAAACAGTATGATTTCTCGTTGAATTATTAGCTGCACATATATTCTTCCAAGCAAGATTCAACGTATGCACTACACAAGGAGTCCAGAATATGTGGGGATGCCTGCCTTCAAGAAGCAATCTTGCTGCTTTACAATTGGCTGCATTATCTATAATAATTTGGACAACATTGCGCATCTCAATCTCAATAAGACCCTCTTCCAATCTGTCAGCAATGTAATTCGTCTTTCATCTCCCCTGAAGTATCAATTGATTTCAAGAAAACAACACCCTTCTCACCAGCAACCATAATATTAATTAATGGCCTTCTTTGAGGATCACTCCAACCATCACTACACAAGCTGATCCCCTTTTGTTCCCATGAGTCTTTCATTGGCTGCAACAATCTCTCAATATTTGATCTCTGCTGTTGCAATAATGTGGTCCTTCAAGCATTGTAACCGGGAGGAATGAACCCCTCGAGTGGACCAAATTTGGTAGCCAAAGAGTAGGAGCTAACATAATATGGATTTCTTGCGAAGTGAAAAGGAACACCTCCTGACTAAAACATCCTAACAATTTCAAACCTTAATTGATTTCTTTGATCAATTCTAAAATGCTCTTCCAAAGGAGTCTTTCGTTTTTTTAGTCCACCAACTAGCAGCCTCGAAAGGAATTGGAGGAATACCAGAACCAGAAGAACTACCCGACAATAGAACTTTGCGATTTCTTAACTGTTGCCTATCTTCAGCCTGTTGCACAAGTCTTTTAAGTTCTATAAGATATTATGTTGGTACATGATGCAATACCGGGTCCTCAATTCTTTAATAAATGTATTTTCACCCTAGAGTAAGACCCCAAATAATCTTTTTGACAGAAATTACACTTCCATCTTTTGTTTCCTCCCCCACCTTGTCTAGCATCAATTATAGTAACATAGGGTCAAAGAGGTTTGTTCTCATCCAATTCACCACTAGAACGAAATACACTAGTGGAACTAGCACTCGACCCACTACCACTGGTACCACTGCCTCCCGACATCAACATGTTCCTTTAGAAAGAATAAATAAATAGTTAAGATTATCAACATCACAATGTACGCTCTTGTTCACAATGTAAACTAAATTTTTCTATGTTATGCAAGTAGTTAAACTATTTTTTCTTATCCAATTTTTCTATGTTATGCAAGTAGTTAAACTATTTTTTCTCACCCAATTTTTCTATGTTAAACAGGTTGCCAGAAGGACCAAAAGAAAGAGGTCAATTTTCCTACACAGGGATAAGTGGATAACTTATAAGGAGTTCATGAATAGTTGAATACCCTGTTAAATTTATGACGATTATGTAATGGTGGGGTATTGTGTGTAATGGTCAAATAATATGCTAGAGATGTGCATATTAGAAATAAAATTGTAAATCTAACTGCACTGATTAAATATACCATAAGATGAGTGTAAGTTGAGTAAATATTCCAAATAATACCAAATTATCTGTTCTCAGTCTAACTATCTTAATTGCATGCCCAATATTTTGAGTAAGTATTCCAAATAATACCATATTAACTGCACTGATTAAATATACCATATCATCTGTTCTCACTTCTCAGTCTAAACTATCTTAATTGCCAAACTGAAAACATCCAAATCAAAGAAGATACTCCTGTTTCGATGCCCCTTTGAACAAATCTCAGGTGAATGCATGCCCAATATTTTGTACTATATAGGAAGTCATGAAAGATTGAAAGGTACCAATTTTCTAAGTACAGGATTAAATATACATAGCATAATAATTAAAAGGAGAAGCACAAAAACTCACAGTGGGTGTTCGAAAGCTTAGTTGAGGTAAGAAGGTCGATGCTATCGGTGTTCGAAATCGAAGCTGACGCTTGACGAATGACGGTGTTCGGATTGGGAAAGAGAGTTCGAAATCGAAATCGAAGGACGCCTGACGAAATCGAAATTGAAGATTAGGGTTAGAGTTTAGAATGGGAAAGAAAGAAAGAAAGTGAAAATCGAAATTGAAATTGAAGATTATGGTTAGAAGAGAGAGGCGGCTGGAAAAAAAGAAAAAAAGAGAGAAAATGGGTCGGCCTTTAATTAATTGGGCTGAAAAATTTATAAAAAAAACAAAACGTATCCCCACATGTCCCTGACGTGTCCAAAAAATATCTATTAATTTTTTTATTTTTTTAAAAATTAAATTCACGGATACGTACCGGATACGTAACCGGAGAGTATCCTACGCGTATCGCGTCCGATACGTTCAGGATACTTGATACGTAACCCCCGGAGAGTATCCGTGCTTTATAGCAGTTACAGTCTCCACCAAATAATTGTAGGAAGCCTTGTACTACACTGGAGACTAAAGATTGTGCTGCACCACCACCTTATGGAGTAAAATTGTGCATAAAACTTTTGCACATAACATTACACCAAAAATAATATATAGGAAGTAATGTAAAGAGGTGGAGAATTACCATAACAGCACTGCGATTAAACAGTGCTCTGAATGCAGCATAACCAACTAAATAACCTGTAAACATTATAAGCACAACATGCAGGCCTGTGAAATGAAAAAAGGAACACTGTTATTCCACCTCGGGAGAAAAACGTTACATTTATATTTCTTTCACATACCATAAATCGGGAAGAAACACAGGAACGGAGAAATTAGTTCAGAACTGCGTGAATATTTTTTTCTTATAAAGGTATATTATCATACTGATGATAGATTTTCTTTTGCTTATGAAAGTATTTTCATATTGTTGATACACACAGATATTTGTAATATAGAAGTCTTATATATGTCCCTTTTTTGTTGGTTTGGAGATCTTCCACCAAACTTCCCTAACTATTAAACTGGTATCAAAGCGGTCTTCCAATACATTTCCACAGTAATCTGTCATTTATTAGCATCAAGCTTATTCATCGGTAAACCACTATTTCTGAAAGGATAGTATCTCTCCCACAAAGAAAGGACCGTCACATCTTCAGCCTTTCCTGCGAGACCAGTTAAGCAAAGCATAACTGTCTTATATTTGTTTGGGATGGCTTACAACTATTGACATGCTTTAGGTGGAACGATAACTGAGAACCATACATGTTGTTAATCCATTAGGGAGTTTCCAACTGTAATTCCTCTAACAACTATCTGTTTAATCTCATTTTGTTAAATTAACAGTCCAAAGAAACTAGTTATTCTAGTGGCAGGTCAACAACTAAAGTTTATCTAGGAATATTGTCAAATATTGAAGGAAGATAACTGTGACATCAATCGATCCAGATTTCAGCAACTTATAAATCCACTGGAAAACCTCGTACTTATAGACTTATGTGCAAATTCGACCAAATCCGAGCTGTCTTAACATTGTGCATGTCTTCTATAGAGCATGCCACAACAATACTGTTTGAATCCATAATATTCCACATTTTCCCAATATTTCAAGCTGCATAGTATCTTCCTCATCCATCTTCTTCAGATATGTCTTTTTCATAAACCATGTGAGCTGGTTACTCTACGATACGTATCTTACGATTCCATATGATACAAAAGGTAACCATACGTATCTTATATGTTGTATCTTAAACAAGGTTATAAAAAATGGAAACGGGATCAAAATGGGTGGACAATGTTGGTTTTTTCTCGTTTAAACAGGGTATAAACGGGGAAAACGGTTTTTCTATTTAATATAAAATTATTTTATGAATAGAAAACATATATAAAAATCCATAAATAAAGGGAATAAAATTATGGAAAATGTCAAATATTAAAGCGTTCAAAAGTTCATTGCAAAATTAATAGAATTTGAAAGTGTAACACGTCGGGTTTGTTAAATAGGTAATAATTTGGTTTAGTAAAATTATTGGATAAAATTCAAAATCCAAGACCAAAAACGTGTTATTTAAAACTCGTTTAAACCTGAACCCGTTTAGTGCCCAATTACCCATTTTTACCAGTTTTTTAACAAAAATGGAGGAACCCATTTTCAACCACCGTTTCCCCATAAACGGGACGGTAAGCTCAAAATTTGTTTAAACGGACCATTTAAACAGGGGTTTTAGCATTTTTTAGAAATATGATCTTAAAAGACAAATGTATCCTACAATACACCTTCTGAATCTTACGATTCAATACGTATTTTACGATACATAATATTCTCAGATAAATTGACTCAAACAATATATGGATTTATAACTTGATTTTTTGTTTAGTTATAAGTTGCAAGCTTGATATACCTTAATTATTTTATACAAAACAAACAAATCTCTCGCAAACTTGAAAAAGTTTTAAACCATGAAACCCAAGCAATCTTACAACCCTACATCCCACTCATTTCAACTGAACTAATCAAACACTGATAAAATAAAAATACTATAAATGTTGAGATCTAAGTTATCATACATTAATTTCTCTATCCTTTCTTTTTCTCTATCTTTTGATACCATTTTGAACTTAAAAGTTGAATTTTTGTCTTGGATTAATAACATTTTCCGTCTTTTGGTAGATAAATGTGTTGTTAATCTTAAGGGTTTGATGTCAAATTAACAATCAAAGTGTAACTTTTGTTAACTTTGTAATTGTAAGTATTTTATAATCAATTCATATGGTAAGATGGTGATGATGATGATGGTTCTGATACTCTTATTTATTTTAAAGAATAGTGAGCATGGTAGATATTATTTAAGAATAGCTTATTTAATCTTCACGTATTTCTACAATTTATAGTTTTATGTATTACTAGATTTGCCCGTGGCCACGTGACTAAGACACGTCTTCAGAACGATACAGCATATGAAAAGTCTTGTAAACAGTAAATCAACAATTATGTAGCTAAAGTTTGAATAGTATGACAATAATTAGTTGTAAATAAAAGTCCATGTTTCCATTAGTATATGGTGAAAAATAATTATAAATTGGGATATAAAAGTCCATGTTTCCACATATATATATATAGGAAAATCTTCCATTGAGCACTCCTTTCCATGAGCACTCCGTGAGCACTCGCCATTCTAGCCATCGTATGGATGATCCAAACCATTCACATTGATCTAAACGTCTACATTAGTCTAAATATGTAAAATCAAGTCATTTGAAATTCATTTGCTCATTCATTGAAGTGTTACAAAAATTGTATGGCTGAATATCTTTTTTATGACATGATGGATGGGCAAATGAATTTCAAATGACTTGATTTTACATATTTAGACTAATTTAAACATGTAGATCAATGTGAACAGTTTAGATCATCCATGCAATGACCGGAAGGACGAGTGCTCACGAAAGTAGTGCTCAACCGAAGGGCATATATATATATATATATATATATATAGAGAGAGAGAGAGAGAGAGAGAGAGAGAGAGAGAAAGAGAAAGAGAGAGAGAGATAATTAAATAAATAAATGAGTTGTTTAGGAGGGGATTTGAATTTGAGTTTTGGGGAAAAACTTTTGGGGGAAAAATGTGTTTTGTACGGTTAGATCTGGGCCTTTGATTTTGGGGGGATTGAAGGAGAGCCACTTGATAGCTTTCTTTGTGTTAGTTTTATGTATTATATCAGTACTTAAGATCTGATTTAAGTTGTTAGCGTTACTTTAGTTTGTGAATAGCAATTCATTTTGTTTCAATTATGTTTTTTATATGCATCGATGGTAGTAATATTTCATTTGTTTCATGTTTTTCATAAGTAATTTATATAAATAATGTTCTATGTTTCAAATTAATCTAGATTGAAAGAATGTTTGAGATTCTTTTTTTTAATATATTTGATTTGAATATATTCTCAATTTGCCCATATTTGAATAACATACTCATACATACTTAATTTGAAAACAATTTACACAAGAAATAATTAGTTTTATTAATCTCAAGATACACGATATGGTATGATAAATGATACATAAACATGGATTACAATACACGACAAGTATCTCGATTTGACAACTATGTACACATCATTGCTCTATAGTCCAAACCTTGTATGTCAACAATTACAATGTGCAATTATGATAATCAAACTTTAAAATGAATAATCATGTATCCTTCTAAACTCATATTTGGTGGTTACCATATACCAGGAAGTTCAAGTTCTGGTTCTTAAAAATACTCCCAAAGATAAGTAGCACCGTGACCTCTATAACAAAATCCCTACCTAGCAGCCTACCAATAAGGAAGTACACAAACCCGGGGGGCAATGACTGCACACAAATACGAAGGGATGCATTCTTCCTTGAGTAGGTGGTATTAACAGAAAAAAAATGCTCCTTAGAGACCTGAACTAAACATTTGCAGTATAACAAGAGATCAATTTAAACTATGAAAGCCTCAAATAAAGTTCCCAATTTGAAGAATTTAATATCAGGTGAATGATGACTAAAAATATAACTCTCCGTTCAATATCTTTTACATTCTCATAGCGTCCTGGTAATTCCTGAATGCATACACATACGATATTTGGAGTCTCTTCTACAAGTGCAAATATAACAAGGATCAATTTTGGAACAAATTCAGGATAACAAAAGTGATTTTTAATGTGCATGTACCAAGTATGCTAACTTTTGTTACCATATCTCTACCTCTTACTTTAGAAAAAGCTTTAGCTATCTTTTAACCAAGTGTCTGGTAGCCCACACCTTACCCCGAATATATATTAATTGGGGATTTTTGGGTGCAAGCGAGATTTGAACTCCTGATATCTTGCTCACCAGCGAAGAGGCTTACCACACTCACACTTTCAGTTAGATTCTCATTAAAATCCAACCAAACATACCCTTCTCACATTATAGAGCAGTATAGAAGTACAAAGTATAGATAATTATGTCCGAGTAGATTTTAGATAACTCTGCTCGTCTCAACTTTTGGGGTGAGATTGTAGTTATCTCAACCAAAAAAAAAATGTCCCAAACAGCCCAAAAAAAGTTGGGATAACTAAAATCATGTCATAACTTAACTCCGTTGCAAAATAAATGCGACAATCAAGAACCATCAAAAGTTTTCGATACATACCGAACCCAATCTGATCCTTATACGACGAAAATGGCTCCACACCCTCCTTCGGAGTAATATCCTTCACCAACTCCGCATACGCCTTCTTCTCCGCCAGCTCCTCCAACTTCCTCAACCTCGCCTTCAGCTCCTCGCTCTAAAAAAAAACCAACCAATCAGAAACTCCCCCCCCCCCCCCCCCCCCCGAAAAGATCTCAACTTTAGTAAAAGGAGACGTTACCTTCTCCCTGGGCTTTGGGGTGTTGAAGATGAATTCGGATCGGGCGAAGAGGCGGGTGAGTGACGGTCGGGATCCGATAGGGAGAGAGGACCAGATGGAGCGGATGGATTTGTAGGGGACGGAGGGTTGGGAGGAGAGAGTGGAGGCGAGTTGTCGGAGTTCAGGCGAGAGGAGGTTCGGGTTTGGATCCGATGAGGTTGAGAGAAGGAAGGAGCGGATCGGATTTTTGTTGGCGAGGATCAGACCCGATTCGTATTGAGGTTCTGCCATGGTTGATTCAATGATTCAGTAGAACTTGGATTATATGAGGTTATGTTCTGGGTTGAAGTTGAAGGAGATTTTTGATGTTCGGATAACGGGTGAGGGTTAGTACGGGCTAAGAGCATCCACAATCGTTTGCTATATTTGTCAACATTTTTTTGAGAAATCAACCGCTGCAGTTGTTTGCTTTTTCGCCATGGCAAAGTAGCTACAGTGCGTTATTATTTTTGAAAAACGAATTTGCTATTCTCAAATTATAAAAGACAGGACAACATGTTTGGTCACAATTTTTTTTGAATTTTTTAATGGGAGTCGGACGAGACAACTTGTTTCGTTTGACAATTTATTTATTTATTATTTTATTTTTTGATCATAGAGTCAGATTCGTCTGGAGAAGAAAAAAAAAATCAAAAACCCGCTCGGACGAGACAAGGTGGCCCGTCTCAAGCAAAAAAGCTTGGGCATGTCTCGTCCAGGTATTCTGGGTGAGTTTAGGGGTAGGTTTAGTGGATTTAATTAGGTTTAGTGGGTGTTTAATTAGAGATTAGGTAATATTATATTATTTAATTTATTTAATTAACATATTTTAATAGTTAATCAGTAATTAATTAAATCTTAAAAAAAACAAACTCACGGACGAAACATCATGTCTCGTCTTTCTCAAAAATATAGCAAACAACCACTGCAGACGATTTCGCTATTCGCTTTTACTGTAGCTGTCATATTCTAAAAAATGAGAAACACCATTGTGGATGCTCTAAGTACTTGTTTGAATCCGGGTATATATGGATTTGTGCCTACCCCTCAAAGTGAATTTTTTCCCAATCTATCCCACTTTTTGAAAGTTTTTTCCAAACTGCCATACTTTTTAAAAAAATTCTCAAAACGCCGTACTCGCTTTCCGAAAAAGCGAGTTTGGATAAAGCCTCAGAAAGCGAATGCTCACACTCGCTTTCTGAAAAAGCGAGGGGATTTAGCGAGTGTGAGGCAGCATTCACATGTATTAGGATTATACAGTTTGGTCTTTATCTGCTTCACCTATATGTGTCCTTCTCAAGTGGGGCCTCTCCTCTTCGTTCAGGTATTATATTATTTTCCATCTCCCCTAGTTCTGAGATTCAAAATTGCTCGAAATTTAATTTGCGATCATCTTTGTGATTTGCAACATGGGTTTTCTTCTATTTTAATAATAGTCTCAAAGAAATATCAGAAAATAGTTCTCAAATGGTTAATATTTGGCATTCTTTGTTTTTTTTATAAAGAAAATTTAAAAAGGGGGCTGTAGTTTTACTAAGGTTATCATGCTTTCTTTTTTCCATTACTCATATTGATCTGTGACCCCTTTACAGTGCTTTCTATATGTGGACTGCAGTTTCTAGTTGTGGTAGGGTAAAAATGATCTGGGGCCCAACCAGGGCCCAGTACAGCTCTCGCTCAAAAATAAGAAAAACAACAAATCGGCTCGACCTCGGACCACTGCACGGTCGGCACCGAGCTTCAAGTTCACCCCCACAAACCTGGTCTCCTCGTATCCGACGAGTCTCAAGGGCCCTTGGCCTCCGATCCACGACAGCCCCACGGGCCGTCCGCCCAGTCTGGTAAAGAATGAAGATGACCTGGCACAACCTAGGCCATCCGATTCTCCCAGGGGCACAGGAGCCCCATGATTAGCCATGTCAGCTCCAAATACCACCGAGGGCTTTGCCACGTCAGCCCTATACCACTCTTGGCACTGCCACGTCAGCCCTAAAACCCCCTGGGCCTTCTGCCACGTTAGGCCCATGGGCTTTCGGGTTCAGACCTGGCCCCCAAGCGGATCCAAACCCGGTTGGAATTCCCTATAAATACCAGACCCTCACCCACCTTTTCAGGTAATCAATCTTTTGCCACCCAAATTTCCCTAGTTATTGCTACTCTCTCATAGAGACTGACTAGATCGTCTGAAGGTCCGCCACCGGGATAAACCCCGGTGTTTCAGGACCGTCTGCAGGTACTCGAGGAGGGGCAATCCGAGCCGACCCTCAAGCGCCGAAGCGAGCCTCCCGCTCGTCGTCCCGTGCCGCACTCTTCCCTCAATACAAATCGAGTCCGAACTCACACCTGGTGCATCCACACTGCGACCAAAAATAAACCGCATCAGGTTGGCGCCGTCTGTGGGAACCCTTTTTATCCGGTACGGACGACAGTCCGAGCCTCGCCACCGACGCTCTCCCTCGACCCAATCTCTCATGGCTCCCCGAGCCCGAAGATCAGCCCGTTCCGCTCAACCAGACGGGCCTCCTCCCGAGGGGGCCCTCGACGGAAGGCAAGCATCCAATAATCCGGGTGGAAACCCCGAACCCCAGCGAAGCGCTTCACACGTCGCCGAACCCGACCTTCGTCGAGTCATTCTGCACAGAAGGGCTAGCCAGGCCAGGGGAGGGACCGCTTCCAACTCGGCCCCGAACCATTCCAGGCCCGCGCAAGGAGATAGGCCGTCGGCACTAAGCCGCATCGGCCGAATTCCTACGCCCCGACCCAACCCTTCTGACCATGGTGCGGTCACCGGGGGCGAATTCAGAAGCTTCAGAGATGAAATCATGGAGGCACTCCATGGGGCGCCGAGGTCCGCGACTTATAGCCGACCCCTTCAAATGAGCGAAGGGAGGAGTCGCACTCGCGCGCCGACCCCCCCTCCTGAGCGCACAGACGAGGTGCTCCGACGCCTCCTAGAGATGGAGAATCGAATCGAGCACATCGGCGACAGGAATCCCAACCTAGTCCAAGGACGGGGGCCTTCTCGATCTCCATTCTCCGTCAACATCATAGAAGCGGAGATTCCCCGGAACTTCCGGCCTCCGCAGTTCGAGACTTACAACGGTGAGGGTGATCCAGCTGATCACATGGAGGGCTTCAAAACCCTCATGATGATTCACAGCGCTTCGGATCCCCTGCTGTGCCGAGCCTTCCCGGCCACACTCCGGGGTCCGGCCAGGGATTGGTTCTCCAAACTCTCTCCTGGCTCGATCTTCTCGTTCGACCAGTTGGAAGCCAGCTTCCTGGCCCACTTCATCACTAGCCGGAAGAGCGAAAGGACGAGCGCTTCCCTGCTCGACCTCAGTCAGAGGGAGGGGGAGTCGCTCCGTAACTTCGTCAAGAGGTTCACCACCGAGGCCAGATCCGTCTCTGCCCTCGACGCAGGAGTCGCCTCGGCAGCTTTCAGACACAATGTCCGCCACAGCCAGCTCAAGGTCTCCTTAGCAAAGAGGCCACCTCTGGACTTCCCTGACCTTCTCAACCGGGTCGAGAAGTATATACGAGCTGAAGAAGCTCTTAACCCAGAAGGCAGCAAAGAAGTCGTGGGGAAGGGCAAGCGCAGGGTCGATGAGGCCGAACCTGCCAAGAAAATAGCAAAGGAAGGGGTCGGCGCGAAGAGGGCACCTCCGGTCCCTCGCTTCGAAAGGTACACTCCCTTGACGCATAACGTGTCTGCCATCCTCTTAGAAATCGAGGATAAGGGTATTGTCCGACTACCTCCCCGATCAAACAACAACAAGAAGCGAGATCAGCGCTTCTACTGCCGTTTCCACAGAGATCATGGGCACGAAACCGACCAATGTTGGGCCCTGAAAGACGAGATTGAGGAACTCATCTCACGAGGGTACCTCCGAGAATTCACCAGAGAAGGCCCACGGGATCGGCGAGATGCTAGGAACGGGAGGCCTTCACCTCCGAACCCTACTCCGAACCGCATCCAGGGTCGGGATCCCGAACCCGAGGGAGCCACGGATACGCCATTCATCTTGCACTGTGTCCACAGGGGGCCAATGGGAGGAGAATCAAGTACTTCCCGAAAAGCCTTCATCCGAGAGGTGAATGCTGTCCAAGACAACCCCTCGCCCAAGATACAACCGGTGCCAGTCTCCTTCTCAGGAGAGGACCTCGAAGGCGTTCGCCTACCTCATTGCGATGCCCTCGTCATTGACCTCCACATGGCTAATTGTGAGGTTCGACGAATTCTCATCGACAACGGCAGCTCGGTAAATATTCTCTTCCTCGAAGCCTTCGAGAATCTCAAACTACCCAGAGGCAAGCTCAAGCCAGCCGGATACACCCTGCACGGGTTCTCTGGCGTCCCTGTCGTGATCGAAGGGATTGTTACTCTCGACGTCACCGCGGGATCGGCTCCTGTCATGAGGACCGAGTCCATGGACTTCATGGTGGTAAACGTCAAGGCGGCTTACAACGCCATACTTGGCCGACCCGGACTGTGCTCCCTTCAAGCGGTACCTTCGGCATACCATCTGAAACTTAAATTTCCCACCCTGCAAGGGGTCGGCATCGTCCGAGGTAGCCAGGAAGCAGTGCGGTCGTGCTACATGACCGCCGTCGGAGGAGGTGTGTTCCCCCTCGACACCGTTGAGCTCGAGCCCGAGAGGGACGGTCCCGCCCCAGAGCCTGTCGACGAGCTGGAGGAGGTCCCGTTCGGCGCCGAGGATGAATCAAAGTGGTTCCGGGTGAGCCGCTTGCTCCCCGAGGACTTGAAGCCAGGCATAATCGCCTGCATCCGCCGCAACGTTGATCTCTTCGCCTGGAAGCCCTCCGACATGCCCGGGATCTCCGAAGACTTGATTATGCATCGGTTGAGCGTCATTCCAGACTCTAAGCCGGTCGTCCAAAAGAGACGCAAAGTCGCACCGGAGAGGCAGCAAATTGTGAAGGCAGAGGTCGACAAACTCTTGTCGGCTCGATTTATTCAGGAGGTTAGCTACCCCGAGTGGTTGGCTAATGTCGTCATGGTGAAAAAGGCAACCGGGGGCTGGCGGATCTGTATCGACTTCACGGATCTAAATAAGGCATGTCCGAAAGATCCTTTCCCCCTCCCCCGCATCGACGCTTTGATCGACGCAACCTCGGGGCATGAGCTACTGTCCTTCATGGACGCATTCTCAGGGTACAATCAGATCCGGATGTTTCCACCGGACATCTCCAAGACCTCATTCGTCATCGACCAGGGTCTTTTCTGCTACCGCGTTATGCCCTTCGGGCTAAAGAACACCGGAGCCACATACCAACGGCTCGTCAACAGAATCTTCAAAGACCTGATCGGCCGCAACGTGGAAGTCTATGTCGAGGACATGCTCGTCAAGAGCCGGGCCGGGCCGGACCACGTCGCCGACCTCGAGGAAGCCTTCGGAGTCCTCCGGCATCACAACATGAGGCTCAACCCGGCTAAGTGCGCCTTCGGCGTCTCCACTGGGAAATTCCTGGGGTTCATCGTCAGCCAGCGCGGCATCGAGGCGAACCCCGAGAAAATCCAAGCTATTATTGACATGGCCCCACCCCGGAATGTCAAAGAAGTTCAGAGGCTCACAGGCCGGTTGGCTGCAATTGGCCGTTTCCTCTCCAAGTCGGGGGAGAAGTCTCTCCCCTTCTTCAAGGCTCTACGCGAAAAAGGGGGCTTCGAGTGGGGTACCCATCAACAAGAAGCCTTCGAACAGCTAAAGCAGTACCTCACCAACCCTCCTCTCCTTAGCAAGCCCGAGCTGGGCGAACCACTATGGCTCTACCTGTCCACCTCGGATAGCGCACTCAGTGTCGTCCTCGTCCGAGAGGAAGATAGGGTCCAGAGGCCATTGTACTATGTGAGCAAAGTTCTGCTCCCCGCCGAGACGAGGTACGCAAAGATAGAGAAGGTGGCCTATGCTTTGGTCATGGCAGCCCGGAAGCTTCGTCATTACTTCCGGGCCCACTCCGTCCAAGTACTAACTGACCAGCCCCTGAAGACTGTCCTTCATAAGCCCGAGAACTCCGGCCGCTTAGTCAAGTGGTCGATTGAGCTGAGTCAGTTCGACATCAGCTACCAGCCGAGGACGGCCATCAAAGGGCAGGCCCTCGCCGAGTTCATCACCGAGTGCACAGTCTCCGAGCAGCCGAGTACTGAGGCCTCGGATCCGACCTGGGAGGTCTTTGTCGATGGATCATCATGCGAAACGGGGAGCGGGGCTGGCATCATCCTTCGTGGCCCCGACCAATTCTTACTTTAATACTCCCTCCGCCTCAACTTTCCGGCCTCCAACAACGAGGCAGAATACGAGGCCATGATCGCAGGATTGACCCTAGCACGTCGAGTCGGAGCCAAGCAAATCCGGGCCTTCAGCGATTCTCAGCTCGTGGTCAATCAGATCACTGGAGAATACGATGCCCGCGATGATCGCATGGTGAAGTATTTGGCGGTGGTCCGGCGTCTCCTAGCGTCTTTCTGCCACTCCATAGTCATTCGAGTCCCTAGAGAGCAGAACGCTCAAGCAGACGCATTGTCAAAGCTCGCCTCTTCCTCCTTCGAGGGTCTCAACCAAACTGTACTCATTGAAATCCTCCTAAAGCCAAGTATCAACGACCAAGAGAAGGAGGCAATGTGTGTCCAAGACGGTGCCAGTCCAGACGACTGGACCACTCCCATCCGGAGATTCTTAGTCAGTGCCGAGCTTCCTGAAGACCGAGCCGAAGCTAGACGAGTCAGGGTCCGAGCTGAAAGGTTCGTCATGATTGATGACATCCTCTTCAAACGCTCATACACCTTGGCCGACGGCAAGCCATAGCTCCGCTGTCTCACCAACGACGAGGCCGGCTACGCGCTAAGAGATCTTCATGAAGGGATCGGCGGATGCCACATGGGGAGCAGGATGCTCGCCCGGAAGGCCCTGAATCAGGGGTACTATTGGCCGACCATGCTCCAAGACTCGCAAGACCTAGTCAAGAGGTGCGGCCCATGCCAAAGGTTCTCTCCTATCAAGAGGCTTCCTCAAGCCAATCTCCGATCCCTGGCTAGTCCTACCCCGTTCGCCATGTGGGGCATGGACCTTGTGGGCCCCTTCCCCATAGCGGTAGGGCAAAAGAAATTCTTGATAGTCGCCTTCGACTACTTCACCAAGTGGCTCGAAGCCGAGCCTCTGTCCAGCATCACCGAGCGTCAAGTGCAACAATTCTTTTGAAAGAACATCATTTGCCGGTTCGGAATTCCCCGGATCCTCGTTACAGACAACGGAACCCAATTCTAAGGTCAGAACTTCCAAACTTTCTGCGCGGACATCTGTATCCAGCAACGTTTCTCCGCTATTTGCCACCCTCAGTCCAACGGCCAAGCGGAGAACGCGAACAGGCAAATCATCGACGGACTCAAAAAGCGCCTCGACAGTTCCCCCAAAGGGCTTTGGGTCGAAAAACTGTCTAGCGTGCTATGGGCGTGCCGAACCACCAAGAGGATCCCCACGGGAGAGACGTCGTTCACCTTGACCTACGGGACGGAGGCATTCATCCCCGTCGAAGTCGGCTTGCCTTCTTCCCGTATCATGGCCTTCGACGAAGCTGACAATTCATCCGGCTTGAGGGCCAACCTGGACCTCGTCTCCGAAGTCAGAGAGAAATCCTCAATCCGGAGAAGCATCTACCAACAACGGATCGAGAAGTTTTACAACAAGAAGGTCCGCCCCACAGACATCAAGGCGGGAGACCTCGTGTTACGAAAACTGTCCGTCTCTGATCCAACCAAGAAGAGGAAATTGGCCCCCAACTGGGAAGGCCCATATCGTGTAGCCGAGGCTGTACGCCCTGGTACATACCGACTGGCCGATATGGACGGCCGGCCCATCGGCCGACCCTGGAACGCCGAGCACCTAATGAAGTTCCTAGAAGAGCGAACATAGGTTCTAGCTTGGCTAATGTATATATTATTTGTAAGCTTCCATGTGTAAAGGGTCATCTTGACGACCCTCCCTATCATGTATGAAAGAAATCTCTTTTTGTCAAACTCCAAATGCCTCGGCAGACCCGACCTAACGCCGGACAATGGGATCGGCACCCGAGTCTTCACTCTGGTATCGTCCCCAACGTCTCGATAGGTCCGACTCGGCTTCAGGCCAGGGAGTCTTCCCAACACTCCGCGCCGATCCCTCACGGATCGACAGGGCCGAACCGCACTCCCTTCATCATTCATTACACTATCAACCAGAGCAAAGAATGAAAAGAATTCCTTATTCATACTCCCTTATTAGTTCTGAGAAAACAAACAAAGACCGTTACAGGACCACTCCACTTATCTCAAACTAAAGGAAGCCGCCATCTTAGGACCCCTCGGGTCCGACGAATGGCGGGACCACTCCTACCGAACGGCTTGGAGCCCTCTCCTCATCATGATGGCCCTTCGGCTCAGCAACGGTCGACGCACCAGCCACGGAGCTCTGGGCATCAACTGGTCGCATACGCTCCAGCAGCAGCGCAGAGGGAACCCCCTCCGCTCGCCGACCCACTGAGGAAGATGTCGAGACACCCAGCATCGTCTTGTAACGGTGTATCTCCATCTCCTTCTCCACTATGACGTCACGAAGTAGCCTCTCAGAGGAGGGTCTCTGCACCGATGCACTCGACATGGTATATCCAAGTCCGACGCCTCCGAGGTCCCGATCCACCATCGCCCTCCTCAGCAGGCTTGCCTCCTCACTTAGGGCTTCAGACTTGTTCCTGTAATAATTGAAGGCCGCATCAGTGTCGCGAGCCCCCTTTCGGTAGCGAACCAAAGTGGCCTCCAGGGCCTCAACCTTGCTCCGGAGCCACGCCACGTCGGAACGACGGGGGTCCACCTCGGGAAGGGGAGTCGTAACCTACAAGAGAGCCAGCCCACTCAAAACACATAAGCAAGGAGGTTCGGAAAAATCCGAGGTCGAAACACTTGGCCAGTCAAAAATCCTCTTTTTTATAAATGAAGTTACTTCTTACAAAAAATGTGGTGGCCAGTCCGCGGTAGGCAACAATGGAGAAATGGAAAAAGAAAGACAAAACTATACAACTGATTTTCCCACCTCAGCATCGGCCGGGTTAACAGGGGGGTCGGCAGCTGGGTCGTCAACGGGCCCTTCTTCATTGGGGGTCTTCGGTGTCCCCTCGATCTCCATGTCATAGTCAAAGTTGGACAGGTCGACGGTCGGGTAGAAGTGCCTCACATGACTGAGGGCCTTCGCATAGCACTCGTCCTGGGCTTTGATCACAGGAGCTGACCCGTCTCCGTCAACTCATCCTTCTCCTTGGCGAACCTCTTCTTCTGAGCCGCCATCTCCTTCGCCCATTCCTCCTTCTCCTTGTCGAACGCCGTCTTCATCTCCTGCTCCCTCTTATGCGAGCCTTCGAGCTCTATCTTCATCTCCTTCATCTCCTGCACGGCCTTGTCAGCCCGGTCTTGCTCCCGCTTCAAGGCCGCCTCATAAAGGCCCCTCATGTGGGCCCCCTGCACGGTCGCCTGCAATAACCAAGCACTACTAAGAAAACCTCCCTTACGAAGTAATCACAAGGCAAGAGGGTTCGACAGACTTACCAGCACATTAGCCTGTGTGAGGCGAGTGTACGCCTCCTCCAGGGTCTCGGCATTCATCTTCGAACGATCCCGAGGGGTCGCCAGCTTACTAGCCACCTTGACGGCCTGGCGCCCTCGGGTCAGGCAGTCACCCTCGCGGATCGACCAACTCGGCACCCACGGTCGCCGAAGCCTCTCCTCTACCTCTGGATCCACCAGGGGACCCTTCCCCTTATCAAGATCGGCTGCCTTGCCCTGGTCCGAGCCCCCCTGAACCGCCACGTCCTTGCCCGTCTCCGAGCGAGTCCTTTTGGCCCTCGGCTGAACTGGGGTATCGGAGACCACCTGAGACGACCCCCTCGTCTTCATTGTGTCCCCATTCTTCTCGGCCTTCTCCTTCTTCATGGCGAGCCTCTTTGCCTTGATTGACTCTGGGTCCATATCTGCAAAAAGACCCATTAAGGACAATGAGCGCAAATGAACAAGAAGATTGAGAGAAAAGAAACAACTACATACAAATAACGGCCGGGCTCAGTCCGACGCTCGCCAAGTGACCCTCGGTCACCTTCGTCCAACTGATACTGTGCGACAGACGAAGACGCTCAACAAACCCCCACTCCTCAGCCGTCAGGTCCCTCGGCCTCGGCGTTTTATAGCTCGGCTTAGAGTGGTTCCATCGAGTAGGGATGTTCCAAGGTTCCTCACTCCGGATCACCAGATATTTTTTCTTCCACTCCTTGAAGGAATCCGGGTGACCGTGAACGACCTTCCCCTTACTCCGAGGCGAGATGTAGTAAACACCCTCAGCCGACGAACTAATCTTCAACATCGCTCGGAATACGTTCAACCGAAGGGGCACCCTTTGCTCCTCGCACAACAGCACGAAGCAAATGATCTGCTTCCAGGAGTTCGGCCCATACTGCATCGGTGCCAGAGACGCCCAATTCAACACATCCCGAACAAACGGGTGGACTGGTAGCCTCAGTCCAGAGATGAAGGCGTCCACGGGAAAGACGCAATACCAATCAGGCAGGGGGTCGGTCGGGCAAAGGGTAGAGCTCGGTAGCCGGACCCTATGTGATACGCCAACTACAAAACCTCCAGGTCATCGGCCTCCAAGGCGGACGGTAGCGTGTCCATCTTCACCCTCTTCCGGCTCGGCGAAGAAGGCTGGACCCCAAAAAGCTCCTGGTCGGAAAGGTCGTCAGGGTACCGACGGAATTGCTTCGGTTGTACGGGCGACCCTGTCATTAAATTGCAGAAAACAGGCGCCTGGCTCGAGCCACCGACCCTCGACCCCTTCTTCCTCGGAACGTTCTTCTTCTTGGTTTTTTCCGGTGAGGGCGTAGATAATCGCACTAAACCGGTCGGTGTGGAGCTCGATCCCGCGCCCTGACCTGTGGATCTTCCCCCCTCGCCTCCTATCCGAGCCCCGGTGGCTTCACCCTCACCTGGGCCACCCTCCTCTTCAGAAGTCGACTCTAGAGTCTTGACTTCGTCCGAACTGCCGCTTACCTCCTCAGACTCACTACTCTCCACCACGAAAGGTTTCCGAGAGCGCAACGGCCTTACATTATACACCGGCTCCTCCTCACAGACTGGTTCCTCCCACGAAGTCGATCTTGAGGCGGGTTTCCCTTCCCCCTCTGACGTGGACGCGGACGAGCCAGACTGAGCCCTATCCATCTGTGCCTAACAAAAGAAACTTACAAACTAACCTTTTGAATGCCTCGGACTGACGAGCCGATGCTGCTAAAACAATCAAAACCGAGCGCAGAAGTGTTTGATTTCTTTTTAAAGAGGACAACGGGAGAGAAATAAGTAGAAATGAAGGAGGGGGGGAGATATTTATAGAGAGAGAGGCGACGCCACGAATTTTGCATTACTGTTCCTCGAGTATCACGCGCCTGCCACCAATGGAATCACGCCACGTCATCCTCGAAACTGGTGCTGCTGACGTCACCTAGCGCCGGTTGGAGACCACACGAAGGTCGGTTCGGATGAAATGTTCGGCGGAGAAAATATTTTACTAAAGATTTAAGGCTCCAGGGTTCGGTCGGCCCACCTCTCGCCCGCGAACAACTCGGGGCTTACGGCCTCGGCAGCCGAAACCCCGAATTGTTCCCGGATGGGAGAAATGCCACCATCGCCTGCGCCCCGGGCTCTAGGGCTCGGTCGGCTCCCCTCTCACCCACGAACAGCTCGGGGCTTACGGCCTCTGCAGCCGAAACCCCGAACAGTTCGAGGGTGGGAGAAAAGCCACCATCGCCTGGAACCCTATCGGAGAAAGATCGGCCCACCTCCAATCTCTAACTCCCGTGGGCTGGCCAACCAACGGAAGCCGTCAGCACCAGAAGAAAGATAAAGATCAGAGACGACCAATCTATCCGAGGCTCCTCAGCCCCAGGGTCGGAATTCGGTTGATACCCCTCCCGTCTGGATCTTTCTCGGGCGAACAGCCGTGTCAGGGCCGTCCGACCCGAAAAAGGATCTAGACGGCAAAGTCACCACCAGTCCGAGGCACAACCAGGGTTAAAATTTTGCAAGAGACAGACGTCCGTCGAAGCAGACACCTCTGATGGCCAGTGGACCACCCTTGCTGTGATCAAACCTGCTAAGGGGAGAGGGGTATTTATAGCCTCCCCCATAGACCTGCCAGTATAACATCGGGAAAGCCAAACGACGGAAGCCTAAGCGCTGTGCATTTATTAGGCGGTGCCATTAATGCTCCTAGGAAATTGGAACATCTGCACAGATCCCGGAGCGCCTTCAATGCTCCGCAAAGACAGCAGACCGCCCCGCTTAATCCTTCTAAGGCGCAACGGTTCGCCATCACCCTTGCCGACCCATAATCCCTCGCCAGCGCGAGGTTCGGTCCCGCACCAGGGAACTCTTCTCAGGAAGACACAAAGGCTCGCCATCATCCTTGCCGACCCATAATCCATCGCCAACGCGAGGTTCGGTCTCGCACCAGGGTACTCTTCTCCGGAAGACACAACGGCTCGCCATCACCCTTGCCGGTCCATAATCTCTCGCCAACTCGAGGTTCGGTCTCGCACCAGGGAACTCTTCTCAGGAAGACACAAAGGCTCGTCATCACCCATGCCGACCCATAATCCCTCGCCAGCGCGAGGTTCGGTCTCGCACCAGGGTACTCTTCTCCGGAAGACGCAACGGCTCGCCATCACCCTTGCCGGCCCATAATCCCTCGCCAGCTCGAGGTTCGGTCTCGCACCAGGGAACTCTTCTCAGGAAGATACAAAGGCTCGCCATCACCCTTGCCGACCCATAATTCCTCGCCAGCGCGAGGTTCGGTCTCGCACCAGGGTACTCTTCTCCGGAAGACGCAACGGCTCGCCATCACCCTTGCCGGCCCATAATCCCTCGCCAGCTCGAGGTTCGGTTCCGCACCAGGGAACTCCTCTCAGGAAGACACAAAGGCTCGCCATCACCCTTGCCGACCCATAATCCCTCGCCAGCGCGAGGTTCGGTCTCGCACCAGGGTACTCTTCTCCGGAAGACGCAACGGCTCGCCATCACCCTTGCCGACCCATAATCCCTCGCCAGCTCGAGGTTCGGTCTCGCACCAGGGAACTCTTCTCAGGAAGACACAAAGGCTCACCATCACTCTTGCCGACCCATAATCCCTCGCCAGTGCGAGGTTCGGTCTCGCACCAGGGTACTCTTCTCCGGAAGACGCAACGGCTCGCCATCACCCTTGCCGGCCCATAATCCCTCGCCAGCTCGAGGTTCGGTCTCGCACCAGGGAACTCTTCTCAGGAAGATACAAAGGCTCGCCATCACCCTTGCCGACCCATAATACCTCGCCAGCGCGAGGTTCGGTCTCGCACCAGGGTACTCTTCTCCGGAAGACGCAACGGCTCGCCATCACCCTTGCCGGCCCATAATCCCTTGCCAGCTCGGGGTTCGGTCTCGCACCAGGGAACTCTTCTCAGGAAGATACAAAGGCTCGCCATCACCCTTGCCGGCCCATAATCCCTCGCCAGTGCGAGGTTCGGTCTCGCACCAGGGTACTCTTCTCCGGAAGACGCAACGGCTCGCCATCACCCTTGCCGGCCTATAATCCCTCACCAGCTCGAGGTTCGGTCTCGCACCAGGGAACTCTTCTCAGGAAGATACAAAGGCTCGCCATCACACTTGCCGACCCATAATCCCTCGCCAGCACAAGGTTCGGTCTCGCACCAGGGTACTCTTCTCCGGAAGACACAACGGCTCGCCATCACCCTTGCCGGCCCATGATCCTTCGCCAGCTCGAGGTTCGGTCTAGCACCAGAGTAATCTTCTCAGGAAGGCCCAGCAATTCGCCATCCCATTTCCACGACCATAAACACTCCTCCACGGCTAACTCCCGCACACCCGCAGGAGTGGGGGGCTTGTGTGGTAGGGTAAAAATGACCTGGGGCCCAACCAGGGCCCAGTACAGCTCTCGCTCAAAAATAAAAAAAAACAACAAATCAGCTCGGCCTCGGACCACTGCACGGTCGGCACCGAGCTTCAAGTTCACCCCCACAAACCTGGTCTCCTCGTATCCGACGAGTCTCGAGGGCCCTCGGCCTCCAATCCACGACAGCCCCACGGGTCGTCCGCCCAGCCTGGTAAAGAATGAAGATCACCTGGCACAACCTAGGCCATCCGATTCTCCCAGGGGCACAGGAGTCCCATGATCAGCCATGTCAGCTCCAAATACCACCGAGAGCTTTGCCACGTCAGCCCTATATCACTCTTGGCACTGCCACGTCAGCCCTAAAACCCCCTGGGCCTTCTGCCACGTCAGGCCCATGGGCTTTCGGGTTCAGACCCAGCCCCCAAGCGGATCCAAACCCGGTTGGAATTCCCTATAAATACCAGACCCTCACCCACCTTTTCAGGTAATCAATCTTTTGCCACCCAAATTTTCTTTAGTTATTGCTACTCTCTCACAGAGACTGACTAGATCATCGGAGGGTCTGCCACCGGGATAAACCTCGGTGTTTCAGGACCGTCTGCAGGTACTCGAGGAGGGGCAATCCGAGCCGACCCTCAAGCGCCGAAGCGAGCCTCCCGCTCGTCGTCCCGTGCCGCACTCTTCCCTCAATACAAATCGAGTCCGAACTCACACCTGGTGCATCCACACTGCGACCAAAAACAAACCGCATCACTAGTGTACCTGTAAGTCAAAGGATCGATCTTTATTGCATCTATGTGTTATTAACATATTTCAATTTCCACATGTAGATACTCAATTTCAGCTAAATTATCTCTTCAAATTTTGCAGATTGGTGCTTGGTGGATGGATTCTGGTTACGGGGACATTCATTTTGTGTGGTATTTTCCTTCTTCTACATAAGTAAGTGCTACCTTTATGAAATGGAAACAGCCTCTAATTTGTCAAGTATGTTTCGTATTTGCAAAGTGTTGGTATAGTTCTGTTAGCTTTGTGCTTCACCTAGTTTTTTCAAAATTTAGGACTTTTTAACACTTGCTTTTTGTGGCCGTCCCTTAGGGAGCCCTCCTCTGTTGGTATGCTGTCTTTTTTGTGTTTTTATTTTTGCGCTGTGGGGAGTTTGTTCATTGGTGTACTCCTCTTTTCACTTGTTCCCAGTCGGGACTGTTGATTTTTTGGGCCCCTGATTGGGTTTAACTCAGTCTTGGCTGTGTATTTTGGTGGTTCTCAGTGATGATATTGGCTACTTGCTGCTTGTTCTTTGTTCTCTGTGATCTTCTCTCCTTATGGTTTGTGGTTTCTTCTATGTTATGGTTATGGCTGGTTGGGGTGGGTTTTGCCCAGTGCTGTTGCTTGGGTGTGGCTCTGTTGCCATGGCTTTTCTTTTGTGGCTCTCGACTTGTTTACTGAATTGCAGCAAGTGAGGAGGCGCGAGCCTCTTGTGGGTGGTGTCTGTGGTGCTGTGAGGAGGCAGATTTGGTGTTAGCACCATGTTCGTCTGGTGTTTTTCTGGTTCTGTGTTTGGGGTTATGCCTACCGTGTTTGTTACGGAGGGGCATTCCTCGATGTTGTTTGCAGTGAGAGGCTTCGATCATCACTTGGTTGGTGTTCCCTTTCTTGTTGCTGTCCGTGGGTTACACCGTACGTTCTCTTTCGGAGTGTTGAACGGGGACGTCGCTGTGTTTCCACCGGCGGGCTTTCCTGGGTTGCGGCTATTGTGGGCGGAGGGAGTGTTTCATTGGTTTCTTCCTCCGAGCCTGTCGGTGTTCCGGGTCTCCTTGCTGCGCTTCTTGTGGCATCGTCTGTGTTGTTTGTCTTGGGTTTTACTGGTCCTTTGGCTTTTTGTTGATTAGCTTCGGCTTTTCTGTTGTGGTTATCTCTTGGTTGTATTTTTGTTTTTCTTACTTTTACTTTTTTGTAAAATTGATCCGTTGTATGCTACTCTTTTTTTAATTATATTGATTTTTCGGGCTGGAGCCGTAAGGCTCTATCCATCATATAAAAAATACACTCACTTTTTCAAAAAGCGAGTGTGGGATAAATTCTCTCGCTTTTTGAGAAAGCGAGTGTGGGCAAGTGAAAACCAAAGCCTCACACTCGCTTTTTAAATCCCCTCACTTTTTGAGAAAACGAGTATGGGCAAGTGAAAACCAAAGCCTCACACTCGCTTTCTGAAAAAGTGATGGGGTTTTACCCATACTCGCTTTTTCAGAAAGCGAGTAGGGCATTTTGAAATTTTTTTAAAAAAGTATGGCAGTTTGGGAAAATTTTCAAAAAGTGGGACAGTTTGGGAAAAAATTCCCTCCGAGTCCAGGGATTGATCTTTTTCCGTATTGACCCATTTTTTGAAAATATTGACCAAACTGACCCACTCGCAAAAATATTTATCCAACTGACCAATTTTAGACACGTCGGCATAAAACGCTATCGAGGGCATAGGTTAATTCTGTACTGTTTCCAATAGAGGCATCAGTTAAAACCTTTTTTTTAGCATGCCGCTGTTTGGAGTAACGACAACAGTAAATTTTTATACGAGTGTGAACATTCTGACTTGGAAAAAAAATTCAAGTGCTGAAACAACTTATAAAGGATGTCATTATCTCCAAGGACGACATTCGCATTACTGGTGCCGTTGTTGGAAATAACAGCATCAGTTATAATACTCATTAAATATAAATGTTGGTCCCTTCTTCTCCTTCCCCTTTCATTTTAGATTTTTTCTCACTCCCCCGAAACCCCAAAACCCTAGATCTCAATCTTCACCAGAGAGAACCTTGCTAAAAGACAACCTCAGATAACAACAAACTGCGGATTCTGTAACACACATACGGAGACTCTGAATCACCTTTTCATTCACTGTCAAAGGAGTAAGGCAACTATGGTAGAGGTATTAAGGGCCTTAGGAACAAGTGACTACCCCAGCGAATACGAGGATTTGTGGATTAGCCCCAAATTTGCCTCGGTTCGCCACGAAATGAAGGATGCTTGGTACATTACCATTGCGGCAACTACTTGGGTGTTATGGCTAGATAGAAATAATTTCTATTTTCGTGCTTCATGTAATAGTATTTCTGGTAATCTTACTCATATCATGCATCTTATTTTTTTTTGGGCCACAGCTGCTGCCACAGGGGCAAGAGGGAGGATTGCCAGAGTCTTCCAGGTGGAAGAATTTGATGATGAGGAGGTAGAGTTTGGACCGACACTGGATTGAGGGATAGGCGCCCCTTTTGCTCACATGATACACAGGGCTCCCACAGGCCGCATCTACCTTTACTTTGCCTTCTGTTTCGGACTATTGTACTTTTGGTTGTACTTTGTAGGGATGGCTGGACCCACCCCCCAGGATTTTGTTGGGGGGTTATGTTTTATTTTCTGCACTGTACTTTTGTATTTTCCCCGGTTCACTGGGGTTGTTTTATTAACTTCTTATTATAAATGAAACAGGGTGGCGTTATTCCACCTTTAACCTCAAAAAAAAAAGTGCTCTTTTATATCCCAATCAAATTCATAAAATATCCATCCATAAAAGCCTAATTGTGATTCCCTCATATTTCCGTTCACTTCTATATTTGGTGTTGATTTCTTCTATAGCTCTTCTAAAATTCGAAGTTGTGGTATATATTCGAAAACCCTAATTTTCTTTCAAAATATTCTCTTTGATGATTGAGAGTTATACTGTTATTATAGTATATGAGATGTTGAGGAGATTGATCTAAGTAGTAGTATGAATGGATTCATGTAGTTTATGTATACTATAATTGACAATGTTGTAAATTAGACCACTACGAAAAAATGGTATATACTAGAATTGCTATATTTTTAATAATTATATTGATAGTTGTGTATGTATGAATGGATGTTCATATGAGATTTTTTTATATAGATAATTATGTACTGTGGAGATGTTGTAGTAATAATTGTTATGAGTAGTAGTTCGATAAGAGTATTGAGAAATTATTGTTATCTTCACACATTGTTTATTAATTTTGTTGAGGAAACATGGCTTATTAATTTGAGAATCTTGACACAACGTTTATTAATATTGTTGTTGACACATGATTTTTTGATGTTTACAAAGAAATGGATGCTAGTCAACCATCTTCTTCTCATGCCGTGGGTGCATCATCTTCAGCCGCACAAAAAGAAAATCCGGGTCCATTAGAGCCAACGTTACTCTATTTACAAGAAGATCATAGATCTCTGGCAGTGTGGAAGGGAGAGATAAAGAATATGAGTTTCCGAATGCACACGATATTGCCGATGCACCCTCGTATACACAACTACTTGGTAAATTGTGGATTCTATAGAATGTCCATGTTGGCCAAAGTTAAATGCGACCATTCATTACTTACCGCTCTTGTGGACTGATGGGAGCTAGAATCACACACATTCCACCTGCCCGTTGGTGAGATGACGGTCACATTACAAGATACATCCATCAAATCGGGTCTTCTAATCGATGGGGTGGCCCTGACTGAAAACCTCCGGTTTAATAAAGTAGTGTTGGTTAGAAATAACCTTGGGAGGGAGGTTGAAGAAGACAACAAAGGTGTATTCATCGGCGAATCAATCCGACATTCGTGGCTCTTTACAGTGTTCAATAATAGTTTGGGAGAGGAGCCGACCGACTTTGAAATTCAATGTTACACGTGGGCATATCTTGTGTCAATGATCAGAGGTATTCTCTTTCCCAATTCTTCAGGTGATGTAGTCCATCTAATGCACATTCCCTTGATTGCCGACATACATAGAGCAGGCCGATATAGTTGGTAAAGTGTGGCGTTGACTTCACTTTACCGTGCCTTGTGCAATTGTTCAATGGGGTCGATACAAATGACAAGGCCGATGGGGATATTACAAATATAGTGTTGGGAATGAATGCACCTCGGGCGGCCCCGAGCAACAGTTCTTTCAAATAATTGGAGAGCTGTTGAGGGGAATGTAGTGATGATGGCTCATTTAGGTGTGTATTGGACCGGTAGCCTCACGTGGAGAGATAACCCACATTGTGTGTTGACGTTTTATAAGGATGAGCTGATCAACTCTGGGAAGAGTACGCCAATTGAACATCGTACATGGTCGAAAGGCTACAACAGCTACCCCCACTTTGCACGACACACAATCAACTTTGGAAGGCACGAGCTCCACTTATAAATTTTTCTGTCGTGGACTCCTATTACCCCGATCAAGTTCTCCGACAATTCATTGCACAACAATTTATTCCGGAGAACCGAATGTACGACCGAAGACTTCACAGCAATACTGATCAAGGTCGATTACTGACTATAGATTGGGTCATCACCACCGTTCTCATGTAACAATGTAGACTGAGAGAAATTATGATTTGGTACCATACGAAGGGTGCAAGAATCTTACATGATGTGGTACCGTCGTGTTACACGTTTGGTTATTGCTCCACGATCGGCTATTCTGGGAGGTATCCAAATACCGATCCCGAAGCACCAAGTCGAACCACAACCGGCATATTCCACTTCGCAACCTATGTATCAACCAAAGGCATCCTCGTACCAACTCATAGTAAGTTTATGCTTTTGTTAACAATTATTGTTTTAAAGTATTCGTAGACATTTTGCTTATACTTGTTCAACATATTTTGGAACACTTCTTCTATTATATTTTATTGGTGTTGTAGATTGACAACACATGAGATGTTGCGAGAAAATGTGCTCGTGTGTTGAAAAGCAATGCTTCGAAAGCATGCAAGGATATAGCTCGAGAGATTCTCCATCCGTGTCGTGTATCACTTGAAGAGGTTTGCAATGACGTGGCCTTCAATGCTCTTTTAGCATCAATAGAAGCTACAACTCAACCACCCCGGCCAAGTACTAAAGGAGCTCAACCTTCCCTACCACCACGAAGACAAGCTCAACCTCCCTCACCACCACCAAGACAAGCTCAATCTCCCCCCACCATCATCATCTTCACATGGGCAATGGTGGAAGGGTGTCAGGATGCCATGTGCGGGTTCTCAATTATCATCACGAAAGATTGTAGAAGAGGAAGCTAAGCATGAAGAATAGGTTGGCCAAGATATACCTGTGACTCAAGAAATTGTTGAACGTAGGTGGAGAGTTTCATCTAGGAAGATGAGGCAACTGTAACAACCCGTACTTAAGTGGATATATATAATATTATATAGAAATATATAATAGTATATATATATATATATAATAAAAATAAAAATAAAAATAAAAATGAGTGAGAGAAAATGTGGTTGGTTGTTGGCCTATGGAGTTTCTATAGGGAGCTTGGATTATTGGTTTGGTGATGTGGCCTATAAGAAGTGCCTAACTCCCTATGGGGCATAGACTTTAATATATGAATTAATGAATGGAAATGAGAAGATGGGAGTGTGCTGCATGGAAGGTGACGTGCTAGGCTTGGGGATAGTCCCACATCGCCAAGGTTAAGGAAGAGTGTGTATGTATATAGGATTTACCAAATGAGAAAGGTCACCTATAGGGTTAACCCACATTTTGATGGTGCATATGGTGGGCGTGGCTCGAGTTTTATGTCCGTTATTTTGCATGTGAGCACGTGTGGCCGCGTGCACAGCTGAGCCGGGCTTGGGGCATTACAAAATGGTATCAGAGCCGATTCTCGACACCGAGTGTGTGCAAGATGTATGCCTAAGATGGAGCGAGGTTGGTACATGTTGCCCGGGTAGGGGACTGTACAACTAGCAGAATCAGTGTAATCCTCTCCACATCAGCTAGAAAGGCGGTCCTGTATTAGCTTGTGGGTTCCGGGCTCAGCAAGGACGCTGAGTTCTTAAGGAGGGGTGTGTGTAACACCCCGTACTTAAGCGGATATATATATATATATTTCTATTATAAAAGCCATAATAAATCTGTCCAGAGCAAATCTGGACCGTAATATATATATATATATATATAGGGAAAGGATCCGTTGCACACTACTTTAGTGCTCACCGCGTGAACACTACGCCTTCGGGCGTTCATATCGAAAATCCGAACCGTTCACATTGATCTACACATCTAAATTAGTCTAAATATGTAAAATCAAATTATTTGAAATTCATTTGCCCATCCATCATGTGACTATAAAAACAATGAATTTCAGCCATACAATTTTGTAACACTTCAGTGAATGGGCAAATAAATTTCAAATGATTTGATTTTACATATTTAGACTAATTTAGATGTGTAGATCAATGTGAACGGTTCGGATTTTCGATATGAACGCCCGAAGGCGTAGTGTTCACGCGGTGAGCACCAAAGTAGTGTGCAACGGATCCTTTCTTTATATATATATATATATATATATATATATATATATATTTCTATTATAAAAGCCATAATAAATCTGTCTAGAGTAAATCTGGACCGTAGATCGAATCTGATTGATTATATGTGAGGCTTAATCATAGCCATACATCCTATATACAATTCCAACCTCTTCCTTATCAAAAATCCCGATCTCTCTCAATTTCTCCAAACCCTAACCCTAACCCCAATTCCACACCCAATCCTAAATGTGAGAATCACTCCAGATAATCCACCCCCCAAATAATCCTAGCCTTCAGAAAAACCCTAGCCTAATCTCGATCTCCGTTCTCCCCCAAATCGAAACCCTTACCTCCTCTCACTCTTTCTGCCCTCTCAGCCGTTCTCCCCTGCCCCCGACGCTCCTTCCCACCGTGAGACTGAAGGGAGGCCCTGACATCAGACACGCCCGTTCCCTTCCCGCGACGTCATTCGACGCCCCCAAATCCACCCTAGACTTCCTCCCCACGGCTGTACTTCTCGCTCGACACCCGTGACACATCAAAAGCTCCTTCCCAACTTCCTCCTCGACTTCTAGACTTCAACCATAGACTTTTTCCCGAACTTCTCGCTCTAATTGAGGTATGAAACTCTAACATAAGATTCAGTGGGTTTACAGGGTTTTTTGATTATATTAATTTGGGTCGAATCGATTGGACTTTAAACGCCAAATCCTAACTCAGATGAGGGGAATGTGGGGAGAAGGGTTACTGTCGAAATTATGGTGCTTTATGTTATTTTGTGTTTGTGATTTAAGTTGATAGAAAGAAGGACGAATTGAAGTAGAGAGCAAAATTTAGAGTGGATTTCAAATATATAAACAAGTTCAAAAATTTAGAGTGGATTTCAAAACAAAAATAAAAAATCGGGTGCATAATTTTAGTCGTCTCTGAATGGAGTATGGTAGGTGGTCATATTTAGATCTCTCCATTGCCATGAATAAGGGCCACATCTTGGTTTTCGGCCTAAATGCAAACCAATTCAGTGGGGATGCTTAAGATTATTCAGGTCTATATTTATATTCAGGTTACTTCACATTTTCAGAGCTTGATTGTAATATAATGTTTTTTCTTCATGAACAAAATTGGTGTCCTATGGATCATGAAAATAACCGTTATTTTAATTGACTGCGCAAGGTTCGTAAATTCCTTATAACGTATATATGAAATAAAGCCTATTGATAATGGTAATGGGCGACTTTTTCATTGTTTTTTTTTTTAAAAAAAATCTTGGTCTTTAGTCCTTTACTCCTTTTAGTCATATACTCTGTTTAGATAGCAGAGTGTATTTTCTATCAATTTGTATTAGTGAACTTCCAACAGCCAAAACCCTGCTCCAACACAAACCTCAACTGACTACTGCCATCCTCATACCCACGTGAGAATGAAGTTATCACCAGGGCAAGAACTAAAACTGTGTATATGCATGCACATAAAATAATAGCAATTTCTTCTTCCTTTTTTTATTGTTATTGGTATATACGAGTTCACTACCCAGCGATTATAATTTGGTTCGCTATTCTCTCTTTTACATTGATTGGCATCAAATTCCATGTGTGAATTTTTCCTCATACCAGTGTGACAAGGAACTATTTTGAGAACCTGGTGCGTGCATTAGAGACTGGATTGAAGGATGTGGGGTATGATTTACTTGGAGATATCTATTAAACTTGCTTGTTTCGGAAAAATAAAAAAGGCCTTTTCTTTCTTTCTATATTTATATATCTCTCAATTAACATATGATCACTATTAGGTAATCTATCTCATGGTTACACTACCTGCTAAGAAGTAATTTTTCAAAACCATGATCGTTTCAGTGACCAAATGCTATTTTTTCTGTATTTTTTCAGGTATATTTATATTGGCGAAGAAGCTCGATTGGAGATTTGGCAAACATATTTCTAGTTGATGAAGAAATACTAAATATGCCTAACGAAGCAAAAAAGAAGGGATCATACTGAAGTTCAAAGGTGAGAGATAACTACTACTTGCCTAATTTCCTCCCCTAATAATTGAAGTAGAAACTTCATGCTTGCCTACTACAAATAGGAACCCCAAGACGGAGTGAGGTGTTATAATAGCATTTATTTAATGAAATGTAATGGTAGTGGGGTGTGTTCTAATAGCATTGTTTTGTTCTACTGATGTGTTCTAACACATACTAAACATACATGAAGCGATAGCAACAGCAACAAATAATCAAACAACCTAGCAAAGGAAGTTGAATGCTTAGACAAATATACAAAGAAACTCCTTAGTGTTGATTTAGTAGCACACACCATCTCACTAGGCACAGAAGCCAATCAAACTCAGTCTGCAAGCATCTAGAAAAGGCAAGTAGCAATCACAGGCAAGAAGAAAGATATACACACAAAAACTATCCGAAACAAAACCCATCATTAATATATGAGTGAGAAGAGAGCCTGAAATGGAATTCCCATAGTTCACTCCAAGCAGTCCGGATGGGTTGAACACTAGGACATTCAAGAAATATGTCTCTCATTTTCAGTCAGTTTTTCTATCTCACATAGTTAGCGGAAGGTTGCAATTCTCTGGAAAACTCAGCAATGCATTGACAAAATTGCATACCATCAAGGCTAGATCAGTGAGATGAATTGACTTCTCAGTTTCCATCCTATTTAGGAAGAGTTCAACCATTCTTTAGATCTAATGGATTTGTTCTATAAATCAGTCAAGATAGGCAAAATCCAAATTGGATAACCCAGCATAGGATTGTAAAATACCATAAAAATATTTCCTTTGGAGGCCAATGTTGGAGAGCATGGATGGTTTTCTAAAATCGTATGGCAAGGGCCCAATTTATTCATACTTGGATGACAAAAGAGGTAGATTTAAAGGCATAAGGTCAGGTTGTGATTGATTTTGTTTTCTTTTCCTTTTTCTTATGAAATCAGTATACAAAGTCTCAAGAGAGAGTTTTTTTGGTAAACAAGTTTCAATGTTTGTAATAGTGAATTGTTTTAGTTGCTCATTATATTTTTGTAATAAATTTTCTTTTTTAAAAAGGTAGGGAAACTGAAAATTTTGTACTTATGTCATAACTTAGTTTCATACTCTTCATGTTAGCCATCCTATATTTTTATACTCTTCATATTGGGAATGTTGATTGCCTATGCACCCTGTCATATACACTTTACAAGTTTCTTGACCTATCACTTTGCATTAGATGTAGTCAATCTTTACTTGGAGCTTACAAAGCATTCAAAAAGTATCCGAGAAGATCTTTCTTATCTTGCAGGTTATAACATGGCTAGAGGATGGGATACATGTCCCTTAAGGAGGCTAGAAAGCTGCTGGTATTGAGATCTTGCAGACCTCCAAATGCATACAACAAGCTCGGTGTCTATTTGGTACAAGATTAGCTTATATTTCATGTTTATATCACATTTTTCACACATTTAGTGTTATTGGTACTTTATGTCATTATCAATGGAATTGTGGTATCTTTTACTAACAATGGAATGGTAGTACTTAAACTACACATCGAGTTATTAATAGAACACAAAATGAAATTCTTAGATCATAAAGGATACAGATCTAAGATATGCTTCACAACTTTTTTCAGAAAGAAGAAATTTTCCAATGTCATTTCATAGCTACATGGGACAATAAAAGAAGAAAGGGATTTCTCTCTATTCACAGGGAAACTACCTAATTTAGAAATTCCATGCACAATAAAGTGAGATAGTTGTTCAATAGTCCAAACTGTGTTAAAATATTACAGGAATTAGTTTAACATGTCTAGATCACTAATTTTTAAGGATCGGGATCGCCATATTCTTGATGGCCTTCAAGAAAATTCTCATATCGTTTATATTTCACCACTGACAATTTTAAGTGGTGGAACTGTAGCTTAATACTAATATATTCTGGATATGTTAATCACGAACCCCACATGTACTCTGTATGTTCATATTCATGTTTATGTATATTTTTTTGGATTGTCGTATTAGCCATATTTTTACATTACAAGTGCATTGCCTGAATACGGGTTGTTTGTATGTGGATCTGCTTTATTGCCTGACAGTATTTTTGAAAAAATTCTGCAAATCCCATTTCAGCCTGGACTTTCAAAAGGGGATCTGCGTAAGACATTAAAATCAAGTTTGTCAGGAGTATGTCCCTTGCATAAAGAATCTCATCCGCTTACTTTTGAGTCTACTTTAATTTACACTTTGAAGCATTCATCCTTTTTCCGTGGACAGGTTGACAAGACCATATATGCCATGTATAAGAAGTTACAGAAAAATTTAACTTCGGGAGAGCTGGTGCCTACTTTATGGAAGAAATGCAAGGTATATTATCAAGTATTATTAGAAATCTTCACTATGTTCAACACACATCTTGTGCAGTTTCTGTTCTTCTCTTGCATGTTTGCCAAGAATTGTATTCCTTTTTTTTGTTAAATTGAAATATGTAGAATTAACTTATGTACTATAACTGTTGTAAAATTTTGACTGTTAATTAAAATTTCTTTTTATTGTGTTTTTAATTTGTTTCTTTTTATGTTAATGCATAGTCCTAGAGTGATTTCTATAGGTTATGTTTTACAGGAATGTCAGAATTGTTGGTCGAAAATCCAAAGAAACAAATTTATCGATATTGACTTGTTAAGCTCATTTGCTTATTACACTTAAAATTGATATTTTACTGATAAAGTACTTTCTATATTATGCTTACCAAGCTATTGAGAAATGTAGCTATTGAATTATTTAAACCTTGATGATTGTTAACTTGACATTAAGTTCAATTCAGGTGTTTTGTAAAGAGGTAACTCGCCGGCAATATAGCAATAATCTTAACCTTATATACTACGCATTACATTGTGCTATTCTTTTGCCACATTATAATTTTGTACTAAGACTTAACCTTACCTTGAGTTATCTCCAAATATTCATTTCTCCTAAGTCCTAATCTATTATTGCTGAAGATCTTCAAAGGAGGCCTTTTAAAGCTTTGTACAAGCTGACTTCTGGGACAAAACTTACAAATGTTTTGTCGAGATGTGTAAATTTTTTCTCCAATTATGTGCTATTGGTGGTATGATACAAAAATTGTCTTACACTACTGTATATCGTGTCATTCTTTGTTCCAATGAAAAATACAATTTTAAAGTTAGCTCCCTTGAATGAACATGAAATGAATCATATACATAATTGTTGTCATTGTGATTCGTTTTCACTCTCATTTGTAAATGAGTTCCTGTTAATGTCAAAAATATGAAACATAATAGAAGACTGTTCCTGGTAAGACCCTTTGTGTTGGCTTTGTACAGTGACTTATTATCTATATATTTTTGATCTGGCTGGAGTCGCTAGACTCTATCCGTTTGCATCAAAAAAAAAATAAAAATAATAGAAGACTGTTCTTTGGAAAAAAAAATATTCATATTATGATTTTACGTTAATTTTAATTTTTTTAGTTGCTTTGCATTTGAGCTAGATGTTCTGGTCTAACTCAAAATTTAATATATTCTATTATCAAACGCAAAAGATGATGGCAAATTATATGGTGTTGAGATTATGTTTTTACTTTAGAAATTGTTTTTGACAACTCTTTGTGAGGTTATAAGGCATTAAAATTCTTTTGACTGATAAATTATGCTGGTGTATGGTTTAAGCCACATGCAATCGGTCCATATGCAAGTTTAACTAAAATAAATTTTGAGTTGCATATTACCAACTGCACTATAAATGTTTAAATTGTTATGAGTTATAAATGTACTGACACCTAAACATAAGTTATTAGTTTGGGAGTTGCAGCAAAGGTATTACTTTGTAATTAAGTTTGTTATTACATCTTATTGTTCTCCACTTCTGCAAATAGCAAAGTTATGTAGAAGTTGAGTTGGAATTGATTGCTTGCAATTGATTATCTTCTATCACAAGAACTATTGTTTGTCCTTGATAATCATAATTTATTGTTTTCATTTCAATGTTGGAATTATTTTAAAACAAAAAGAAAATGGAAAGGAAAAATATTTTCTCGAGTAGATCATATATCTAAACATTTAGAAGACACAGTATTAATCGTGTGCAGTTGGTGCACGGCCAATTTCCGTAGCTCTCTGCTGAACATACATGAAGCGATATAATTGATATCTACTAAATTCATGTTTAGTTCCTAAATTTTAATATCTATTGATACATATAGTGTTTTCAAGTTCTGAATTAATTAAGAATGGTCATTTGATTTAAATACCATTTTTTAAATCATCTGTAATAGGAACATAATGATTAGGCTGTTTGGATAATGTAGTTATTTTTTGAAGTAGATGCATAAATTTCTTGATGTTCCTTTTCAAGCATAACCTATGATTATGAGGGGGAATTTGTGTCTTCTTCTAAATATTAGAGGATGTTGCAATTACGACTTGAGAGGTTATTTTATTTTGTTTGGATTCTTGAGTGCATTTTGTTCTTGCATAGGACCACTTAACTTTATTCTTTGTATATAAATTTATTCCTCTTTTGTCTATTTGTTTTAGTTTTTAAAGTGGCGCTGAGAGAAGAGCATGCTATAATGCAGCTTCTTTGCATTGTAATATTGGTAGGATATCTTGTCGATTCAAACCATTACTTCAAACCGACTGTAATTCTGACTTAATGTTCGATATTGGCTGTGAAACACAATATTGTTGTTGTTACCTGTTGTCTTTTTACATTATTGGTTCAAGCATGTTGTTATATAATTTTCAATTGTTTATGTAGCAATGTTTATTCATGAATATGTCATGTTCATCTTGTATTACGATTTAAAATTTTGTATTAATTATTTTTCATTATTCCAATTCAACCAGTTACATATTTCTCTGCAAAACGATTTTTAGAATTAAGCAAATCCTGATGATTTCATGTGCAATATTTCATGATAAGCAAAACTTGATGATTCCTTGTACAGTTTTTCGTATTTGTTAATGAAATGAAATGGGTGTATGAGAATAGACAAATTGGTAAACACTAGAGATCTACAAGGTACGAAGGATGCAAGATTATAGGGACCAGCTGGTCAAAGATTATAAGGACCAGCTGGCCCTTTGACGATATAATTCCTTTGTTTATAACCGCAGAGAGGATACATCTCTTTAAGGATACAAACTTTGCAAATATTTGCGTACAAATTGCACATCTTTTTTGAGAACAAATGGTTTTTTTTATAACAAAGAACAAATAGTTCGAGAGAATAATTCACCTTCTATATTCCCCTATAATGACTTATCAATCCTGCAAAGCAATGAAAAGGGGGGGGGGGGGGGAATGAAAGACTAGATTCAACAGCACGAAATATATACCCAACAGAGATTGTAAACATGATAAACAAGAAAAAGATTAATACAAGTTTTTCGATATCAGTATAATAATCTAGATTCAAGTTATAGAGGTTGAGGATAAATCGGGCAGGGCTGTAACTGTTTCAAAGCATCAAGGTCTATCAAATTATGTCAACAATACTAATTAAATATATTCTGATTGTCAGACAGATTACGGTCCTGCAGTTGTAGAAAAAAATTCACTTGGAAAAAAGAAAAATTACATAAGAATTCGATCTTAATATTCAAATTGAGATACAAAACAATGTACACCACAAATGTATCCGTTTTAATGGTATCCAACCACTGTCTTGTTATGTTAAGCCATAGCATGGATTCTTTCTTCCCCCCACCCGAACTCCTTCAAGAGAAGCGGCTACTTCATCAGCATCACTTTCATTCTATAATCCCAACCTACAAAATCAACACCAAATCATCTTAGCATATTAGCCAATATTACACATAACTCAACATTACAAAGAAAGATCCCATAACAAAATAAAATAACTAATAACATACTCGAGAATATCTTGAATTCCTCTAAGGAATTTCACCAAACACCTTCCATGTATAACATATTATCAAAATTAACTCCAACAGAAAAAATTCAATTCAATTCTAACCTATTTTTTAGTATATAAATTAATTGAAGAAAACTCCTATTTTTTGCATCAAAATCCTAACCTAATTTTCCATCAACAAAGTACAATTCAATTTTAGGCATCGGGGGAGCTAGGAGAAGCCATGATAGTGGGGAGCAGGCGTCAGGATGGAGAGGGGGCAGCAATGGTAAGGTCGATTTTGGGCTACGATGGTGAGATCGAGAGGGGAGGCGGTGGTGAGAATGGAGACTCAAGTGGCGGCGGTGGTGAGAGGAAGGTGAAAGGAATGTTTCGATCCAAGGAGATGAGAGAATAGAGCGGTGAGATCGAAGTTGGGCGGATTAGGGTTTGGAATAAGCTAGGGTTTCGATTAGTGGCGATTTGGAAGTTGGGCAGAGCTGGAAATGAAAAAGAAGAATCAGATGGAGATATGGAAGTGAAATCTCCAAAATAGCCCTGAGTATTAGTTATTAAAGACCAGTTGAGCGGAAATGCTTCTTACCCATCCGATCATGATCCAACGGCTGAGATGGTCCAGCTCACAATAAGGAGGCCAGCTCATAATAGACTAACTCTCTCTCTCTCTCTCTCTCTCTCTATATATATATATATATATAATTGTCTATTACTAATAAAGGATATCAAATACTAATTGCATTGAACTACAGATCTTTGTTTAGCAGTAATTAATGCAGGAGATGTAGATAAGGTAGACTCAAAATATGGTAATGAAGTAGAGAAGCAAAATCTTACAGATGTAGGATTCAGGTAATATCAATTAATTAAGTTATATAATAATTTACATAATGGTTTTGTAATTCATACATTTTGTCTTAATTTAAGGTCAAAACCAATCTTATATTATGGGGAGAACTAGCAATCAAGGATGGAAAAGCTCTGAAAGAATTATCACCCAACATGCCAATTATTGTAATTACCTATATAAAAACCTCAAACTTTGGAGGTAATTATATACAATAACAATTAATAATGTTATTTATTATATATTTAATTTATTTATTTATTATTGACTTTTTTAAACAGGATTCTCTCTCACATCAACAGACAACACTATAATAGAGATAAATCGGAATGAACCAGAGGCATATAAAATTCGAGAATGGTATAATTTATTTTGTATATTTAATCCTTTAATTGTTTCCTTTTGGAGTATCATTTAACATAATTTTGTTTGTTTGTTTCAGGATAAACTATAACGAAATTTTGTTAAAAAGTAATTCCTTGCAAATAAACAAAAGAAAAGTAATGGATGTGGAAGAAGTGAAACTATCTGACATTCTCTATTGTGCTGACGAAAAATCTTCGGAGGTATTATGAATAATGAAATTATTTTTAAATATTCTGTTCAATTCTATATATGTCTATAAATATTTTGATGAATTTATTTTTTTTCTCCATATTTCAAGGCAAAATACTACTATTGCAAAGTTTTGATCAAAAGTGTCAAAGAAGTTAGAGATCCATGGTACATTGCATGCAAAATTTGTTCAACAAAAGTCAATGTTGAAAATGATGAAGCTTATTGTCGAAAAATGTAAAAAGAATAATGTTGAATATGAGCCAAGGTATACAAAAACACCATATTGTTAGTTTCCCATCTTTCCATTCTTCAATCAAATTATTAAAAAAATACAATAAATTAAAAAAAAACTAAAAATAACATGTTACAGATATGTATTCAAAATCACAATAAAAGATATAAGTGCGGAGGCAGAATTGACTTTATTTGATGATGGAAGCAAGGTGCATCATTGGTTGTTCGGCAAAAGACTTGGAAGATATTAAGAATAAGGTATAATATGTTATTCTCATAGTGTTACAATTAATTAAGAGCTAATTTCATAATTCTATATATGCAAGAAAAAAATGTTGAAGAATTTGATAGACAGACCAAGAAATGCATTGGAGATGAGTATAGGTTTTTTTTATCAAAGCACAAGATGTCTAATATGGAAGAACAACTACAAGAATATTGACAGGATGCAAAATTAAAAAGGATAAATAAGAAATTACAAGCAATTTTAACCTCAAGAAAGTTAAAGTCGAAAGTGATGATTGATCTTCTGAAAAATACGATGATATCAATTTAGGATTTACTAATTTGTTTTTTTTTAAATAACCTTTTTTAATATCAGTTTTAAGTTTAAGAAAGTTAAAGTCGAAAATGATGATATATCTTATGAAAAATACATTAATTGTACTTGTTTCAAATCTAATTTCGATGAGCTTGTTGTCGTTGGAGTAATTTTGAAATTCATGGTTTGCTTTTTAAGATGATTGACTTTGTCGAATTTGTACTTTGAAGAATATGGGTGTGCTAAATAAAAGTATGTTTAAATAAAATTTTCATCATTTATGTGCACCAAGTTACGTGCACATGGTGCACGGTACATTCCAACTAGTGTGTGTGTGTGTGTGTGTGTGTGTGTGTGTGTGTGTGTGTGTGTGTGTGTATATATATAATAATAATAATAATAATAATAATAATAATAATAATAATAATAATAATAATAATAATAATGAGTGAGAGAAAAGGTGGTTGGTTGTTGGCCTATGGAGTTTCTATAGGGAGCTTGGATTATTGGTTTGGTGATGTGGCCTATAGGAAGTGCCTATGGGGCATAGGTTTTAATATATGAATTAATGAATGGAAATGAGAAGATGGGAGTGTGTTGCATGGAAGGTGACATGGCTAGGCTTCGGAATAGTCCCACATCACCAAGGTTAAGGAAGAGTGTGTATGTATATAGGATTTACTAAATGAGAAAGGTCACCTATAGGGTTAACCCACCTTTTGATGCGTTACAGAAACCACAACATTATACGCCTAGTTAGGTGCAAAGTTGAATTAAATCAAATTTCTAACTATGTACTTGATGTTGGTGAACTTGATGTTGTAAATTTGTGAACTATATTATCCAAATTTGTGAACTTGATGTTGTAAACATTGGTTCAATGTGATCTTATTCAAATTATATATTGTGTAGCAGTTGTTAACTTGATGCTATATATTTGCTGAAGTTGTTTGCTGAAGTTGTTAATTTTGTTAATTTTATTGTGTTGTTAGTTGCATTCGCTAATTTTATTCAGATTCAAGTTTGTTAGTTGAAGAAATACATGTGATGTCTGTACATGTTTTGAGATAATTTTAATATAACTGATGCTGTTGTTGGGAATAACGACATCAAATACCTGTAACGTTATTCCCAACAACAACAACAATTATTTTCATGCACAAAGTTTTCGTTCTTTTATAAAACTGTTTTGCCGTTCTTTAAGGTAACAACAACTCAACTATTGTCATTGGTTCCAACAACGACATCAGTTATCTATATTTTTTGGAAGAAAAAATAGTTCTACCTTACTCTCTGCCTCCACAGTCGTTATTGGCAACAACGACGTGAAAATAATGGATGCCGTTATTTAGAACAGCGGAAACAGTTCAAATTTTTTACTTATCAAAATTCATATATTTATCCCAACAGTTGTCGCTGTTCCAAACAACGGTTTCAGTTATCTCATGCTGTTGTTTGGAAGAACAACATTAGATTTTGTATAATTTTTCTTCCAATCACCTTCTTTGCCAAACTCTCTATCTCCACCGTTGTTCTTCTAAACAACGACATGTGTAACTCCTATTTCCCCGTATTTTTATTTTTTTATACTGTATTTTTGCCCCATTGTACTCTTTCATCTATTTGAGACCCCGTATTTTATTTCCGATTGAATAAAATCATTATTTTGTTTCGACTCAATTTTTGGTCCTTTTATCTAATTCAATTGTATGTGCTCCTTGTGTCCTTCTTCATGAAGGATTGGCTGTTTCTTCTCATTCATCTCTTTATTCCCCATTTTAATATATTTTGATCAATTCTCCAGTTGGATCCCACTCGAAACGGATACCCTAATACCCATTAAACCAAAACCTCACTATTTAAACCTAAACACCCACACCCTAACCCTACCCCTCTTACTGTTTTAACCCAAAATCACCCAGCCGCTCTTTCCTTCTTCCCCGTCTCCTTCTTCCTTCGATTGATCGAACCCAATTCCACCCACTGTCTTCTTCGACCTCGCCTCTCCGCCCACCTCTTCGACCATCGACCATCCCTGGCCTCATCCTCATTGCCGCCCCCTCATCAACCACCACCGCCATCATCCCCTCGAACCCAACTCCTCCAATACCTAAACTCCCGTCCTCTTCAACCTCGCAACCCATCGCCCAAACCCATATCTCCATCCCACTACCTCGCCGCACCCCTCATCGCCTCGCCGTTGCCTCTTCAATCCAACCTCCGTCCACGCCGTTAACACCCCCGAACCACCACTGACTTTTCCTCTGCTCTCCTCCCCTGTTTCGAACTCAAGAACAGAGGATCGTCGCGTCGCCGCCGCTGTCGCTTTCCGCTGCTGTCGCGCCGCCGCCAGAGTCGCGAGCCTCGCTTCGTCACCGTCGAAGCCATCGCCGCCGCCGGTCGCCGTCGCTCCCTCCCTCTCCCTCGCTCTCTGCCGATCAAAAGAAGGAAGAAGAAGCAGTTGGCGCCAATTGAGTTCGGCCATTGGATCGCTTCAAGATCCGTGCAATTCAAGCCTGATCTGGTCGCTGTCCCCTGTTCTGCCACAGCAAATCTAGCGTTGCTGTACGCTGTTCGCCCAGATCTGGTGTGCGGGAGAATCCCATTGGTGGGTTTCGGTGTTTTGTTGTTTTGGCACAGCGAATCCCAAGTTGTTGTACGCTGTTTGGAGGATCTGGTGTGGGGAAATTCGCTCTACTATTGATTTCTTGCACGTGCTTCACACGTGCTTTTGGGAGATTTCTCTCGGAGTTTTTTGATCCCGTTTCCTTTAACTAACGGATCTATTCGTCGTCAATCAAGGCAAGTATTCCTCTTGTACATATTTTTGTTCTAGTATAAGCCTTAACTTGAAAAATACCGCAAATAGTTAGAAATTGTGACTCCTCCTTGACTTGTCGTTGTTGATCAAATGTTAATCTCCATCAATTTCATAATCTTAAAAGTCACAATAATTTCATTGTACTATATTACAACTACTTGGACTTGTTTTATCCCCTGAACACATGGACTCATGAAATTAAGGATCCCTAGATTTGTATATATGTGTTATGTCTTGTATGTAATGAACTTGCACCCATATGAGTTGAGAGATAATTATTACTTGCTGTTTTGATAACCATTATCCCGTATGATATCACAGATTAACCTAGACGCCTAATAACCAATTTTCATGTAACCTATACTCGTAAAACATTTTCACATGTTGCTGTCCTGAATCTTATTATACTGTTTTGACCCCTTTACCATCAGAATCTGAACCCGAGTCCTGAACAGTAAATGTATCTCTAGATGTCTAGATGTCAATAGCCTCTGGAATGTTCGAATTCGGAGTTACGGTCTAGGAGTTATGACGGTTTTACTGCAGCTGTGTCGGTAGACGCAGATTCGCAAAACTGCTGCACACCTTTAGGTTGCGAATTAATTTAACTATATTAATCAGTAAGTGTTTGACTTGAAATTTTATATGATGTTGCTGGACACCCTATAGGACATCCCCAATTTTTCTCATAATTATTTAACACTATTGCAACACCGTTTCATATGTATAAACTCAAATACACAAATTCTGCCTGAACACATTAGCTGAGTAGTTCGCTGTTTTGACACATGTTTCCACTACTTTAATGTACCTTAATTATATGCGTTGGAACCGGGCAAGAGTCTAGTTTCTAAATCTCCTGAAGGATTCACTTTTGCTATCTCGTAGCAACGGAAATCACAGTTTTGGTACAGTAACGTCGTGCTGTCCAGATTTGGAATTTTCGTTGTTCGTGATATTTTTATTTATGTTGACCCCCGATTATGCCATATAAATATCTCAGACTTGTCCCATGTCCATCATTATGATTCTTGACTTGTTTCACATACTTGCATGTTTGCTTGATAAATATTAATAAATGTAATAAGCCGGGGTTTAAGGGAAAGACCATAGTAGTGGACAATATAGGTAAGTGTACCCGGAAGGGGCCCGTATTTCCCATAATTTTATGTTAAATGGAACTAAGTGCCACGTAGAACTAAGTGCCACATCATGGTGACGGGGGCCACCTCTAGAGCCTACGGGGGCCACCTCTAGAGCCCATTATATGATTATATGATATATATTTGAGATCACATGGAACTAAGTGCCACGTAGAACTAAGTGCCACGTCATGGGTGACGGGGGCCACCTCTAGAGTCTACGGGGGCTACCTTTGGAGCCCATAGTAGATCACTTGCTTGATACTTGATACCTGAGTACATCGCCCTATAGACTCCATTACTAGGCCTAAACGAAACTGTGTTGACTGTAGCAACCATGTAGTAAAAGAATGGATGCATGAAGTGCTACCTAAATAGTAATATCTACAAGACTTGAATATGATACATGAAACATGATATATGAGACTTGAAACATGAAACTTGAACTTGATACATATTACTTGATACTTGATGACATGTTACATGAGACTTGATACTTGTACTTAACAACTTGACACTAGACTTGAGACTTGTTACCTGACACTTGTACTTGATGCCTGTCACTTGAGGTTAGATACCCCTACATGTTCACTTGTCACTTACTCCATTATTAGTAGTTGTTATCCAGCATGTTCACTTGAGTTTTCCTCCTTGCTGGCTAGTCCTGGATTTTCACTACTTGTTGTATTCCTGTTACATTCTTGATTTCAATTCTTATTCCCCATTACTTGTACTCGTTTTTACTATTTGTGGCCCTAACTTGCACTAAGGGCGTTTTCTCTTGTTTTCTCTACTTTTCCCTTTTTATATTTACTAAACAGACTTTGGAGACGAACTACCTGCTGGAATCGGTGAGCAGACGTTCTAGGCCTTGCTTGGGAAAAACTTTCTTAATCATTTCGTTTTGTAATTGAGTTATTTCATTTGTTGTTGCTTAAGACTTGTAACGGGCTGATGTTCCCGAGTTTTTCCTTTTGTTCCAGACTTAAAAACTATTTGAATATTATTATTGTTTCAATTATTTTCTGTTGCTTAATAAATTATTCATGCATGCGTGGTTATATATAAATCTGGTTATATTCTTGTTATGATGCTGAGTCGATCCTACAGCTTATGGATGATGTTAAAATCATTCGCTGAGCTTCGTCACGCGCTCATATTCCATATTTTTAGGAAGTGGGGCGTGACAACATGAGAAAAATGAAACTGTTGTTTGGAAGAGCGGTAATTGTTTGAATAAATATATGAATTTTGATAAGTAAAAATTTGAACTGTTGTTGTTGTTCCAAATAACGACATCCATTATTTTCATGCCATTGTTGCCAATAACGACTGTAGAAGCAGAGAGTTTGGCAGAGAAGTTTTTTCTTCCAAAAATTAGAGAGAACTGATGCCGTTGTTGGAAACAACGACACCAGCTGAACTATTGTCGTTGTTGTAGAAAGCGCAACAAGTAAAATTAAAATATAAAAAACCTTGTACATGTTCTGAATTATTGTTTTTGTTGGGAATAACATTACATGTATCTGATGTCGTTATTCCCAACAACGAAATCTGTTATTTTCAAATTGGTTCAAAACATGCATAGACATTCCCATCGTTTCTTCATGTATCACACTCAGACTCAGCTTGACATAATCATATTACAAAAAAAAATATCATATCAAACTTCAGGAAATCATAATAAGTTATAGATACATTGCAAAATTTATAACTCATGAGAATTCCGCATATTAGAAATAATATAATCACATAAAAATATTACAATATAAGGTACCTATATACACAGATTTGCATAAATATAAATACGTGGTGCCCATATTTTTCCTTCGCTAATGAGGGTCTGTGTCACTTCACGACGGTCAGTAAAGTACAGGTTAAGACGAAAGAATATCATTTCCATAATTGCCGTTACGGGCAAGCTACGAATACCTTTTAAAACTGAATTGAACACTTCTGATAGATTTGTAGTCATTATACCATATTGATGACCTCCATCAGCGGAAAGTGCCCACTTCTCAATCGGCTTCTCCTTCAACCAATTAGCCCCATCAACTTTAGGCGCTTCAAGCTATGCAATTTTTGCCTCAAACTTCTTAGGCTGACTTTGACATGCGATCACCTTGAGCTTTTTCATCAAAAACTTGTTCCCAATTTTTTTTTATAAAATTAGTAGCAAAATACTGCATACAATAATGATGATATGAAAGTGGCTTCTTCCATGTTCCGAACTCATTGTCCATTGCCGACAAAATGCCTGCATGATGATCTAAAATGACACATAGATCTGCACGGTCTGTGACAAAGCACCGAATAGAGCTCATGAACCATGTCCAGGTTTCTATGCTCTTCCCATCCACTATTGCAAACACAAATAGAAACAACCTACCGTTTGCTTCAGGCGAAACACAACCTTTTTATTTTTCATGCAAATGTGTTCCGTCAACACTTATAACTGACCTGCATGCCTTAAACCCCTCGATCGAAGGGCCGAATGCCTAAAAGGCCCCCTTGAATGTTTCTTCGGCGCAACCGGACACAAACTTGGACCAATGGATGGTCGTTCCTGGATTTGTGGCTTGAATTGCTGTGAGAAGATAAGACAATTTTGTGTAAGCTTCTTGAAAGGAACCATACAACCGCTCAATCGCTTTATGTTTTTCCTTCCAAGCTTTCCTGTATGAAATAATATAATTGCACTGAAGCTTGACTATCATAATTATTGCTCTTGGTGTTACTCCTAGTTGTGCCTTCACAACATTCAATATCATCGTTGATACAATCGTAGATTCAATTTTATTATGATCTTGATTCAATGTCGGATTCTCACATATATGCGGACCTTCAATGTTCTTCACCACGAAAAAAGATCGGCCTTTTGGAACAACTGCACGCAATCGCCATGGACAACCCAATACATTTACAAGTTCCGAAATTTCTGCAATCTCCTCAGGTGAATGTTTGATCAGTGCGTATTTATATTTGACATAGTATAAACTAGGGGTCGATTTCTTCACGAATGCTGATAGTTCTTTACGAAGTACATCTTCTATAACCCCTGCGTTTTTCGTATTTTTGGTGTATTTTTCTTCTTTCTTGAGTATTTATACTCTTCTTGTATTTTGGACCGTATATTGGAGTTGTTTTCAATATATATTTATTTTTGCTCATTTTTGATCTTCTTGTGATTGATTTTTTTGTCCCTTGATTTGTTCTTGATCGTTATTATTGTTTTCGCTATTTATTTGGTCCTTGTTCTCTTTGTTTTGTTCTTGGGTGCTCGTGGTGTTTTGGTTGCTAATCCTACTGCCTTTTGATCCTAATTATCTACCAAACAAATTAGCCTATAAATCCTATTCAAATCCTAATTAAACCCAATCTCCTATTACTAATCCTAAACTATCTAACCCAAATACCCACAACCCTAAACTCCACTATATATACTCTCCCTCTCTCACCCTAAAACCCTAACCCTAACTCTGCCTACACCCTACCCCCGACCTCCTTCCTTGTTTTGCGCCGCCACCCACCGACCAACACCCCAGGCCCCTTCTCCTGACCTGCCCCTTTTCCGTCGCCAGCACACCCAACCCGAGACCCCCTAGCCGCACACCATCATCTCCTGAGCACCACCTCCACCATCTCTCTCTCTCCCGTCCTCTTCCCCGTCCGCCAGCGTCGAAAACAGTGACAGGAGTAGCAGTAGTGCTAGCATCGGCCAGCACCGCTGCCGCCCCTACTACTCCCAATCTCTCTCTCTCTTGTTTGGGTTTGCACGTGCACGGGGTTTGCACGTGCACGGAGTTTGCACGTACGGATTGCTTGGTTCGTGGTTTTTATTCGTGGGTTTTGTTCGTTGTTGGGATCCATTCCCATTATTCTTGGTATTCGTTTCGTCTTCGGTTAAGGCAAGTAACTTGTACTCAATTTCGTTGTATGATACAAGTCATAAATTCTACTTGTAGTATAGTGGGTTCTAGAGACAACTCGTGTGTAATGTATGTTTGATGAGTATTATCTTTATAGTGCTACTGACCATAGTTGCCTCACGACACAAATTTGACATGAAACAACTGAGGTTTTGACCGTTCTTGATGTGATTATATTTGTGAGATAATTATGAGAATTTGGGTATTTGTTTGGATCCATGTGATATACTTGTTGTGGACATGCTATATACCATATTTCATGATGTTTGGACACTTAGTAGACTCTATAACATGTTTGGTAGTGTTTAGAACGAGTTTCGTATGTTGTATATTGATTTGTTGTTAACAGGAAAATCTGTATTTTGTCAGTGATCAGTTTTGATTGGTATTTTAGACCATATTAAGGTCAGTATCTTAACTTCAGCATTAAACATGATTTTTAGAGAAATTTTTCTTCTTTCCAAATTTTCTGACAGAGATCGATTTCGTTTTCATATGTGTAAGATATGATTGTTTTACTAAAGAGGTGTATTATATTTCCACATTTCGTTTTTTGATGATTTCGATGACTAAACTATTTTGATACTAGTGCTAATCATATTATTTTGATCTGAAATTTTGCAAAATATTTTTATACCTATTTAGGGATTACCCAGAATTTTGGTGTATTTTATTGATGAGTTTTATATACCGTTTCATGCTTGTTTATAAAAACTATACTTGCTGGATTTTGCTCGCTGTTCTGAAAAGATTTGTATTTTCACCATAATTCCTTTTTCTTTATGAAAAATATTTATGAAATATGAAAGTTATCTTATTTTGTCTATTTTCATCTCCCTTTGACGGATCTGGATTTTATTTCACGGTTTACGAGATATTACAGTTTTCGTACAGCAGTGTTGGAAATTCCAGATTTGCCAAACTATCGTTTCTTGATGTTTTCTGATTTTTGTTGGTTAAACTAATCTTAATGGAAAATTTTGAAAATTTATATTCCGATACTAGATATATAGAGAAATACCCCAGATTTTTCCTGAATTTATTTGAGGTGTTTTGATGCTGTTTTCCTGATTGTGAATTCAATTTACTGATTTCTGGCTGAACGTATTTTCTGGTTTCAAATCAGTTTTGAGTTATGTTTTTCTGAAATACTATATGACTTATATGTATTCGCTGAATTCGGTTGGAAGTCTATTTTCCAGATTCTCTGACGGATCTAGGTTTTGATATTTTTGGTAACAGGAATCGCTGTTTTAGTACTGTACTGTCGTGCTGTCCTGAATTAGGAAGTACCCTATTTTGTTCTGTTATGTGACTATCTTACCATCCGTACATGCTTATCGGTTATTCTGAACTTGTGGGTCAACATATCATGCTAGATTTACTTTGTTTCATGCACATACACATCTGTCTGATAATAATTATAAAATGATCAAGCCGGGGTTTATGGGAAAGATCTAGTAGTAGGAAAGTATAGAAATGTGTACTTAGAATGGGGCCCGTGTTTCCCATATGATTATCTGTGATCTGTTATTCTGTACTCTGTCTACATTACTTCCTATAGGAAGGTTTAGGGAAGAAGAGAACCACTAGGTTTTATCTGTCTATCTGGATTTTGTATCTGATATCTGTCTGTCTGAATCCTGAGTACACAGCTCTATATGATCCCCTACGATATCTATAAACGTAACTGTTTTGAATGTAGCAACCATGTGATAAAAGTATGGCACATGAAGTGCTACCTAGTTAGTAATTAATACAAGACTTATCCGAATCGAATCTGTATCTATATTTGTATCTAATATCTGAATCTGTTATCTATATCTGCTATCTCATTACCTGATTATCTGATTATCTGTTATCAGTCTGATACCATCATTTGACACTATTATTTGACACTATCCGTATATCTATCTGCATGCTATTTGACTTTTGACACTTGACACATGTTAGTATACCCTGCTAGTTGATTCTGTTATACCATGTTATATCTGTTTCTGCTATTATTTTAGTTGTTTAGTTTTCCGTATACTTGTATCCTGCATAACAAGCGGCCTGTAACTTGCATTGACGGGTACTTGTTTTCTTTTTCCTTCTCCTACAATTTATTGATTGCAGACCGGGATGGTCGTTTGCCCGATGGTATTGGAGAAATAAAATATTAGTGCTGGACTTCTTTTTGCTATTATTATTATCTGTTGCTTTTGAACGATGTATTTGTGTACTTAGATTTTATTTGTATTTGGAAATGTGACCCAGGATATTAACTTGTTCGGATCTGTTTATTTGAGACTATTATAATAATGGATTTCAATTAATTTTTGTTGGCACTTTGTTTTGTTTTGATCTATATATGTCTGTGTGAGGATGATTCTTTTGGCTTCCGACTCTGATTATTTTGAGATTTGTTGTAAAGATTCTAAACAACTTATGGATGATGCAAATCATTCGCTGGGTTGAGTCGCGTATCCGTATTCCATATTCTTTTTGGGAAGCGGGGCGTGACATCTTCACTTGATGTTGTATACTATCTTTAGTTGGTAATCTTTGACCTATGGAGAGTCCATTCGTGTTCAAAGAGCCGACGGAAGATTGTGCATGTTCATGTACGGTTGCACGGGACATCCATTCACTCGATTGAACCTTATGTACAGATGCACTAATGGATTGATTTGGCAACACCACATTGTTAACCGGCACATGAACGTAGACATCATTAACCAGAGCTTCATCGACATCCGCCTCCTCCTCAACTTCAAGACCGTGATCCTCATCTTCTACCTATTCTACCAAATCGTTATTTACAATGACGCTATCAAAGTCTTGCATGACCATGTCGGTGTGGACAATATTTTGTGTTGAGGTGAACGGATGTACCGGCTCAAAGAAGTGGTAATAGGTTTTGTTGGAGTTGTGCTTGTAACACCCCAAAGTTCATTTACATGTAATTCATAGTACAACATGATCTTTTACTTCAATTCGTACAATTTTACAAGGAAATTAAAACTTTTTATTACACAACAAAGTTTATTACAGAGTTACACAACATAAATTAAATAAAATACAATATAAAATACAACTCTAACAACAACAGCTTTAATCATGAATATAATCTTTATCATCAACCGTCTCTAAGTCCTTGCCAATCCAATCCAAGCCCTGCACTGAAAATCTGTGGGCACGTCAGTTGCTTACAACCGACGCAATATTATAAAACAGCAATTCTCACTATGCCGTAATATAACAATTCTCTTACTTTAACAACCACAAACTTGAATGCATAATAAAGTGAAAAAGAGTTACTATCATAAACATGTCAGTGTATGATATGACTTAATGCCTAAAACAGATGTTTATACTACAATGACACTAATACATACTTGTTCGGATTCTATGCACCCCATCCTACATAGGTCCGAGGGCAAGCACCTACGTACTTCAAATTAAAGGGTTTAATCCCTCGCTATGAATTACTACTACAGTGACTAGTGTATGTTTTAGATATTCTGTGAGTATCTAGTACCACCCCGATAATTCTTGAGTATCGCACTCCCACTTCAAGTGATTTTTGATACACTGCCTCACACCCAGTAATTCTGGAGGCGAATACCCACACCGCGAGCTATGACCCCGGTAATTCTTGAGAGTCATCCTCCCATCGTGGTTGATTTACAGTCATCACGCCTCACACCTCTATAATTATGGAGACGAAACCCACACCGCGCTGTCATCGGTATCTCATCATACCAATACCCCACGAGTGTCGCCTTGACACCAGTAATTCTGAAGGATATCCCCCACCGCGAGCCTCAACCCTGGTAATTCTGGAAACACCTCCCACTGTGCTATCTAGGCCCTCATACTCATGTTTGCCCATACTTCATCACATCTCCTCTTAGTGCCTATCCTTAAGTTTTAGTTTAAATCAACACAACCCAGAGCTAGCTTACCCTACCGGAATTAAATCAACACGAGAGAAAGTCAGCCCAAACTGACTACTTCTCAAGAGATACTTAACCCACACTGGTTAGTTTCTCAAATTTCCATTATTCACAATACCGGTTACTAGGGTCTCGCATAGCCTCTAGATTAACATCTTTCATGTTCAACAATTGGGGTACTCATACCCTTATAACTTATATCCTCTATTTCATGTATTCATATTTCATTCAAATCTTTTCATTCATTATTATTTACCAACTATGAAGAAACCATTTCTTGGTTGATCGCACAATCAACAATTACTTTAATAAGCTACAAGTTTCTTCGATTAAGTAGACCATTTTCATATTCATCTATAATTCAATTATACATCTCAATTCTATTCAAAAGATAGATTCATTATTTTCATAAAAGATTATACTATAATTTTGTAGTTAAAAACACTTATAATCATCCTCAATTACTTCGTCTAAATTCGTTTGCAAAATAGTAAGTTCGAAATCACAAAACTACAGCACATGCTACTTGTAAAAATCATAGAAAATTATATACTTCATGAAACTTTATGTTCTTTAGATCAGAATAAAGGTATACAAGTTTACTAAAATTTCTTAGTTATAGTTTCTCCAAAATATTGTATCTATAACCCTGAATTCTTCGAAATCTACAGTAGGATCAAAATATTGAAATACAACCACTTGTACAGTCTTGTAAAATTCATTATCAATTCAGTTCTTTGTGAAAATTTGATTTCTTAGACTTTACAGAAATTTTAACAAGTCTACTTCAAGTTATTATTTTTGACTTTTCTCAAATTACTTCATCTAAGATGTTGAAATGATCAAAATCCGAAATGTGTACAGATTTCCAGGAACTAGTTAACTGCCAGTCAGTCTTAAGTTTGTATTTTATTAAAATAGTAAAGGACCTTCAAATCTTATGAAATTTTAAAGAGATGTTCCTGATATATAAAAGATGCTACCATAAAAGTTTTAGCTCTAGATTCCATCTAGATTATTTGACAAGATTTTCTGAAGTACAAACAAAACTTAAAACAACAACTTTCTTTGCATAAATTAACAACTTTGTGTATGAATTCATTCCCAATTTATTCAATCTAATCATTATGTATTACCATGCAACCAACAACATAATTTCAACTATTCGCTAAACAATCTTTCAATTAGCATGCATTTCTTTTCATACTTATAGCTATTAAATATTCCAAATAACATCATCACAAAATTAACTACAATTCATATGAATTATCAATTTCATGCATCAATATTCCTACACATGCATACTACTATATTTTAGAAAGTTCAAGAATCACCCACCTTAATAGAAGAACAAGTGGAAGAAGACACCTAGAGAGTGGCTTATAGCTCTAACACAAAAGCTCTTCTCCTCCTAGCAAAGCAAGATCGAGCCCTCATTCTTGAAGAAATCCGAGCACTATTTCTTTTCTCTCTTTCTTTTCTTTTCTTATCTTTTGATTTTTGGTTCATTTTTTCATGAATTAGGAGGGGCTAGTTATAGGGTCAAATGGGTGAATGAAGAGATACTCATTACCAAAAATTAAATACCCATTAACAAAATTAATCATCCACTCACCATTACTACACAAACCCCCACCTTTTCCCCTTCATATGCATGGCCAAAACCCTTTGAATTTCCACATATGCACACTTCTCATTCTTTTGTTTATAGTTCAAATGTATGTATCTGTTACATGACAAGTGTGGTGACAATTTTAAAAGTGTATTTAATATAAATTTTTATCATGGGCCTTTATTTTGAAATTAGTTTCTTTTGGGCCATTAAAATATGTTAGGGTCTATGGATCAAAATAAATAACTTAGATAAAATGAGAATAGATAAGCATAATTCTTAGAAAATTCTTTATGGATTAAATTGCTTACAAATTTGCACGTGCAGTGCACGTGTAAAATATTAAAATTAATTTGGGAGAACGAAAACAGTCAAAATACAAAATATGTATATGTAATAATGTTACGGATATTTCACGTAACGAAAAATATATGTAATAGACATGTGTATTGAAAACATGTGCAATATATGTAAAAATACAAAAATTAAAATAAATATTTGAGTTGGCTCGAAATAAGATAAAAATGAGTTTTGAGAAGACGAAAAATGTATAAATAGTCAGAATATAAATTACGTATGACATTTATATAAAAATACGTTACGAATATTACTCGTAACGGTACAAAATACACGTGCATAACATGCGAGGGCAAAATTGTCATTACTCAAATTTGCGGGGTGTTACAGTGCTAATGTCTTCTTGTGTATTTAGTATTCCTGCATATGACTTGGCAGATGGTTTCAAACTCCTAATAGGGCTTGGACTTGGAATAACAACTGGCCTAGTGTTTGGAAGCTTCATTTGCTCAATATATAACTCCAATGCAATCCAACTACAATTTGGATCAAGTGTCCTAGCAATCATGGAACTTAAGAAATTATCATTATATACGGGCACCACCATGAAATATTGCCCTTCTCCTTTACCGGCATCATAACGAGCTTTGATTTTGACACTCAATTAACCTTTATCCCAATTCATAACTTCAAATATATTATCTATTAGTTGTGAGTATATAAAGTTACGGGGAGCCCAAATAATGACCGCTTCAACATCACTATAACAATATCCAATCTTTAGATCTCGAATTATTTCACCCACAAAATATAACCAAATAGGTATATCATAATCAATACCTAAATATAAAGATTTACACATATTCAAGTCATTAACTACTCATAAGCATAACCTATGCATACATATAAAACATATAGTTATAATAATACATTCAAATTAGAAGACAATTTATACAATTTACCAGACGAATTATTTATAGTATTGTACAACTGTCCAGCACAGACTGCCTCTCAAAAGGTGGTTAACCGGATTGGTGACTCTTGATCATAGGCTATATTATTTATAGTTATTTATTCTTGTGTGATTCTCGATATGAGATTATTTAAATCCATATTTTCTTTTCTTTCTCACATGACACACAAGCCAACTCGTGGGCCCTATGTGCCACGTCAGCACTTCAAGAGACAGCAGGCGCTGTCTCAATTCACCCGGGTGGCCCGTTGATGTCACAGTGACGTCAGCCTCAAACTCAAACCACAACACGTTGCTGCTGTTCTCAACTCGTGGGCCCCCCATCTACCACTTTATTATACCTTTTCCATTCACTTTATTTTTATATTATAATATATATATATATATATATATATATATATATATATATATATATATATATATATATATATATATATATATATATATATATATATATATATATATATATATATATATATATATATATATATATACTACTACTACTACTACTACTACTACTACTACTATACTACTATAGTATAGCTCTTGAAATTACGAGGTGTTACATACACCTCCCTTCAGAAACCAGCGTCCTCGCTGAGCACGGGGCATGCACATTCTAGTGCAGGATCTACTTTCTAGCCGATGTGGAGCATCTGCTCTTCTATCCGCCCGATTAATCATGATCTCGGAATCCACCACCCGATCAACCATAATCCCGAATTTAATTGAGTTGCCCTCCTATCCGTCCGACTAATCATGGCTCGGAATCCACCGCCCGATCAATCACAGTCCCGGATTTAATTGAGGGCTCACCACAGTTCCGAAATCCACCGCCCGACTGGGTCTATAGTCCCGAAATCCACCAGCTGACTATATAGACATGCCCCACACTCGATGTCGAAAGTCGGCTCTGATACCATTTGTAACGCCCCTGCCCCAACTCAAATAATTTTATACAATTTATCAGACAAATTATTTATAGTATAGTACAACTGCCCACCACAGGCTGCCTCTCAAAATATGGTTAACCGGATTGGTGATTCTTGATCATAGGCTATATTATTTATAGTTATTTATTCATGTGTGATTCCCGATATGGGATTATTTAAATCCATCTTTTCTTCTCTTTCTCACGTGACACACATGCCAACTCGTGGGCCCCATGTGTCACGTCAGCACTTCAAGAGACAACAGGCGCTGTCTTAATTCACCCGGGTGGGTCCCCATCCCCACTCACGTCACAGTGACGTCAGCCTCAAACTCAAACCACAACACATTGCTGCTGTTCTCAACTCGTGGCCCCCCCATCTACAACTTTATTACGCTTTTTCCATTCACTTTATTTTTATATTATATATATATATATATATATATATATATATATATATATATATAGGAGTGATCCAATGAGAAACATTCTTAAATGAGAAAATGAGAAACAATGATTCTGACCATTGGATAGGATAAGATTAAAATGAGTGGCTCTCATTCGTTTGGATTAGTTAATTGAGAACCCGTTTTTTTTTCCTACAGATATATTAAAAAAACCACACACAAAAAAAAAACCAAACCAATGGGAAAAAATGAATTCCCGGGTTATATTTTTCTAGTGATTCAATTCCGGTATTATTGTCTGTCCAATATTTTGTTAAATCCTGTTCTTATTTATTGTTCAATTGACAAGTTCCTTACCACTTTTGAGAATGCTGATTAGATTTACCGTTGCCTCCATTTCAGAGGCACATAGTATGGCGGACCTATTAGCTTCAATCCTCCAAAGAGTCGGCGATGACATTGATAGGAACAATTTGCCCCAAATTTTGGTACACTCAGACTCTCACAGACTCATACCGTGCTAGCATCTCATTTTTTCCATCACCAAGTATGTGTTGAGTATGCTCAGAAAGAGACATGGGCATCTGCATACAATACAGTTGCTTCCGGAGCTGCACTTGTTGCTGGGGTTAGCGTGTTGGCTTTTCTGAAGAGATCCAGCTCTTAAAGGATTAGCAATCTGATGGAGCGGGGTCGGAGATGGTCAGCGGGGCGACGACGGGCAGAGTGCACATCGATGGGCTACAATCGGCATGAATCGATGGGTGACTCTTCTTAGGTTTAGGGAATCACTAGAAAAATATAATTAGGGAATTCAATTTTTTCCCATTGGTCTGGTTTTTTTTTTTTGTGTGTGTTTTTAATATATCTGTAGAAAAAAAAACCGGGTTCTCAGTTAACTAATGCAAATGAATGAGAGCCACTCATTTTAATCTCCTCCAATCCAATGGTTAGAATCAATGTTTCTCATTTTCTCATTTAATAATGTTGAGAGCCACTCATTTTAATCTCCTCCAATCCAATGGTTAGAATCAATGTTTCTCATTTTCTCATTTAATAATGTTCCTCATTGGATCACTCCTATATATATATATATATATATATATATATATATATATATATATATATATATATATATATATAGCTATTGAAATTACGGGGTGTTACAAATACAATGTTGGAGATTTTGAGAATGGGGGAGTTGTATTTGGGTGGGAGAGGGAGAGAGAGAGAGGGAAGAGGTAGGAGTTGTGAAGTTTGAAAGGAAACAATTGTGGGATTTTGGGTTTTAGGGTTTTGGGTTCGGGAGTGGGAGAGAAATAGATCTAACATGAAAGGGGAATGAGAAGAAAGAGCCACTATTTATATACAATGAATAATATAACTGATGTCGTTATCCCTAACAACGACATCTGTAGTAAGAATGCCGTTGTTGGGGATAGCAACATCATCTATTTGTTTTTTTCACGCTTGCATTTTTTTTTTCAAGTCAGATAGAGTACACGATTGAGAATAACTGATGTCGTTACTCCAAACTGCGTCATGCTAAAAAATTTTTTTAGCTAATGCCGCTATTGGAAACAACGGCATAGAATTAACATATGCCGCTTTTTCCAATAGATGCTGACGTGTCCAAAACTGGATCAGATGGATAAATATTTTCGAAAGTGGGCCAGATTGGTCAATATTTTCAAAAGGTGGGTCAGTATGGAAAAAAATTCCCGGGGATTAGGGGTGTGCACGGATTGGGTTTTTAAGCCATTTTCAAATCCAATCCATATTTTGCGAACTGGCAAACGTCGAATGGCGACGGCTTGGAATGGGGCGGACTTGCTAACGGCAAATAGTGACAGGTGGTTTTTGGGCGAGGAAGGGTTAGCGGGGGGTTGGGGGGGGGATTTGGGAGAGGAAGGTTTTCGAACGACGGACGTGCGAACGAAGAACGGCGACAGGGATTGGGGCGAACTTGCTAATGGCGAACGGCGACGGGTGGTTTTTGGTCGAGGAAGGGTTCGCGGGGGTTTGGGGGGGATTTGGGAGATGAAGGGTTTTTTTTGATGTTGTTTTGGTAAGTGAAAGGTGTGGTCTACACTTGTTAAGGTATGTGTGAATTCTTACTTTTACTCTCCTTTCTCTATTTCAAAATGGAGAAAGGAGAGAGAAGCTAGGTCAATTAGCTTAAGATATAGTATAATTCTCAAACCCAAAACTCACTTAAACCCAATGGATTTTATTTTCTTTATACGCAAACCCAGATTCATGGGTTCGGGTTTTTTCAGGTTTCGGTTCAATTTTTCGGATAAACCAGATTTATTAATTTGATGATTATTTTATTTGCTCAATTTTAGCCATTTAAAATTGAAAATTGATCGATTGAGAGTGATATGGTGAGAAGATCGAGAATTTGTAACATTCTACTAAGTTAAATGAGTGATTAAACATTAGTAATTAATATAAATATATTATAAATTATCAATATATGTCGGGATAGTTGAGAGTTATAAAATGTACATATTAGAACATACATATAATATTACATCGGGTGTGAGATGGTTCGGTTCGGGTTTGAGTAGGTGGATTTTCTACCAAACCCAAATCTGACACGGAATTCTAATGGAAATTTTCAAACCCACCTGTTCGGGTTTGGGTAGGTTTTCATACTAAAAAACCCTACCCCAGCAGATCATATCGGTTCGGGTCGAACCTACCCTTGGCACACCCCTACCAGGGATGTTGGAAGTTTGTTGCTTTACTTTGCTTTCTGTTATAGTTGTAGTCTCTCCCAGTTGACTAGCATGTTTCATTATAATCTCATTAATGGAACATGATGATCATATTTTACATTTTCTTAAAAAAAATAAAAGGAAAAAAAAACAATAAACAAATTATAAATGAGTTTAGTGCAGAGACATTTATTTCTTTTAGATTTTTTCCACGCAGATCTCCCACAGATATTGAAAGTTCATATTAGTCCTCCATAAATTGTTATTTTTATATTAGTCACCTGATCAACTCCAAGAATGATCAAAAGTGATCAATTTGAGACTCAAGAAAAAATTTAAATATTTCTTGAATCTATGCGGAACAAAACCCATTTATTTTAACTGTATGAAACTATAAACTTAACCTCGCTAGCAGCTTTAAATTATCTATACTTAACCTTGTTCGATAATAGTGCTATGCTAATAGACAAAGGTTAGATAAGACTACATTGGTTAAATCTGCAAAAAACCCGCCTCAATTATATGCATTTTTTTGGTAAAAAAAAAACACGCCTCAATAATTTATTTCCTAAGAAAGAAAAAAAACACTCCTACGCTTTGTTTTTTAAAATTTTTTTAGAAAACATTACTCAACAAGATAATGAGACCAAGTGATTTTCGAATGTACCAAATTACTTAAAAAGTTGAAGGGTAATTTTTTACAAAAAAAAAAGATGACGAGTGTTTTTTTTAAAGAAATTCAACTGATCAAAGGGTTTTTTAAAAAAAAATTTAGCCTAGTATACTTTTGTTCAGGGTTTTTTTTCACATACCCCACTGACATACATTCTAATTCCTTAAGTCACTCGCAAATCTCTATTTCCATATTACTACCTCGACTAACTCCAAAAGTCATCCTTAAGAACTTCAATTGTAGCATTATGAAAATTCTGATCTACCGAACAATTTGTAGAAATTCTTTTAAGTAGAATGGTCTAGAATAAAGTAAGATCGAAATGATAGAAAAACTATACTGAGAGAATGAAACACTTTCAGTTCGGATATTTTCTCAAAACTAAGTTCAATTGATCAAAATTTTCATGATTTAGTCATATGAAAATACTAATTTATGAGTGAGTTATGTTGGGAAAAAATGCTCGTTTTTATTGTTTTTAGGTACAGATATACAAGTATGTAACTTAAAGATGAAATGCTAATACCTACATTTGCATGATATATAATGAGAAAATAATTTAGGATACAAATAGGATTAGGATTGATTATCCTCCCTTTTTCTTCTTCGCATCGGTTAAGTTAGTAGGATACAGATAGGATTAGGATTAGAAGATTGAAGGAGATAGAAGACCAAGTGAATTTTTCCTTTGAACAAAACATTTGGATGGTACAAGAGTAGAGTAAAAAATTGTGGCTAGTTTAGAGCTTGGATTCGAGGCCTAGATATTTCCAAAGCTCAAAAAAATAAAAATAAAATAAAATAAAAAAAATTAAAAATTAAAAATTAATGGTCGTTAATTACATACATTCATTGTGTTAATTTATCAAAATATTCCATAAAGTCCAATGGTTATTAACTGCAAAGAGTTTGTTAGACATGCCTTATAAAGTGAATGAGTTATAGCAATTTGTGAGGGAGCCAAATGAAATTAGAAATTTGTGAGTGTGTTAAATGAAATTAGAAAATTTGTTGCTGACTGATGTGGATAAAACCCTTCTATCATTTCCCTTCTTGTGACTGAGTGGAGCATTATATTATACTTTATATTATACTACAGCATATTAAGCAAATTATCTACTTTCTCTCCTTTATCTATCTTGAAATGAGGAAAGAAGCGAAAAAAATAGAAGTTCCCACTCAAATTATGATTTTCAAATTTAAATTTAGAATGAGAAAATCAAATTAAAAACAACTAAATTATATTTCCTTGATTTCATGACCCCTTAACTCCACACACTCTCTCTCTCATCACTCTTTAAAATTACCTCCTCCACCTCTCTCTTAACCCATGACCCTCCGTCGCTCATCTTTACAAAAAAAAAAAAAAAGTATTATCCTCACAACGCAACTATCTCTTAATTATTAAGCTTTTCCAACATCATGATTTTTTTTTCTTTTTTAACGTCAAGATTTTATATGTTGTTTATTGTTAACTTATTTTTGTAATTTAATTTATTTGCAGTAGGATTTGAGGGCGATTGCTTCAAGACTTTTGAATTTTATATGTTAAGTTGTTCACTTCTTTTTTTTACTGCAGTTTGCTTGCAGCAGGATTAATTTGAGTGATTGTTTCAAAGACATCTTCAAAGAGTTGAAGGGCTTGCATTTTAATCCTCTGTTAGTTAATTGGTTTTCTTTATATATTGATTGGTAGTTTTATATTTATATTTTTTACTTATTGTATCACTACCCATTATGTTTGATATTATTAGTTTATATTCATTAAAAAAAAATTATTGTTAATTCACAGATTGAGGTGCCGCTATCCATTGTACCGGTAAAATTATTGACACTGAGGACTAGCAATTTCATGATCCACAGCGATACCAATTAGATGAGTACTTTTAGTTATGAGATATAAACTTCATACTCTAATTTTCTTTTATAATTTTGCAAATGTTGTTTATTGTTCCTCTTCATGTTATGGTTGACTCTTCAATGGAGGCAATGAAGTTTATAATGGGAAAATGGTATATTTCCATAATTAAGAGTATTTTATAAATTCACTATCTTATTTTTCTTAAATAGAGTTTAAAATATTATATATACATTTATTGTAAGCCCTCTTATGTATCCGCTGGATTTGTTTTTCCAAAGTCGTGCATTTATAGTTTGAAAAATTGGAAAAAACTACTTACGAGTTGCATGTGCACACACATTAATCATTATGAACTGGGTGAAGATAGAATAGGTAGATGATGAAACAAAAGTTCGTTTTTCTTTGTATACATTACACGATGCTGTTCTTCTAATTTCTCTGCAAATTTCTTTTTCTTGAAATATTTTTCAAATGCATTGTTATGATTTTAGATTTAACTCTGAAATGTAGTTCTTAGTGCTTGGTTAGAATCCCTCATCGGGCATTCCTGGTGTCAACTCTTCAATAGGACAAACAGATGATCTTCGATTGATTGCTACACACTATATTTTTTTGTATATGAAATTTTTTATTGGTTATATACTTCTCTCTCTCTCTCTCTCTCTCTATATATATATATATATATATATAAGAAATGCATCATTGAAAACGGGTCTGTTTTCACAGACCCGTGAAAACAGACCCGCTTTGGTTGTATGAACCTAGGCTGTTGTTTCAAATTTTTTTATAACAGGCCGGCTTAGGTTATAAAAGGCCGTTGTTCCAAACAATGGCCTAGGTTCATTCAATTTTTTATAACCTAGGCCGTTGTTCCAAACAACGGCCTAGGTTTATTCAATTTTTTATAACCTAGGCCGTTGTTTCAAACAACGGCCTTTGAAACAACGACCTAGGTTCATTCAATTTTTTAGACCGAATGAGGCGAAGAGTTATTTAGGACGAAATTCACAAATTATCCCTCCGCCACTTAAGTGAGATGGGTGATGGGTGGGCTCGATCTGATCCGTTGATCACGATCAAGAGCGATCCAACGGCCAGAATCGCTGTTTTTATATGTCTGTGAAAACAGACCCGTTTTCAATGGAGCATATATATATATATATATATATATATATATATATATATATATATATATATATAAGCAATGCTCAGTTGCAAATAGGCATGTTTGCACAGACCTGTTGTAAATTGGGCTTGTGGTCGTTGGATCAGATCGCTCTTGATCCAACGGCCAGGATCAGCTCCGCTCATCAGCCCCTTTTCTCACTTAAGCAACGAAGGGACAAATTTGTTATTCACTCTTTCACACTATCTCTCGCTCGCGCGGATGAACTTGTATTTTTTTGGCCAAATTTGAACCTAGGCCGTTGTTCCTAACAACGGCCTAGGTACTTATAATTTTTTTAAAACTTTGGCCGTTACTTCACACAATGACCTATGTTATCACAGCGGCCTATGTATAACATAGGCCGTTGTGTGGAACAACAGCTTAGGTTATACATGTGTTTTAAAATACTTGGACAAATTTTGCTCTCCTCGTACATTGTATCTCTCACTCTTACTCTACCCCCTCTCTCTCTCTCTCACTCTCTCTCTCTCGTTCGTTCCCAAACCCAAACTCAAAACCCTAGCTCCTCCTTCACCTAATCCACCCATCCTCCTTCACTTCACCCTCTCACTCACTCTCTCCTTCTTCTCGAACTCTCTTTATCTTACGAAGAATCTCCCGAATCCAAAACGGCCTAAGGTTAGCTAATTTTTTATACAAAATTGGGATATACCAATTGAAGTTGTAAATTATTTTTTTGCTTAATTGAAGTCATTTTCTCAAACAACGGACTACATTAACCTTGGTCGTTGTCTCAGACAATGACCCACGCTCAATATGAAGAAAAAACTCTTGCTCTCTGACTTGATGTGTTATTTGAAGGGTTCAAGTCAGAGAGCAAGGCAACTTGCTCAAACTTTTTATATAAACTGAAGCCATTGTTGGAAACAACAGCTTCGGTGAGACTAGGTCATTGATTCAAATGACGGCTTCAGTTGTAGCAAATGAACAAATTCATGGCACAGAGCAACTTTTTTCTGGATGAACTTCATTTAAAACTAAAGTCGTTGTTCCACACAACGGCTTTGTTATTTTCCTTTTTCCTTTTTTTTCCATTTAAAATTCAAAGGTAAAGAAAAAGAAAAAAAACAAGAGTTTACTGAATTAGCTAACCTAAAACCGTTATTTGAATACTACTAATTCCATACCAAGAAAAAGATAAATTCATACATATAGTTTAACAAACAACTCAACTCTACACAAGAACCATGACACAAGAACATATGATTTTCTAGAAAATCGTACAGATAAAATAGAAGAACAAATTAAAGTGGGACTTTTAGGAGAGAGAAAAGATCAAACCGGAGAACAAATTAACAAAACTTTTCCGTACACAACCCCCTAATTTAACTTTGCTTTCTCCTGAAGGAAATACTTCCATTTAAGGAATGTCCTTAAGTAGGCAAATTTTTTAATGCAGAGTATTTTTAATAAAGGTACATAAATCTGAGTCTCAGATTTTGACAATGATAATAAATGAGAAATGACGTATGGATAGGGGTAAGGTCAAGGGTATGGTTGGAAGGTTAGGGAGGGTTAGGGTATAATTTTTTTTTGATTTTTATTGGGGAAATTCTATGTAAGTACCTTTTTTTTGTGGGGGGTGGGGGGGGGGGGGGGGGGGGGGTGGTGATTTTTTTTATAAGTATTGGTTTATAATTTTAACAAGAGAAATGTTCTACTAGATGATAAACTTATATTTTACGATATTTTTAAATATTGATTATATGATGACATCACTAAAGAAGTGCATGAACACATCTATTGAGATCATGTACATCGTAAGGGAAAGCTCCTTTAAGTGTAAAAAGGTAATTTCCATATTTTTAATACTAAACAGAAGCCATTGTACCAACCAATGCATAGTATAACCTAGGCTGTTGTTTGCAACAACGGCCTAAGAGTAGCCTAATAGGAATTTGTTGTTTTATCTAATTTTTTTGGGTAAATTTGAATATTTTATATGGAAAAATTTAATACTTTTTTTGATCTTCTAAATTATTTTATAATACATCTACATTATCCTTATTCAAGTTTTGATTTTTTTGAAACAGTTACAAAATGATGACATAGGAATGTGCAAATAAGGAGTACTTACCTGTTCAACTAAAAAATAAGACAAACTGACAAATTAGTCCACAAATATCTTCTCGATGATATGAGCTAAGGTAGTTGCTCCCAACAACAACCTAAAGTTTAAACCAAATATTTTATAATTTTAAGGGTATATACCTATTTCAGGGCATTTTTAAAATTTTTTGTTAATAGTTGTTGTTAGAATGTTGGGCTTTCCCAAAGATACACCATATCTATATATAACATATAAATTTGATATATTATGGAACATATAAATTTGGGACATTGTGAATATGAGAGAACACATCCCTGTTCAACTTATCTGAACCCTCCAACCCTAACCCCTAACCCCTAACCCCTAACCCTCCAACCCCACCCTTGACCTTAACCATTAAGATATCCCTATCCATACTCACTTACATATCTTTTATTAAATTTCTAACCTTACCCCAAACCCCCCAAACCTAACCCTACCATAACCCCTAACCCCTAACCCTCCAACCCTACCCTTGACCTTAACCAGTCCAAGCCATTTCTCATTTATTAACATTGTCAAAATATAAGATTCCCACGTACATATATTTTATAAGTAGCATTCTGCTTTAAAAAATTACAAACATAAGGACACTCCTTAAATGGGAAGTCTTTCCATAAGAAGAATGAAATAATAATAGTTCTTTGCAAAAATAAGTACCATTAAAGTCCATATTTGGAGTCTGATAATCGCAATAAAATATTTTATTCATGCTCTTCCAATTTACAGAATTTCTTAAAATTAAAAAAAAACCACAAATACCTAACCATAAAAACTCTCAAACAATTAGCTTACCTAAAACCATTGTACCAGACAACGGCCAAAGTTGAAGAAGGTCGTTGTTTGGAACAATGGCTAAGATTAGTATGGTTTTTTGAGAATATTAGCAATTTCAAGTCAAAGAGCATATCAAATTTTTGCCTCATTATTTTGTATCGTAGGTCGTTGTGTATGATACAACGGCCTAAGTCAATCTTGGTCGTTGTCTTAGACAACGACTACATTTGGTATAGAATGACAACCACAAGTCAAAGTGCTGAGTTAACTGCTTCACATTTTTTGTTGAGCTTAGGCCATTATTGGGGACAACGACCTATTTCCAACAACGGCTTCCGTTTAAATCCCAATTTTGAATAAGTTGCATTGCTCTCTGACTTGGACCCCCTTATTTTAGAATATTTTCTGTTAAGCCTGAAGCCATTGTTTCTAACAATGGATTAGGTAAAAATTTTATAAAAAATACAACTGTTGCCAAAACCAGCATCAGCTGCTACAAAAAAAAAATTTAATCAGCTACTACTCTCAAATACTTCATACACAATCTTATTCAAGGTTCACAATACCAGTCTTCTTCCGACAAGAACAGATTACTAATCAACAATCAACACCCCAAACAAAAACATAATGAATATAAACTAAAACAACAAAAAACATTATCAACAAACCCACTACATCCACTCATCCATACAAATTCTTTTTGACATATATTATCATCAAACCAACAAAACAATCAAGACACATAACTTGAACCGATTACATATAAATATATACACAACTTTAATTAAGAATATGATGCAACAAGAGTCAAGAGAGCTTGCTCCAATAAATACATGCAAGATTTTTAAAATTCAAACAAAGGAGATTATATCGTAAGCCTACCTTCACTAGCGTGACTCAGTGAAATCCCTTCTTTATTACAGAAAAAAGACTTATCCATGACTTGGGTTCCCTTGTATTTATTGCGACATGCATTCACCACTTGCGGCATGCATTCACTACTTTCTTGTGCACACATAAAATTATCGCCGACAACAGAATATTCTTCATCACTGTCCATATCTAACATAAAGAATAATATAACAATTATCAATACACTAATCATATAGAGACAATCACACTATATGCATATCTATATAATAAAACACAAAGAAAGCTATCAAGTGGCTCTCCTTCAATCCCCTAAAAAATCAAAGGTCCAGATCTAACCTCACAAAACATATTTCCCCCCCCCCAAAACTCAAATTCAAATCTCCCACCCAAAACAGCTCCTATATTTATTTAATTTCTCTCTCTCTCTCTCTCTCTCTCTCACTCTCTCTCTCTTTCCCTCCCTATTCTATGCAAAAAATTAAGAAAATAACAATTTAAATTTTTTTTAAAAATTAAAAATTAAAAAACTAAAAAATTTAAAAATTTAAAAACTTTAAAAATAATTCAAAAAAATAAAAAAATCATATAATATGTTTTTTGCTGGACCCCTAAAAGTTTCTCATGTAGTATGTTTTACTACTTCTGTAACACCCCGGATCCCCGTCATAGGACATCCGTGACACAACCAAAATCTTTGCCTTCAAATGCATCTCAACACAGTAAATAGTACGGAAATTTAAAACGCTTTTATTGCCATCAGAGTTAATACATTAATACTTACGAATATCAATTTATCATATCGAACTGTAACGCCCCCATTTTGACTCCAAACCCAATTCTTTCATTTCTATATCACTTCAATCATAAACTAAGATAGTTATATTTCAAAGAAAAATCGGGCAGTCTCCCCTGAAATTCTGCCCCGAAACACAAAAAGCTTACGGAATTCTGCTCTAAATTCCGTAGCTCACATCACAGGCAATTATATCACGGGCTCCCCAGGCCAAAATGAGCAGAATCACACAGGCAATATATATATATATATACTCTGGGGGCCAAACTCATAATAGAATATCAAATATCAATTAAAAACCATAAATTCCTTTGAAAACATAGTAAGGTTTTTAGAAAATAATTCATAAAACATACAACAGGGCCCGGTACTCCATAACGAGATGGGTACGGGTCAACAACATAACATACCACCCCACACTATACTCATCATCATTATCCACATACTTATACATCACAAATACAGTTTAAAGCATAAATTTCACTATTCACATAAATAACCTTAAACGACAATTATAAAATGAAGCTCCACTCCACAGAATCTACACCTCACCTCTGCACCGCTGAGGACCTATAACAGTAGGGGTCTAGGTAGTCCAGAGACTCCCTAACCCCCCAAACACTAAGGGGTTAGCCATTTCTGGTGTGAGTATAATTTATTAATAAGCAACTAAATTAAACTTTATAAGTAAACAGAACGAACTTACGAATACCAAGATAAACCTGAACATGTAAATATCATAAATGGAATTTCACATCAAATACTCACTACATCACTTCCTGTATGCATATCCATATCTGCTCACAGCATACTTATCATAAGTTTGGAAATCATTCCGATTTGTCGCTTAAGGCCCATCACTTTACACCTTAAGCAACCATTCATTGCAATTACAAACTCACGACTTATCTTCCTTCCCAATCTCATATCACATAACACCATATTCATTCATTTCTTACAACACATATCATTACGTCTCACAATACATCACTTCCACACTCATACTTCATCTTAAATGGAAAATAAACGTGTATCCTAATTTCCTAGTGTTCGTGTATGCCATGACTCGAGTCTAATGCAACAATGCAGAATATAGAATAGATGCACTTAATCTAATGTCAGCAAGATTCTGGATGCACATGCATCCCATACTACATGTGACCCAGGTCAAGCCAACGTACTTAGTCTAATGCAAGCGAGACTTTGAAAATGTATGCATCCCATACTACATACTTTCCAAATCAAGCCGTTGTCTCTAAGTTTAGGGATTCGAACCCTCGCTATGCAATGCATTCTAATTTGGCCGACTTCCTATTCCTGATAGTGACGAACTTAAAGATATACCGCAGCATACCTATAGCATCGTATTTCACCAGACCGCAGCCCGTACGACCCGTTCGTTTCCACTAGCATATACCTGGATCCCATTCAACAGCCGTGACGAACTTAAAGATATATGGTCCCACCATTTGGCAGCCAACGGTCCCACCGTTCTGCAGTCAACAGCCGTGACGATAAAGATATACGGTCCCACCGTATGGCAGACAACGTTTCCACCGTTCTGCAGTCAACAGCCGTGACGATAAAGATATACGGTCCCACCGTATGGTAGACAACGGTCCCACCGTTCTGCAGTCAACAGCCGTGAAGATAAAGATATACGGTCCCACCGTATGGCAGACAACGGTCCCACTGTTCTGCAATCAACAGCCGTGACGATAAAGATATACGGTCCCACCGTATGGCAGACAACGGTCCTACCGTTCTGCAGTCAACAGCCGTGACGATAAATATATACGGTCCCACCGTATGGCAGTCAACGGTCTCACCGTTCTGCAGTCAACAGTCGTGACGATAAAGATATACGGTCCCACCGTATGGTAGACAACGGTCCCACCGTTCTGCAGTCAACAGCCGTGACGATAAAGATATACGGTCCCACCGTATGGCAGACAACGGTCCCACCGTTCTGCAGTCAACAGCCGTAACGATAAAGATATACGGTCCCACTGTATGGCAGACAACGGTCTCACCGTTCTGCAGTCAACAGCCGTGACGATAAAGATATACAGTCCCACCATATGGCAGACAACGGACCCACCGTTCTGCAGTCTACAGCCGTGACGATAAATATATACGGTCCCACCGTATGGCAGTCAACGGTCCCACCGTTCTGCAGTCAACTTAAACTTGAAGTTTAGTCTAATCAACAGGTCGCTAGCTTGCACGTCCATAACTTCCAATGCACAATACAAAATTACTTGATACTATAAAACCTCATGTACTCTCAATAGTACATTCTTCTTGCACTCGCTGTACCTTTCCAATATCATAAGAGTTTGCTCACTTATCGGAAATTTTCGATTCCGGGTCCTATGGGAAGGTGGGAGTGTCTATTCGACTTCTTAATTTGAACGCCTCTTTCAGACTCTATCATTTGAGTTCTCGAAAACACAAGTTCCATCAGGTGTACAAACAGAGAGAAACTGGTTTTCTTAGCCAATAATACTTTAACTAAGATTGGGTCTGTTCCATCTTTGGAAAATCATAACTCTCAACCTATAAACTGGAATTACAAAACTCCAGATGGGTTAGAAAGCTATGACTCCCTACTACGACTCTCTAGTTGGTCAATTTCCCAAATTCCTAACCATTTCAGAGCAAGAATTTCCCAACTTACCCTCATAAACATGCTTCTTAACAAGCTCATATAAAAAATGAGTTGTTCTTTACCATACAACTATCCTTCTTAGCATTCCACTTATCATACAATGATAATCAAAATTCTCCAAACGTTCCACAAGCTAAGAATTCACATATACATCACAATGCCATGTATGTATATCTACACAATACATCACCATCACACTGAATATTTAAAATCCCATCAACTCACCACATACACACCAATTTACCACATAACTTTTAACAAATAAGAACTTCTCGTATTTTAAATTAAAACTTCATTTGGCTGAATTAAACCAGGATTGCTCCAAAACTGCCTAAGATTTTATCATAGCAGTAAACATATATTTAGCATAATCATACTCACCATATTTGATATCGTCATATAAATATAACTCATCCCCACATACACATATACGTTGTTCCGATACCCTTGATCCCAACACGCCTTATCCGTAACTCATACCAACCATTTAGGTTATTATGAAATTTTTCTTTAAAACACAAAATACGTAAATAAATTTATACTCACAAAATATCCCGCGAAAACTCGAAGCGCAGCACGCATCCAAGGTCGCTAGTATATCCTTCATCAAATTTCAAAGCGATTAAAACTCAAACCATCCAAACCAATCACAAAAGCTAATAACCCTATTCCAAACATCACACAAGCGTTTATTGAATGCCTGGGATACACACGTGCGATGCACGTAATAATCAAAATCCTACGGTATTTTTATTTTCCGAACAATAACAAAAATCACCCCTAAAATAACCTAATGGCCCAACAAAAATTCTATGACCATAAAAGAGACAAGTTCTCATATACTTACTCCCCCTTTATAAACCCAAAACCCTAATTTATTAACAACTTGCAATTTCTCCATCAACTTGCTAATTTCTCGTATCTATAACACCCAACCCCTCATAATCTCCCTACTACCATATTTCTACTCAATAGAAATTGAAAACACTTAGTTTCATACAAACAAAATAACTAGGGTATACTTTTTCGAAGCCCTCTCCAAAAATCAATGCTACCATGAGCTAGAGCACCCTCCAATTAGCCATCCCTCCAAATTAATTTAAAAACAATGAAGAGATGGGGTGGATTTGGGTGGGGAGAGCACCAGCCGAATGAGTTTCATTCGGTGGGGTTTCTTTCGGCTGGGAAAGAAACAGGGGAAGGAAGAAGGAGAAGGAAGGAGAAAGGGTGGGTGGGGTTTTTATAAAATAAAAATATAATAAAAAGATTTTTAAAGAAATATTTGCATATAAACCCCCAAATCTCTAAAATATATCAAATAAGCCCCAAATCTCTACTTTAATATTACCTACCATACAAAATACATTAAAATCACCTCATAATAATCAAAATTATAAAATAAAGCAGCCAATATATCTGATATTTCTTAATAAAAATCAGATGTTATAAGAAAAGTACATACCTGCGTGCAATTCTCCATTGCGCACGAATTACGATGCAAAATAGCCATGTGCTATTTTTGCGGGGTATTACAACTTCAATTAATTTGCTGGACCTCCAAAACTATTTTATATGATCAAACAAGGTGCAGCATTCTGAAGACGTGCCGTAGGCACGTATCAACAGGCAAACCTAGTATTTGTATACCAAACAAGATACGTGGGAAAACCACACAAGCGAGATCCAAAAATTTCCAAACTTTGCGACTAGGTCAGACTCAACACACACAAGTCACCACAACTTCTGGAAGCAAGTTTAGACTCACGGTTTGCAAGGTACGACAATGTATTTCTTTATTTCAATTTAAAAGCAAACAAAGCGATACAGGTCGTATCCTGCAAACCATGAATCGAAACTCGCTTATACAAGTTGCATTGTCTTGTGTGTGGTAAGTCCGACCTGCTCGCAAAATTTTGTATTTTTTAGATATCGTTTGTGCAGTTTTCTAGTGAAAAGTCAATCAAAAAAATCAAAGTATAATTGTTGTTATTTGATATACGGGACAAATTTACACAAATGACATCAAAAAATTCTGAAACTTTGTAAGTAGGTTGGACTTACCACGCACGAGCCAATGCAACTTGTAGAATTAAGTTTTAACTCATGGTTTGCACTATACGGCAATGTATCACTTTCACTCACGAAAAAGAGTTGAAAGCGATACACGGCCATATCTCGTAAATCGTGAATCAAAACTCAGTTCTAAAAGTTGCGTTGGCTTGTACATGGTGAGTCCAACCTACACGCAAAACATGAGAATTTTTGGATCTCGTTTGTGTGCTTTTACAAACAAACGAATGACAAATCTACAACTTCAACTATAATTTAGAAAAACAACTAATTCTACAATTCAACCATCTACAATTATCGAAAAACTATATACAATGCACATCAAACAACTAACTACGCAACAAACAAAAATTTTAGACTAAAAAATTTAATAAAAATTCAATCAACCAACATAGCTACAGCTACTAAGCTAGAATAGAGTGAATACCTTGCACAATGTGGATCTTTGAGAAGGAGAGAGAGGAGGTGTTTGCCGTGCTGTAGACGGAGGAGGAGGACTAGGGTTTGGGAGAGCTCGTTAGGGTTAGGGTTTTTTGGGTTTGGATGATTAAGAGGAAGAGGGCAAGAGTTCGAGAAGAGGAAGATAGTGAGTGAGAGAGTCAAGTGACGGAGGAGAAGCTAGGGTTCGAGAAGAGGAAGATAATGAGTGAGAGAGTCAAGTGACGAAGGAGGAGCTAGGGTTTCGACTATGGATTCAGGAGCATGTGAAAGAAAAAGAGAGAGATAGAGAGTATACTGAGTGTGAGAGATAGAATCTAAGAGAATTTATACAAGTATTTTAAGACACTTGTATAGAATAAGCCGTTGTTCCACACAACGGCCTAGGTTATACATAGGCTATTGTGTGAAACAATGGCCAAAGTTTTAAAAAAATTCGAAGTACCTAGGCCTGTTCAAATTTGGTATCAAAAAAACAAGTTCATCAGTGGCGAGCGACCGATAGTGTGAGAGATTGAATAAGTCGAAGAGTTATTTAGGGTAAAATCTCTAAAATACCCCTCCGAAGTTAAGTGATATATATATATATATATATATATATATATATATATATATTCTTGTAGCAAAAAATAATAATCTAAAAAAATTTGAAGTACCTAGGCCTGTTCAAATTTGGTATTAAAAAAACAAGTTCATCAGTGGCGAGTGACAGATAGTGTGAGAGATTAAATAAGTCGAAGAGTTATTTAGGGTAAAATCCCCAAAATACCCCTCCGTTTACCCCCAAAATACCCCTCCGAAGTTAAGTGATATATATATATATATTCTTGTAGCAAAAAACAATATTCTAATTTTGTGATTAAAATTGTCTGTATATTTTTATGATAACAAATTTATTTGTATGTTGAAGTATGAAATGACACTAATAATTATGGTTGTTTATAATGTTTGTATGTTTGAGAATAATTGTAGCAATTTTTAAAAATATTATTTTCTCATTTTAAAAAGTTTGTGCAATATTCCAGAAGGGTATACTAGTATTATTATAAAGAATGAAGAAACCCATCGCTTGTCTACGCAAACTCTTACTTAAGGTTTCCTTAGAGCTTCCACACTTGTTTCTCAAATTTTCATATTTCACATATTTTGAGAAATGGAGAACTGCACTCGTTTCTCGATAATATGAGAATTGGGAAACAATCGCTTCTCATATTTGAAAAACAGATTTGACAATTGTCAAATATACATGATGTTTCGTCTGCTTAATTTTTTAAATTTTTAAAGGAATCTGAAAAACAGCATGTTTCGTCTAATATTATTTTATTATTGTTATTTTTTAAACGATCGAACGGAACAACATGTTTCATCCTTTTAATTTTAAAATTTTTAAATAAAAAAATGCATCAGATTGAACATGATGTCTCGTCCCACACCCAAAAAAATCTTGGACGGGACAACATGTCCCATTTAAGCAAAGAGTTATTTAATCATGGTTTAAGTATTAATTTTAATGGAATAATCACTTGGTTTCTTTTTTTAATCATAGTTACACTTAATTTAATCACTAATTTACTCACTAATTACCAATTAATAACTAATACCATTTTAGTTGATGTAAAAATTACCAAAAAAAACCTCTCGGACGGAACAACATGTTTCGTCCGATAATCTTTTTTTTTTCCTTCCATATTTTCGCAAGCGACCACTATCTCGTATTGTCATTTCTAATTTCGCCATTTTTCCATATTTGAAAAAAATGAGTGTGGATGCTATTAATGATTAAGGATCTTCCAATTTTTTTTTGATGTAAGACACCTCTTCATAATTAAGGATTTGGACTACTTAAAATTGTCAAGTGCTTGTAGTAAACACTACAACAAAAAAGCTCTACCCCGGCGTTTGTGTAAAACCCCGGAGTAGAACCCCAGTTGAAAAAAAGTAAAAAGGAAAAACCCCTCTATGCTAGCATCTGATTTCAAGGATGTTCGAAAACTGATCGCTGGATTGTTATATAGCTGGATTGTCATTTTCTTGATTTTTATATAGCTGGATTGTTATATAGTTGGATGTCCGAAAAATGTTGATTGATTGTATTTGAATATTAAATATTATTCCGAGTCGTTTATATGTTATATCTTCTTTGAATCTTTTGATATATATATATATATACACACACACACACACACACACACACACACACACACACACACACACACACACACACACACACACACACACACACACACACACACACACACACACACACACACACACACACACACACACACTAGGATTGCCCGTTGACACGTGCCTATGGCATGCCTTCGGAACGGTGCAACTTGTTTGATCATAGAAAATAGTTTTGGAGGTTCGGCAAATTAATTGAAGTAGCAAACATATTATATGAGAAACTTTTGGGGGTCCAGCAAAAAACATATTATATGATTTTATGATTTTTTGGAATTATTTTTAAAGTTTTTAAATTTTTAATTTTTTTAGTTTTTAAGTTTTAATTTTTTTAATTTTTTTTTTATTTTCTTAATTTTGAGAGAGAGAGAGAGAGAGAGAGAGAGAGAGAGAGAAATTAAATAAATATATGAGTTGTTTTGGGTGGGGGATTTGAATTTGCATTTTGGGGGGAAACTTTTGGGGAGAAAAATATGTTTTGTAAGGTTAGATCTGAGCCTTTGATTTTTGGGGGATTGAAGGAGAGCCACTTGATCGCTTTCTTTGTGTTTTATTATATAGATATATATATATAATAAATGTAAAAAAAATATTTAAAAAAATGAGAGAGGCTAGACCAGCTTTTTTACAAATGTCGGCGTTGCGGTGTTTTTCTGGACGTGTGGGAGCAACAGATAATGTGAGTTCTTTTTATTCGTGGAGACAGCAGTAATCCGAATCCTTCCATTATGGATCTGCGAGAGTATGAATTGGGTTGAGTGATGGATGGCCGCCTTGTAGACCTACAAAATGAAGTCTGAAACACCGGGAGTGTCCCGGCGACAGATCCTCCAATGCTTAAGTCAGAAAGACAAGTTTTTAGTGGAGGGGATTCTGTGAAAGAGAGAGTCCTTACCTGTAACTGTACAATAGTTATTGTATTTGTAGGTCTTGGGAGAGATCCTCTTGATCCCCGCCCTGGGATTAATTGGTCCCTGATTTCGGAGGACGTGGTTATGATGTAACTGACGGAGTAGCTGGCGCAAGGGGCGCGGTGCGGTTACAGCGTAACCGACGGAGCGGCTGGCACAAAAGGCAGATGACTCAACCGAACGAGCGAATGGGCCTGTAGAAGGCCCATGGAGCTATCTGGCCTGGGTCAGTGGTGAAGCTGGCGTTAAGCCCAATATGTTACTTTGCGATTCATGCCAAAACAATCGGTGGAGATTACTCACGATTTTTTCCACCTCAGCTGGGATAGTTATTATCTAAGAAAACACATATGGACCTACCCCGACATTTTTGAAACGCCGATGTAGACATGGGTTATACCGGCATTTTTTAAAAAAAAAATGCCGATGTAGATACCATGTCTATTGCGACGCCTAATTCCCCGGCATCTACCGACGTTTCCAAAAAATGCTGGTACGAGATACCCGGTGTTTAAAAATGCCTGGTTAGGGCAAAAAAAAAAGGCCAGAATAAGTGTTTTGAGTTGTAGTGACAGTGATCTTCGAACCTTATGTGAGAGGTAATGGTTCAACTCTAGCTTAAAATATGGGATTTAAATTTAGATGTTGGAGAATATGTTTCCTCAAAGTGTGCTGCTACGACGTAATACTAAATTGAGAACATGTCCCTTTAAAAGAACATAAACATAGCAACTGGAGATTTATTGTTGACTGGAAATTTATAGTTAGAATACTAATATTTTTTTTTGAGGTTAAAGGTGGAATAATGCCACCCTGTTTCATTAATAAGAGGTTAATAAAACAACCCCGGTGTACCGGGAGAACACAAAAGTACAATGCAGGAAATAAAAAACATACTCCCCTAACAAACCCTGGGGGTGGGTCTAACTACCCATACATCAAACAACCAAAGAGTACAGTAGGTTGGTACAAAACACAAAGTACAAGAGAATCTGAAACGACTGGAGAAGCCAGTCCCTCAGTCCAGTGTCGGCCCGAACTCTACCTCCTCATTATCAAACTCCTCCACCTAGAATACTCTGGTTATCCTTCCTCTTGCCCCGTGGCCGCAGCTGTGACCCAAAAAGAAATTAGATGCATGATATGAGTAAGGTTACCAGAAATACTATTACATGAAGCACGAAAATAAAAATTATTTCTGTCTAGCCATAACACCCATGTTGTTGCCACAATTGTGATGTACCACGCATCCTTCATTTCTTGGCGAATCAAGGCAAATTTGGGGCCAATCCACAAATTCTCATATTCGCAGGGGTAGTCACCTGTTCCTAAGGTTCGGAGTACCTCCACCATAGTTGCCTTACTTCTTGGGCTGTGAATAAAAAGGTGATTTAGATCTTCCACATGCAAGTTGCAGAATCCACAGTTGGTCGCAATCTGTGGTTGTCTTTTGGCAAGGTTTTCTTTAATGAGGATTGCATTATTGAGCACTAGCCATAGGAATACTCTGACTTTAAGGGGGGTTTGGCCTTCCACAACACATGTGCCCAGCTGGGTCTGCATCCTTGATAGTGAATTCGGTGATACAGAGATCTGACCGTGAAAGCTCCCTTGTTCTCGAGCCCCCAACGCATCTGATCTGGGCCTTGGGCGCACCTTGTGCCGGCCCGTGTGATGTGTGCTTGCAAGTCAAGCAATTGCTGACGTAGTTCTGCGGTAAGCATTCCTCGGAACGACGGCCTCCAATTTCCCCTTTTCCAACCCTCGGCTACGGACATATTCGGTCGACTCGACTTCTCATACAACTCTAGGAAAGTTTCCTTCAGGGTATGAGCACCACTCCACCTGTCCTACCAGAATCTGGTGGACCGTCCATTGTCGATAGTCGACGTAACTGCTGAATTGAACGGTCCGCTTGCCTTGGTAATTCCTTTCCAGAGTCGCGAGACTTTAGCTCCTACTCGGAAGCCTAGGCTTCTCGTGCCTTTTCCCCGTAGGTAAGGTTGAATGAAATCCTGCCATCCTTCCCTGCTGTTGTGGAATACCTTCCACCACCATTTCCCCAGAAGGGCGAGGTTCATAGCTCTAAGGTCGATGATGCCTAGCCCTCCATGCTTCTTCTTCATGCAAGCGATACTCCATTTGATCAGGTGGTAACCTCCCTTATTCGAATCTGCTCCTTTCCAAAGGAATCTTTTTTGGATCCGGTCAATCCTCTGGATCACCCATTTTAGAAGCTCAAAAAACGACATGTAGTAGATTGGCAGATTAGACAACACCGAGTTGATGAGTACCACTCTGCCCCCGAGTGACAGTGATTTACCTTTCCAACCAGACAATCTATCCTCCATCCTGTCTATGATAGGCAGTCAGTCCGATTTAGTTAGTTTCCCTAGTCTGAGTGGGAGCCCTAGGTATTTGATTGGGAACCCATCCGTCATACAGTTTAGTATGGTAGCATGTTCCCATGTTTCGTCATTGGATAGGAAAATTGGAATCAGCGCACTCTTATGAAAATTTATCCTGAGGCCTGACCAGACCTCAAAACAGTAGAGGGTCCCTTTAAAGCAGACTGTTTCTGGTCTGGTCCCATTACCAAAAAGTAGGGTATCATCTGCGTATTGAAAGATCGTACACCCTTGATTAGACGCGCTACTAGCCACCGGCGTAATCCAACCTTTTTTCTGACAATTCTCCAGCATACCCCTCAGCACATCCGCTACGATAGTAAATAGGAGTGGTGATAGCAGGTCCCCTTGTCAGAGTCCCTTCCTACAAGGGAACGGCTGCCCAGGCTGCCCATTCACTGATATTACCATTTTGCTAGTGTGCAAGCACTGTCTGATCCAGCTTATCCATTTATTCTCGAAGCCCCTTCCCCTGAGAGCTTCCAGCAAGCACTCCCAATCGACGGAGTAATAAGCTTTCTCAAAGTCCAGTTTTAGGAGGAAGTTCTTAGAGTTGCTCGTATGGCAGCAGTGGATAACTTGCTCAGCGGTGGCCACACAGTCTAGAATATTTCTGCCCTTGATGAAACCCGATTGAGATTTGCTGATTAGGCTGTCCATAATACTGCCTAAGCGGATGGCTAGGACCTTTGTGATAATTTTAGCCGAACAGTTTATGAGGCTAATCGGTCTAAAATCTCCCACTCTCGTCGACTCCTCCCGTTTTGGTATCAGGACGACTTCTGCAAAATTGAACATGCCCAATCTGATATTGTTGTTAAAAAAGTCTTCCAGCAGCACCATATAGTCCCCTTTAATTTCTTCCCAGAATATTTGGAAGAACATCATTGGGAAGCCGTCTGGCCCTGGCGACTTGTCAGTTCCCATGTGATTGATGGCCTTTTTTACTTCCTCTTCCGAGAAAGGAGCTTCCAGGGTGGATAACGTTGGCGATGACTCGATCTGGAATGTCTGCCAGAAATCATTCCTAAGTGGGATCCTGAAGTCATTCTTCTTCCCCAAGAGAACCTTGTAGTAGCCTTGAAAGGTTGTGGAAATCACTTGTTCGTCTTGCACTGTCCCCGAGTTTGTCTCTAATGACAAAATAAGGTTGGACCTGCGTCTTGCGCTTGCCACTCGGTGGAAGTAAGTCGTGTTCGCATCTCCCTCTTTGAGCCACGAAATCCTTGACCTTTGTTGCCATTTAATTTCTTCCAGTTTATAGAGATTGGCGATGTTCTCTCGGAGCTCGAGAAGTCTGTTTCTTTCATCCTGTGACAGGACTCTCATTTCTTCCAATCTTTCTAGTTCATCAATTCCTTCCAAAAACGAGTCTTTTGCGCACCAGATGGTCGAGAACCTTGATCGATTCCATTTACGGGGCGCTTCCTTAATCTGTGTATTTTTTCACACCATCGGCCTGCAGTATCCGTGCCAGTCACTGGGAGCGCCCAGTTTTCCATAACCATGTGGTGAAACCCCTGAATCTCTAGCTAGGCCTTCTCAAATCTGAATTTCCTAGGCTTTTGGGCTCCCTGTATCCCAGTGTCAAGAAGGATCGGAGTATGGTCTGACGTGGGCCTAGGGATCGATCTAGCGGTTGCTAGAGGGAACTTAGCCTCCCAATCCATCGAAACTAATATCCTGTCCAGTTCTGCCATTATCGGAGCAGACTGCATGTTAGACCACGTAAATAGTCTATCATTAATAGGGATATCTATCAGCTCTAGGTCCGTGATCACCCTATTGAACTCTGCTCTGTGCCTGTTGCTGGAACCTCTTTCCTTGTGCTCGAAAGCAAATCGGGTAATATTGAAGTCCCCCCCGACAATCCAGGCACCCGACCAACGGAGTCGAATACTGACCAGCTCTTGCCAGAAGGCATCACGCTCTGTAGCCACGTTTGGTCCATAAACGACAGTGATAGTCTGCATCCACTTATCAGATCGTCGTTCCAGCCGGGTAGTCAGGGAGAATGTACCACTATAAACCTCGGAACAAGTGAGCAGGTCCAGGTTGAAACCAATAGCAATTCCTTCCGAGGCTCCCGCTGATGGGCGTAGCACCCATTCCTTGATTCTGTTCCCCCCTATTCTCTTGAGTTTGGCCCCGTGCCCAAGTTTGGTCTCCTGTAACCCAACCACTTCCGCCTTGGACTTAATGATGACGTCCCTAACCATATCTCTTTTCTCTCTATCCCCCAGCCCCCGGACATTCCAGAATAGTGTATTCATTGGGGAGCTATGTCCGTGATGACCGTGTGTGAGGGAGTTGGACGGGTTTCGCACTCAGAGACCACTATCCCCCTAGAGTTGGTTCCTAGTTCCATTTGATCACTAGATTTAACCCTTTCAGTTTCCCAACCCCTAATTTTATTAAGAAGTAAAGCATTGCGTTCTTTATCACATACTTCCAAACCACAGGTTTTGGCTAAGAGAAAAACTTCAGAGTCTGACATGAAATTTAAAATATTAGCTAAAAATTTTTTTGTACCTCCGTCGTCGAGTTTAGCCGCTTTAGCTGCCGCTGCTACCTCCAAATAGTCATCCAAGGACTCCGCATGAGCCCTCTTAGGCGATCGCTGCACCCTGAATCCAACCGTCCTGTGAGACGATCCAGTACTGTATCCTGGAGCCGACTCTGGCAGTGTGGACAGGACCATCTCTGGCGAAAGCTCCCTTTGTGTATCAGCAATAAATTCTAAATCCTCTGATTCCTCGTCTGTAAATGAGAAGTCAACATCCAGGTTCAGGCACCCTTCTAGATCCTTATCCAGAAGGGTTCAGGCGCCCTTCTAGAATACTAATATTCATGAAAAGAAAATATGGTTACTTCTACTAGTAATCTACACGTGCGATGCACGTTGTAATAAAAATTTCAAAATTAAATACTATGACGCAATCTGGCCTCGAATCTGAGACCTCAATTTACTCATTACATACTTTTTACAAATTACACCTAGTGGTATCAACTTTTATTTTATATGAGTGACATTTTTATAAATAATTATGTCATAAATAAATTTGAACTTTGAGGATATTGTGGTAACTAATAACAATTGAGTAAATGAATGGTTAATATAACTCCCACTTAAAAATGAATGAATGGATTTAGATGGTTGGTTGTCAACAAATTACAGATTGTCTATAGATGACAACCTCAAGTCTCCCATTATAATATTAGAGATATAACTCACACACAAATGTGCTAAATCCATAAAACTCACTCACAATATCGAGTACATTCCAAAAAAACTACCTCGGTTAATTTTATTTGCTTTAATTTGAATTAAGCATTAATTTTTAGTTTAGAGAAGACCATTTTGCCTCTTATTATAATTACCCTAATTTTACATTAGAGGTGTAGAGATGGGTTGATATATCATTTTACCTTAATTATTCTTTACTTTATGATGACTAAGAACATCTCCAACCATGCTAGTCATTTTGGCTTACTAGAATAGGCAAAATGGAGAGCAATTGGATAATTTGGCTAGCGAAAAAAAATCTCGCTCCAACCATGCTAGTTATTTTAGCTAGCAATTTTTTTTTATTTTTAGTTACTAATTCATTAAAGAAAATGCTAAACAATTAAAGCCAAATATACAAACAAAAAATAAAGCCCATTTTTGAAAGCCCAAAAAAAGGAGGAAAAAGAGATCTCGCGATCTCAGATAGCGATTTTTGATCTCCCGATTCTGCACGATTTGAGATCGCGATTCTGTGATCATGATTTGATGTGATCACGATTCTGCACAATTCTGAGATCGCTTTTTTTTTCACAAATTTTTTTCTCGATTTCTTTTCGCGAGCTTCTTTCAGCGATTTTTTTTGTGGATTTTTTTTTTTTGCAAAATTTTTTCGATTTCTTTTTCACGATTTTTTCACACGATCAGAAAAAGGAAGAAGGATACAAACTCGCCAGATCTGGCGAGTGAACCTAAAAAATTTATTTTGGTGAGTCCTTTGGAGCAGATTTTTCTTTCTAAATTTGCTATTTTGGCTAAAAATAAGAGATGGGCAACGTGGTTAAAGATGGTCTAGGAGTAGTTTTTTGGGAGTACCTAACATTGTGAGAGAATTAAATGGAATTATCATATTTGTGAGTGGGTTATACGGAAATAACCAGGAAAATAAAAATTGCAACTAGACAACTAGTTATTAATTTTGAAATTTCTACGAAAGGAGGGAAAACATTTTATGTATCGCAATTTTTCATTTAATTTAACTACTAGGAATTTACACGTGCGATGCACGTCTTAATAAATATAGTTTTTTAAAATAAAAATTTAGACATTTTGGATTTGAACTTAGAATCTCCTTTATAATAGTTATGCACGTGTATTGCACAGGTTGGTAGATTGACAAAAACATTTACAAATGACACTAAGGTCTTCTCCCATTATAATATTAGAGATTAATCTGCATGTCCGATACATGTCCTAATATTTTTTTTCTTCTTTTTAAAGCAAATACTAAGACATAATCTTGGTCTCGGACCTGAGACCCCCTTTTTACAAATTACCCCTAGTGACATCCACTTTTATTTTATATGAGTGACACTTTTGTTAATAATTATCCCGTAAATAAATTTTAACTTTGAGGATATTATGGTATCTAAAAACAGTTGAGTAAATAAATGGTTAATATAACTTCTACTTAATAAAAATAAATAATTGAGATTAAATGGTTGGTTGAATGGTTGTCTACAAATAACAACCCCAACTCTCATATTATATTATTTAATTTAATTAATTTAATTTTCTAAAATATAGGCTCTATTTGGCACATCTCTAATATTATAATGGGAGAAGAGGGAATTGTCAATTTGTAAATATATCAACTCATGTGACGCACGTACATAGCTAATATAAAAGAGGTTTCGAGTTTGAGTCCACGCTACGTCAGAAATTTTATTTTTTATTTTTTATTTTTTAAATTAAGACATTGCATCACACATGTAAATTACTAATAGATTTTAGGTGGAAAGCAGAAAAAAGTCTGATTAATTCAAATGTAAAGTAGGACCACTTCTCTCCACTTCCACTTTAAAAGCCATGAGCCAAACATGAAACATTCTTTGATTAATCATTTTCTGAAAGTTGTTGATGACTTTCACGAAGTAAAATGTTGAGAATATATCTATAACTATTATAATATAACTATTATAACGGGAGAGTTGAAGTTGTCGTTTGTAAATCTACTAATTTATGTGCATTTTTCGTGCATTACTAATACGAAAGAGATCTCAAATTCTAGGCCAATCAGAATTTTGAATTTAAAAAATATATATTTATTAAGACGTGTATCGTATGTGTAAATTAAATTACTAAAGGATATATAATTACGTCAAAGTCTAGCTTGACAAACTAAGCAAAAATCAATCAGAATTCAATCACAGTATAACTCAAACAAAACAAAACAAAAAAAGAAGCTGAATTCTCATTGAATTTACTGTCCAAAATTATATGAATAAGTCAACCTCCAATTCCCATCATCTACAGATAATCTGATATTTATCTTTCCAATTCCTAAAGAATCAACAATTTAAATGGTTAATTAGGTATAGAAACAAACCTATGGCAATTCCTGTACTTGGTTCCCTGTAACTTCAGTTCAATTTTTGAATCAGAATTAAATTTAAAAAAAGAAAAAAAAAAACCTTCAGTTCAATATTTGTTCAGTAAAACGACAATGAGATTTCTTTTGCCTCTGTATTGTATCTGAAGTGAGTGAATGAATCAAGGGAATGAGAAGCGACCACCGATGTCGTCACTCCCACTCGGTCGGTTAACCGCAATGACAAGAAGGGAAATGGTAACAGCAATGAGCCCGGACCAAATGAAAACTATAGTTGGAGTTCTTCCTCTTCTCCCCATCAACCCCTTTGCGAAGGGGTACAAATGAGCCAAAACCCAGAAACTAAAGAACACCCCTCCCAAAAGTCGACTCCACTGAGGCAACACACTATAGATTGTTCGACTAACTCCAACAGCAATAGCCACGAGGTTCACCATTATAATCGTGAGCGGTGGAATCATCAAGGACGTCCACTTGACAACATAGAGATCAGCAAACTCGTCGTTAACATCATCACCACCAGATTTCGAAGTAAGTGTGAATGAGATCTCGATACCAGCAATGACCTTCAGCAAACCCTGAAGAACTGCAGCCAAATGAGCACTAGTCCCTCCGATAAGCCAAAACTGCTCGTTTCGCCACCACTCCTCCAGCTCAATCCCCGACCACTTGATCTCGAGAATGGCAAGTAAACTGAGGGTTATACTGATAGTGAGAAGATAAACGAGGAATTGTACACTGAGTGCTTGGACAATGAATTTCCCAGTGTAGAGGGACAGAGCAGGGAGGAAGCAGTAGACAATGAGGAAGATGGAGGTGAAGGGGTAAATACCGACATTTAGGTATGCAATCCTTTGAAGGATCTTCATCTTTGGGCTGGCGAAAATTGCGTTGTTTCTTGAAAAGAAGATCTCGACCGAGCCAGTAGCCCACCGAAGAACTTGGTGGAGTCTATCGGTAAGGTTGATCGGAGCAGTCCCGCGGAAGGCATCACGTTTAGTCACACAGTAGACCGACTTCCAACCACGGTTATGCATGCGATACCCTGTAACAACATCTTCAGTAACCGACCCGTAGATCCAGCCGACGCGCAGGCCCCACTCGGTCTTGTCTTCGTACCAGCATGAGATAACGCTTATGGCCTCAGCAACGGTGGAGGCATCAAGGAGGTCACGAGGGATGGTGAGCGCACCGGGCGGTCGCCCATGCTTGATGGCCGGGTGATCAGCCAGTGGACGACCTTGGTACTCTGCCACGGGTATAGAGTCGATAAGGAAACTCGAGTTGCCAAACTTTTTAGGGAACGATGATAGGTTCATCTCGTCTTCGTCCATGTCTGCCATACGGAGAGACCTTCCCTCCTCAGAGACAGCTGCTGCCACCTTCCTCTTTCTTCTCGGGAAACAACAACCGCAACACCCTGATGGGTGTTCTTTGTGATCCCGAGGGGGATCAAAACCATACAGGGCAATGCGACGGAAGAGGCAGCCGGTGCCAACATATACAGGGCCTTGGAGTCCATCCAGGGCACGCATGTTGACGTCAAAGAAGACAGTATTGTGGTTGGCATATCGATCCGAGGGGTCTACTCCTTCGAATCTCTGGGGGAACTGCACATAGCAGAGGCGATCCCCACCACGGTCCATCATGAAGCACATGCCTTCACGGAGGGCTTGGGAGTTATAGATGTAGTGGTCGCAGTCAAGGTTGAGGATGAAGGGGCCATTGGACATCACTGCAGAGGCACGGACGAGGGCGTTCATGGCACCTGCCTTCTTGTTGTGGTCATAGCCCGGGCGCTTCTCACGGGACACATAAACGAGCAATGGGAGGCGGATGTCGACCTCAGAGAGATCGATGAGGTCTTTCTCGTCTACATTAGTTCCGTTGTTTCCTTGTAGTGGTTCCTCGCTTGGAGGTTTCAGCATCACCTGCAGTAAGGAAGAATCACATTTTTAGTAAAATGAAAGACTTGAACTCAAAGCTACCAATGAATTACAAAATAGACTTTTTAGACTGAAACTTTCCATAAGATGGTTAAAGATACTTTAAAACATCTATAGGTCTATTATTGTTTCAAAATATAGGCCACAACATTCAGCCCAAGTTTACAGTAAGCAGAGCATAACTTTGAGAAACTGTTGTAAAAACAGGGAAAGCTTTTCAGTTCAGAATGATATCAAGCGAAAGATAATATAAACTTAAAGATCAGATTTAACCTTTTTGTCTTAAATGCAGAAGAAATCATTTGTGGGCTCTTTAGATACAATTGTTCAGGAAAATGCAACGAAATCTCAATAAATGTTTCGATATTCTTCTTGTGAAAAATATTAAAGGTTAACATCTTCGTACCCTCATTAGTTTCGATCATACATAAGACTATTTCAAGAAGAATTCTGATCTATTTTGACCATGAATGCTACATACTAAAAATAATCCTCAATGCAAATAGAAACATAGAAAAAACTGGTACCTGTATAATTCCGGCATGATCTCCCCTAGAATGCTCTGCTGAGGAGTTTATCCAAGTCCCAGGCCAATGAGTACCATCAGCCATCCATGTCGCTTTTGGAACCTTGACAGGCTCCACAGGGTCACTTCCGGAAGTCTCTCTCTGCAAATTCATCGCCTTAATCTCCTCTCGTGCATGATATGCATCCGAACGCCTCCTAATAGAATCCGGCAACCCGTTAATCCTCACCTTAAACTCATCATACTCCCTCTTCACCCTTCTCCTGTCCTTCACAAAATCTTGCTTCACTTTGTTCTTATATGGATCTTTCTTCAGACTGAAGTAGCTCTCAGGGTTCCTAGGCTCAATATCGTGCTTACGACAGAAGGGGACCCACAAGTAGGCAAAGCTGGCGGCTTCTGCCATTGCTTCAAAAGTCAACAGAGCACCTCCATCATCGGAAAGATAGCAAGCGAGCTTGTCAACCGGGTAGTCTGCGGCTAGTATGGAGAGAATGGTGTTTGCAGTGACTAAAGGAGGCTCCTTTTCAGGATCAGCAGTTGAAACGAAGATGTCAATGCCTGGGAGATCAGATTTTCCAGTAGGGTTTAGAGGGCTGGGGGTTTCGAATTTTTCCTTTAGAACAGCAAGGTCAGTTGAGCGGTTGATTGGGCAGAGCTTGGGGAGTTGGTCAAGAAGCCAAGAGAAAGCAAACCAGAGCTCACACACAACAGACATACCCCATAGCCATATGGCATCCTCATTCTTGTTTTGTACACGCCATTTGAGGAAGAAGACAAGGACGACCATTCTGATTATTATAAGGAGCCTAAAGAATTATAAGAGACCACCAAAGAGATTAGGTTGCTTGATTTACAACATAAAGTGGCACAAAGTTGTAATTCAGTTTGGAAAAGAAGAGTTTGTAGTGACCAAAGTGATAAATCAATCAGGCTTTACAAAGAAAGAAGAAACAACGAGAAGTATCCTCCTCTGAAACGCGATGCTTACAGCTGACAGTACAAACAGTTGCAAAGCCAAACAAACTGATTCAAATTTAACAAGAATTATAATGCCTTATAGAATTGTCAAAGGAAATTTGGAAATTTAGCAGTTCCTTACCCATTAATAATATTTCTACATGTCTTTGTTCTACAAGACTGGTATGAAAACCATGTAAACATTGCTTTAAGCAACAGTAGAGATATATTCAACTCTCCAATCAATATAATATGACTGTGAATTCAGATAATATTCAGAAAATAGAAGACTGGAATGGAATACCAGCAGATGGCAACAAGATAGTAAAATTATATATATACTTCATGTATTTTATAGTTTTCTCTTGGAAAAGAAACTATGGACAATTTTTTCTGTTTTAATTTTGCATCATAATGGTAGTTATATACTAGCTATATACTAGAAACAATTGCAGCTAAAAAACGAAAATGTAAAACAATACACCATACTTAATCATATGAATTTTCATTAAATTTACACACACACACACACACACAAAGAACCCTCTTTTCAAATGTATATTTACAGTTCTTAAACAACCCTCCCTATATCATCGGCCAATTAACTTGGTACTAAGAAATCCACGATATCAAGGATGTAAAGAGTAAAAATGTAGATATATGCCAATTCAGTGTTTTTGTTCTTCTGTAGGTCTAATACCTCTTTGACTACTGATGCAATAGAAAAATAGACATCAGAGTTCTGCATATATCTTTTGATCTTTTCAGGTGCATATCTATCTAAATTACTCAGGGTACTAAGAATGTAATACACATTATGACTACAGTAATATATATATGAAGTTCTATAGTCTACTAAATGGGGTAATAAAGAAGCACAATGAGAACAAGATTGCAGCCTTTCTTACCTATATGGGCTCAAAACCGCAGCCGGAATCTTCAGCTTCCTAGTGAGAGGCCTCCAGGGCTTACTCATTAGTTCCTTTGGTGTCTGCTCAACTCCTCCATCACCATCCCCACCATCCCCATCACCCTCTGCCGGCCAAATTGCGTTTCCATACCCATAAGTCCCCTTGGTCTCAAACAACCATCTATTATGATCAAAATCATACTTCTGCGACTTCATCACCGATAACCTCCTCTCCATCTTCCTCCCTGCAGAATCCCCACTTCCTAGTCCAGGCAATGTAAGCGCCTTCTCATCCCCTCCTACCAAATCCTCCAACTCCGTCGACCTATACTTCTCCTTACACCCAGGGCAAACCCCGCCCCCAATCTTCACTGCATCCTTGAAACAATCAATGCAAATCTTGAAATCACACTCACAAGGTAGCACATCATCACCACGTTCATCGCTCATCACTTTCTGATCACACCCTACAACCGAGCAAGTAGAAGACCCCTTAGCCCCTGCCATCTGTGGATGAGTCATGCCATCGGATTCAGTGACCTTGTCCATCAAATGGGCACGTGTAACATGATTGAATCCCCCGGTAAACAGGGAATTCGACACATACTGCTCTTCGACACGGGCAGTTATCGAAGGGTCCATAGGGACCATGACTTGATTGTTCCCCGTGGGTTGGTGATCAGGGGTCATAGGAATATGCACATGGTAGTTGGAGAACTCGGTGGAGTCGAGATCGCTGTCGAAATCCTCACGTGAATCCCTGGAGTACCCCTTGTAATGTCCCGAAAGGGTTCGACGACCAAAGAAATGAGCAGCAACTTGTGGTTGTTGACTTCCGATATGGGCGATGTCAATGGAGGGATCAGGGGCTGCCGGTTTCGGTGTACGGTTGGATCGAAAGAAGCCCTTTGAACCCATCTTGTATATGATTGATTGAAATTCCTAACACTCGATCTCTATGTTGTTGTATGTATGAATGTAGTGATTGATTCTGGGACATGGAAACAGAGATTCATTTACTCGTTATTGCGTATATCGAAAAAAGTATTAACTAGAATTTAAAAATAACAAGTACTGCTAATGAAAAGAAAAGAAAAGAAAAGAAAAAACTCTTGCTAAAAAAGTGTTGATTGAATTAAACAAATAATTAAAATAAAAAAAGTTGTGAACCACCTTTTAACTTTGAAGTACTACACCATGGATATTCTTCTTCTTCTTCGAGATTGAAGCACCAATGCGAAAAACCCAGATCAGTTGGGGTCCCTTTAAGAACACGAAATTTTCTGTGTGTCACTATCCTCTGAAACAGTCAGCGAACACGAGTAGTGGATGAAAGATATATTGAAGGTGGAAACCAACTGTAATTAAATTGAGAGACCACCAAATTAATTAGTGTACAAATTAGAGAGAGAGAGAGAGAGAGAGACTGAGTCGGTCAATCTCGAATGAAACACGCACCAAGTCCAATTCCAAGACGGCGACAGAATTAGTACTCGTTTATGACAGAAGAAGTTTAAAAGGATGATGTGACGACGTTGGAGGATTGCGTTGAGAATCAGATCGCGCCCAGGTGGAACGCCGGCTGCTGTTGTTGGGGAGTTGGGGGTTTTTAGGGAAGGGTTTCGGAGAGTGGAAACAATGGAGATTAGATACGGAGAGAGCAATGAATTGAAGATGACCCTTTTTGGGCGGCGAGATTAGCGGGAAGAGAGGATTTATTAGCGACCTGAATTTAAGGAAATGGACATTCCCAATCCCAAGAATTATTATTATTATTTATTTATTTGTAATCTCTTCAAAGCTTGTCCAGTAAGATAAAAATAAAAGATTTATTTTACATTAGCAGACGCGTTGGCAAAATCCCCTATTTTTCACACGTTTTAGGATGTTATATTTGTGGGGGTAGAGCCGTAGAGCATCTACGTTTGCTTTTAAAAAAAAAATTACAAAAAAAAAAAAGGGAAAAATGACAATTGAGAAATAGTAATTTGGCTTTCTTGCAGTCGTGTTTTATTATAATTTTGTCAAATTTTTTTTTCAAACGGACGGACAACATGTCCTGTCTTACTTGAATTTATATATTTATAAAAGCTTAATATTTCATTAGATTTAGTTAATTAGTTAATTAAGAGTAAAATTAGAGTATTAAATTATTAAGTATATAATTAATTAGGACAATTAGTGGTTAATTAGGGTTAAATTAATGTTTAATTCCAAAATCCATTTCCTGGTTTCTTGGACGGGTCTCAAGCAATTTTTTGCTTGAAATGAAACAACATGTCTCGTTTGAGATTATTTCGATTTTTTTTTTTTAGATGGTACAACATGTACCGTCTGATAATTGAAAGAAGAAAAAAATTCAGACGAAACAACATGTTTCTTTTGATCCCATTTTTTAAGAAAATTAAAAAATAGGGACGAACAACATGTTCCGTCCTCTAAAATTTGACAATCGTCATTTCGTTTCTCAAATATGATAAACGATTGTAGCATTTTTATCAAAACATGGCAAAATAGCAAACGATTGCAGATGCTCATTTCTCATAAAATGGCAATTTGGCAAATATAGCAAACGGCTGTGGATGCTCTAACTAGTAATTTACACGTGTGATGCACATCTTAATGAATATAGTTTTTTTAAAGTAAAAATTTAGATGTAGTCTGGATTTGAATCTAAGACTTCTTTTATAATAGTTATGCACGTGTGTTGCACGCGTTGGTAGATTTACAAATAACACTAAGACTTTCTCCCATTATAATATTAGAGATTAGAGATGCTACACCTACTACCAAATCTACTATTTTTCTCTTTACTATCTTAGGTGGTACACTATTAGTGGAGGTTATTGTAGAGTAGGTGATAGAAATATCCAATAGTAGAGTGTCACCTAAGAAAGTAAAGAGAAAATTTATAAATTTGATCGTAGGCATAGCATTACCCTATATATATTTACATATGTAGTGAATGAATTAACTGTTCACTTAAACAGTGGTGAAGTATTTTAATTGAAGTTAAGAAGCATTTCAAGTTGATATTGATAAAGGTCAGTTTCATATAATTAAGCAGATATGCAAATACGAGTTTGACATTGAACATAAATTTGATATAGGAACATATTGGAAACCCGGAATATTGATTTAGTTTTTCCCTTTATTAAATGCTGTGCGAAAATGTTTCCACTCAGAAATCAGTAATTTTTGAAATTATGTTATCTGAGCTTCTTTGATAAATCAATTCAGAAAAGGAGTATAAAGATTTAGCCCCTTGTTTACAATTTTATTTTCTAATATTCCATGCTAATTTTATTAATTATAATCTCTTATTTGGCTATGAAAAAAATGTTGAAATCATAAAAATATGCACTACAAAATGGCAAAACGAGGAATTAAATTCATGAAAATTTTACTTCATGTTCATTTTCTTAAGAAAATCACCGTTTAATCAAAAAAGAAGAAAGAAAATCACCGTTTGTCTTCTTGCTAAGAGCACCCACAGTCGTTTGCTTTTTTGCCATTTTTTACATTTTAGGAATATTGTAGCCGACACAGTCGTTGGCTATTTTTCCATTTTTACGTATTTGGCTACAGTAGAAAGGTATAAATAGCATTCGAAATAATAAAATGTATATTATGCCCGACGAAACATCATGTTTCGTCTCGATTCTTTAATTATATTTTTAAATAATCGGATGAAACATGATGTTTCGACTGAATTAAAAAAGATTAAAAAACAAAGAAAAAAACACAGAAATATGTATATTATGGCCGGACGAAACATCAGTCCATTGGGTCACATTTCCATTAAAAAAAAATTGCAAATTACCATCATTGGTTATTGGGTGCAATTATTTAATTTTATTGCAAATTTATAAATTATTTTTGCAATTTTGTAAATATTTTTTTTGCAAAAAACCTCCCTAAAACCCAAAACTTGTACGAAACATCAGTTATTTTGCAATTTTTTTTCCTTTTGGGACCGTATATTTTATTAATATTTTTTTCAGTTTCGGACTCTATAAATAATTTTTTAATTACAGGCGGAATATCTGTTTCTTTTTTAACGAAAATATGTAATTTTTACCTTTTAACAAATGCAGTATTTCGTCGAAATGGAATGATAAAATATGCATTTTATCATTTTTTTTACGTCAAACAACTGTGAATGCTCGGGATTAACAAGTGATTAATATAAAAAAGAACTCCTAAAACATTAATTCTCCTCGTAATTCGTACAGCTGACAACAGAATGTCTGTTTGGTGAACGGCGTATAAAGTGGGAAAAAAAGAACAACGACAGACCATTCCCACGTGGCATCGTGTTCGCAACGACGGCAGGCAACAGGCACGAAATTAAGACGAAAAAGTGACTCGGTTTTGTGGGTCCCATGCAGCGAACGAAGTGGGGTCCAGTTGCAGATGACTTTTTTTTATAAAAAAATTCCTGTACTAAGCAATTTTAAAACTATTTTTCAAACTAAGATACTTTCAAAACTATTTTTCATAATAAATCAGTCTATAGCATGTTAGCAGTGGTCATTATTTTCATCAACGGTCTTTGCCTTTCGAAAATCATTAATGAAAATAACGATTGTAAAAAAAGTTTTTGAATTTTTTTTGTTACTGCTATTCCCATCAGTATATAAGAAATCACTGATGGGAATTGCGACATTGTCTCAATTATATTGAAACATATTATCATTCCAGATATCAAGAAAAAAATTATTCCAACTAAGGTCGCTAGTGTGGAAATACTGACTATAATATATTTCACCTTTTACCTCAAAAAAAAAAATACTGACTATAATATATTTGAGGTCATTACTCCCGCTATCGATCTTAGTTGGGGATGTTTTTTTACAAAACTAACAAAAAACAAGAAAAAATCACAAAATTGAGGTCGCTAGTGGCATTAGCGACTATTGTTGACTCTTACTTTGGTGTGCACAAAACGTGGCTATAAAAACTAATAAGTTTAAATTGAGTTGTTCAGATTTTCAGAATCAAATAATAGCCATAAGAAATCCAAGAGAATCAAGAATATTCAAAGAAGGAAAGTAATAAAGAAAGATTGAGAAATCAAGCAAAAAATAAAATATTCAAAAAGAGCAGTTGATTGATTAGTGTCCAAGAAAGCTATCAAGATCAGTTGCTAACATTCTATATTTGTGAGATTTAATTTGTATAAAATTTATTGGCGATTGATTAGTTTTTGTAAGAATATAAAGTGAATTCGGTATGAATAGCGCGATACTGGTCGACCGCACCTTATGACGGTCGACGGCATCGCAGTCGACTGCAACTCACAGTTACGTAAGAAGCTGTCTACCCTTCATCTCTCTACTTTATGTCAGAGAGATGAACAGTCGACTGCACCAAAATTGCGGTCAACAGTGCACTGTTCACATATTTAGAATGTATCATTTCTAATTTTGATTGATACACTTTTCAGTCTATTTAATTGGACAAACCCACTATGTGTTCTTCACCTATTACTTCTGAGAAAAAAATCTTCTGAACTAATCTTTCAACAATCAATCCGAGTGTGTGTGATAATTATTTTATATTCTTCAGTCAGGATCATTAAAGATCTTGAGCTTTTTCTTTTTCTTCCACTTTGGTGAGATTGGCGAGACTTGTGTTAGAAGTCCTGTGGGTGTAATAGGTCTCTCGGCCTGAATCCGAGAATCACTGTATAAGGTTTTGAGCATAGTGGAACGCATGTGGCTGAGAATTGCTACAAGTAGAAGGTGTGGAGGTTGACCCGGGGGTCGAACCACGTTATATCGCTGCGTCACTTGTGCTATCTGCGTTTTCTCTTTTTATTTACTCTGCACTTTAGTTTAATTTTTTTTATTCCACACAATCATCATATTCACCCCCCTAAGGTGATTAACAACTATGATATAGTTGACATCGCTATTTCTATTACCGACCTTAGTTGGAGATTATTCTTTTTTCCAAAATTAACAGAGAATTAACAGATAGTAAGAATTATTTTTAGTGATTTCATATATACTGAAATGACCAAGTGTTTCAATATAATTGAGACAAAGTCGATATTTCAATCATCGATTTCGTATAACTGTAACGCTGATAGGAATAGCGGCATCAAAAAAATTTTAATTTTTTAATATAAGTTGTCGCGATTTTTGTTAACGATCTTCAAAAGACAGAGGCCGCTAAAAAAAATAGGGGTCACTGCTAAGGTGTTATGGACTGTCTCACTTAGTAAAATCAGGGCCGACCCCACTCTTGAGGCGGGTGAGGCGGCCGCCTCAGGCCCCCTACGTTTTTGCAATTTTAGGGGCCCCCAAATTTATACTTCCCTTATAAATATAGGCACGTATTTTGCGCGTAAAAAAATACTATTATTAGGGGGCCCCAAAAATAATTATTTGAGCCTTTAAAATTTATTTTTAAATTATTTGGGTTTAGGCTTGAAAACTTTAATTGAATTTGAGACTTTAAATTTGGGTGATTTAAAACAAATCCAACTTTAAATCAATATAAACTCAAACCCGAAACTCACATTCAATTTTAAACCCGAAACCCTTACGGGCCTTACCCTAAACTCGATTACCCGAAACCCACTTTTAAAATAAAACCTCTTCTTTCGTTTTCCTAAATCCCAACCCGATCGAAACCCAGCCTTACCCTATTTCTAAATTTTGGAATTCCTTTTTGCTGCCGCATCTTCAGTTTGAATTATTTTTTTATATCAGATACTTTTCAAAAATATTTGCAGAAAGAGGACAGTTGGCCAACTATTTGCGCTCATGGACTCAACAACTAAACTCGCCATTCCCAACAGCGAGTTTAGTTGTTTCATCATCGTCATTAGGAAACAAAGTGTTTAGGGCTACTTTTAGTTCAAAATATTCAAAGAATATTCACTGTTCCCAACGACAAGGGCATTTATACTAGACTCGCTGTTGGGAAACAACGAGTTTAGTTCAAAATTTTTAAAGAAGACTCGATGTTCCCAACGGCGAGGACATTTACACTAGACTCGCTGTTGGGAATAGTGAATTTAGTTCAAAGAAAAATTCTATGAAGTTTTTTCCGAAAATTCACTAAGTCCAACAGAATGTTTCGCTCTCTGTAAAATTTCTTACATCCTCGCCGTTCCCAATAGCGAGTCTAGTGTCTATGTTCTTGCCGTTGGGAACAGCGAGTCTTGTTTAAAAATTTTGAACTAAACTCGCTGTTCCCAACAGCGAGTCTAGTATAAATGTCCTAGTTGTTGGGAACAATGCATCTTCTTTGAAAATTTTCAACTAAAAATCAGCACTAAACACGTTGTTTTCCATTAGCAAGGATGAAACAAATAAACTCGTCGTTGGGAACGGCGAGTTTAGTCGTTGAGTCCATGAGCGCAAATACTTGGGCAACTGTCCTCTTTCTGCAAATATTTTCGAAAAGTGTCTTATAAAAAAAATTAATTCTTCAGTTCTTCCCCTTTTCTTTATTTTCAAAAATTTCGAGGAGATTGCGCCCAACGGTGTCGCGCCGTGGAGATCGCGCCCAACGGTGTCGTCGTCGGCTCGTCGCTCCCAACGATGTCGCGCTCAACGGTGTCATGCCGTGGAGAAGTTCCGAAAATTAGTAGGTATTTGGGTTTGGTAGGGCTTAACTTAATTAGTTAATTAGTTGAATATTATGAACTTGGGGCTTATTTGTTAAGGATTAAATCTTAATTATGAGGTTATTTTATTTGTTCGGTTTTTAATTCAAATATCTGATTTTTTAAATTTTTTTTTATTTTTTTTTAAAATTTTTTTTTGTAGATGATAGATTTAGGGTTTCGCCGAAGGAGTTGCTTTTTGGTAGATGACAGATTCAGGGTTTTTTTTTTGTTAGTTTTTTTTTTCTAGGTCGATGACAGATTTAGGGTTTAGATGACAAATTTATGACTTAATGTTGCCGTGAATTCTTGATTGGAATTCTATGTAGGAGTTGCTTTAAGCTCAAGGATAGATCAATATCTTCGTACTCAATTTTGTGTTATGACTTAAGAAGTTGAATGTGGAGGCTTAGAGTTCAATTTTATATTAATAAAGTTGAATAGATTATTGAGTTATTGAGTTACTTAATTTTATATTAATTATGTTAAATTAGTTGAATAGTTGCTTATTGAGTTGCTTAATTAAGTTGAATAGATTATGGCTTAATTAAATTGAAAATTGATATGTTATAGCTTAATTCAAAATTTTATTTCTTTTTCCAGTTTATCATGCCTCGTAAGTATATGTCTAGAGCGTTAAAAAGAAAGAAGAAACAAGAAGAAGATAAATTTATAAATTTCTTATCAACAAACCAATTTCTAGTGGTAATGCTAATGAAGAAGAAGTTCAAGAACATCAATAGTTGAATGTGGGTGATGAAAATGAAGAACCGATTCAAAAGTTAAGTGAGAATGTTAATTTGAATGTGGGTGATGAAAATGCAGAATCAAATCAAAATGAAGAATGTAGGCCTATAAATATTTATGATCCAATGAATTGGGAGAAGATTGATAAAAAATTCCAGATTTATTAGTTGAAAGAGGGCCTATTAGAGTTGCTATAAATTTTCCTACAGATGACGAAGGTAGACATTTTTCTTGTGTACAGTACACTCAATTGTTGTTAAATGAAAAAAAGTATGATAGAAGATGACTTGTTTATTCAACTGGTTTGGATAAAGTGTTCTGTTTTTATTGCAAATTGTTCAAGAAAGAAGGGAACAATAATCAATTGTTAAGCGAATGGTTTAAACAGTGGCATAATATTAGTCAAAGACTTCAAAGTCATGAAGAGAGTGAAGACCACATTAATTGTATGACAAGTTGGCTTGAATTTGAGATGAGATTACAAAAATGTAAAGTTATTGACAGAGGTGTAAAACTATTAATTATAAAGGAAAAAGAACATTGAAGACAAACTTTATTAAGAATTATTGCAGTTATTAAAACACTAGCTAAAAATGCATTGACATTTCGTGGTGACAATGAGAAGATTTATAAAGAGAATAATAGTAATTTCTTAAGCATGATTGAAATGATTGCCAAATTTGATCCCATTATGAAACAACACATTAGGAAATTCCAAAGCGGAGAATCTCGTAAGCATTATCTTAGCCACAAAATTCAAAATAAATTGATAGAATTGTTGGTGAGGTAAAAGGTGCTATCATTAAAACAATCAAAGAAGCAAGGTATTATTCAGTAATATTTGATTGTACTCTAGATGCAAGTCATGAAGAACAGATGTCTCCGGTCATACGGTGTGTTGATGTTTCAAAAAGTCCGATATAGTTGGAAGAATTCTTTTTAGAATTTTTAGTTGTAGATGATGACTTTTTTAAGTGCTTGAAGATAATCTAATGGTTCTTGGGCTTGATATTTTTAATGTTAGAGGACAGAGTTATGACAACGGTTCCAATATGAAGGGGAAGAACAAAGGTGTGCAAAACAGGTTAATTACTATTAATCTTAGAGCTTTCTACAAGCCCTGTGGATGTCACAGTCTTAATTTTGCAATTTTGATATGACCAACTGTTGTATCAAAGCTGTGTCTTTTTTTGGAGTTATATAACGTTTATATACGTTGTTTTCATCTTCTACAAAGCGATGGGATATTTTGAAAAGATAAGTGTCAAATCTCACGCTTAAGACATTATCACAAACTCGTTGGAAAAGCCATGTTGAAAGTGTTATTTCAACTCGTGGAGATAAGAGATACATTAATTGACTTGAAAAATAGTGATTCCGATCTCAAGATCAAGAGTGAAGCTGATTCCTTAGCAACGAATGAGATGACGAATTAGGAGTTTTTACTAGGTATGATTATTTGGCACAATATATTATTTACTATTAATTCTGTCAGTAAATACTTGCAAGAGGAAGACATGCATATTGATGTTTCTATACTTCAATTAAAAGGGCTCATTGCATTTTGAAGAGTGCAAAGAAACTGGTTTTATGGAAGCTATGACTGAAGCTAAAAAGTTACAGAGAAATTAAGAGTTGAAGTTGTTTTCGTAAAGAAGCGTATCATCCATAGAAAGAGAAAATTTGATGAGAGTGGTAGTGAAGAAACAACGCAATCACCTGAAGAAGAATTTAGGATTCATTACTTCACAACTATAGTAGATCAAGCTATTTCTTCACTCAACAGTAGGTTTGAACAATTTGTGAAGTATGAACAAATCTTTGGTTTTTTGTTTGATTTGGAGAAGTTAAGAAGTCTACATGATGATGAGTTGAAATCTTACTGTGCCACTCTTTAAGAGTTTCTACATCACGACTCACATTATGATATTAATGAGGATGGTTTGTTTTTTGAGTTGAAGCGCCTCAGAATAATTTTACCTTCGGAAGCAAAAAAAATAAAAATTGATATGCTTAATTATTTGCAAATGATGGATGGTATATTTCCATATGCATGGATCGCATATAGGATTTTGTTGACCAAACCAGTTACCGTTGCTTCTGTAGAAGAAGTTTTTCAAAGTTGAAAATTGTCAAGTCTTATCTTCGATCAGCCATGTCTCAAGAGAGATTGAATGGATTAGGCCTACTATGTATTGAGAAGGCGATTGTAGAAAAGCTTGATTATGAACATTTAATTAGTGAGCTTGCTGCACGGAATGCGAGAAGAAGTCATACGTTGAGATGATTAATGGTGTATGTATAACTTCTTAATGTGTATGTTTCTCATATGTTTCATTTCTTCACTTAAGTGCTATTTATTTTGATCATTTCATAATTCTCTGTTTATGTTTCATAATTTTCAGTTCATCTTTGTAGATGTGAAGGTGAATTGTTGAGGCAGCTTCATCCATTAAATGAAGTAGAATCAGAGTTTTCCTTTCACTAAATGAGCTTTCCATTTACAGGTTTTTCATATTTGATTATATGTTTTGACTTAATTTTATATATTTGTATGATGCTTATGAGTAAACTTGTTATTCAATGATATATATTTTGCATATTTTGCTTTGAACAATGTGCAAATTATATATATATATATATATATATATATATATATATATATATATATATATATATATGGGAAAATGCTCCATTGAAAACGGGTCTAGTTTTCACGGATTGGAAAACACTAATTTGAGCCGTTAGATCGCTCATGATCATGATCAGCGGCTCAGATCGAACTCCCCATAACCCGTTTCAGTTGATCAGCGGAGGGTTATTTTGGAAATTTCGTCTCAAATAACTCTTCACTGAACAGATTCTAAAAAATTGATATAACCTAGGTTATAAAAAATTGAATTATAGGCCGTTATTTCAAACAACGGCCTTGTTCTAAATTTTTATAACCTAGGCCGTTGTTACCAACAACGGCCTAGGCTATAAAATTTCTATAAAATTTTATAGCAACGGCCTAGGCTATCACAATTTTCACAAAGGCCGAACAACGGCCTAGGTTATATTCATTTTATCAGAATGAATCAGGCGAAGAGTTATTTGGGACGAAATTTCCAAAATAACCCTCGGCCACTTAAGTGAAATTGGGTGATTCGCGGAGGCGATCTGAGTCGCTGATCACGATCAAAAGCGATCCAACGGCTCAGATTGGTGTTTTCCAACCCGTAAAAATAAATCCGTTTTCAACCGAGCATTTCCCATATATATATATATATATATATATATATATATATATATATATATATATATATTCTTTTTTTTTTGGGTATGAGATGTCCCATTTCAAAAGTTTGCCTCGTCCTCGGAAACTCAGGGCCGACCCGGAGGAAAATAGTTTGAAAAAGTGTCTTAGCTTGATAAATAGTTTCAAAAAGTGGCTTAAAAAATTTCTCCGCCTGTTTACGTATCCGCGTTAGTTAGTGGCGGCGCATGTTTGCATCATTCCTCACTCAGAAATGAATTTATTTATTTGTTTATTGATTAATCCCTGAAAGTCTCATATTTGTAGGGGTGGCGAACGGGTCGACCGGGCTGGTCCGGGCCCAACCCGTGCGGGTTGGCACGCTTGGGTAGGCGGGCCGGGCCGGGTTGGGGTGTTATACGGGCCGGGCTGGGCCGGGTCAACTTCTTAATTGGGTGGCCCGCTCAACCCGTGAACCCATTAGGGCTCAACCCAGGTTGGGCCGGGTCGACCCGCGGGTTGGCCCGTTTAATAATATATATATATAATTTTTTTTCTTTTTTTTTTGGTAGCTAAAATTGAACTAATAATAATAATAATTTTACAAATGATGTATACAATTATACAAACAACCATATTTTTGTGACCTCACATATCATAAAGTCCGAAATTGATTACAATAATATAATAAATGATTTTGCATCTCAAAAACCCCGAAAGATAACATTTAAATAAAAATATATTAATTTTAACAAAATATTGTTATAAGCTTTTAAAAGGCCTCATTCTGAAGGGGGGTTTGAAGCTCCGTTGGAGCCTCCCCAGGCCTTCAATTTGTATAAATAAAAAACTGTTGGAGATATTTTAATATGAAAAAAACCTAAAGATAACTTCAACATTGTAGCACTTATCTATTTCAAATTTTGTCTGATGAATATTACATTTCTTAAAAAATTATAATAATAAGTAAGTAATACTACATTACTACTAATAAGTAATAATACTACAATTCTTCAAATATCCCCAAATGATGTTTAATTATACTACTAAGTATGTAATTCACTAAATTCAGTAATAATACTAATAAGTAATAATACTACAATTCTTCAAATTGAATCAAATATCCCCAAATGATGTTTAATTATAATACTAAGTAAGTAATAATACTAATAAACAAAAAAAATCGTGATAATAATAATAATAAGATTGAAAGAGTGAAATTGACAACAAATTTTGAAATTTTATTCATACGAATTTAAGTGATACAATTTGAACAATTTATAACGAAATGAAATGAAGAATTCAATTCACAAATAAGTTTTATACAATAACATATTTCTTATGTACAATTTTAATTGACTACAATTTTTCTAATTTAACATAAGATGAAAAGCTATTGTTGTTGTTGTTGTTGTTCTTCGGGCGAGTTGCTCCCACTTGTAGAACTTGATAGTGCTTTTCCTTGCGTCCTATCTTCAGCCTTCAGCCAGTCTTCTGTGCAAAAGAGCATCTCCAACGCCTCGGGCTTCAACTGGTTTCTGTAATCAGATAGAACCCTGCCACTTGTAGAAAATGCACTCTCAGAAGCAACTGTAGAGACAGGAGGAGTTAGCAAATCTTTAGCCATAATAGACAGAATACTAAAAGTGTGTTCATGTTCTTTCCACCATTGTAAAATATCTAGTGGGGAAAGAGTAGGCTCAGTATCCTGTTGGTTATACCAATTTAATTCATTTGGTTGATTAGTCCTAGGTTTTTTAGACTGAATTTGTTCAAGTAGACTAAATGTTCTATCACCAATTTTACTTTTACCTTTAGAACTACCAGAAGAAGAACTAACTACAGAAGTTGTACTACTAGAAGCAAAACGTCTATCATAATAATCATACAAGTTATTTAATGTAGATTCAAACTGAACTAAAAAAGTAGTGCAATCAATTGTTAATTCTACATTGTTATCTAAACATGCAAAAAATATTTCTATCAAATTCGTCGTACCTTCTAATTTGATACGAGGATCCATAATAGTAGCAACACAAATCAACATAGGAGGAGGAAAATAATATTTCAAAAATTTTTGAAATGCAGGTATTACAATGTCACTAATATAGGGATCATTTAACATTTCGTTAAATATTTGCATTATGCTAACTAATTCAATAAAAATGCTACTAGAAGTAGATTCATATGTTTTTGAAAACTTTAAAGTTGCGGCTTTAAAAGGTTCTAAAAATTTCAACAAAGCTTCGGCAAAATACCAATCGGGCGGAGTCATTTCAAAATTGTGCATATTTTTTGCGATACAAAAATCATTTACAACTGCTTTATAATTGATGACAACATTCAATAAATCAAAAGTAGAATTCCATCGGTGTCTAACATCATTTGGAAATTTTCTAAAAGGAACATTTCTAACCCTACACCAAGCTTTCCATTCTTGTAAAATGCTTGGACTTAATGCAATGAAATGTACACAATTTCTAATTTTAACTATATATGAATCAGCTATTCTTAATGCATCTTGAACACATAAATTTATAATATGACATGCACATCTAACATGAAAAATATTGTCAGATGGAGGGTTTAATACAGATTTTAAAGTAGTAATTGCTACATTGTTGTTAGATGCATTATCAAAACTAATAGCCATAATTTTATCGCGAATATGAAAAACATCACAAATTTCTATAATACGGTTTGCTATTTCAGCGCCACTATGGGGATACGGCAACGACGCAAGTGATATGATTCTTTTTGAAGAATCCAATTATTGTCGATCCAATGACAGGTTATTCCCATCGTTGGAATATTGTTGACACCCGTCCAACAATCCGAAGTTAAACTAACCCTACAAGTTAAACTCCATAAAATTGCAATCAACGTGTCCTTCATTTCAACATACATTTTAAAACAATCCGATTTGCAAGTATTTCTCGGAATTATTCTAAAATGAGGGTTTAAGGCTGTTTGATTAAAATTTTCCAAGTTCCTACTCTCGGGATAGGAAAATGACAACTCTTCCTTAATGACTAATCGGGCCATTTCCCGACGAACGAGTTCGGGATCATAAGGGTGGCTATCTACTTGACGGGTCCTAGGGTTAATTTTTTGTTGGCCTTGTATTTGATCAAGAAGTTCTTTGTGATTATGTTGTATGTGTCTACTAATTGTACCGGTGCCGTCACCCCTCTTGAATTTGTATATTTTGCTACATGTTTTACACACTTTCAAACCTACACCCGGAATATGTTCGTCTGGGATATACTCATAAAACTTGTGCCAATCGCTAGTTTCTCCTCTACTTTTTCTAGTACTACGGGGTTGTGTGGTTTCGGGTTGTTGTTGTTGTTGTTGTTCTTCTAATTGAATGTCACCTACAACATCCATGTCCTGTGTACCCCATTGTTCCATAGTAGGATCAATGTAATCTTGGGCGGGCTCACTAATTGGGACAATTGGTGGCCTACGTGAAGAGGAGGAGGAATCTTGGTGGCTACGACCGCTACCGTGTGATCTAGACATAATGTGGTAATGCGCTCAAATATGTAAAAAAAATTCTACAATGTAGGAGCGGACCGAGCGGTGAATTATACAAAAAAAATTTAAAAAACAAGAAGGTTGAGATAGAGAAGTTCAAAAAACAAACAATAATTTTAACTACAACGCAAAAAAAAATTTAACAAGAGAGGTAGAGAAATTTTGATACCGTTCACCGTAGAATAGGCGTATGTAAAAAAAACCGTGAAAATAAGAAGAAAAGCTACAAGATGGAGGAGCGCTTTGCCGATTCTGCAATTAAAGAGTTGAGAAGAGGTTGAGAGTTGAAGAGAGTTGAAGACGTTGAATTTTGTTTCCGATACGACCGAAATTTGATCGTGTATATGCCTCCTTGTACAATTATTTGATGAACACTACAATTGTTCAAAAATTTCTTTAAAATGATGTATAATAGTAGAGAGAGTAAGAGAGTGAGGTGTAATTTTTTTTGAGAATTTTAGGGGATATTTATAGGTGAATTTGTGGGAAAAAACAAAAAAAAAACAAAAAAAAACCCAACATTCGGCAGCAATGGCTAATAGCCGTTTGCTGTGCTGACTGCTGCCCCAACGGTCGAACCCACGCGCTTCAACCCGTTCGACCCGCGGGTCGAACGGTCGGCCCGTCACGGGTTGAACGTTCGATCCGTACGGGTCGAGCGGGTTGACACACACGGGTCGACCCGCGGGTTAGCAGGTTTAATTCGTTTTTTTAACGGGTTCGTGGGCCGGGTTTCGCGAATTTGATTCGCGTATATTGCGACCCGGATCGACCCGGTACTGTTCACCGGGTTCGACCCGAACCCGTGAAAGTCTTAAACGGGCCGGGTTCGTGGGCCGGGTCACGGGTGGATCGGCGGTTGACCCGGCCCAGTTGCCACCCCTACATATTTGTATGAGTAGATGTTCATCAGTTCATGTAATCACTGGAATTTACAAGTCTTTATGTACTTCCCACGCTCAATTATTTTAGCCTTTTTAACCCTCCACAGTATAAATTATTTTCTCTTTTCTGCATAAAGCCTGCACAATTTCCACGTTTAATTAATTAATTAATTTTTAACTATATTATCAATTTATCCTTAAATGCTTAATAAATTTAATTAATATGTTCAATTAAGAGAGATTTTTTTTAAAAAATGATATTTTTATATAAGTATACTATTAAAAAGTTAATTAATAATTTCGATTAAGAGAGAGGTTAATTTTTCCATATACCCATTTAGGTGTTCTCTATAAAGAGTTGAAACTTTAAACGACGTATATCTTGGAACGGAGAAATAGTCATTAGGTTTATACAGGTAGTATATTTTGAGGTTGGGAGAAGGTTCGGGTGAGAACCATGTCCTGGGGTGAGAACCTAAGGGTCTATCCCAGCCATTCATCTGTGTAATCTTAACGGTCAAGATTTTTTAAAATTAAACAATAAGATTAATTAATTTTTACATTAAGATGTCAATCCCTTTAATTAAGGGATGGGGACCGCGTAATAAAAGGAATGAAAGATCACAGATTATTAGGCAACATATATTGCCTTTTTTATTTTATTCAAAAGGAATGTAGATCACAGATTATTAGGCAACATATATTGCCTTTTTTATTTTATTTTCAGCCGAACCACAATCTTCATCAGGATGAACAACATTTGTTGCTACGTACAATGTTGCTAAATATGAAATTTTTGTTGCTACGTACAATGCAGTTAGTTGCTATTCAAAAAACATTCAGTTGCAATATGGAAACTGACAGCATGTACAACATAAGTTTGCAAATTGATAAACAAACAATATATATATATATATATATATATATATATATATATATATATAAATATGTATATATATATATATATATATATATATATATATATATATATATTCCTGCTAAAATATGCACTAGTTGTATCTACTTACAATACAGTCAGTTGCTATATAGTGAACGAATTGGTGATGATTCTGCAGTTGCTATTAATTTAGGATACAAAATCTTCTCGAATAGCAACTGTAATAATTATAAATAGCAACTGAAATAATTATACAGCAATTCCTGACCACTTAAACAACAACTGTAATAATTATAAATAGCAACTGTAATAAACAGTAACTGTAAGGAACGAAATGGTGAATGATTCTGCAGTTGCTATTAATTTGGGAAACAAAATCTTATCCAATATTTTATGGGAATAAATTATTTCTCTCTCCAGTTTGACCAAATTTGCCTTAACCGTCGCACACAAAAAAAGGCAATTCATAATTATTCCTTTTATTACGCGGTCCCCATCCCTTAATTAAAGGGATTGACATCTTAATGCAAAAATTAATTAATCTTATTGTTTAATTTTAAAAAATCTTGACCGTTAAGATTACACAGATGAATGGCTGGGATAGGCCCTTAGGTTCTCACCCCAGGGTTGGTTCTCACCCGAACCGACCCCTTTGAGGTTGACTCTAAATTCTGAAATGAAGTGTCAATATTTTTCCTTGCCTAAGATGATTAGTAACTTTCTTTTAAATTAGAAAAATACTAGTATAATGTACGTGCGATACACGTCTAAAAAAAATAAAGTCTTCAAATTAAATGAATATATATTGAATAAGAAAAAAAAAAGCTTATAATTGAATGTTTTGATTTGGGATACACGTGCGGTGCACATTTTTATTTATTGAATATAGTTTGGACGTGTATTATACGTGTTTATATAATTACAAAGTTATGATTTTATTTGTTACTAACCCCAATTCTTCCATTAAAATAGCAGAGATATTACGGAAAATTTATATAGAAGGTTATCAATAAACTCTATATATTCTAAACTATATTAACGATGTATATTTTTGAATGCAATATGAAAAGAGGTGCTAGAGATTTTACATTACACGTAACCACTAACCACACTCTTCAATATGATACGGGCTTGGCTGTGAAGAATTGTATGAGATAATAAAATTTTATCAGGAGCAACCTTTTAATTTGCTACAATTTCTCCACCTAGCTGAGAATAAGTGTATCATTAAGAACTCGTTCATTCCCTTTTTTATTTGTCTTCCACAACAATAATAAAGTTTTTTTTTTAAAGAAAAAAGTGGAATATGGCCACCCTGTTTCATTAATAAGAGTTTAACGAAACAAACCCAGAATACTGGGCCAGATTACAAACTATAGACAGAAAATAGAACATGCATGAAGCAACATGACCCGTACAAACAACAAATCTCTCCAACAGCGCTGGAGGGTGGGCCGACGAACAAGCTCAGTCAAGCAAAATTGTGTGCACGTCAGTTTAGCTTCATACACTGCCTCTACGGCACATGTACACCCACCTGAAACTAGTCTGGCAGGATTTTACCATCCGCCGATCCCTGCCTTATCCTTGCTGGGGGGGCCCCATCTTTGGGCCCAAGCCCCGCAGGCCGAATTATGACACCACGACACATGCACAACAACCGCACATTCCCACAATCTCCACCACTCATCCTACAAACGCGCTAACAGCTCCCACAGCCGCTACCAAAGAGAGAGCCGTGCAGAGGATACCTTCACCTCTCTCACGATTGTGCTTTCTCAGGCGGTTTCTCACCAAACCACTATCTCGCTCCCCCCACCAAAAACCACGCTCCAAGAGAGAGCCGTGAAGAGGATACCTTCACCTCTCTCACGCTCTTGCTCTCTTTGGCAATTTCTCACCACACAGACTCATCTCAACTCTTACTCTCAAACAGACACCCAAACACCTACAACACAGGACCTTGTGACCGTTGCCGATGTGAGCGCTGCTGACGAGGGAAGAGGCGACGCTGTTAAGAGACAGTGATCTCAGCTGGAGGAAGCTCAATAGTATGATAGTAGGCGCTGTCAAGACTGTACCGGCGACATCGTTGGACACCCCAAAAGTTGAAACAAGTAAGCGCACATCATGGAGGGACTCCATCTTCGGGCCCAAGCTCCACAATCGTCCAATACAGCGTACTTCACACTCCACACCTCCCACACCAATACAAACACAGCGTATCATTGGACACCCGAAGTCACCCCACCCAAATTCCATGCCCAATGAGAGAGCCGTGGATAGGATACCTTCACCTCTCTCACGTTGTAGCTCTCTCGGGCGATTTCTCACCCACACACACACCAAAAGGCTCTCACACTCAATCAGAAACCCAAACAAAACAAACAACAATACTCCTCGCGCCACGAAAGGCGGTGGCGTTGCCGCTATCAGGGATGCTGATGAAGGGGAGAGGAGGTGCTCTCAAGAAGGCAGTGGCCTTTATTGGAGGAGACTCAAGTGCACAGTAGTTAGCGGCCTTAGCGGCGAATGCCAGTCGTCGCCCCGGTGGCAGCCGATCAGGGCCGGCCCAAGGGTAAAGCAACTAAAGCTAGGGCTTTAGGCCTCCAAAGAAAAGAAAAAAAAACATGTAAAGAATAAACGCCTCCTCACATACCAAAAAGTCCGAAATAGGCCTCCTCACATATCAAAAAGCTCGAAATTGATTACAATAATATAATAAATAATTTTGCATCTCAAAAAGCCCGAAAGATAACATTTAAATAAAAATATATTAATTTTAACAAAATATTATTATAAGCTTTTAAAAGGCCTCATTTCGGAGTTCGCTTTAGGCCTCAATAAGTGTTGGGCCGGCCCTGTAGCCGATCACACGGCGGCAGTCACCGCACCAAAGTCGAGCCGAGTTGCCACACCGGCGCCAGGAGATGGCCGACCACTCGAGTCCCACCCCGATCTTCGCCGACTCGAGTGGGAGTCCCCGTCTGGGACAAGAGCTCAGCGTCATCGTCGCTATGCGAGTGGGAGTCCCACCCCGATCATCGTCGACTCGAGTGGGAGTCCCCGTCCGGGACAAGAGCTTGACGTCATCGTCGCACACCGCCCCGTCGTCGTCGCTATGAGAGTCCTCGTCTGGGACAAGAGCTCGACGTCGGAGGGGCCGGACTTAGTGGTGAGGTGGGAGGGGCGACGGGATGAGATGGAAGAGGGTGCGAGGAGGGAAGGCTGACAGCGAGTAGATGAACGGCGGGCGACGAGGGGGGGCGACGGCGACAAACCCTAGCCACCGCCTCCAATCTTAGATCTAGGGTTTGAGACTTTTGAGGTTTTTTTCTTGGGAGAGTTTCTCTCTCCAGATTTTTAGAGAGAGTAGATTTCTAAAGAGAGAAGCCCTATAACAACAATAAAGTTCTCTTCCTACATAGCAACCAGAAAATAAATTGAACATCAAAATGTGCAATATGAAATAATGTATAATATTAAAAGGTGATGTTTTTAATGAATAAACTGTTTTTCTTTGAATCATTATTGTGTTATATATCTCCATTGTATGTTTCCTTTGTAAACGAATTGTCGCTTCTTTTTTGTTACAGAGGTAAATATGGATCAAGAATAAATGAAGAAAATGGAATGGAGTGAAGGAAAGACAATGAAGGAAAGGCAATGATGAAGAGTAAGATGAGACTAAATGAGAAATAACGTAAAGATTAACTTTTAATGAGAAACTAGGTTTTCCCGTTGACACGTGCCTATGGCACGTCTTCGAAAAGATACACCTTGTTTGACCATATAAAATAATTTTGGAGGTCTAGCAAATTAATTGAAGTAGCAAATATAGAGCAAAAAACATATTATATGATTTTTTTATATATATTTTTTGAATTATTTTTGAAGTTTTTTAATTTTTTAATTTTTTGTTTTTTTTAATTTTTAAAAATTTTTAAAATTTTTATTTTCTTAATTTTTTGAATAGAAGAGGGAGGGGGAGAGAGAGAGAGAGAAATAAAAAATAAAAATATATATATATGAGTTGTTTTGGGTGGGAGATTTGAATTTGAGTTTTGGGGAGAACTTTTGGGGGGAAAATATGTTTTGTAAGGTTAGATCTGGGTCTTTAATTTTTGGGGGATTGAAGGAGAACCACTTGATAGCTTTCTTTGTGTTTTATTATATAGATAACGTAAAGATTAACTTTTCTCCGGTTTTCTTGTGTGGATAATAATGGAGGGAAAAAAGGGGCTTCGGTCGTGGGGAGAATAATAAAATGGTGGAGTGAAGTCATGGAGTTTGGAGGGAAGAGTTTTGGAGAGAAAGAGGGTTTTTGGAGGAAAAAATTAATCTTAAGTTATGAAAGAAATGACAAATTTGGATATTTTGAGAATGCAACCCTTATAGTATTATCAATGGTATGTAAGTGCATATGTAGTCGTCTGCTATATATGCATATTATGCATATTTTGTCAAAAAAATCACTGCAGTCGTCTGCTAAATATGCATATTATGCATATTCTGCTACATTAGATTGCTATAAATGAGAGTGGATATGAGAATTATGCATACTATACATCACGCAACATGAAGTTGCATCTGACGAATTTTTTTTTTATATTATTCCTCCGATGCAACTTCACATTGCATTCCTCAATAAAAAAATAATTAACCGTAATAAAAAAATAATTAACCGTAATATATTTTTAAAAAACCAGTTAAAAAAAATCCACCAAAATGGCGTCTGACCATTTTGATGTTTTTTTAAAATAAAAAAAATCCCAAAAATGGGTCGGACGCAACATGAAGTTGCGTCTGACAATTTTTTTGATTTTTTTTTCTTCCGACGCAACATGAAGTTGCGTCCGTCAATTTTGGGTCTTTTTTTTCGTCCGTCTGATCTGATCTGATCTGATATTTTTATTATTTTAAATTAAATTGGTAAAAAATAGCATTCGACGACTGCAGCACAATAGCCAAATACTATATACATTTATGCATATATGCAAATTTACACAATGAAGACTGTGGATGCTCTAAGGATGTACTGGGGTTTATGGATACCTTTTTATTATACCTAATAACTTAGAGGTAATTTAGAAGAGTAGGTTGAAAAATCAAAACTGATAAGAGGAAAAATATTTATGGCCGACAGCCTAATTTTTCCCCCATTACATTATCACTAGTGTTACCCTATGCAAAATTGCACCACCTAAAATAATTTTGAGAGATTCATAAATTTATATAGAACTCTCAAAAAGAATAAGCAAATTTATTAATATTATCCTTACCGCAATTACTAAAATATTCGTTATCATCCTCATATAAGTAGATGGTTTAGAGAATCAGTGTCAAACCATAATATTATCAAATTAAATATTACTAAAGCTAAAAATGCATGTAATGAAAAGATGTCGCAAATTCAACTAATTTATGTTAACAGGTATATTATAACATTATTAACATTCAGCAAATAAGTTATACATTATAAATCATGCATTATAGCACATGTAAGTGTAATGATAATAGATTAAGAAAATCATATAAAAATAATTTTATGAATTGTGTTTACTTTCTTTGGTGATTTCTCCTATTAAGTTCGTTCTTAATTACAGTCTTACGACTTTTACCTTCTCCAACTTCTCTCGATCTCCTGCCTCTCGTCTTATGATACACGATCCTAGTTGTTTCTCTAAAGAGTTCATAAGTTCTACATTCTCTAAAACTTCTTCTTCCTCCATTTTGCTCCCATTTTCGACCCTTTCTTCCTCCTCCGATCTTTAGGTTGCGCTACCTGCTGCGCCCCAATCCCCTATTCAGCCACCTCTACCATCCCTCTCCACCGACTCTGATGCTGACCCGGCTTTGGGGATTTCCCCCCAGGTATCCCTTGATAAGGATTCTGAATCTCTCTCTCATTGTGGTTCAAACAGAATCTCTTCTTCTCTGAAGCATAAACCAGCGTTCCCTTTCATTCGATCTAGCGCTCGAATTCTGGCTAAAAATACTAAGCATTTATCCTCTGAATCTAAGGCTTCCCTAGCGGCACAAATCCATAACTTGGAAATTCCTCCCCCTGTCTCACATACTATGTCCATTCTTCCCATGGCTCCATTTATCAAGTCCACTTTGACTCATTATCGAACACAGACATGATAGCTATTGCGGCTAGTATGGGATTTGTCGTAGACTCTAGTCACTTCGCCGACTTTGATTCGTTTCGATGACGTGAAATTTTGAGAGCTTCTGAGTCTTATTATGCCCATGATTAGTATCTCCTAGAACATTCGAGGTCTTGGATGTCCGACCAAGAAACAAGTTCTTTTCCATCTTATTTCCTCTTCTCATTGTGATTTAATCTCCATTCAAGAATCTAAACCTGAATCGATTTCCCCCACTCTCCTTCGGGCCATTGGAGGTTCATGTATCACTAACTGGATTCGCCTTTATGTTGTTGGTACGCATGGGGGAATTTTGTTTGGATTCAAAGATTCATGCTTTTCCCTCACATCTGTTCATCGGTTAACCTTTTTTCTTGTTGTTTGTCTCCATTGGCACAAATTCAATTGTGCCTCACTGTTGTCTCGGTTTACGGTCCATTCACTGCTGATCGACGTAAACTCTTCTGGAATGAGTTTGACTCTTTCCTTAACAAAATTCAAGGCTACTGGATTTTTTGTGGAGACTTCAACGTGACCAAATTCTCCCATGAAAGATCTGGAATCGCCAATTATAATATGGACTCCTCTCGCTTTAATGATTGTATTCTCTTCATCTTACTGATCTTCCTCTCAACGATAGATCATTCACAAGGTCTAACATGCGCCTTTCGCCGTCGATGGCTAAACTTGATCGTTTCCTTGTTTCCAATGATTGGATCTCCTCTTTTCATTACTCTTTCCTCTATGTAATGCCCAATCATTCTTCCGATCATGTTCCTATCACTCTTCACTCAAACTATAGCTTCTACAAACTGTTCAAGTTCCGTTTTGAAAATTTTTGGCTCCAAGACCAAGTTTTCGTGAATCTTATCACCGAATGCCTCTCTTCGGTTACAGGATCACACGGTCGTGGTCGCATCCTGCTTAAACTTCATGCTATTAAATATGGATGTAAGATTTGGAGAAAAGTAAGATTTGCGTTTGCCAATGAACTCAAAGAAATCTTCCTTTCCTCCATTGATGTCATCGATAAGCTTGAAGAGCGTGGTCTGATTTCTGAATCTCTTCGTTTAGAACGGAGTTCCTGCAAACGCGATTTTGCTTCGCTCCTTCACAACGATCATTTAAAATGGGCGCAGTGCGCCAAGATCCGCTGGCTCAAGTAGGGTGATGGCAACACCTCCTTCTTCCATAATTTTGCATCTCATCGCCAGCGGTGTAACCGTATCTCTAATATTGTTAATAACGGCAACGAATTTTCCACCAATGCCGACTTTCATGCGATCTTTCTTCACTTCTATAAAAACCTTGTAGGGTCTTCGAAAACACGTGCCATTCATCTTGACTGGTCCCAACTATATGGTCAACATTTCCATAATCTGTCTAGTCTGGAGGTCCCCTATTCTATGGAGGAGATTAAATCTGCTGTTTTTTCTTTAAAAAGTGATTCATCGCCGAGCCCAGATGGCTTTCCTTGGCCTTCCTTCTTCCAAAAATTTTGGGATTACCTTAAAGATGATCTCGTTGAGATGTTTGTGGACCTCCACCAAGGTTCTTTCTCCTTTGACCGTATCAATTACGCTCACATCGTTCTAATCCCTAAAATTGTCAGCGCTAATTTGGTTACCCATTTCGGACCAATTAGCTCCTCTACACTACATTCAAGATCATTATGAAAGTTTTAGCCTCCTGACTTAGTCTTGTCATTTTCCCTCTTATTGACCCCGCCCAGACAGGTTTTATCAAAGATCGCTTAATTCTCGATAGTGTGGCTACGGCCCAAGAAATTATTTTTGAATGCCATAGATCCAATTCAAAAGGTATTATGTTAAAATTGGACTTTGAAAAGGCTTATGATAAAGTTGGTTGGGACTTTCTACTCTATATTCTCACTCATCGAGGTTTCGGTCCTAAGTGGATTGCCTGGATTAAGTCCAATCTCTTTGCTGGTACTTCATCTATTCTTATTAATGGATCGGAAGGCAACAAATTTAAATGTAGGTGTGGCCTACGTCAGGGAGACCCCATCTCTTCTATTCTCTTCACTCTTGTAATGGTTGTTTTCAGCAAACTTCTTAGAAATGCTTGGGACGCTAATGTCATCGAAGGGCTCAGTAGTTCCCATTGCTTCCGGGGGGTCCTCAATCTTCAATATGCCGATGATACCATTATCTTTACTAAACTTAACGAGTGTACTTTACATAACCTTAAACTCCTTCTCTACATTTTCGAAAGTGCGTCGGGCTTATCTATTAATTTCAGCAAATCATCCGTTCTTTGGCTTGGTGGTTCGAACAACCGCCAGTTAGGGATCTCCCAATTCTTTAACTGTGCCTCTTCCTCTTTTTCGGTTAAGTATCTTGGCATCCCTTTGAGATGGGGCAAGTTACATAAATCAGACTGGCTTCAGATGATCGATAAAGTCGAGTCCAGACTTAACGTTTGGGTTGATAAGAATCTTTCCCATGGGGGTAGATTGATCCTTGTAAATGCAGTCCTTTCTTCTGTCCCTTTATATATCATGTCCTTTTTCTATGTCCCTACTTGGGTTATCAAGAGGATTGATCAAATCAGAAGAAACTTCTTCTGGTCGGGGTCTGATAGATATAAAACTGGTACACACCTTTGTAATTGGACGCTGGTTTGTACTTCCATGCCTACTGGTGGCTTGGGGGTTCTTAATCTTAGGAATCAAAATATAGCTCTTCTTGGGATATGGTTATGAGGAATTCTCAAAGAGGATCACTTGCCCTGGGCTCGTCTGATTTCTCATAAATGCTTTTGTCGCCACCATGTTTGGGATTTCCGTCCCGCTCCCTCTTCTAGAGCATCTCCTTTCTGGAAAGGAGTGTCACTACAAAACATGTGCGATTTACCGGCGTATATTCCCCGGCGTTTTACCATTCGCGCCGGGGTAGGGAGTGACCAGGAATGGGGCATCAGATTGGATGGTTATACACCGGCGGCCTCTATAAAATGCAGGGGAATCATGATATTTGCCGGCGTTTTATTTATAAACGCCGGTGAATGGTATTATTCACCGGCGTTTTAATAACAAACGCCGGGGAATATATAGATACATTCACCGGCGTTCATAACTTCAAACGCCGGTGAATTAACTGAGATAAATCCCTACGAACACTAACATTTCGCTCGCTAATTCCCAAACCTAATTTTCGTCGCCTTCGTTTTCCCTCCTCCCTCTCTCTATATCTCGCACTTTGCCTCCGACCCTTCGTCATCTTCGACAGTCCAATTCGACTTCCCTCCTCCCTCTCTCTATTTCGCGGTGAATTTGTGATCGAAAACCACCGCTCGTCGCCCCGCTCTCTCTCTATCTCCTATGCCACCGCTCGTCGCCCCGCTGGTCGGCCCCCCCTCTCTCTTCGGTAATTACTCTTGATTTCTCTCCTTTTCACTATCAAAGATGCTGAATTCATGCATCTGATTGGCATCTTAGCATGATTTTTTTTTACCAAAATGGGTTCACTGTCAACTAAGTATGCTGTATGTATACCAAATTCCTCCAAACCTGTACAAGAATTAGGCGGAACAACCTTGTGCAGGTTTATTTTGGATCCACAAACATCATGATTTTACTGGGATGAAGAATTAATAGAGAAACATATATTCTTAAATACTGGAAATTTTCATTTCCTTTTACTGTTAAAGAAACTGAATTCATGCATCTGATTGTCATCTTAGCATGATTTTTTTACCGAAATGTGTTGACTGTCAAAGACGGATGCTGTATGTATACCAAAATCTTTCAAATCTGTACAAGAATTGGGCTGAACAAACCTTGTGCAGGTTTCTTTTGGAGCCACAAACATCAATGGTTTAGTTGGGATGAAGAATTAACAGAGAAACATATATGCTTAGATACTGGAAATTTTCATTTTCTTTTACTGTTAAAGAATCTGAGTTCATGCATCTGATTGCCTTCTTAGCATGTTTTTTTTACCAAAATGGGTTAACTGTCAACTAAGGATGCTGGCTGTATACCAAAATCCTCTAAATCTGTACAAGAATTGGGCTGAACAAACCTTGTGCAAGTTTATTTTGGAGCCACAAACATCATGATTTAGTTGGGATGAAGAATTAATAGAGATACATATATGCTTAGATACTGGAAATTTTCATTTCCTTTTACTGTTAAAGAAACCGAATTCATGCATCTGATTGTCATCTTAACATGATTTTTTTACCAAAATGTCTTAATTGTCAACTAAGGATGCTGGCTGTATACCAAAATCCTCCAAATCTGTACAAGAATTGGGCGGAACAAACCTTGTGCAGGTTTCTTTTGGAGGCAAAAACATCATGATTTAGTTGGGATGAAGAATTAATAGAGAAACATATATGCTTAGATACTGGAAATTTTCATTTCCTTTTACTGTTAAAGAAACTGAATTCATGCATCTGATTGTCATCTTAGCATGATTTTTTACCAAAATGTGTTCACTGTCAACTAAGTATGCTGTATGTATACCAAAATCCTCCAAATATGTACAAGAATTGGGTGGAACAAACCTTGTGCAGGTTTCTTTTGGAGCCACAAACATCATGATTTAGTTGGGATGATGAATTAATGGAGAAACATATATGCTTATATACTGGAAATTTTCATTTTCTTTTACTGTCAAAGAAACTGAATTCATGCATCTGATTGCCATCTTAGCATGATTTTTTTACCAAAATGGGTTCACTGTCAACTAAGGATGCTGTATGTATACCAAAATCCTCCAAATCTGTACAAGAATTGGGCGGAACAAACCTTGTGCAGGTTTATTTTGGAGCCACAAACATCATGATTTAGTTGGGATGAAGAATTAATAGAGAAACATATATGCTTATATACTGAAAATTTTCATTTTCCTTTACTGTCAAAGATGCTGAATTCATGCATCTGATTGTCATCTAAGGATGCTAGCTGTATACCAAAATCCTCCAAATCTGTACAAGAATTGTGCTGAACAAACCTTGTGCAGGTTTCTTTGGAGCTACAAACATCAATGATTTAGTTGGGATAAAGAATTAATAGAGCAACATATTAGTAGCCATATTAGTTTCTTTTGTGCAGGTTTATTATTATTATTATTATTATTATTTTGGGATGAGTAACTGATTATTAGTAGCCATGAACAGAATAGTTTATGAGTCATCAGATCTTCTTGTTACCGTATTTACAGCACGACGCACTCGTTATTCGTCCGATTCCTCTTCCTCAGCAAATACCCTTTACCATCATCATCTCCTTGAACGGAAAGCCAAATACAGGGGAGACTATAGTCGAATCGATATTAGACTCGAACACAAGGTGTGCGATAAAATGCCACTAAGGTGGTTGTGATAATTTCCACAAAGGTAGTTTAGGGTTATGTGAATAGAGTAGATTGTATTAAGATTTAATTGTTTTTTATACATTTTTGAAACCACGATTTCGTTATTTTACAGTTAATTGTTATATCGTTTATTTATTTGCAGCTAGGATTGGTTTTAAAAAAGGTGAAATTAAATATAAAAAATGCTCTTTACTGTCAATACTATTTAATATGTCAAATTTTAATTTCAGATTGTGTGCTATTGTTATAATGGATAGAAGTTGGATTAGTAAACCACGATTATCCAAGGAGTACCGTGATGGTATTAAAGATTTTATTATCTTTGCCAAACGACATTCTCGTGATCCCAACCTAATCCTTTGTCCATGCCTCCGGTGTACAAATTGTAATTTGAGGATATGTGACGTAGTACATACACATTTGGTTGTCAACGGTTTTCTTCAAGGGTACGCACGGTGGTTTTGTCATGGAGAGGATCATACGTCAGCTCCTGTTTGTCCGGTTGTATTAGAAAATGTAGATGAGCCCTTAGTGAACGAAGACTTAAGTGTTCCCGATGAGATGCATGCTTTGTTGCAAGACGCCTTGGGGATTCATAATGTTTCTTTCCATACCAATAATCCAACAACCCAAGTTCATAATGAGTCAACAGAAACATCTCACATTGGTGGTGGAGTAGACGAGGAAATGCCTGACCCCGCCCCTGAAAATAATAAACAGCAAGAATCCTTCGCTAAGTTGCTTGAAGATGCTAGTACTCCGCTGTACCGCGATTGCACCAAATTCTTCAAATTCTCATTCATTGTCAGACTATTTCAGATTAAATGTTTAAACGGGTGGTCTGCTAAGTCCTTCAGTATGCTACTTGAACTGTTGAATGAAGCATTTCCAGAAATCTGTATTCCAAACTCAGCCTATAAAATCAAAAAAATTCCTAAATTCTTTCGATATAGGGTATGAGAAGATAGCAGCATGTCCAAATGAATGTATGCTTTTCACGGGAGGTAAGGAAAGTCTGGAGAATTGTGAAGTATGTGGTTCTTCGAAATGGACAGAAACACCAAATCAAGACGATCAAGCCAGTGGATCTACTAAGCGAAGTAGGAGAAAGAAGCCTGTCAAAATACTGTGTTACTTTCCTCTGATTCCTAGCCTACAAAGATTGTTTATGTCTACGAAAACTTCTTCTGATATGAAATGGCATGCTGAAGGTCGCACTAATGATGGGATTCTTAGACATCCTGTTGATTCTCAATCTTGGAAAAAATTTGATGAAAGATATCTCGATTTTGCAGAAGATCCTCGAAATGTGAGACTTGGACTAGCTAGTGAAGGTTTCAACCCTTTTAGGCAAATGAGTAGTACATACAGCATATGACCTGTTGTGTTAATACCAGACAATTTGCTGCCTTGGAAATGCATGAAGCTGTCCTCATTTATTTTGTCCATGATAGTTCCTGGACCGAAAGGTTCTGGAAATGATATAGATGTGTACCTACAGCCGTTAATAGATGAACTTCAGAAATTGTGGGTGGGTGTTCCAACCTATGATGCTGTGGCTAAAGAAATATTTTCTCTTCGGGTTGCGTTGTCTTGGACAATCAATGATTTTCCAGCATATGCAAATTTATCTGGATATAGCACTAAAGGACGTTATGCATGTCCTTGTTGTGCTGACCAAACTAGTTCAAGGTGGTTGTACAATGGCAGAAAGTTTTGCTATATGGGTCATAGGAGATGGTTGTCTGACACACATATATTTCGGGCAGAGACAGTGACATTTGATGGTACCGACGAGTGAAAACATGCTCCTGGAGCTTCTTCTGGGTCAGATATTTTGAGGCGGGTAGATGGTCATCAATTCAAATATGGAAAAGAACCACAACTCAGCAAAAAGGACAAGAAAAGGGCAAGGCCGGAGCAAGGTGAGGAGACCGATCTATGTGGCGAAGATGAGGATCAGAACATGACGAGTTTAGGTGCATGGAAGAAGAAGAGTATTTTCTTCAGTTGCCGTATTGGAAATTCAACTTATTGCGACATAATTTAGATGTGATGCATATCGGAAAAAATATTGGTGAAAATTGTATAGGAACAGTTATGGGAGATGACCGGAAGACAAAAGACAATCTCAAGAGCCGACTTGACTTGAAGTCAATGAGCATCTGACATGAGTTGCACCCAGAGGAATTACCGAACGGAAAAGTACTCCTACCTCCTGCAGTCTATTCAATGTCAAAATCGGAGTTGGAATTGTTTTGCAAAGTTCTACTGGAACTTAAAGTTTCTGATGGCTATTCTTCTAACATAGCAAGATGTGTCAACTTTAAAGAGAAGAGGCTTCAGGGTCTAAAGTTACACGACTACCACATCCTAATGCAGGATCTCCTTCCTGTGGCCCTAAGGTCTTCAATGTGTGAGCAAATCACTATTGTCCTGAAAGATCTTTGTAGCATATATAAAGGTATTTACTCAAGAATGCTTCGTGTTGAAGATATTGACCAATTGGAGCAGCGGGCAGCATTGACACTTAGTAAAATGGAGATGATATTTCTGCCATCGTTCTTCACTATAATGATTCACTTGATAATCCACCTTGCTGGTGAAGCCAGAATCGGCGGTCATGTTCACTATCGGTGGATGTACCCCATTGAGAGGTAAAAGAATTCATGCATCTTACAAAATAGAATTTTCAAAAGCTCTTTTTTTTAATCCCCTACTTCGCTCTAAATCATTAATTATACATGTTCAGGTACCTATACCGGCTCAAGGGTTATGTTAAAAATAGAGCATATCCTGAAGGGTCAATAGCTCAGGAATATCTATCAGAGGAGTGTTCACATTTTTGTTCCAGGTATCTGCAGGGTGTAGAGACATCTTTGACTAGACCAAGAAGAAATCCAGACATTTCCAATCTTGATGGTGCTAAATATCTTTTTGATACCGCTGGCACTACTGTTGGTAAAGTTGATGCTTTTGAGCTGGATAACTTAACGTGGGAACAGGAACATCGATATGTGCTAGACCACCATGCATCAGTGGAACCATTTCGAAAGTAAGTTGCTTTTGAATTTAAATCGAATATAGTGAAAACTGCAGAGTTCGATATTAACTTACTTTTGTTATTCCTTATTTCAATTGTTTGTATTTTAGCAAATTTGTCAGGGACATCAAACGAAGGACTAGACCAAGAAGACTACCACCACGTGAACAAAACAAGTTGATGAATGAAAAATTTCATAATTAGTTTGAATCTCATGTAGGTGAATTAAGAAAATGCAAGTTAATCTTCATTATATCTACATTATCCATGGTGCTGATACGATTTGTGCAAAATTAATAGGTACATTCTTTGGGTCGTGAAGGCGTGTCATTTGAAATACAAGTACTTGCCAAGGGTCCCTATAAGATGGCCAAAAGATACGAAGGATACATATTCAATGGCTTTAGGTTTCGTACTAAAGATCGTGAATGTAATTTGAAGTGTCAAAATAGTGGAATGGTAGTGACTTCTAAGACTAGAAGTTATGCTTCCAAGTCGGACACGAGGCCGGTAGATGGAAATCTCGACTACTATGGAGTGCTCACGGATATCATTGAGTTAAACTATTTTGGTCATTTTCGTGTTGTCTTATTTCGTGGGGATTGGGCTGAGTTTGATAGGAATTTTGCTAATAACAAGGATAAGTTAGGTTTCACAGTTGTAAACTTCTCAAAATTGATTCACATCGGTACACACATTAGCCACGAAGCATTTGTGTTCCCATCCCAAGTGCAACAAGTGTTCTACATTGAAGATCCAACTCTTCCAAAATCGTATGTGGCTCTTGGGATGCAACCAAGAGATGTATTCCAACTGGGCGATACTGCAGACGATGAAGACGGTGAAGCCATGAACAGTTACATTGCTTCTGAGTTTTCTATGTTTGATGTAAACACAACGGACGGCGGAATTTGCAGGACTTGGCTCCGCAAGGATGGAGAAGAGGGCGATGTATTGGAAGATGTCGTATTGTAGTTTACTTGATTTTCATAGCTCAATATTATATGTCCTGTAATTTTCGTGTCTTAAATCTTGTTGTAATATTATACCTTGTAATTCCGAACATGTTGTATGTGAATTTAATAATTGGTTTAATTATCTTTCTATTTTCTACTGCTTGGTGTCATTTACATTAAACAATGCTTAGTGTCATTTGCATCAAACTATCATTGTAGTTGAATTTGTTACAAATCTCACTTTTTTAATTTTTTGTAATTATGTTGATTTGTTAATCCTAGATAATAGTGGCAGTCAAACAGAGGAGGGAGAGGGTAGCACGCCGCCCACTGTTAAAAAACATCGAGGGCGAACTAAGATGACGGGCATATGGAAACTTAAGAATGACGAAAGGATTGTGGTGGAGGAAAACGGTGTCGGGCAACCAGTTGGTGATAATGCAAGCAAATTCTCATCCTTTATTGTGGTAATAGCAAGGAACCCACCGATAATTCCACCGGTAAGTCTTTAAATTAGTAATTTTGAAGATATTATAATTTTGAATGCATGAAAGACACGTATTAGTGTTTGTGAGTCTGCATTGTGGCTGTCGTCTATGTTTCTTAATTGGGCTGTGATTAGAAAGAAAGTGCTCGAGTGGAGATCTGGAAACCCATATAGAGACATCTCGTTTATTATAATCTATTATTATTGTTGGACCAACCCCCTCTTACTGTGTACGTGTGTTGAAGAGAAAGAAGGGATGAGAAAGAGTTGAGGAAAATGCCGCTATGTTAGCCTGGTGTATCCTCATTCTCTACCATTCCTCTTTCTGGCTCCATTTATGGCTTCTATATTAAATTGGTTTCCTTCCACGATGACAATTCCGTAAAACTACACTTGATATGAGCCATGTTCTTATTGTTCTTCAAACACTAATACGTGTCGTTCATGCATTCTATGACCAACCCCACTTTGGCATATAGCATGCTTAGATGACATTCTATGACCTGCACAAGGTTTGTTCAGTCCAATTCTTGTACAGAATTGGAGGATTTTGGTATACAGCTAGCATCCTTAGTTGACAGTGAACCCATTTTGGTAAAAAATCATGCCAAGATGACAATCAGATGCATGAATTCAGCTTCTTTAACAGTAAAAGAAAATGAAAATTTGCAGTATCTAAGCATATATGTTTCTAGATCCAGGATCACAAATTTTGATTGGGCTGTGATTGAATTTTTTAGTGACTATCAACAAGTGTTCTTAATTGGGCTGTGATTAGAAAGAGAGGGCTCGAGTGGAGATCTGGAAAACCATATAGAGACATCTCGTTCATAATAATTTATTATTATTGTTGTTCTTGTCGCTCTTGCTGTTGTTGCTGATGTCTCTTTATGTGCGTTTGCTGAAGAGAAAGCAGGGATGAGAAAGAGATGAGGAAAATGCCGCTATGTTAGCCTGGTGTATCCTCATTCTCTACCATTTCTCTTTCTAGCTTCTATATTTGGTTTCCTTCCACGATGACAGGTCCTTAAAACTACACTTGATATGAGTCCTATTCTTATTTTTCTTCAATAAAAATGGAAGTTTTGGTTATCCAACAAATATTTACCCGCATACTTCCAAATGGCATTTCCTTTAGAAAGTCGGACTCCGAAGAATCGATCTATGACTAGAATCTCCATTCAAAGCCCAATCAAAATTTGTCATCCTGGATCTAAAATCTTTTTTGAGCCACAAACATCAATGGTTTAGTTGGGATGAAGAATTAATAGAGAAACATATATGCCTAGATACTGGAAATTTTCATTTTCTTTTACTGCTAAAGAATCTGAGTTCATGCATCTGATTGCCTTCTTAGCATGTTTTTTTTTACCAAAATGAGTTCACTGTCAACTAAGGATGTTGTATGTATACCAAAATCCTCCAAATCTGTACAAGAATTGGGTGAGAACAAACCTTGTGCAGGTTTCTTTTGTAGCCACAAACATCATGATTTAGTTGGGATGAAGAATTAAGAGAGAAACATATATGCTTATATACTGGAAATTTTCATTTTCTTTTACTGTGAAAGAAGCTGAATTCATGCATCTGATTGCCTTCTTAGCATGATTTTTTTACCAAAATGTGTTAACTGTCAACTAGAGGATGCTGTATGTATACCAAAATCCTCCAAATCTGTACAAGAATTGGGCTAAACAAACCTTGTGCAGGTTTATTTTGGAGCCACAAACATCATGATTTAGTTGGGATGAAGAATTAATGGAGAAACATATATGCTTAGATACTGGAAATTTTCATTTCCTTTTACTGTTAAAGAAACTGAATTCATGCATCTGATTGTCATCTTAGCATGATTTTTTTTACCCAAATGTGTTAACTGTCAACTAGAGGATGCTGTATGTATACCAAAATCCTCCAAATCTGTACAAGAATTAGGCTGAACAAACCTTGTGCAGGTTTCTTTTGGAGCCACAAACATCATGATTTAGTTGGGATGATGAATTAATGGAGAAACATACATGCTTAGATATTGGAAATTTTCATTTTCTTTTACTGTCAAAGAAACTGAATTCATGCATCTGATTGTCATCTTAGCATGATTTTTTACCAAAATGGTTTCACTGTCAACTAGAGGATGCTGGCTGTATACCAAAATCCTCCAAATCTGTACAAGAATTGGGCTGAACAAACCTTGTGCAGGTTTATTTTGGAGCCACAAACATCATGATTTAGTTGGGATGATGAATTAATGGAGAAACATATATGCTTAGATACTGGAAATTTTCATTTCCTTTTACTGTTAAAGAAACTGAATTCATGCATCTGATTGTCATCTTAGCATGATTTTTTTTACCAAAATGTGTTAACTGTCAACTAGAGGATGCTGTATGTATACCAAAATCCTCCAAATCTGTATAAGAATTGGGCTGAACAAACCTTGTGCAGGTTTCTTTTGGAGCCACAAACATCATGATTTAGTTGGGATGATGAATTAATGGAGAAACATATATGCTTAGATACTGAAAATTTTTATTTTCTTTTACTGTCAAAGAAACTGAATTCATGCATCTGATTGTCATCTTAGCATGATTTTGATTGTCGTTTTCATTTTCTTTTACTGTTAAAGAAGCTGAATTCATGCATCTGAAGATTTAAGATCCAGGATGGCAAATTTTGATTGGGCTGTGATTGGATTGTTTAGTGGCTGTCGTCTATGTTCTTAATTGGGCTGTGCTTAGAAAGAGAGGGCTCGAGTGGAGATCTGGAAACCCATATAGAGACATCTCGTTTATAATAATTTATTATTATTGTTGTTCTTGTCGCTCTTGCTGTTGTTGCTGATGTCTCTTTATGTGCGTTTGCTGAGGAGAAAGCAGGGATGAGAGAGAGAGATGAGGAAAATGCCGCTATGTTAGCCTGGTGTATCCTCATTCTCTACCATTCTCTGTTTCCATTTCTGGCTTCTATATTTGGTTTCCTTTAACGAAGACAGTTCCTTAAAACTACACTCGATATGAGCCCCTTCTTATTTTACTCATTTTTCTTATATTTGGTTTACTGTTGAACTAAATTATTATTTTTTTTTCATAGAGCGGTCACCCAGATCAAGAAAATTCTGATGATCAGCACTGAAGCTACTCGAGGGGTATGGATCTGTGGTCGGCGGCCTCTAGTTGTTGTTATGTTGTTCTTGTTGTTGTTATGTTCTGTATTGTTGTTTTAAGTAGTTATTGAGATATTTGGGATGTTAATTACTGTATTTATTAATTATGATGTTAATTAAGCGGTGAATTTGGACGATTAATGGACTATGTGTGAAACTTTATTATCTTAATTAATTCTTGTGTTTGGTTGTGATTTGCGCATTAGTATGCCTGAAATTGGTTGATTCAGTTGTGAATTAGTTTACAGGTTTTTTAAATGAAATTGTGAATTGAAATTGAAAGTAAAATTGGAGCAGGAAAAACCAACGGGCATACACCGGCGTTTGTATCTAATTGTTTAGTTGAAAATTTCGTTAGAGAGGCATTTCCACACAGGCGGGTGTACCCGTAAGTTGCAGCACTCCTAAGATACACCGGCGTTTTTTAAAACGCCGGTGAATATCTATATGGCGGCATTTTACGACACGCCGGTATTTGTAAGTAGGGAAAGAAGGGCGCTTAGAAACAAGCATACACCGGCGCTCTATGACCGCCGGTAAATATTACACATTCTCCGGCATTTGTACAATCGCCGGTAAAAAGATATATACCGGCGGTATGTGACCGCCGGTGAATGTATATTGGGGGAAAGAACGGCACCCAGAAATTGCCATATACCGACTTTTGTCTGGCCGCCGGTGTATTTTAAAGATATACCGGCGTCCAGTAAAAACGCCGGTGAATGCGCCTATCTTTCCGCGATGCTCGATTCGGCGGCATTTGCACCGGCATTTTTATAAACGCCGGTGAATGTTTCACCGGCGTAAAAACCCGCCGGTGAAGGTCTAAAAAAATGCCGGCGAATAGGTTCTGTGTTGTAGTGTGTGGAAAGTGGTGGCTCCCTTTCTTTGTAGTATCTCCCATGTTTGCGCGGATGGGTACAAGACCAAGTTCTGGGTTGACCTCTGGATAGGCATGATGGAACTGCGATGATTCCCAGGACCACGGATTGGTGTGCGTATCGATCATAAAAGCTTAAAAGATTTAATACGTGATCTAACCCTTTATAGCAGAATCTAGGGTTCACGAATTATACCTGCGATGAGAAGAAGACGATAGTTTCTAGCAACCTCGAGCTGTCAGCGACCCCAAGATCTTCTGCACGTATTCCTTCCTCGGGTTGGACGTCATGTGGGCGACGGTCTACCAACCTTTCTTCTCCTTGGCTGACCTCTCTTTCTCTCCTTACGTGAATCACGAATTTAGAGAAAACTTCTTATCTCTGATAATGATATGTCGGCCAGAGAATAGAGGATATATATATAAGGCTACGGCAGGGACCATGAGGAGAAATTAGGGTTAGGTCTCCTAACGAATCTGGGTATCCCGTGTTCAGCCCGAACACACAACCCAGGCCCATTAACAATAGCTCGGTCCACTAAAGAGCTATTGTTGCACCACCTTCCTAATCCCAAATTATATTTATGGGCTCCTTTTATTATATGCTCGTTCAGCTCCCCATGTTAAGATATCGAATGTCCGTCGATCAAATTAAGTTACTGACAACTATATTGATCAACATCTTTTATCCTTAAGTAGTACCACTTAACTTTATTTGTCATGTCGGATGTAATCCACCTGCAGGGTTTACATGACAATCCTTATGAGCTCCTTAAGGGGACATCATCAACCCGATGTATCGGGACACGGATTCCTTTTACAATCAACAGCCCATCATACATACAATGCTATTACCCAATTCATAGAGGTTGTTGATCCATAATGAATCTCACTCTTTTATGAGTTAAAGTAATGCACACTGCATATACATGTCTGTTATTATATATGGATTAAGAGCATAAGCATCCATAATAACAGAGGTGTTTGTTCTCTTTTGTAGTCAGTACAAAGAGAACAACCTCAAGTGGTCCTGTTCAATACACACAAAGTGTACTAGTGTAAACCTATAGTCAAGATAGACTAATACCAGATTACACTACAACCTTTCCAATGGATTGTCCAAGTCCGTCTAGGTTGTGAACTATTTATATATTCCATAGGGAACTGATAATATGATCTTCTGTGTGTCTCCTCACACCATATTATCAACCTTATAGAATATCAGATACTTGCATTAATATTATAATAAACACAATATGCAAATATATGCCCATATGATTCTCATTCAAAAAAAATAAGGAAATAAAGTTAATACAAAAGTGATGCTTTCAGTATATAACCCTAACAATCTCCCACTTATACTCAAAGCATTGCTTTTCAGTATACTGTTACAAGGCAACCTTAAGCTTGCGGCCATCTACCCGACCCTCTTTCTTTTAGCGCTTAACCAATTAGCCACTGTGGCGGACTATCTTTCGGTTAATAACAACATTAGAGCTTGGTCTATTCCTTTCTCTAGTGTTCTCCCTCCGTCTGTCTTGCCGGATTTTTGGCATCTGATTTCTTTCCTAAATAGCTACATCTGGCATCCCAAAGAAGATTTCATTTGGCGGTGGACCAACTCTGGTTCTTATTCTGTTAAATCCTTTTATAATTTTCTTAACCACGGTGGTGTCAAATCACCCTTCACTAATAGCATTTGGAGCTCTTGTGCTCCGCTGAAAGTTAAAATTCTTTCTTGGTTAGCTATCCACAACCGCCTCTTAACTGTTGAGGTACTCAATCAGAGGAACTTGGCGATAGGTCAATTATGTTCTCTGTCTCTTCATAGTTTTGAAGACATCGATCATCTTTTCCTCCATTGTGAATATACCAGATCGTTATGGAAGATCAGTTGTAACACCCCGTAAAATTTTCAAAGACATATATATAAGTATAGGGAAAAAGGGGTATGAGCAACTTGCTCATTTAGTAAATAAGCAATTGATGATGTGGCATACATGTGATTGGAAAATCATTAAAAGGGTTAGTTGTCCAATGTATCACATGCATGCCACATAATCAATTGCTCATTTACTAAATGAGCAAGTTGCTTATATCCCTTTTACCCATAAGTATATGTATATTGTTATATGATAAATAAGTTGGCTGTACATGCATGCATGCATGCATGCTGGATAGGTATAGAAAGGTATAGTTGGCTGATTAAGGTAAAATATATGGAATGAAATGGATATATGGTAAATATGTGTATGGGAGTAAATGAAATGAATATAGTATTGATTGGAGGTGGGGGACAACACTTCTGCTGTACACTTAGGAAGTGAGAAAAAAACTTTATCCCATATCGAGAATTGGTTTGAAATAATATAATATAAATAACAAAGCCTATGACCAAGAGTCACCTAACCTGTTAACCAACTTTTGAGAGGTAGCCTGTGGTGGGCAGTTGTACTACATAGTATCTAATTTGTCTTATAAATTGTATAAATTGTCTGAGCTAGGGGCAGGGCCATTACAAATGGTATCAGATTCAACTTTCGACACCGAGTGTGGGGCATGTCTTATAGTCGGGCGGTGGGTTGGCTGCGGCGATTCACCGAGACTATATACCCAGTCGGCGGACTGTGTCTGCTTGTTATAATTAGTCTGATGGTGGATTCCGGGACTATATACCCAGTCGGTGGACTGTGGTTGCCCAGAGAGGACGGATAGAAAAAAGCAGATGCTTTACATCGGCTAGAAAGGAGATCCTGCACTAGATGGTGCATGCACGTGCTCAGTGAGAACGGTGTGTGTAACACCCCGTAAAATAACAAAGCCTATGATCAAGAGTCACATAATCGGTTAACCAACTTTTGAGAGGCATCCTGTGGTGGGCAGTTGTACTACATAGTATCTAATTTGTCTTATAAATTGTATAAATTGTCTGAGCTAGGGGCAGGGACGTTACATTAGTACCCAGGTCTGGCTACATCCTTCTCTTCCTACTTCTTTTCTATCTAGCTGGAACACTAAGGTAGTTAAAAAAGAATTTCGTAAGTCTTGGATTCTATCCATCATGGCTATTATCTGGGTCATTTGGAAAGAAAGAAATAACCGCATTTTTAATCATAGCTCTAGACCTATCGACACTATCATCGATGAGTTTATTTTTTTCACTAACCACTGGCCTTCCTTTTTACCTCTACATAAAGTTCTGACCATGCATCTCCACCACCTAGATGAGGCAGCACATTTTTTACGTTCTTTTAATTCGCATGTTAATCTGGCTATTAGCGATCCTCTTTAATTTTCTTTCCCTTTTCTTTCTTGCACGCTTAAGGCGGTGGACGCCAGGTCTCTTTCTTTTTGTGATTTTTGGGCTGTGGTTGGTGCTTTTAGAACTTCAGTGGTCGGCTTCTTGCTGGGTGTGATTTTTGTTGCTCCCCTTTTTGTGGAAGACCCAACATTCTCCTTAACTTCTTTACTTTTAATATATGTTTAATCCTGTGCTACTTGGTTATGTTCTCTTTATGTCTCGCTAGATACCTTAGCTTATTCTGATGTGCTTTTATTTCTGCGTTTTTTTTGGAGTTGTTACTAGTGGGGTACTTCTTTCGTTTTGGCTTCCAGATTGTGGTTTCTGTCGTCGAGCCATTTGTGTGGTTTAGTTTTGCTTTGGTCTGAAACCCAGATCATTTTTGAGTGTGGTTTGAGTTCCTTATTGCTCAGGCATTATTTTAGCCACTATGGCCCTATTTCTTCGTGTTAGCTTATGCAGGTTGTTCATTTCTGCTGCGGATTGCTTGCCTTAGTCTTAGAAGGCTGTCACTACTACCACTCACGTGTCTAATTTCTTTTTGTTCCAATCCCGTTCCTTGGTTTTCAGCAACCTATATAAGTGTTCCTTGCTGCATTGTTGTTTGGCAGTGGTTGTATCTGTTAGCATTGGTATAAATACCCGAAACTCGGATCCGAGCCGGAACCGATCCGGCCTATCCGGGTCTGGGTTCGGGTCCTAAAATGGGATCCGTTGTAGTTTTGGGTTCGGGTCCGGGTCCACTCAAAAGAGACCCAACCGGGACCCAGACCTGGACCCGTTAAAAAAACCCGAAAAAATCGAACATAAAAATAAATATTCTATCCTCATCCCTCCCCTCCTTCCTCCTCAATTCTAAAAGTTTCTCTTTCAAACTCAAAACTTATGCATTTTTCTTTTCTCCTCTATTCTAAATCCTCCACTTGCCGCCTCCACTCGCCACTCACACTCCCGCTACTACCTGAATGGGTAGGAATATTTTAATAGGACTTGGACTCGGAACCGGACCCGGTCCTCACGGGTCCAGCTCCGGGTCCAATTTTTGGACCCGTAGGGGACCGAGTCCGGGTCCGGGTAGTGAAGGACCCGACCCGATACCAATGCTAGTATCTGTTGTGCTTGCTTGTTCTTCGTGTGCGGCTCCAGGGTGGGTTGACAACGGAATTTGGCTTTCCTTGTTGACTCTGCTGTTCTCGCCTCATCTGTTGATCGGACTTGTTCCTGTGCTTTTGGTTTTGTTGTTTCGTTCGGTCTGATTTTGCTGCCTATTGTGCTCTGTATTGCGATGACTTCCATTGCCTGTTGATTCCTTTTGTATGTTTGCTTTGTCTTTGTATTTCTAGCTGTTTTACTGCTGGTAAAAGGGCTCTCTATTGTACTTTTATTTTATTATATATATTGGGTTGGAGTCTGATGACTTTATCCACGTTATCAAAAAAAATGAATTGTGTTTACTTAAAAACCTAATTTTAAGTTAGGGGATGGGGGTGGGTTCGGAAAGAGATGTGAAATTTTGTGAGATTGAGAAAGTGAGAGGAGAAGAGACTATGTTTGAGGGATTGAGATTTTTATTTTGTTTTGGTTTTTTAATAAAATCATGCATAATACACGTGTTAGTTAAATAGGAATCCCTACTTTTTCTCTCATTTCTCTATTTCAAAATAGTGAAAAGAGAGGAGGTAGACTCTCTCTCCTATTAGTATAAGATATAGATATAATGTGACTGATCGAGCATTAATCAACCATAGAAGTATGGAAAATTCACCTTTTAAAATGAGGGTGTCATGTGTCGAAGCATGAAATCTTTGCAGAATTGGAGTGTTCAATTAAATTCACCCCCTCCTCCCACCCTCCTCCTCTCTTCCTGGTTCCCCCTCTCCATCTCCTCCTCATTCCATAACCCCCCCATTCGGATCCCCCCGCCTAAGTTGGCTCCCTCCACCCCCCAATTTGTCTCCCCTAATATCTTAATGACTGTTTCCATAATATTCAAATTACAACCAACTTACAATAATCAAGAATGCAAATTCTAGTTGTTGTGGGGCGATGGTAGTCAAGCAAGTTTAAAGTTTGGGCTCAACTTTGACCTATTCAGATCAAAGTGAGTAGGTGTCTGCGGTTTCTCTCATGTCAGGAGGCTTAAAGAGGGCGTTTGTGTTACCATTGGGGGCGACAGCCTTTACAGATGGAGGTGACAGAGAACGAGGGTCAAGCTTTGATGATGAGAGAGTGTCTGAATTTGACCTATTCAAGTTGAATTGGGTGGGTTCTCTCTTACCATTGAGATTGGAGGTGGCGTTTAAGTTACCATTGATGCGACGATATGTTGCGATTGTAGAGAATAGTGGACGATAAAAAAGCTAGGTAGAGAGAGATTGGCCTAATGTTGACATATTCAAGTCGTATTGGAGGGATACCTGTGGTTTCTCACGTATCTATAGGCTTCAGTTTTGTGTTTTGCCTAAATGGTGGAGCTTTGAGCTGGAAGAGTTCAAAGCAATAGATAACAGCCGGTTCCACTACATAGGCTGTGTAACACCCTGGATTTTCAAATCTTATTTATATTTGGAGTTGTTTGATTTTACGTGTTGTACACGTGCAATTTATGCATGCATTTCTCTAAAAATATTTCATAAACTAGTAATCTCCATTTATTCTCTTTTTAGAACGTCTAATTTAATCCTAGGCCAATTTGTCTCTTTGTAGCCCACATCAATAAATTAATTAATTAAATTAGTAGAGTCCATGGTCTCTTGGCCCATTAGTAAGCCCATATAATTTGATTCTTCTTTATTTTGGCCTAACTTGTAGTGTAAACTCAAATAATAGACAATTAATTAAACTAACATGTACAACTTGTAAGTGGGCCGGGGGACACTAGAGTAGCGCGTGCATGCAATAGAGTGTGCAAAGCACACCCTTGAGCTTTGGCCGGATTGTGCATGAGTGGAGAGGGAGAGTGGATGAAGTGGAGGAGTGGTTATTCCATCATGGAAAGTTATGGAAACTCCCTAATTCATCTAGGCCCTTGATCCTTAATCACTTGATCTAATCCTAGCCTTCCATTCTCACTAAAAATTTGTATAAATACCCCCCTACCTTAGTATACTTACACCTAATTTATATCAAAGAGAAAGATAAAGAAATACAATTAGAGAGTTAAAGATTGAGAGATTAGTGAGTTCAAAAGATTGAGAGTTGCAATTGTGTGTTCTTCATCCCATTGTTGGCCAGTTTTTTTCTTCAAGGAGCAAGGGAGGCTCGGGTTTGCTTCAAGGCCAGGAGGAGACGACTTGTGGTGGCTCAAACTAGGAGAAGAATGACTCTTTTGATCAATCTAGGAGTTCTTAGGAGTACATTTGTTTCTCTCCAAATAAGGTGGGCAATTTTCTCTAACTTCTAAGTAATATTATGCTAGGTTGTGTGCTAATCATACTAGAACAGATAGGTGAAAATATTACTCTTTGTTAGTACCATGTTTAAGGAGAAAAGAAACATGTGTGAAATTGCATGGAATAAGTAGTAAAATTGTTTGAATGATAAGAATAGAAATATTGTGGTGATGATTTGAAAATATGCTCATTTGCTAACTAAGAAATTGTAACGCCCCAAATTCCAAAATACGCTGAATTCGAGATTCCACAGGATCTTTACACTTCATTTAGTACAATTTTACAAGGAATTTAAAACTTTTCACTTTACATTAGAGTTTACATGAGACTTTACTCTTTACATTGCGCAGCGGAAGTAAATTTACAACATTTAAATAAATGTACAACAACATTGAATAATCTTTAAGCATCTGTTCCTCTTTAATCTTTATCATGTCATTTACCCTGCATACAAAACTGTGGGTACGTCAGTCTATTCAACCGACGAACATTATACATGGCCATCCTCTCTATGCCGGAAATAGTATAACTTATTTTCCATATTTAACAAACACAAACTTGTCACATATCAAACTAAAGGGACAACCCTATTGATGTCGTGTTGTGATTGTGCACTTAGTCCTTAATGCAGTTATTTATATTACATGACACTAATGCACACTTGTTCGGATTCTATGCATCCCATACTACATAGGTCCGAGGGCAAGCCTCTTAATCGTTCTTCATCTTTGTAGGGTTTTATCCCTCGTCATGTCTTAATCTACTACTGTAACTACAGTGAGTATCCTAGATGATCTATGAGTACAAGCTCGTGTACAGAAAACCTGGAGGGGAATCCCACGCCATGTCTTGACTCATCAAGCATGCATTCTGTGGCAATTCAGCCTCCTTCATGGCACACGATCCTCTTGCAGTCACCAAACATCCCACAAGCATGGTTAAAGTCCGATCATTACTGAGTAGTGCCCACGCCATGTCTTGACTCATCAAGCATGCATTCTGTGGCTCACACCCGCACCGTAAACTCTAGTTCTCATACTCGTGTTTTTCTCTCACTTTCATCACGTCTCCACTATGTACTAATCCTTAGTTTTTATTAGAATCATGAACAAAATCAAAGCTCTAGAGTTAGCCTCTCCACTAAACCGGACTTATTCATTCATTCAAATATGACCAACCTTGGTCTTTCATTTCAAATTTTATTTCATTTCTTTCCAATTGCCGGGGGAGACTTAGCTACTCTTTTGTTTCAATTCCAATTCACAATTTCCAAAGTTGAGCATTTTCAACTCGTAAGTTCATTTTCATAATCATAACAGATTTTCTTTTTCAATAGCATGATTTCTAATTTATTCATGAGTCCATAGCCATACATGGAATTCAATTATTCCTTATGTGTTTCATCAATATCGTTTAAAATCACAACACTATTTATATAGCAAAAATTGAGTATTCACATTTCATAATTTTCACACTGTTCTCCAATGAGAATAAATTACATCACATCACTTCATATAATTCCTTTCTTTGCTATATTGTTTTTCTAACACTTCATTCCAAGTTCTTTTGCAAATTATAACTTCATAAAAATATAAAATGTAGAACCATAGTTTTATTTATACATTTATTCTCAAAACATACTCTACTTCATGCAAATAATTCTCAAATTATTTTTCACAAGTCCCACATAATTTTAGAATAATAAACATATTTTTTTCCATAATTTATCAATCATCAAAATCCTAAAAAAAATATTTTTCCCACAAATTAAATACTGGACGAGCCCAGTATTCAAACCCACGACCACAGGGAAAACCACCGAAGGCACAGACCACTAGGCCGAACGCTCTATGCATTAGAAGGAGAGGCTGAGAGCATCAAATGCTCTTGGCTGCGATTATTTTTATTTAAAAAAAGGAAACAAAAGTATGGTGCCAAGGGGATTCGAACCAGCAACCCGAGACCCCGAAACCTACTGTAGCGAATAGAAGCATCCCAACCACTTGAGCTATGCGCTCAGGTTGTCAATAGTTCAACTCAAGATCTAATTAAATCGATTCTCTCTGTTTAGTAAAACATTTCGATGTTCAACAAGCTCTCATTTCATTTTGCTTTTATAAAATTTGCTGTAAATTTCCAGATTGACTAATACCATCATAAATTATACTCCAGTATATAGAAATTAAATTTTTTTTTAATAATAATAATGCATATTTTTCATACAATTGACTCGAATTATAAACTACCACTACCACGTTTCTTTTTCGACATTTCTTAACGAATTTAACATCACTAATCTCTTTATTAGCAAACTTCATAATAATTCTCTGTTTTTAATCATTTCCCAAACATACAATCTACATCTTAATTCATTCATTTCTACATTATCACAAAGATCCATTTAACCACATGAAGTAACATTGTCAATCTACTAACTTTTGTATATAATTCTTGATGGTAATAATGAAATTTTCTTCAAACAATCCATGGCGATAATCAATACACACACAACTTAAATTTGATGATAGAACCACATACCATTTGCATATCAACATTTCAATCAATCAATAGGTCATTTTTCTAATTAAAGTGTACTCTTATTAATCTTTTTCATGCATCATTCTTTCAATTCACATCTAGCATGTTTCCTAATTAGAAATACGGAAAATTTATCCACCTTAATTGGAGAGAAATACAACTAGCAACGCCTCTTAAACAAATGTCCTTGCAAAAGAACGATCCCCCTCCTTGATGTGCGCACCCGAGCCTTAAGCACACCAAATCCGAGCACTCCCCTTGATGAAAGCCGGCCTTCCTCTTTGTTGCAAGCACAAACCTCCCACACAATCTCAATCTTTTACTCACTTAATAAACTACTAGATAATGTATATTGAACTATAGGTTTGGAGGAAATAATTAGCACAAGAATAACTAGGCTAGGGGGGGTATTTATACTAAAAATTTAGAAAAATGGAAGGCTAGGATTAACTTAGGAGTTAGGATTAAAAGGCTAGGATTCAAGGAGGAGTTACAATAACCAACCATGATCAAGTAACCACCACCCATGACTCCACTCAAAATTTCATACTTCCCTCCTAAAGCTAAAAACCGGCCTAGCACATCATGTGCATTCTGCACGTGTGCGTGCAATGCACGTGCATGCAACTTGGTCCCCATTAAAAAATTGTACATTATATTTTACATAAAAATAATCTTTAAAATGTATTCTACATTACAAGTTGTATTTAAAAATAAAATAGCTCATGGGCTTTAGTTTATGGGCCAAAAATAATAGTTTATAAAAGAAAATAAATAAATTCAATTTGGGCTTTAAAAAGAAAGACTTTTTGTCTATTTGAAAAAAGGGCTCTACTTAAAAATAATTAAAGAGCACATGTATAAATATCTATACTCATCATAATGAAAATCATTACAAAAAAAAATATTGCACGTGTACACTACGTGCAAAAATAAAAAAAAAAAAATTTCCATTAAATGAAAAATCGGGGCATTGCAAAAATTATGAACAAAGATGTTTGAGTTATTCATGAATGTGGAAAAAATGCGATGTGAATAAATGTGTGGTTATATGATGTGAACTATGAGAAAATCTCCTTGTTATGAAAGTAGATTGATTAGCAAATCATGCATGCCTGTTGTTAGTAAGATTGATTTCATTTCCGTGCACACAATAGAATAGTTGTTTATATAAAAATGAGAGTTAATTTTTATTTTTTTTTGAAAATCTTGAGTCACTGTATAAATTCCAAATTTCGGATTTTAGTTGCAGAATAGTCGACCGACTATGTCTTAACAGTCGACTGTCCCGACTGTTTATTTTCGAGTTTTAAATCATCGCAGAACAGTCGACCGTCCTGACTGTTTATTTTTGAGTTTTAAATCATCGCAGAATAGTCGACTGACTATGTCTTAACAGTCGACTGTCCTGACTATCGTAATTTTCGAGTTTTAATCCTCGCAGAATAGTCGACCGACTATGCTTTAAATAGTCGACTGTCCTGACGATTTAATTGATATCCAGATTTCAAGAGATAATTGTCTATAACCCTTGGGCCAGTGTAAAGGAGAAATTGAGACTATTTTTCTAGAAAGAACTTATTATAAATTGTTATTTTAAAGTGTCTTTGGATAAAGAAAAATGTATTGCTAAAAAAAAAGAGTTTGAAAAGAGATTTTGATAAAAGGAAATCGAAAGTATGAATGTTTGATTTAGTATTGGTAAAAGAGAATAAGAGAATGATGTGGAAAGAATGAATTATGAATGTGATAAATTAGAAAATGAATTTATTTGTCTTATGCATAAAATTGAACATGAAAGTGAAATCAAATATCCTGATGAATTATGAAAAGTCTTATGAATATGAATACACAAATGCTATGAACATGAAATGACAATTTGAACTAGAAGGTAGCTAAAGTCTAATTACCAGCAATTGAATGAATTATAATTGTTAAGTTGAATTATTGAGATGAAAGACCAAGCTGGTCATGTTGTTGAATAAGACCGGTATAGAGGAAAGAGCTAACTCTAGGGCTTGATTTTATTCATGATTCAAATAATCTAAGGATTAGATACATAGTGATGATGTGACGAAAGTGAGAGAAAAACACGAGTATGAGGGTCATCAGATTGGCGGTGTGAGAGTGATTCATAGATTGCCTGCTTGATGTGTCAAGACATGGCGGAGCACTACTCCAGGATTATCGTCCCGGCGGCGACGCTTTTGGAATGTTTGGTGATTACGGGTGGTGCCATCGTTCCACGACGGAGGCTGAATTGTCCATAGATTGCCTACATGATGCGTCATGTCATTGCGTGGGATTCCCCTCTAGATTGTCTGGATATGGGCTCGTAGTTCATAGAACATCTAGGATACTTACCGTAGTTATCGTAGTATTTTAAGGCATGGCGAGGGATTGAACCCTATAAAATGAAGAACGATTAAGGGCTTGCCCTCAAACTTATATAGTATGGGATGCATAGAATCCAAACAAGTGCGCATTAGTGTCATATAACATAACCACTGCATTAAGGACTAAGTGCACAATACAACACGACATCTATAGGATAGTCCCCGTAGTTTTGTTTGTGACAAGTGTGTGTTTTCTAAGTCGGAGAAAATTGATGTTTTATATCCTTGCATCAGTTGAATGAACTGACGAGCCATAGTTTCTATGCAGGATAAAGGGATTGACAAGATTAAGTATGCATGCGGCTTAAAGAATGTTTCAAGTGTTGTACATTTTATTAATGTAATTATTATAAATGACTTTTGCTGTTTAAATGTAATTTAAAGATGTAACTCTGATGTAATAAAAGTTTAATTTTCTTTGTAAAATTGTACGAAGAGAAGTGTAAAGATCCTGTGGAACTTCGAATTCGGTCTGTTTTGAAATTCGGTGTGTTACAGAGTGGTATCAAAGCCACGCTTCCAAGTAGTACAAATTTATAAGGAACGACACCCTAGAAGTGGACATTAGAGCGTGTGTTGATTCTAGGGATTTAAATGTAAGTTACTTACATTTGTGTTGCTCTATGATTTATGCTTCTTCTTCTCCTTTCTCTAAGATGGCAGACCACTTCGACCCAGCTGGAGATGATGAATGGCATATTATCGAGGAGGATTACTACCCCAGGCAAGCTGATTCAGACGAAGAGAATCCTAAAGAATTCGAAGAGGAATGGCCTGAGTCCCGAGAGATCACTCCACCTCCTGATTCATCTGATGATTCCTCCGATGAGGAAGAACCAGTTCCAAGTAGTCTCATTGTGTCTCTTCAGAGGCAGGGAGAGACTCAGAGGGAGAGAACGGAGCTGCTGCAAGCATAGTGTACGAAGTGCAAGGAGAGTATTGCCACTCACAGTCATCGTGTTTGGGAACTCGAGAAGAGGAAAAATATGTACAATGTACTGAAGGAGGAAGTGGAGGAACTACGGGAAGAGCTTCGTGAAGCCAAAAGGAACCGTAGGAACTAGACCGTTGTATCTTCTTACTGCTTTCATTTGATGTCAGGATTGTTTTAAATTCAAATGTATAATGTTTAGAATTCAATGAAATGAAGAGTTGATCTAAATTCATATTTTCTACTTTGAATTTAATGGATCTTTTGCATCAGAATATGGTTAGAAGAGGAGCTCAAAACAGAGAAGGTCTGGGCTTGGAAACGGAATTAGCGAGGGTCTATCAGACACTCAATGTCGTTGCCATGAATCAGAACAAAGGGAGGGTGCCTACGAATCCAGTACCCAAAGCAATCAAACTTGTGGAATCATTCAAATGGATGAAACCACTGGTGTTTGAGGGAAAATCAGACCCTGACGCGACTGACAATTGGATCCGAAAGGTCGAGACTATCTTTGAGGTCTTGGAGACTCCGGAGGGCAGCAAGGTGAAGTTGGCGGCGCTGCAGTTCGAGAAGGATGCGGCTGTGTGGTGGCATTCGATGAAGCGGATGATGGGAGATATTGTCCTTGGCTGGGAGGAATTCTTGGAGGAATTCTGTAGTCATTATTTCCTTCAGACATCCAGGAGAAGAAGGCCATGGAATTTCTGGCACTGCAGCAGGGCGGCATGTCGGTAAGGGAGTATGAGATAAGATTCAATCAACTCTCGAGGTATGCTCCTGAATTGGTGATGGACGAGGCAAAGAAGGCTCGAAAATTCGAGCATGGTTTTAGACCAAGTCTGAGATCCAGGATGATACCTCTCGGTATCAGGAGGTTTGATAAGTTGGTCAAACGAGCTGCAGCCATTGAGGCGGACATGGAGCAATTCCACGTTGTTCAGAATTGGAGAAACAACTGGAATGTGGGGAAGAGGCCCGCAGTTGTTGGAAATGTCAAGGGACAACCGCCGACCTAAAGGTTCAAACTGACTGGGGCAAACGCAATCAGTGTGGCAGGAAGACCTGGGAATGCGTGGATGAGACCTCTGGTGGTACATTGCTACAACTGTGGGGAGACAGATCACTACCAATCCCAGTGTCTTAAGCTGCAGGATGTCATCCGTAAGGGACCAACTCAGCAGGCCGGGAAGAAGCCATACCAGTAGGAGCGAGTATTTGCCTTGACTGAAGCTGATGCTGATGAGGTGGATCACGTCATCACTGGTACGAGGGGGGATGTTTAAGAGTGTTTTCTGTTGTTTCTTTTTCCCGCTTATATAGTGAACTATTATGTAACGAGTGTGCATTATGTAACAGAAGAACTTTATTTGAATGGAAAGAAAGCTGTTGTTTTGTTCGATACTGGATCCTTTCATACTTTTGTGTCACCTAAGTTTGCTAAAGTCTTGGGAGTCGAACCGAAAGTCTTTCTAGGCAAGGTTTTAGCAGTAGCTACTCCGTCAGGGGAGACTTTAACCACTGATCGGTACTATGCGGACTGCGAGATCGTGATTGGAGATAGAATTTTCGGGATTGATCTGATCGAGCTGAAAGTCTTGGGAGTCGATGTTATCATTGACATTGATTAGATGTCGGTGTACAATGCAAGCATCGAGTGCAAGACCAAAGAAGTAACAGTAAAGGCTCCAGGTGGACCTGAAGTCACTTTCCAGGGGAAGAGGAGATGTTCAGGCTTGGTTGCTGCTATTAGCAAGAAGATGGATGTTCCTGTAGAGGTGCAACAAATTCCAGTGGTTCGGGATTACCTGACTGTGTTCTTGGAGGAATTGCCTGGGTTACCTCCACATCGTGATGTAGAGTTCAGCATCACTATTCAGCTAGGGAGTGCACCTATTTCCAAGGCACCGTATAGGATGGCGCCTGTAGAGCAGAATGAGATCAAACAGAAAATTAAGGAACTGATGGAGAAAGGCTTTATTCAACCGAGTGCGTCGCCTTGGGAAGCACCGGTGCTATTGGTAAAGAAGAAGGATGGTTCGATGAGGATGTGCATCGATTACCGAGAGCTGAATAAAGTTAATGTTCGGAACAAGTATCCTATTCCCCGAATTGACGACCGGTTCGATCGTCTACAAGGGGCAGCTATTTTCTCCAAAATAGATCTTCGGTCAGGATACCATCAAGTTCGAGTAAAAGCTGAAGATGTGCACAAGACTGCGTTCAGAACTCGACACGGGCATTACGAATTCTTAGTTATGCCGTTTGGAGTGACGAATGCACTGGCAATTTTTATGGATATGATGAACAGAGTTCTAAGTTCGTTTATTGATTCTTTCGCCGTGGTGTTTATCGACGATATTCTTGTGTACTCCAAGTCGGAGGAGGAGCACATGGAGCATCTGGTAGTAGTTTTGAGGAAGCTTTAGGAGCATGAGTTGTATGTCAAGTTGCTCAAGTGGGATTTCTGGAAATCTGAGGTGGCATTCCTAGGTCACATCCTTTCTAAGGAGGGAGTGACAACTGATTCGTAGAAGATAGAGGCGGTGAAGGATTGGGCACAGCCTACTGCAGTGAAGGAAATCAGGAGTTTCCTTGGGCTAATGGGATACTACAGGAGGTTCATTCAGGGCTATGCTCAGATAGCCGTGCCACTCACTGGTCTGACCAAGAAGAACATGAACTTCAAGTGGACTGAGCAGTGCGAGGCAAGCTTTCAGGAGTTGAAAGAGAAGCTGACTACTGCACCTATCTTTGCTTTTCCTAGAGCAGGTATTGAGTATGATGTCTACAGCGATGCTTCATATCGTGGGCTTTGTTGTGTCTTAATGCAAGAAGAAAAAGTGATCGCTTATAGGTCTAGGAAACTAAGACCACATGAGAAGAACTATCCGACTCATGATCTAGAGTTGGCTGCGATTATCTTCGCCTTAAAGCAATGGAGACATTACGTGTATGGTGAGAAGCTGAACATGTACACGGACCATAAAAGCTTGAAGTACATCTATCAGGACGGGTACTTGTTTTATTTTTCCTTCTCCTGCAATTTATTGATTGCAGATCAGGATGGTCGTTTGCCCGATGGTATTGGAAAAATGAAATATTAGTGCTGGACTTCTTTTTCTATTATTATTATCTATTGCTTTTGAACAATGTATTTAAGTATATGGATTTTATTTTTATTTGGGCAATGTGACCCAGGATATTAACTTGTTCGGATTTGTTTATTTGAGACTATTATAATATTGGATTTCAATTGATTTGTGTTGACACTTTGTTTTGTTTTGAGATATATATGTCTGTGTGAGGATGATTCTTTTGGCTTCCGACTCTGATTATTCTGAGATTTGTTGTGAAGATTCTGAACAGCTTATGGATGATGCAAATCATTCGTTGGATTGAGTCACGTATCCGTATTCCGTATTCTTTTTGGGAAGCGGGACGTGACACCCACCATGAGAACGCTGCATGGATCGTTACGTGAGTTTCCTAAGCGGTTCTCATAGTGACCATGGTGTATGCAGTCCTTTGACTTGAAGTCACTACGGTTCCCTACATGAGAAGTTATATGTTTTAATGTCATCAAACGTTTCCTGTAATAAAGTGATTATAAAATCGGCTATTGGATATACTACAAATCATGCAGAGGAATGTGAGTGACTTAGATAGGATTTTTCCCTCTTACATAACATGAGCGATATCTACGAACCCCTTGATTGAGTGAGACTGCAAAATACATGGTCGTGCTCAAATGTGTCAATATAAGATATTGAGCTCATTTATTTTTGTAAGTCTACTCAGACATCAAGAAACCAAAGATTGAACTATACAAGGGTGACACGCTCTATACCTTGTGGTCAATTAGATATCTAGACAAAAGGACTAGACTACATGGTAATATTGGTCACGGATAGGTTATGTCAAATCACTGACATTCTTGTTACTTGAGTAGTGATGTATTGCTAGGTACCGCTCATTGTTTGTAACACTTGAATATGATTTTAGTATTACTGTCACCATAATGGAAACCTACAGGGTCACACACTTAGAATAGATCGAAATTGGATTTAAATTCATGATATGAATTTAATTGGGAATCCTAGTAAGTGTCGGACTCCTGACATTAAATGACCTGACTAAAGTTCAAAGGCCCACACACGGATCTGAATCAGGTCAGATTGTAAGTCCATTAGCCTCATTACTCTTTAGGGTTTATTTTCTACTCCTATATGATACGTATCTGTGGAAAAGTTACGCATGAGAAAACCCTAGCCATCACAGAAATTGTGTGAGAGAGAGATCGTGAGGAACAACCCCTTCCCGTAGCTAGCACGACGATGTGAGGAAAAGCTTGATTTGATCTGTTCGTGTGGATGACGTAGAGGCACCACAATATTGTAGTGCGGTGATCGGCATATTGTGGAAACAGTAGATCCATCTTCAAGGTATAACTCATAAACACGATTTATGTTTTTCGCATGGATTCATGGCTAGGTTTCGATATTTTTTTTGTAATATTTGAGCTATGTATTTAATCTGAGATTACCCTCGAAACCTAATAGTGGTATTAGAGCCACTTGCGAAACCATAATTCGGTTATGTATGATATGTGATTATTCATGATATGTTCGCACTTTTGTTAGGAAGATTCATATGTGATATAATTTTTGCAACAGTTTCAATATAAGAATTCATTTATGTGTTAGTTGTTAACACATATGCCACACTAGGGTACCCATTGGTTTGGAACCATTGAAAACCCTTGAAAGATGTGATTTGCAGTGACGTTAGGATTTCTTAAAGCATAAATAGTTCATGCACCTGTGTCGTTGCGGTGACGTTAGGGTTTCTTAAAACTTGAAGGGTTCATGCTCTGGTGGTGGTAAGGGATGATGAGGCAAACTTTTTGGGTCGGGGGCCTGCCCCTCACCCCCAGGGGGCGGCCTCCCCTTGACCCCCGCCCGCTGACCGAGCAGCAAGACCCCCGTGTCAGCTCTGCATAGGGCAATAATGATTCCCAAAAAATAAATCCTTTTAAAAAAAACTTAATAAAATCATAAAAAAAATATTCTTTGATTATTATGTTCTATGATGCTTGGTGCATGATTGTGGCCTTAGTTTTGTAATGCATGGTTTAGTTCTGCGATGCGTGGTTTATGTTCTGTAATGTATTGTTTATATTTTGGTATTTTGAATACGGTCTGCGTGTCGTGCCTTTCTCTTTACATTCGCAATGTAATCCTTTCTCTCTAAACTCCAATTGTACATTCTTTCTTTCTATATAATGTAATCTCACTGAGGATGCAAGAAATTCGTAACCATACACGGACAAGATTGGGAAGCTGATTGGAGAAGACGGTATAATCTCATTAATGTTCAGTTTTTTATACTCTCATTGGCTTCAGAGAATCAGTGTGTTAGGGCCACAACCATGTCATATAAATTTTATGCTTTTAATTTTCTATGAAATGCATTGTTGTATGCTAATAGATGATGAATGGTGTGATCAATTAATAAAATAACAAAATCCTTCAAAGTAAATATTAAGTTGCAAGAAAATTCCTTCCAATGCATGGCACTCGTCTAGGCTATGACCGATTAAGTGTAGGTCTGCCAAAGCATGATGCCTTTATCTATCCTAGTGATATGTGATGAGATGAAAGTAATATTCAATCGCCAACCACTGGATCTGACTTAAATAGACAATTTCAATAGGATTGAAGGTTTAGAGGCATAGGGTAGGGCTTTAGTTTATGAGATAGATTAGAGTAAGTATTACTCACCCAACTATCCAAGAGTTACACATGATGTAATTGGAAAATGTTCCCTACCTAAATAATTGAATTTTGGGTGATCAGCCAAACCTGACTCTGAACAAGGTGAAATATGAATCTTGGCCTACTAGAAAATCTTATGATGGGATTTTCCAAGTCAATGCTGAGGGTCGTTGATTTGAATAAAAAAAATAGTGTGAGGTATATTTAACAAAAGACCTTATTAAATATTTCAATGTCATTATACATACTCTGCATATTTTCATTGATGGTTAAATATTTCTTACTTTGCATATTTCTGTTAAATATTTTAATAAAATGATATTTACTTTGCATATTTCTGTTGATAGATTATAATGACATCCAACACATCAAATAACCTATCATTGCGAACTGTCCTTAAGAAGAAAAAACTGACTGGGACATATTTTCTAGATTGATCCAGAAATCTGAGGATAGTCCTCGGGCATGAGAAAAAATTATATTTTCTAGAGCAGCCTATTCCTGAGCCACCTGTTGCAAGTGCCCCTCGCACCGAAAATGATGCTCATAAGAAGCATCCAGATGATGCCTTGGACTTTGGTTGTCTCATGCTAGCCACTATAAACTCTAAGCTTCAGAAGCAACATGAGAACATGGATGCCTATGATATGATCTTACACCTCAAGAGGCTCTATCAAGAGCAGGCTAGGCATGAGAGGTTTGAAGTCTCGGTGCAAACTGGCAGAAGAAATCCGTGTTGGAACTCATGTGCTCAAGATAATTGGGTACATAAAGAATCTTGAAAGGTTTGGTTTCCCTTTGAGTCAAGAGTTGGCTACTGACTTGGTCCTGCAATCGTTGCCGGAAAGTTATAGTCAATTCGTCATGAACTACAATATGAATGAAATTGACAAACCTCTGCCAGAACTGTTAAGCATGTTAAGAACAGCTGAACAGAATATTAGTAAGGGAAAGACCATTATGATGGTCCAACAGGCCAATGGTAAGGGCAAGGGCAAAAGGCAGATTAACAAATCCAAGGACAAGGAGAAGGGTATGGGCAATTTCAAGCCCAACACTTCTGCCTTGAAACCTAAGGGTGGGGTGGCCAAGGAGGGCACACACTTTCACTGTGGTGAGACCGGACATTGGAAGAGGAACTGTCATAAGTACCAGGAGGAGCTTAAGAAGAATAATTGAAGTGAGACTTTCACTACATATATTTTTATTATAGATGTCAATTTATCTACTTCTGCATCTTGGGTATTAGATACTGGATGTGGATCTCACATTTGTGTAAATGTGTAGGATCTCAAAAGGAGTAGACCGTTGGCTAAAGCCGAAGTTGACCTACGAATTGGAAATGAAGCAAAAGTTGCTGCTTTAGCTATAGAAACATGTCATTTACCATTTCCCACTGGGCTTATCATTGAGTTAGATAACTTTTATTTTGTTCCTGCTATTAGTAGGAATATTATTTCTATTTCTTATTTGGATAAGAAGGATTTTTTATTTTTAATAAAGGACACAAGTTATTTTTATTTTTGAATAATATCTGTTATGCTAGTGCACAATTGAGCAATGGACTTTATATTCTTGACCTCGAAATGTCCGTCTATAATATAAATATTAAGAGGTTCAAATCAAATGATACGAAGTCAACTTACCTCTGGCATTGTTGTTTGAGCCACATAAATGAGAACTGCATATCCAAACTTCATAAAAATGGATTTTTGGACTCATTTGATTTTGAATCATATGAGGTATGTGAATCTTGTTTGTTGGGTAAGATGACTAAAGCTCCATTCACTGGAAAAGGATAAAGGGCTAGTGATCTTTTAGATCTCATACATAGTGATGTCTGCGGACCTTTCAACACATTAGCTAGAGCAGGTTTTAAGTACTTCTTTACATTTACTAATGATTACAGTAGATATGGGTTTGTGTATCTGATGAAACACAAATCAGAGTCATTTGAAAAGTTCAAAGAATTCAAGAATGAGGTACAAAACCAACTTGGTAAAAGTATTAAAGCCCTTCGATCAGATCGAGGTGGTGAGTACTTAAGCCAAGATTTTGATGACCATCTAAAAAAGTGCTGAAAAATATCTCAACTCACTCCCCCTGGAACACCGTAATGGAATGGTGTCTCTGAGAGAAGGAACCGGACCTTGTTAGACATGGTCCGATCCATGATGAGTCATTCAGATCTTCCAAGCTCCTTTCTAGGGACATGCTCTATTAACAGCTGCTTTCACACTTAACCGTGTTCCATTTAAAACGGTTCAAGAGACACCATATGAGATATAGACTGGGAGGCGTCCTAGTGTGTCTTTTATGAAGATTTGGGGTTGTGAAGCCTATGTAAGGCGCCAAGTATGTGATAAACTTGGTCCCAAATTTGATAAGTGCTTTGTAGGATATCCTAAGAAAATTAAGGAATACTATTTCTATAATCTCACTGAAGGCAAAGTGTTTGTCGTAAGTGTTCCTAGAGAGAGAATCCCGTCCTTTTTTTTTGAAGAAAAAAAAGCTCCCACGGGGTATGATATTCCGTACGTGGTTGTAAAACCAAAATTTGGGTTTAGACTCCTACAACTCATTTCCAAAATTTTCTATTGCTATATGCAAAATATCCAAATTTTAGATTTGGAAGACTACAGATGCTCTAATCCTGTGCTAGTTTGTGGTGTGCATGCAAATTAAGCTGTACGTTGCTTAATGCATATTGTTATCAAATCATCAAAATTCCAATTGTGTACTGCTACCTAAGTTCCGTAAGTTTGCACATTCCAAGAAGATGAGCCTTTGTCCGGAGCCTGGACGCCTACGTCTTTCATTATTTAGCACAAAGAAAAAGGAAAAAGAAACATGTTGCTTTTTTTTTTTCCTTGACTGAATGCAGATAATTGCAATTACTTTATGCTTTTGGGCCAATATCTACTTCGAGAGTACTCTTTTACTTAATTATTTTTTGAATGGTTATTTCTAGAGTACAATTAAGATTACTTAGATTAGCATTCTAGAGCTACGTACATAGTTACTAGAAATTAGCTTGCAATCACTGGCATATTGCTGTGCATTATTCAGTTCAATACTGTTGACATGTAATACATATGAATTAGATTTATTAAAAAAAATTTGTTAAGAATGAGAGGATGATTCTATGAAGTAGGTAGATGAAAGCTGTATCTTTACTACTATAGTAGCATAAGAAGCCGGATAATTAGATGTATTTTAAAGCAACATTGGAAAATGATAGTAATTTTTGCACGATTAGATATTAAATGAGGCTTTCAATATCTAGGTACTTACCAACAGGCAATATCCCGATTGGTATTGGGTAGGGTGGATAATTAAGTAACGGTTCGAATCCAGAGTTTCTAGTTCGAGCCAAGATTTTTCATCAAAAATATAAATTCATATATTGCATGTGCTAAAATTTACATGTACACGCGCCTAAAGATAGTGGTACCAATTATCTCCAAAAAAAATTCTCACGGAAGGGTTCTTCTATTGATTTTAATCTTTAAAGATTCAATAAGAGTTGTTTACGCAAGCTTTTTATTTCCTCGTCAATGCTATCCAGGTAGAGGACCAGTTCTTGCTTTAATGCAGATTAACTAATTAATTAGTTAGTAAGTTAATTAATCAGTTTTTGAATGTTTCTCTTGCAAATGGTTGGTGAACTTAATTACCAGGTCAAAATGAAAAGACAAAACTATCAATTTCACTTATCAAAGGGAGCATTGACATATCAATACCATACCGTGTTTTCTGACCTTCTCTTTTGCCTTCTCGATCTTGATAATTTTGATTTGGTTGCTTTCTTAATACTTTCTGATATGGCTAAAAATAGAATTAGATTAGGACCGTTCAAATCGGACACAGATTTTAAACCTCTCAAGGATAAAACGGTAATTTCACCTACAAATGGGTCTAAAATGGGAACTGTGTCTTTCTTCAAAACCCAATAACCCATAAACGGATCTGTCCTACTAGGTACGGGTCCCAACCCGTTACAAACCAGTTCAGAAGGATAAAGAAGGATTCAAAATCGTAATTATCCCTATGAGGTGGTTTTAACCACTTCTATCCATCCACACCGGGAAGTAGATATTTATCTTTATCTCGCAACGGGTTCCTAAGGCGACTATAAATATCCCTCTCCCCCCACCATAACAAGGTAATTAATCTTTTTCTATATAAAGCTCTTTCATAATCTTCTTGATTACTAACAAGAGCGTCGGAGGGTTCGTCGACGGGATCCATCCCGTTGTATCGAACTTTTTTGCAGGTCAACGGCAGCGGCAAGAAATCAGTCAAATGCCGGTGCAAGTCAACATGTTTGCTTTATTCGTTTCTCCAATAATCCACAAATTCATCTGTTTGCTCCCACGCCAAAATCAGCTGCAACAGATTGATGCCGTCTGTGGGAACCGAAAAAGCAATCCAACCTAACTTCATCAGCGATAGTAGTTTCAAGCCATGCATCCAAAAGTGAAGGGGAAGGCAGCGGTCTCCAGCCGAAGAACCACTCTTTTTCCTCCTCCTCCTCCTCCTTCTCCAGTTCAAGATGTTCTTCTTCAACAGCCTCCTCCTCAACAGGCCCCTCCAGGGTCTCGGGGGGCTCCCGTCGGAGTCGTCCAAAGCAACATCCTCCTCATGACCATGTTGCGGTTCCAATCCTCCAGTTGACTCTATGGCTTCTCAAAGCCCTCCCGAGCGGCATCTCCGTCAAGTGATTGTCAACCGTCAAAAGGGGGTTGACCTCCGAACTCGCTTGAGTGGATGGCGAGCCCTTGGGGGAGTCCATCAACCTGAGCACCTAGGGGCCTCAAGAGTCCGGACCCCATGAAGAACGAGAACCAGAAGATCCCCTCCCTCGAGGAGGCGAAGAGAGTCCCCTCAACGTCATCGGCGAAGAAGTTATACTTCGGTAAACCGAGCCACACATAGGGACCTCCAAGCTGGAGAGGCACCAGTCACAAGGGCGGAGTTCCAAGATTTTCAAGAGGTTGTTCTGCGGGCCCTCAACGTCGCTCCCAACCACGAGCAACGGGCACCTAGTCCTCAACCTGCCCCAAGCCGTCACCAATGCAATCCTAGTCCCTTTTCGCATGGGACAGAGTCTAGGGGCTCGGCAGGATATGACCGAAGGGAAGACTTGATCTACCACCGTCTCCACTAGATGGAGAGGCACCTTGGCCGACTTGACAGAGAAGAGGAACAACGGGCGAGGAATTTTCGCCCGAGCAGGTCCCCATTCTCCCGAGCCATCATGGAAGCCCCGGTCCCGCAAAACTTCAAGCCCCCTAACTTTGAGTCATACAACGGGGAGTCGGACCCAGCCGACCACATCGAGAGTTTTAAAAATCTCATGATGATCCGCCAGGCGTCGGATGCGCTCCTTTGCAAAATCTTTCCTGCCACGCTGAAGGGGCCTGCAAGAGAATGGTACTCTCGATTCGCCCCGGCCTCCATTTTCTAGTTCGATCAGTTCGAAAGGTCTCTTCCTAACTCATTTCGCAAGTAGCCGTCGGGCTGAGAAAACAAGCATATCGACCCTCCGCCAAAGAAAGGGTGAACACCTAAGAGATTATGTTCAGCGTTTCACCGCCGAAGCCCAGTCTATTGCCTCCCTCAACCAGTTCGTAGCCTCTGCGGCATTCGAGCACAACGTCACTAATGCCGACCTCAAGGCATCCCTTGCCAAGAATCCTCCTCGAGACTTCTCAAAACTTCTACTTAGGAGTGAGAAATACATTCGAGTGGAAGAGGCTCTCAACACCCCGAGTCTTAAGGAACCATATTTCGGGAACAAACGGAAGAATACGAGTGAAGAAGGATCCCAGAAATTTCAGAGGGATGACAATGGCCAACGCCGCCCAGCTCCTCATTTTGAGAAGTTTACCCCCTCAATGCTAGTATATCAGTAGTTCTCATGGAGGTGGATAAGGAAGGGCTACTCCGCACTCCCCGTAGAATGAATACCCCTGGCAAGAAAAGAAACAGGAACAAGTGGTGCTGCTTCCATATGGACCACGGCCACGACATGGATGATTGTCGGGATATTAAAGAGAAGATCGAAGAACTCAGACAACGAGGACATCTGGCCAAGTTCGTCCGAAGAGACGGGGCCGATATTCCGCCCTGGAGAGCCTACAAGCGAACAGAGAGGTCCGCCGAGTTTCAAGATTCCGAACCTAGGGCCGTCCTCCACCTTATCCATGGAGGTCCAATGGGGGGAGAACCAAACTCCTCCCAAGAGGCCCTCACCCTATCGTAGAAGTAGGTTTTCAGTTTTCAATAAGGTTGATGCTTGTAACACGGACAAGAAACATGTAATAATGGCCTGCCCCATTGAAGCGACCACTTAATTCATCTCAATAAAACCCAGCTTTTTCTATTGAAAATTATTGCACACTTCTATCTCTCTGAGTCACGTCTACGACTTGCCTAATGGTAAGTTCGGAGCCCAGCTCGTCCTACAGAGCTGCTCCTACAACATACTAAGCTCAAAAGATGAGTTTGGAGTCCAACACTTGGTTCGACGTTGCCCTAGCCGCTTGCAAATAAGCAAGTGCGGGGCAGCTTGTCATTCGGAATTTCTCCTGCAACTCGTTAACTTTCTTAACAACAAGTTTAGAGTCCAACACTTGGTTCGACGTTGTCTTAGCCGTTGCAAACAAGCAAGTGCAGGGCAGCTCACCATTCGGAATTGCTCCTACAACTCGTTAAACCTCTTCTCAACAAGTTCAGAGCTAAAACTCTCCCCTATAGTTGCTCCTCAGACTTGTCTCCCAAACGGCTCTCTCCTAGAGCCAAGCTCTCCGTTCCGCTGGCCTCCAGGGCGAACCTCTTCTCAACAAGTTCAGAGCTAAAACTCTCCCTTAGAGTTGCTCCTCAGACTTGTCTCCCAAACGGCTCTCTTATAGAGCCAAGCTCTCCGCTCCGCTCGCCTCCAGGGCGAACCTCTTCTCAACAAGTTCAGACCTAAAACTCTCCCCTAGAGTTGCTCCTCAAACTTTCTTCCAAATGGCTCTCTCCTAGAGCCAAGCTCTCCGCTCCGCTCGCCTCCAGGGCGGATCTTTTCTCAACGAGTTCAGAGCACAAATCTCTCCTAGAGTTGCTCCTCAAACTTGTCTTCCAAACGGCTCACTTGTAGAGCCAAGCTCTTCGCTCCGCTCGCCTCCCGAGTGGCCTTCTTCTCAACGAGTTCGGAGCACAACTCTCTCCAAGAGTTGCTCCTCAAACTTGTCTCCTAAAACGACTCTCTCCTAGAGCGAAGATCTTTGCTCCGCTTGCCTCCCGAGCGGCCTTCTTCTAAGAGAGTTCGGAGCCTAACTCATCTAGAGGAGCTCCCTAAACTCATCTCCAAGAATGAATCTTCCTAAGAGCCATACAAAGCACTTCTCAACTTCATGAAGATAAGTATGTTGCAAGAGTATTTTGACCATGAAGAATTATGATTCTTCGACTTATCACTAAAGAGAAGTTGTAGATCTTTAAGTCAGCTTCGAAACGAGGGGTCACACGTCCCGATCCGACCTCCGTAGCCCTGGGTAGGTGAGTTCCAATACAACCGCTCGCCAAGCTCGCCGCGGATGTCGAACAGATGTGTTTCCGAGCTGAAAATAGCCAAAATTGCGTTGACCAATCAACGCTCTTCCTGGCTCAACATTTCGTTCGCCAAGTTCAACACTTCGTTCGCCAAACTCGCTGCAGATGTCGAACAGACGTGTTTCCGAGCTGAAAATAGCCAAAATTGCGTTGACCAGTCAATACTCTTCCTGGCTCAACATTTCGTTCGCCAAGTTCAACACTACGTTTGCCAAGCTCGCCGCAGATGTCGAACAGACGTGTTTCCGAACTGAAAATAGGCAAAATCACGTTGACCAGTCAATGCTCGCCTATCGTTCGCCACGTTCGAAGCATCGTTCGCCACGTCCGCCACAACACGCTGAACAGAGCTATTTCCGAACAAAAAATGAGAGAAAAAATCTCCTCACATCCGCGCTCAAATCAAGATCAACAGTCACAAACAAACAAACAGAAAAAAGTGACTAATGGGATAACAGGTCGGGTTTGGACCCGTTATAGGCCCAAACCCGCAACCCTACACCTCTCCTTCTTCCCTTCTGAGTTTGAGCGCCAAACCAAAAAACCCAACGTAAGCTTCTCCGAGGTCCGAATTGTCTCCTCCACGCCGACCTCAACCCTCCGTCGTCGAGCTCTCCTCCTTCCTCGTCGAGCTCGTCTCCGCATCAGCGAAACCACCGAGCTCCAGGCTCTTCTCCAAACTCCCTCGAAAGAGCTCCGCCGAAGCTCTCCTCTTTCTTCGTCGAGCTCCGAACTCCTCCCTCCTCGACTCCACAGTCGAGCTCCCCATCTCCGCTGTGCCCCTCTCCGAGCTCCATGGACGAGCTCCTCCCTCAACCGTCGAGGCCCTCCATCGACGAGCTCCTCCATTAACGAGCTCGCCAACCTCCAACGACGTCGAGCTCCTCTCCTCTCCTCTCCATTATCTCCGAGCTCCATTGTCGAGCTCCCCAGCTCCTCGCCGAGCTCAAACCTCCTTCGTCGAAGCTCAACCTCGACACCACCACCGTCGAGCTCCACCGCCGAGCTTGTCTCCAGGTCGAAGCGACCACACGCCGCTCTGCCTGGCCTCGCCATCGTCGCCAGCCTCTCTCACCGTGCTTCTTCCTCGCGGCGATCGCCAACATTCGTCGCCGAGCTCGCAGCGAACGATCGCTACAGCTTTCGCTGATCGCTCACCGCGCTCGATGCGCGCTTGCCGCCTTGGCCGCACAGATGTGTTTCCGATCATTTTAGGGGGAAAAATGATCACCAACCTCCAACGACGCCGAGCTCCTCTCCACGCCGACCTCCCTTGGCGAGCTCCGTCGAAGCTTCTCTCCTTCCTCGTCGAGCTCCCTCAAGAGTGCTTTGTCAAGCTCCCCATCCGTCGACCTCCAGTACTGAGCTCCATATCCATCGCCTTCGCCTCCGCCGGTAATGGGAGCTCGTCGATGTGGAGGCGGACGTCGAAAAAAGAAGGGAAAAGACAGTTGAAGGCGGGAAGAAGAAGAGGGAGAAGAGAGAAGAGAGAAGGAAAAAAAATCTGCCATGTGGCGGTCAATGTTGATCTGCCACGTGGCACGTCCCGGTTGGTCGGCGGGCGAAAGCGTTCGGCTGGCATCGAACATACGTGTTTCCAAACTGGTTATAGGGAAAAAACTTTCGCTTTACGATGCGCGCTCCCTGATCATGATCGTGATATGGCTAAAAATGGGGTTAAATCGGAACCGTCCAGATTGGGCGCGAATCTTGATGCTCGGGGGTAAAAAGGTAATTTCACATACCAGCGGGTCCAAGGCGGGTAATGAATCTCCTCCTCACAGATCCAATAACCCGCAAATGGATCCACACCTATTGGGTACGGGTCCCGACCCGAGGCGAACCCAAACCAACGAGAGACAAATCAGGATCCCTGATTTGGCCAAATCAACAGCCCTGATTTGCTCCCACCGGGAATCAAGGAAAGATTTCCTAAACAGACTGAGGATTTTGCTCCCGGCTGTTACACAGGAAATCAAACCCTTAAACAACTCCCCTAGCGACTATAAATACCACCCCTCTACCACCATGACCAGGTTAATCACTTCTTCACCACTTTTAAGCTCTTTCTTAATCTCTTCTGATTACTGACAAGAGCGTCGGAGGGTGCGTCGCCGGAATCAACCCCGGTGTCTCGCACTTCCTTGCAGGTTGCGCCAGGAGCAAGAAGGCTTGAGTCAACTGTTCAGGTTGTTCTCGGACTCACAAATTCTATCTGTTTATCCCCACACCGAAATCAGCGGTAACAGATTGGCGCCGCCTGTGGGAAACAACCACACGAACAGCCTCAGCACCTTCTCTGTCGCCCTCTGCAGCCATGCCTCCAAAGAAGGTCAGATCTAGAGGGTCAAACCGGGTGGCCAATCCCGCCGACCCTACGGAGGAAGCCCCTGTCAATCCTATTCCTCAGCCCGATCTTCCTCCACCGGCCCAGCAGGGCCAACCTCCTCATCCCAAGCAGCAGCCCAACAATGGCCCTTCCGACCATAATGGTCGGAAGCAGAAGCAGCCCCTCAACCCGGACAATGTCTCGGTCCATAATGGGTCTTCGGATTCAATGGCTTCTCATCATCCCGACCTTCGCAACACACTCCTGAACCGCCACAAAGACGAGGACCTCCGCACTCACCTTGATGAGAGGCGGGCCCGAGAGGGAGCCTCCCGCCAGCATCGTGGTGAGCGGTCGCCTCACCGCCGAGAGGGCAGGCGGTCTCCGGACCGAAGGGGCCGGCGGCATCGCCCGACCGCGGAAGGAGGAGGCCACAGTCCCCCGCGGATCGGCATCATCGCAGGAACAATGACGCACCCATCACCCGTGCCGAGTTCCTACAATTCCAAGACACCGTTCTGCAAGCTCTCAACCTTCGGCAGAAAGTCCAGAATGCCCAGAGGGCTCCAACGCCCCCGAGGGACCCCAGTCCTCGTCGTCGAACCCGGAGTCCTTCCCCGGCTCCCAGCCGCCAGTGGCAGCAATACAGTCCTCGCCGATCCCAGGACTACCGGCGCCGCAGTCCGCGCTCCCCTTCCTATGAAGAAGAGTCCGGGGGGTCATATGATCACCAGCGGAGGGACGACGCCCTCATCCGCCGTCTCCATGAGGTGGAAAGGCATATCGGCCATATGGACAGGGAGGAGGAGTCCCGAGCAGGAACCGTCCGTCCCAGCCGACCCCCTTTCTCGCGGTCGATCATGGAGGCCCACATGCCGAGGGGTTTCAAACCTCCGTAGTTTGAAACGTACTCAGGGGAATCCGACCCGGTCGACCACGTCGAAAGCTTCAAGACCCTGATGCTGATCCATCAAGCTTCCGACGCCGTGCTCTGCAGGACCTTCCCTGCCACCCTCAGGGAGTCGGCTCGGGAATGGTATTCCAAGCTCGCCCCCTCCTCCATCTTCTCGTTCGAGCAGTTTGAAACACTATTCATTACTCACTTCGTGAGTAGCAGCCGAGCCGAGAAGACAAGTCTCTCCCTGCTGAACCTGCGGCAGGAAAGGGAAGAGAAGATGCGGGACTATGTGAAGAGATTCACCGCAGAGGTTAGATCTATCGCCTCCTTAGACCAGTCGGTGGCGACCGTGGCGTTCCAGTCGAACGTCCTCAACGCCAACCTCCGATCGTCCCTAGCCAAGAAGCCACCGCATGACTTCGCCGACCTCCTCCTGAGGTGCGAGAAGTACATCCGAGCAGAAGAGGCTGAAGCCCTTCTGAGCTTCGGAGGGCCCTCCACAGGGTCGAAGAGGAAGGCGACGGGGATAGAGGGGTCTAAGAAAGCTCAGAAGGACAATGGCGGTCAGCGTCGCCCTCCCCCCAGGTTCGAGAAGTTCACTCCCCTCACCACTAACGTCTCTACTATCCTAATGGAGGTGGAGAAGGAGGGGGTCATCCCTCCAGCTCCGAGGATGCACACCCCAGCGAAGAGGAGGAACAAAGATAAGTGGTGTCGTTACCACCGAGACCACGGCCACGACCCGAACGACTGCCGGGCTTTGAGAGATGAGATTGAAGCCCTCATCCGGAGGGGGCAGTTGGCCAAATTCGTGAAGGCTAGCGATTGGACGGATCGCAACTCTCCTCCGCCTCGGGGGGCTAACAAGCGCTCCGAGCGGCGCGAGGAGACATCCGAGTTCGAGGAGGAACGGATTCTACACCTGATCCACGGAGGCCCCATGGGGGGCTCCTCTAATTCCTCACGGAAGGCCTTCGTCAGAGAGGTCAACTCGGTCCACAGTGCCCCTCCCCCCAAAGGTCTCGGCGTCCCTGTTTCTTTCTCCGACGCAGACCTCGAAGGGGTCCGAACCCCACATTGTGACGCCCTCGTCATCGACCTCCGCATGGCCAACTTCAAGGTACAGAGGATTTTAGTAGACAATGGGAGTTCGGTCAATATCCTCTTCCTCTCGGCCTTCCGAGGCCTGCAGCTGTCCCGAGACCGTCTCAAGCCGGCCGGTTACACACTCCACGGGTTCACGGGGGTCCCGGTAACCGTCGAGGGGGTGATAACCCTAGACGTTACTGCGGGAAGCACCCCTACTACCCGGACCGAGCCGATGGACTTCATGGTTGTCGACGTCCCGGCAGCGTATAATGTCATCCTAGGCCGACCCGGCCTAGCCGCCTTGGAAGCTGTCCCCTCGGCGTACCATTTGAAGATGAAGTTCCCCACCCGGTCGGGAGTAGGGAAAGTCAGGGGAAGCCAAGAAACAGCCCGAAAGTGCTACATGACTTCCACCGGGGGACCAGTGCTCTCGCTCGAGACACTAGAAATCCCCGAGCCGAAAGCTCGGCCAACGTCCGAGCCGGCGGACGAGTTAGAAGAAGTGCTCTTCTCGGATGAGGACCCGAGCCGGAAGTTCCTCATCAGCAAATCCTTGCCGACCACACTGTGCTCGGACCTGATTAAATGCATCCGGGATAACCGTGACCTGTTTGCATGGTCGGCCGCGGACATGCCCGGCATTTCTGAGGAGCTGCTCGTCCATCGCCTAGTGTCGAACCGGGGTGCAAACCGGTTCAGCAGAAGAGGCGAAAGTTCACTCCCGAGCGACAACAGGCCATCAAAGAGGAGGTGGATAAACTGCTGAAGGCCAAGTTCATACAGGAGGTAAATTACCCCGAGTGGCTGTCGAATGTTGTAATGGTCAAGAAGTCCAATGGCTCGTGGAGGATATGCATTGACTTCACCGACCTGAACAAGGCGTGTCCGAAGGATCCATTCCCTCTCCCAAACATCGACACCCTTATCGACGCCACCTCGGGCCATGAGCTCCTCAGCTTCATGGACGCCTTCTCGGGGTACAATCAGATCCGAATGTTCCCTCCGGACATTCCGAAGACGTCCTTCATCACTGACCAGGGCCTCTACTGCTATCGGGTCATGCCGTTCGGCTTGAAAAACGCGGGCGCCACCTATCAGCGCCTCGTCAATAAGGTTTTCCAGAACCAGATAGGCCGGAATATGGAGGTGTACGTTGACAACATGCTCGTCAAAAGCATCCGAGGCATAGATCACGTGGCCGACCTCCAGGAGGCCTTCGGCGTGTTGAGAAGGCACAGCATGCGGCTGAACCCGAACAAGTGTGCGTTCGGGGTTTCCTCGGGAAAATTCCTCGGCTTCATGGTAAGCCAACGAGGGATCGAAGCTAATCCCGAGAAGATTAAGGCCATATTAGACATGGCCCCACCTCGGAACATCAAGGAGGTGCAGAAGCTTACCGGTCGGCTCGCCGCTATCGGTCGGTTCCTCTCAAAGTCAGGGGAAAAATGTCTCCCCTTCTTCAAAGCACTCAGGGGGGCTAAGGGTTTTGAATGGGGCCAGCCACAACAGGAGTCGTTCGACCAGCTGAAGGCCTACTTGGTGAACCCCCCTCTGCTCAGCAAACCGGTCCCGGGCGAGACTCTCTTCGTCTACTTGGCTGCTTCCGAGCAGACCTTGAGCGCGGTCTTGGTGAGAGAAGAGGACCGAACCCAAAGGCCGATCTACTACGTGAGCAAGGTGCTTCGGGACGCCGAGCTCCGCTATCCGAAGATAGAGAAGATGGCCTACGCCCTAGTCACGGCGGCGAGGAAGCTTCGGCCATACTTTCAGTCCCACTCGATCGTCGTCCTCACCGACCAACCCCTAAAGCAGATCCTCTACAAGCCTGAGACCTCGGGCCGACTGATGAAGTGGTCCATAGAGCTGAGCCAGCATGACATCTCTTACCAGCCTCGGACGGCAATTAAGGCGCAGGCACTCGCCGACTTCATCGTAGAGTCCACTATTCCTGAGGTCGGCCACATCCCGAATGGACCCCCCATTTGGACAGTCTTCGTAGACGGATCCTCATGTAATGAAGGAAGCGGCGCCGGCATCATTCTGAACAGCCCTGACGACTTCGTCCTCCAATACGCGATCCGTATGAACTTCAAGGCCTCGAACAACGAGGCGGAGTACGAAGCACTCATCGCTGGTCTCGGACTTGCACGAAGTGCCGGGGCGCAGCGCCTCCGAATCCACAGCGATTCCCAGCTCGTCGTGAACCAAGTCTTGGGCGAGTACGAGGCTCGGGATGAGCGGATGGCGAAGTACCTTGCTCGGGTTCGGGACCTCATGGGCCAGTTCGAGGAAGCGCTCATCCAGCGGGTCCCTCGTGAAGAGAACTCACAGGCCGATGCCCTTTCCAAACTGGCCTCGTCCTCCCTGCAAGGTCTCGAACAGACCGTACTGATCGAAGTCCTCTCTAAGTCGAGCATCGAAGACGAGACACCTGGCTCGGCGGAATCGTTGTCGGTCATGTTACAAGATAATTGGATGAAGCCTCTTGTGGAGTTCTTGAGGGACGGGCTCCTACCCGAAGACCCCAAGGAGGCTCGCCGAGTCAGAACCCGAGCCGAGCGGTATGTCTTGATCGAGGGCATCCTATACAAACGCTCTTTCTCTCAAATAGACGGCTGACCGTACCTAAGGTGCCTCTCTCCGGATCAGGCCGAATATGCCCTACAAGAGCTCCACGAAGGCATCGGAGGGGCACACTCAGGATTTAGGTCCTTGGCCCGGAAAGCTTTGAATTATGGGTACTTCTGGCCGACCCTCCTTCAAGATGCCGAGCGACACGTTCGGCAATGCAGCTCTTGTCAGAGACACTCCAGCATCCGACGCCTCCCTCAGGCCAACCTCGCCTCCCTATCAAGTCCCATCCCCTTTGCAATGTGGGGGATGGATTTACTAGGGCCCTTCCCTCCGGCTCCGGGTCAGTTAAAGTTCCTGGTCGTGGCCATCGACTACTTCTCAAAGTGGGTCGAAGCCGAGCCCCTCGCCATAATAACCGAGAACAAGGTGGTACAGTTCTTCTGGAAGAGTATCATTTTTAGGTTCGGCGTCCCCCGCATCCTCGTAACGGACAATGGGACTCAGTTCACTGGCGCAGCATTCCGAGCTCTATGCGACGACCTGGCCATCCAACAGCGCTTCTCGTCCGTCTCCCACCCTCAGTCGAACGGACAGGCAGAAAATGCTAACCGGCAGATCCTCACAGGCATCAAGAAAAGGCTAGACAAAAGTTCCAAGGGCTTATGGGTCGACCAGCTCCCCAACGTCCTATGGAACTACCGCACGAGCAAGCGGACCCCTACAGGCGAGTCCCCTTTCAACCTCACCTATGGGTCCGAGGCCGTGATACCTCTCGAGGTCGGAATACCTTTCCCTCGGCTCATAGCCTATGACGAAGCACAGAATGCCAGAGACCTCAGAGTAGACTTAGACCTGATAGATGAACTGAGGGAAAGAGCGGCGATTCGGCAGCAGAGTTACCGAAGGAGGGTTGAACTGGCGTACAACAAAAAGGTCCGACCCGCCAACCTTAAGCAAGGAGATTTGGTCTTGAGAAAGCTAGCCATATCCTTCCCCAGTCAGAAGAGCAAGCTGGCTCCGAACTGGGAAGGGCCGTACAGGATCACAAAAGTAGTTCGGCCTAGAACATATCGCCTTGAAAACCTAGAGGGCAGAGAGCTTCCGAGGACCTGGAATGCCGACCACCTCCTAAAATACCAAGAAAGCGCTCCGGCGCCGCTCTAAGTATCATAGGATATCGAGCCATTCCAGTCCTTCGACTTGTAACCTATTTTCATAAATTGTACTATGTAAAACGGTTCGCCGTCGATTATCAATAAAGACAGCTCTTTCATGATTGTGAATTCGCATGTTTCTCTCCCCTCTTATCGCCTGCTTTTAAAATTGTGATTTCAACCGTTGAACTACACCGATGGTTCGGAGTCCAACACTCGGCTCGACTTTACCTCCTCGGCTCGCTTCCGAGCAAGCCAGGGGTAGATCGCCGTTCGGAATTGCTCACACAACCGTTGAACTACACCGATGGTTCGGGGTCCAACACTCGGCTCGACTTTACCTCCTCAGCTCGCTTCCGAGCAAGCCAAGGGTAGATCGCCGTTCGGAATTGCTCCCACAACCGTTGAACTACACCGATGGTTCGGAGTCCAACACTCGGCTCGACTTTACCTCCTCGGCTCGCTTCCGAGCAAGCCAGGGGTAGGTCGCCATTCGGAATTGCTCCCACAACCGTTGAACTACACCGATGGTTCGGAGTCCAACACTCGGCTCGACTTTACCTCCTCAGCTCGCTTCCGAGCAAGCCAGGGGTAGATCGCCGTTCGGAATTGCTCCCACAACCGTTGAACTACACCGATGGTTCGGAGTCCAACACTCGGCACGACTTTACCTCCTCGGCTCGCTTCCGAGCAAGCCAGGGGTAGATCGCCGTTCGGAATTGCTCCCACAACCGTTGAACTGCAATGATGGACCTGGAGTCCAACACTTAACTCCCAGGCCCCCCAAGCTTGCTTCGCGGCAAACCAGGAATGGTCCGCCCCTCTGCTCCGTCAGCGGAGGGACACCGAAGCTACGTTCGGCCACATAATCCGAGCTCTCCTACCTAATAGCCGAAGCCCGAAGCCCTACGCCCTCTGTCGGCTACCGAGCAAGTGCCTTCCCGAGCTCGCAAACGGAGAAAAGGTACTTTCTCCTCAACTTTCGCGCCTGATCTCGATCAGACGGCTCAGATCTTGCCACCTGCGCTAAACGACAAGATAACGTTTTCTTGGGAACTGAGCCGCCTCGAGATTCGTGCCTACGTTCAACGGCTCAGATCTTGCCGCCTGCGCTAAACGACAAGATAGCGCTTTCTCGGGAACAGAGCCGCCAAGGAACTCGCGCCGTACTCTGTCAGAGTCACTAAACGACAAAATACCGTACATATAGGAACCCGTTCGGCTCAACGCCCTCGCCGACGGAACTAACGTGCTCGGTTCAAAGACCTCGGCGCGACCGACCCAGTTATAAGCAAGACAAATATGCAGAGCAATGAAAGAGAATTTTATTAATGATCGGCACATAATACAAAACACATCTCTTCCATGGTTACAGTGTTGGCAAACAAAATACACGCCACCGACCTACTACACTTGGCCCTCATATGGAAATATCCTCACTAGACTGTTCGGTCGACTGTTCGTCCTCCTCGGCTGGTAGCTCCCCTGCATCGTTCCGGAGCTTCGCTACCACAGTCTGCAAGTGCCGAATCTCCGAGAGCAAATCATCCCGCTCGGCTATGATCTTCGACTGGTTGTGCTGGATACACTTGACCCAAAGAGCGTTGCTGAACGCAGTTTGCGAATCCTCGTCCCCTTCTGCAGGGCTCAACTCGGCGATCCTATTCTCCAGACGTTGGATCTCGGCTTCCCGTAGGTCGAGGACGGACAAAAGGTGAGCCCGCTCACCCTCAGCTCGGCGTAACTCCAGCTCGACGCTCCTAGGACTCAGAGCCACCGTCCCAGAAGTGGCATCGGATTCAGACTCATCATCCGAACCGTGGAGATCAGCATACGAATCGGCCGCCTCGAGCTGAAAAAAGGGGAAAGCAAATAACAAAATTTCAATGCACTGCCGAAGTCCAACACTTGGAAATTCTCTGAAGAAACTTTCAGATTTGCATTTCAAATATATATACACTGGCTTCACATACATCAAGACCGACTCAACGTCTTACAATAAGTCAGAGGGGATGAAAAACGACATGATTAGAGTTTCTTCGGAAGGGGAATGCTTCGGTTTAGGGAAACACGAGGACGACGAGGCCTGCCCTCCGAGCTCGATCCTAAACCAACGAAGCGCGACCCCCCTTCGCTGCTGGCTCTAACTACGGCGCCGGCTGAGGCCCCGCTGGACGAGACGGCCGCACTGCTCTGAGCGTCGGCTGGACTCCGCCCAGTCATAGGCGAGCGTGTCGCAAGTTCGTAAAACGTAATCCCCCTCTCGCTCTCCTCGCGAGTGCACGACGTACTGTGAACGTTAGCCCTCTCCGGCACAGGCTTGAGCGACGCGATCTCTTCCTCCAGTTCAATGATTCTGTCTCTCAGAGCATCGTCCTTCGCCAACTTCTTCGAACGAGAAGGCCTTGACGAGCCAGAGGCGTTGGCACCATCGGTCGCGAGCCGTCGGAAGTGGGTGACCTCGATCCCCCTATCTATCGTGATCCTTCTGAGCCTGTCGACTTCGGCCAATAACTTCTTGCGCTCGACCGACGCCTTCTCCAGCTCGGACGTCAGCTTCTCTTCCTCCGCCGAGCGTTCTTTCTCCGCTAATTCCAAGTGTTGGACCTTAGCCAAAAGGTCGTCATTCTTCTGCTCGGCGGCAGTGAGCTCTCTACGGAGCCTCTCGACTTCGCCTTCGCCTTCGGGACAAGGAGCTTGGGGATGCTTCCGCAGTTGCCACAGCTCGCGATAATACCTCCGCACAGCTGCCTTCGTCTCCTCCAACCTTCCGAGCAAGAGAAACCGATTCTGACGGCTGTTCGAGAGCTCACCCTTCGTTCTCGCCAGCTCCTTCCGAAGGTATACAACCTCCGTGATCGGACCGAACTTCACCTGAAAAGCGGGGATAAATCCGATGGGACAACACACGGAAACATCTACAACTAGTCACACACAAATCCGAGGCTCAACACTTGGAAAAATTTTGGCCAAACAAAATATTTTCATTCGAAACCGAGGAAAAAGTTTTACAAAAGCGGTGGCCAGTCCGCAGTTAGGCCTACAAAAGAAAAAAGACTAAAAAAGACAACCGAGTCAGGGGTGGACCTTTTTGTCGTTAGGGTCCGTCGACCCCCCGGCTTTGTCCTCGCCACCTCCCTCGCCTCCGTCCTCGCCCCCGCTCTCCTCCTCGGAGTCATCCTCCTCCTCGTCCTCGGCCTCGCCCTCCCCCGGGCCTTCGACGACCTCCGTCTCTCCCTCGGGGTTAAGCATCCCCTCGGGAACCTCCTCCTCCCCTTCCACGGGGTCGTAGAAGCGGTAGGAAGACGTATCGAAGCCCGGGTTCTTGGCGACCACGTGGAGCAGGGCTCGACCGTAGGCATCCTCCATGTTCTGGAGCATGTGCTGCGCAGCCTCCTCCTGCACGGCCTTCCTCACCTTCTTCAGCTTCTTCTGGTGCTTGGCCATGATTTTCTCGGCCCTCTTCCGAGCCTTCTCCGCTTCCGACCGAGCATTGGCCAGCGCCTCCTTCAGCTCGGCAACCTCCTTCTCCTTTGCCTCAAGCTTGGTTGCCGCATCCTTCGACAGCTGAATGGACTCGGCCAGCTGCTTCTCCAGGCCCCCCACTTCAGCAGCCCTCTTCGTCGAGAGAAGCTGCTCGGCATCAAGCTGCTGCGCAACCTTGATGCGCTCCGCCCTCTCCCGCTCCTTCTCCTGTTCCTTGTTCGCCAACTCCTCGACCAGAAAATTGAAGTGGCAGAGAGTCTGAAAAAGAACAGCACATTAAAATCCGAATCCAAGGACTTGGAAAAATTCTAAGAAAGAAATCTTGGTGAGGGAGAACTCGGCCTACTTACCGACATAGTATTCCGAGCGATCTGCATCACGGCGTCCCCTGCTTGCCCGGCCTTCAGGGTCGCTCGGTCCTTTGGGGTCGGTAGGTGCTTCACCGCCTCCATGCAGATGTTGCCGTCGCCCAAGAAACCGTCGACGTTCATCACCTGCCAGTCAGGAACGAAGATCTGCTTATGACGCTCGATCAAGATCCTCTCCGCCTCGGCAGTGAGGGGCGGAACCTGGAGGGATAGCACCTCCTTCGCGCCGAACACACCGCTCAACGAACCGGGAGCATCCCCCTTCGGGGGCGGTGTCGGCGCACCCGAGGCAGGAGAGTCGAGGACCCTGATCTCCCCTTTCTCAAGGACCGCGACCTTCGGTTGGTCAGCAGGCTTCTCGACCGAAGGCTTCTTCGAAGCTCGGCTGTCCTGGGACACCGCCGAAGGCCTCTTCTTCTTCGCCTCCTGCTCCGATCGGCCCTTCGCCACCAGAGCCTTGTAGTCTAGCTTCATCGTCTCTGCACAAACCGAATGAAAAAACTTAGAAAAATTTTCATGAACTCTAAGCAAAAAGCAAAAATACCAGAAGCATACTAGGGTCGATCGGACTGAGACCCCCACGGAACAGATGCTCCTCGGTAATTTCTTTCCAGCTTAGCGCTGGCAGGGCGAGGAGCTTCTTCTGGACCTCCGCCTCCTCATCACTCAGCGCCGCCTCCTTCTTGGTCCGCTTAGGCAAACCCTCCTTTGCCCAAACCGTCGGTATCACCCACGGCGCCGGAGCTCTGATGAGGAAATACTTCTCCTTCTAATGTTTGATCGAGTCCGGATTCTCGATCAGCTTCACGCCCGTCCGGGGCGAAAGATAGAACCTCTGTTCGTCTCGCCTTGGCTGACAGGGTCGGTAGAGACTCCGAAAGAGGAACATACTCGGCTTACATCCGACCTCTTGGTATCGGAGGATGAATGCCATGACGTGCCTCCATGTGTTCGGCATCAGCTGGGCGGGGCTCAAACCGTACCATGTCAGGACATCAACCACGAACGGGTGGAGGGGAAAGCGGAGCCCGGCAATAAGGGAGTCGACCGGAAAGACGCACACGTCCGACGAGGACTTTGTGTTAGCTCGGAAACCCGGCCCGGGGAGGAGCAGTCCATAGTCGGTAGGGATCCGGAAGCCCTCTCGGATCAGGTGGAGGTCACCCTCGGTGAGAGACGAGATGGTATGATCCACCTCGGACAGCTCCCTCGGCTCGTTCTCCTCCATCAACTTAGCCGTGCCTTGGGTGACTCTCTCCAAGGTATCCTCGGCATAGTCCCGGACACCTCCCACGCTCAACAGGGCAATAGGCTGCTGACCGAACGCCCCCGCTCTCTTCGGCGTTTCCACGATCGTGACCACGGCCTTGCCCTCCCGGGACACCGCCGCAACCTCCTTAGGCAACTCGGCCACTTCGCCCTCTCTGTTCGGACGAACGACATTCTGATCGCTCGGCTCCACTACCTCCTTCCCTTCATCCCCTCGGCCAACGGCTTGTTCCGAGGCGGGGGTCTCATCCGTGATCTTAACCATTTTTTCTAAAAGAGAAGGGAAAGAGACTAACCTTGAAGTGATAGGTACGGTCGGAAAGTTCGCCGGAGACAACGAACACTACCGCGACAGCTAGCAACGCCACCAGAGAGCAGAAAACTTCGAAGGCAAAGTAAAAACTGAAGAGAGAGAGTAAAAGTGAAAAATGATACCTGGTCTAAGGGGGGGTGAAGATTTATAGTAAAATGGAACGTCCTTTGGACTTCCAAACGAATAAGTGCGACTTTTGGGCTGCTCTCGAAACATCGCGAAGGCCCAACACAACTGCCTTCCTCACCAAGTCAACCAGCTCGGCACGATGGGATCCGAATCCGAGCCATACGCAATCCGAGCCAGATTGCACGGGCCACGGTCGATCTCCGAACAAGTGCCTTTCCGAGCTTGCAAACGGGGAAAATGCACTTTCTCCTCAACTTTCGTGCATGATCTCGATCAGACGGCCCGGATCTCGCCGAGGACACTAAACGACAAGATAGTGTTTTCTTGAGAAACGCGATCGTCTCGAGATGCGAGCCACCATTCAACGGTTCAAATTGTGCCAACTCGCTCGGATTGCCTATACCTCCCCCATACCTCACCTCTGTCTGAAGAAACCAGAAAAAGTTTTGATTCAAAGTCTTAAGGTACCGCCCTCGGCAAGTACCCCCCAGGACCCGGGTCTCGGTCGGTATTCTGCCGACCGACAGGTCCCGGTCGAAAGCAGATCAACACTCAGAGATCGGGAGGAGCGCACCATTCCGAGCTAGTTGATTGTAACTGTGAAGGTTCGGCCTGATAGAGGACTCTGCCAACAGAGCCTTCACAGTTGCATACAAACAAGCTCGGAACGCCGAAGATCATGGCGAAAGAACGACCGCTAGTCCTTCCGAAGCGACTTGGCCCCCGGTTCCGAATTTGGATCGTCACCTCTTCCACCATGATCTCCTCCAACCCCGCCATCCACCTCGGGACAGCCGGAGTCGGCAAAAGACCTTGGTGGAAGAACGACCACCCATCATCCCGGAGCGACTCTTACCTCGGGTTCGGATCACGGTCGTCACTACTCCTGCCTCGTTCTCCCCCGACCCTGACACCCACAATGAGGGCCATCAGGAACGGGAGAAGAAGAAGACAATAAAGTGACCACCCCTCCGAACCTATCAAGGTCAAGACCCCACAAGATTGGCGTCCGCCAGAGGCAGACACCACCGAGGTCTAAAACTCAACATTACTGCGACTGAAAATGACAAGGGGAGTGGAGTACTTATAGCCTAACCTCCAAGAACCAGCCATTATGACCCTCGGAAGTTGAAACGCCACGAATTAATTGAAGGAGTTATCCTTAATGACCTGGAGAAGGTGGAACGCCGCACAAACCCCGGAGCGCCATTAATGTTCCCGGGAACAGGATCGTCTCGAAACGGATTGCGCCACGTCGCTCGTCCCGCCGAGACCCCCTGTCTCCGGACGGATTCCGAGCAAGTGCCTTTCCGAGCTCGCAAACGGAGAAAACACACTTTCTCCTCAACTTTCGTGCATGATCTCAATCAAACGGCCCAGATCTCGCCGAGGACACTAAACGACAAGATAGTGTTTTCTTGAGAAGTGTGCCCGTCTTGAGATGCGCGTCGTCATCCAATGGCTCAGACTGCGCCACGTCACTCGGATTTGCCGCGACCCCCTACCTCCGGTCGGCAGCCGAGCAAGTGCCTTTCCGAGCTCGCAAACGGAGAAAACTCACTTTCTCCTCAAAAATCGCGCCTGATCTAGATCAGACGGCCCAGATCTCGCCGAGGACACTAAACGACAAGATAGTGTTTTCTTGGGGAATGTGCCCGTCTCGAGATGCGCGTCGCCATCCGACGGCTCAGATTGCGCCACGTCCTCGGCCTGCCGAGACCCCTTGTCTTCGGTCGGCAGCCGAGCAAGTGCTTTTCCGAGCTCGTAAACGGAGAAAAAAGACGCCGAGCAATGGAGGCCGTCAGATCTCTCAGAAAATCACGCCCGACGATGATCAGAGGTCCATATTGTGCCACATCATAAATTAGTATTAAAAATCGTTTTTTATTTATTTAAATCGCTTTATTTATTTAAAAATTGCAAAAAATTGCTAAAAATTCGGGAAATTTAACTAAAAATTCTAGAAAATAATTGAAAATTTGGGGGTACATTTTTGGGCCCCTGAACGAACAATTATTGCCCAGGATACACTGTTAAGGCCCCCCGAATGATTAGTAAACACATCGCAAAATTAAATAAATAATCCGAAAAAAATAGATGAAAGACGCCAAATACTCGATATGGCTAGGAAACAGCACATGGCATCAAAAAGTTACCTCACTACCCCCTTCAAGATCCTAAGTCCTCCACATGGACTCCGATACAACTCCACTAGCCACCAAAACAGTCAAACTACTCCTCAAAGGCTGATCACGCTCAGTCTTTAGGAGTGGGGGGCTCGTGATATGGCTAAAAATGGGGTTAAATCGGAACCGTCCAGATTGGGCGCGAATCTTGATGCTCGGGGGTAAAAAGGTAATTTCACATACCAGCGGGTCCAAGGCGGGTAATGAATCTCCTCCTCACAGATCCAATAACCCGCAAACGGATCCACACCTATCGGGTACGGGTCCCGACCCGAGGCGAACCCAAACCAACGAGAGACAAATCAGGATCCCTGATTTGGCCAAATCAACAGCCCTGATTTGCTCCCACCGGGAATCAAGGAAAGATTTCCTAAACAGACTGAGAATTTTGCTCCCGGCTGTTACACAGGAAATCAAACCCTTAAACAACTCCCCTGGCGACTATAAATACCACCCCTCTACCACCATGACCAGGTTAATCACTTCTTCACCACTTTTAAGCTCTTTCTTAATCTCTTCTGATTACTGACAAGAGCGTCGGAGGGTGCGTCGCCGGAATCAACCCCGGTGTCTCGCACTTCCTTGCAGGTTGCGCCAGGAGCAAGAAGGCTTGAGTCAACTGTTCAGGTTGTTCTCGGACTCACAAATTCTATCTGTTTACCCCCACACCGAAATCAGCGGTAACAATCAACATAAAGGATTGTGCCACGTGTCCAGGTACTTATTTATTTATTTAAATTAATTATTTAAAAATCTGAAAATTTAATTAAAAATAAAAAAAAATAAAAAAATTCTAAAAATAATTATTAAATTCAGAAAATAATTTTAAATTCTGAAAATAATAATTATTAAATTAGAATAATTAATTAAATTTTTTGATAATTAATTATTTAAATTCAGAAATTGAATAAAAAATTCAAAAAAATGAATAAAAATTGGAAAAAATTCAGAAAAATCTGGAAAAATCACAAAAAGTTCAGGAAAATCTGAGAATATTTTTGGGCATTTTACAAGCTCAGAATAATACCGTTACATCTCGAGCAAGATCCATACTCGCTTAAGAACTCCGATAAAATCTCGTACGTCATTAGAGCAACAAAACTACTCCTCAAAGACTGTAGGAACTCAGTCTCCAGGAATGGGGGGCTCGTGATATGGTTAAAAATAGGATTAAAATCGGAACCGTTCAAATCGGACACGAATCTTAAAGCTCTCAAGGGAAAATAGTAATTTCATCTACGAACGGGTCTGAAATTAGAACTGGGTCTTTCTTCAAAACCTAATAACCCATAAACGAATCTGTCCTACTAGGTACGGGTCCCAACCCGTTACAAACGAGTTCAGATGGATAAAGAAGGATTCAGATTGATAATTATCTCTAAGAGGTGGTTTTAACCACTTCTATCCATCCACACCGGGAAGTAGAGATTTATCCTTATCTCGAAACTGATCCCTAAGGCGACTATAAATACCCCTCTCCCCCTACCATAAAAGGGTAATCAATCTTTTTCTACATAAAGATCTTTCATAATCTTCCTGATTACTAACAAGAGCGTCGGAGGGTTCATCGCAGGAATCCATCCAGGTATATCGAATTTTTTTGCAGGTCAACAGCAGCGGCAAGATATCAGTCAAACGCCGGTGAAAGTCAACATGTTTGCTTTATTCGTTTCTCCAAGAATCCACAAATTCATCTGTTTCCTCTCACGCCAAAATCAGCAGCAATACTTTAATTTGGTTATTACTTGTCAGTAAGCCTTTGCGGCCGACTTTGCTCTGAAGAAGCTTTCTATCTGCTTACATTTATACCGATGATGCTAAAATAAGTTTGTGATGATTTTCACAATGGAATGCCAGTTTGACACAGTTTAAACACAATAATTTTGCATTCTCATATCAACCAAATTTAATTAAATGGTCACCAATCACCAAATCATCAAATACAATGTCGTGCAGCTCTTTAAATAGTAAATTCCACATTTGATTCAACTCTCAGAAAGAAAACTTAGATTTTGTGTATGTGGATTAACGTCAAAAGAGAAACAATGCATTCAGCGAAGGTGGGAGAGCCAAGCATTCATCAAACATTTCCATTAGGTTAGAAATTGTCCAGTGCACCTGCAACTGATAATCCGTCTTTCAATTGTTTATTACTGCCAAATACATAAAAAAGAGATAATGGTCAGGGCCTGAAAAGAAAAGAAACCACGTGTAATTAATTCGACAAAAAATAACGCAGAAACAATACCAGCAGCTTCAGTTGCATGACTAGCAGGTGCTACTCTGGTGCACCTTTAAAACATACATTCAATACTTCATCAGTACTGTTTTCAACTCTTTTTAAACATGTCAAGAAAAAAATAAAAAGTACTTCATCAGTAAGCAAATTTTGATAATAGCATTTTTTTTTATCGTAAAAGGTTGACAATTGCCTCCTGTGTTTCATTAAAAAAATTAACAAAACAAACAATAAAAAATAAGACTTATGAAGTTCAGATCCCAACAGGCTGGGTTCTGGAATTCATACACCCCAACCAACGAACATGAATACAACGAAATCTAGTCCTAATGATCGGTCACCCCCTACAGAATAACTTTCTTGTGCCAATGATAATAGCATTTATAATGAAGAACTAAGTACTTTTTGTGTTGCATTCAAATTCATAAATGCCATCTTTTATTCGATTGGCGTCAATATTATTTGGAGGTTAGACATGTTCAAAACTAATCTGAAATAGTGATAGCAAGAAGAAGGGAAAAAAAGTATTCTAATGATATATGCAAAGCTCACTTAGCATTAACTTGCATTATTTAAAGATCATTCAACTATTTTTTCACAGGTGAACTCAGAACGCTCATTCAAGCATTACTTGGTCATCGTTGATGAGAACCAGGGGAATGAGCAAAGACACATGAGAGGACTATCTAAAAATTTCTCAATGAAAAGGTCTGTTTAGATGTTGTACACCTTGGGGGTTGCGCGTGCTTGCCATGTGAGTTGGAGGGATGATTAATGGATGCTTCCTTCCCTAGGTTTCCTGCACAAGGATGAAGAACACCGTCAGAAGGGGACCGGGTTTTACCCCGGTCGTTCTCCCTCCGATGCCTAAGTCAGCACATGTATGACATGTGATACGGGTAAAATCAGAGCCACACAATCCTAGCACACATCTTAAAACCACTCAAGGGCAGAACGGTAATTTCACATCACTATAGGCCCATTTAAGGAACATGGGCCGCATCTAGGCCCGCCCGCTCAACCAAGTCCAGCAGATAAGACTTGCTTACAATCTAAAAAAGAGAAATTTTTAGCTAATTACGGCAGTCAATCAAATCTCTCAAATCATGTATTAAATAATTGATTATATCCCTTAACCAGAGGAATCTTCTTCAACCAAATTTGAGAAAGATATATTTTCAGATTTGTCTTATGGAACAAGACTCCTAGCCTATGAGTATTCTCTCTATTCAATTAATAAGAGGTAATCAATTTTTTGCCACAAAAAACTCTCTTTTATTTCTGAGTTACAGACTTGAAAGTCGGAGGGTCTATAGCTGGTGCCAACCCCAGTGTTTTAGATGTATTGCAGGTTTGCGGACGACATCTCAGCCATCCAATCCAGATCAAGTGCTCTCTACAATTCAGATCCAAACAATAAGGAGTTTTCAACCATATTTTCCAACCAAGATCGACAGTTAAATCTATGGTTTCTTCCTCAAAATTCGAATTCATCATCTAATTGCTCCCACACCAAAAATATCAGTAACAAATTGACAATGTCTATGGAAAACTATAGATATGCCTTCGATCATATCCGTCGGTGAAAAACCACTTTTTACAGCCATGCCTCACAAGAAGAAGACGACAACGACCGACCATCAACCCAAATTTCCTCTTCCTCCTCCATGGCAGCCCCATGCCCATTATCGCAGGCCCTTCCCCACCGTCGCAGCATGGCCAGGTTGGCGAGCTCCCAACGACGTCGCTCTGAGCATCACTATGAACCTCCCCTGATTTAGCACCGGTTCTCCATCCATACTGCCTTACCCTGCAGTGCCCCTGTCTCCACCCGATCAATAACAAGCAGCAAGGGAAGGGCCCCCATCAACGCTTAAAAGAAAAATGTACTCGAGATGAGATCCCCCGTTTAGGGTACCAGGGAAGCAAGAGAATTCCTTCTCCCCGCCGACAGAAGTCCCGACAATGGACCTCACCCCGGGGGCCAAGAAGCCATAGGAGCCCAATTCCAGTCAGTCGATAGGCTTACAAGCACTGCAAAGGAGAGGACGTGCCCATCACTAGGGTCGAGTTTCGTGACTATAAGAACGAAATCCTCAGAGCCCTTCAAGTCGCTCTGAACAGGGGCCGACGAACTAGCAATCCCCGTCCTACAACTGTGCAAGTGGAAGAGTTGGGTCAATCCGATCTGAACTTCAGGAAGACCTAGTCCTTTGCCATCTTGAGGAGATTGAACACCACCTAGCCCGAATCGATCACGAGGAGGATCATCGGGGTAGATCATACCGCCCCTTCTGACCCCCCTTCAGCATGTCCATTTTGGAAGCCTCAATTATAGAGAACTTCAAAGTTCCTCTCTTTGTATTCTTCTTATGACGGTGGCTCCGATCCAGCGGACCACGTAGAGAGTTTTAAAACTCTCGTGATGATCTACCAAGCCTCTGATTCGCTCCTCTGCAAGACGTTCCCGAGAACCTTGAAAAGACCTGGTCGGGAATGGTTTTCCCAACTCTGTCCAAGGTTGATTTTCTCCATCGACCAGCTCGAGGAACTCTTCCTAGCCCACTTCGTCACCAGTCGCAGGACTAAAAAGACAAGTGTCTCCTTACTCGAGTTGAAGCATAAGGAAAGAGAGTCGCTTAAAGACTTTGTCAAGAACTTCACAGCTGTGTCCAGTTCCATTTCCTCCTCAATACAGCGGTAGCGGCAGCTGCCTTTCGGCATAACGTTACCCACAAAGAACTCAAAGCATCCCTCGCCCAGAGGCCTCCTCGGGACTTCACTAACCTTCTAGAAAGGAGTGATACATACATCTTAGCCAAAGAGGCCCTTCATCCCGAGGGCCAGAAGTTCCCTTTGGGGAACTAACAGAAAAGCATGAACAAAGAAGGACCCAAGAAGGCCCAAATGGATAGTTCTGGCCACCATCGCGCTCCTCCATCTCCTCGCTTTGACAAATTAACTCCCCTTAATGCCAACATATCAGTGCCCTTTTAGACATTGAGAAAAAAGGATTTCTCCACCCTCCCCCAAAATTGCAGATGCTAAGTAGAAGAAGGGATATGTACTTGTTGGCAGATTCCACAAAGAACATGGTCATAACATCGATGATTGTCGAGCCCTCATAGAGAAGATTGAGGCCCTAATCAGCCGAGGTTACCTATTCAAATTTTCCTAGAGAGACAAAACATCCCCTCCTCCTATTGGGGGGCTAACAAGCGCCCAGAGAAGGAACCCGAGTCCCCAGGCTCGGTTCGCATTGCGGTCCTCCACTCTATTCACGGAGGACTTATGGGCGGAGAGTTTAACTCCTCTCGAAAGGCATTCCTTTTGAAAGTAAACTCGGTGCATAACTTTCCTCCTCCCAAAGGTTCTAGAGTTTCAGTAACTTTCTCCGACGAGGATCTCGAAGGTCTCAAAACATCTCATTGCGACACCCTAGTGATCAGCCTTGCCATGGAGAACTTCGAAGTGCACCAAATCTTGGTAGAAACAGGAGCTCGGTGAACATCCTCTCCTTAGAGGCATTTGTGGACCTCAAGATCTTTTGGGACAGTCTCAAGCCCGTTGGGTACACTCTCAGAGAAAGCAAAAGAGAAAATCCCATGGCAGGCTAGAGTCTATCAGCAAACACCTAACACCTGAGGAGGAGCATCAAAGTCCAATAGAAAAGGTCAGAGAAGAACCAAGTCCAATGCTTCAGAGGTCGACTGGACAATTAAAACCAAATCCAAGGTATGATAATGTTGTAGTGCTTGAAGAAGTGAAGGAGCCATCCACCAACCAAGAGGCGTGTCAAAAAGATGAGTAGATCAAGGCTATGGAGGAAGAGATTCAAGCTCTGAAACAGAATCAGACTTGGGAGCTAATACAACTACCTAAGGATGTAAAACTTATTTCTTGCAAGTGGGTGTACAAAGAGAAGACTAGGTTGGATGGTTCAATCGAGAGATTCAAGGCAAGATTGGTGGCTCGAGGATTCTCTCAACAGTATGGACTATATTATGACGAGACATTCAATCCAATGGTGAAGATCACGTCGGTCTGAGTTCTGATCGCTTAGTAGCAAGTAAAGCATGGAAGTTGTGTTAGATGGACTTGAAGAATACCTTTCTACATGGAGAAGTGGATTGAGAGATATATATGGAGTAGCCCACGAGATTTGTGAGTAAAGAAAAGTCGGAGTACGTCTGCAAGTTAAGGAAGGTAATGTATGGGCTAAAGCAGGCACCAAGGGCATAGTACGGTAAGATAACAAAGTTACTTGTCCAGTATGGTTACCCCATAGCTCCATCGGACTCGAGCTTACTTGTCAAGAATCAAGGTGGTAAGATAGCAATGGTGGTCACCTATGTAGGTGACTTGATCATCATCGGAGATGACGTGGCAGAAATCTGAAGGACCAGGGAGAATCTTTCAATCCGGTTTCGGTTGAAGGATCTTGGAGAACATAATCATTTTCTTGGGCTCGAGGTCGACCGTACAAGAGAAGGGATATTTCTCTGCCAGCATCAATATGCAAAGGATCTATTGTCCAAGTACGAGATGTTTAACTACAAACCTATCTCTACACCTATAGAGACCAACATCAAGCTATGTGCACACGAAGGAATAGATTAAGAAGATCCCACAATGTATCGACAACTTGTTGGAAGTCTTATCTATTTAACAATGACAAGACCGGATATCGCCTTCGTAGTTGAAGTAGTGAGTCGATACATGCAGAACCCAAAGAAGCCTCACTTGGAAGCAATTTGGTGTATCTTAAGGTATGTAAAAGAAACAATTGACTTTGGTCCATGTACAGGAAAGACAAGGAATATGAAGTAGTCGGTTATTGCAATGCCGACTATGCTGGAGATCACGACACCCAAAGATCTACAATCGACTATGCCTTTAACCTGGGGTCAGCAGCTGGTTCATGGTGTAGCAAAAGACAATCTACAGTGTCATTGTCAACCACAAAAACAGAATATCAATCAACGGTAATGGCAACTCAAGAAAGATCATGGCTGGTGCAGTTGATGAAAGAGATCTACAACAGCCAATAGATCACTCTGTGAGTCTATATTGTGATAATTTATCAATTATCAGATTTGCAGAAAATTCACTATTTCTCACAAGAACGAAGCATATAGAAGTACTTCATCATTTCTTGACAGAGACGGTACTAAATGAAGAAATTTGGATGGAGTCGGTCAAGACCGAAAAGCAAGTAGCAGATATTTTCACCAAAGGACTGAACTCATCCAAGTTAGGAGAATTTCGGAAGCATCTGGGAATGATATCTAGAAAAGTTGCTGAAGATGGGGAGTGTTAAGAATCATCCCCAAATTTCTAGACTACTTACTCTAGAAAGTTCAACATATGGACTAATCTTGAAATACCCCAAATTTTCAGGTGATTATTGAAAATTCAATATTATGACTTTTTTAAATATTTTAAATATCAATAATTTTTATGTTATTTTGCAAATATTATAAATCTGAGTATTTAAGGGTGAAAGTTGATTTATGGGGTTTTGTGGAAAAGAAGTTAGGTTTTCCTTCTTTCTCTCCTTCCTTCTTTTCTTCCTTCCTTCTTTTCTTCCCCTTCGTACGGCCACTAGACAGAAAAGAAGGAAATGTAAGAAGAGAGAGAGAGAGAGAGAGAGAGAGAGAGAGAGAGGGAGAGAGATGATGATAATGATGACGATGCTAGTGGTGATGATGAACAATGGCGAATAAAAGCATGGAAAGAAATGGTTGGTTAAGGATGTCATCATTGTAGACAAGTTAGAACTAATATTAGATTTCTTAGTTAAAGTGAGTGGTAATTCATATACTTCATTTATAAATTTATTTACAATGATTTAATTTGTGATTTATGAATTGGGCTAATAATTGGTTCTTCTATGATTTTATTTGTAAATGTGAATTGTCAATTCAAGTTTATTGCAGATATTGGTATAAATTACTTATGTTCTTTTTTATGTCTTTTGTCGTTTTCGTGGTGATTGTTGTCATCATGTATTTATGGTTGAATTATTGGTTATGCAAAGAAGTTGTATTGACATTTGTGCAATCAAGTATTTCTCATATAACTAGGATGAGATGCATAACTTTGATGAGCTTTTATATATATATATATATATATATATATATATATATATATATATATATATATATATATATACCGCATGAGTAGGGGGCATATCTAAAATCTATTTAAATACTTGTATATGATTATTTACATAGTATGAGATGTGTAAATCATTAAACAAGTATTGCACTAGGTATCTTGCATAGCTTACTTGTATGATCACCTTATTTGTTGTTGGATTTGTATTTGAAGTTTGTTTTCCGAGTTTTTATGAAGTTTTTGGTTATTTTTCTTTGTTTTTATGGTATATGTTGAACTCACTAGGCAAAAGTTTATCCCACCACAGTTTCTTGCAGGATTAGGGTGTAGATCGTTGAGTGTTTGATCTTTCTTTGGATTGAAGGTTCGAAGGTTTTAGTAGGTTCATGTTTATTTGATGGATATTTGATTATTATTGATATATTTATCATCATGTGAGAACTAATTTTGTGAAAGAACATTTGAGAAGATAATTCATAGAATGATTTCTTCTTATCTGTTGGCTAATGTCCCCAATTTAAGTGTTAGAGTTTGGGGTGTTACATATCTCTTAGCCTCATAATTAATATCCAGAATCTTCCCAACAGTTTAGTTCATTTAATGGAGAATTCTCCCACCGACCTAACCCAGCTATGTATTATAAATACCCCCTTAGAGGTTGGTGTTAGGGAATTACTTCCTGACATGATTAATATGAACCGCCAAACAAATACTAGATCGCACAAATCACACCAAGCACACAAGAATTGTCCCGGTTAGGGCTTTCACCTTAATCCGGGGAGGAAGAACCGAGATATTATTTAATTAGAGAAGATAGAAGAATATTACAATTCTCACTACGACCCTCTCTCAAGCCTAACTGGAACTACTAGTTGTTTACAATGGAGAATCTTTCACCTCTCAGATGAAGTACTCACTTCTTCTATTCAACACTTAATAGAATCATATCTTTATTTTAGTCGTTTAAATTGATTATACAGAGATCTAGAAAAAACATAAATTGATACACTTGATACATTAAACATCCGATGTATACAAAAGAGATAACCATACAAGGAGAGTCATATGATCTAACTTGATGAAGAAGTCGAATTCCAAACGAATCACCCAGACCCGCAACCCGAACACAAGCTTTAGCCGCTCGCGGTCGACCGCACTTGGTCTCGAAAATTCCAGAAGGGGTGTCTGTCGACTATACTATCGACCGCACATGCCTCTGTTGCTGCTTCAACATCTTATCATCTCCAATCATTGTCGCTTCAATTCCTCTCTTGTAACAGCATCTTCTTTTCACTTCAGATTGAGTATGCAAGACATATAAACCCAACAATCTCCACCTTGGACTGCATACGAATGAATTCACACGTGTGATTTACTATTCTAGACACTTGATCTCTAAACAACCCGGTTTTATGACTTCTTCTACTAGTTGAATCTACCTCAACCTGTTTTCCTCTAACTGTATGCCCCCTTCAAGGGCATACCCCAATAGATGTTATCATGGATGTGCCACCCTCCACACAAACTCCACCTACCCCATGGATCTTTTCACCTTCCAACGGTATTCGTACGTTGCAGTCTCGCTTTGGTGATTCTAGTGACGACATACTAGATGATGCTTCAGGAACAATGGGCTTCCAAACACTTGGCCGAGTTTTTCTGCTCCCACAAAGTTGGTAGAGGTTGTGCTGACCCTGCCCAATCTCCCTCTTATCCTTCATCACCTTACGACTACTCTCCCAAACTAACAAAACTCCTCATCGAGCTGTGTACTTGCATCCTCAAGAATCAAAAGTTTCCAAGTATATCAAATTCTACTTCAATATTGGAATATGCATGACCTTTTCTAATGTGAACCCTTTAACATCTGGCATCTCTAATTAAACCGTTCCCTCACCCATCACTTCACAAATCTCATCAATCTCCGTTCTCACACTATGGCTTGTTGTAAACTTGTAAGTAGAAAACAACTCCCTATTAGAACAAATATAAGAACAACTTTTCGAATCAAGATACCAACTCGAATCCACATTTGAAGAACTTGAAATAAGAAGACATAATTCAAATTTATCAAATTCACTTGAACCGGTGGCATCAGTTATTGGTTTGATCACCACCTGCAGTAGTACCCTTCTGACTCAGTCACTTGCGAAAGTTTCTCTTGTAATTCTCAATCCCTCTACAATGATGGCAACAGATCATACCCTTGTATGCCCTATCCCAATGAAGTATCATCATTCACAAACAAACAACCTGCAGAAATAGCCCCCCCTTTATGAATCTCCTTCTTCAGTTTATATTCCTTCAAATCCTTAATCACCCCGACTACTGTAAGTGTTTCCTTGGAAGATTTTCCGTGTAGCATGGTAGTTATCAAGTGATCATAAGAAACTGGCAGTGAATATATCAAGTTGAAAGTTTTATCCACTTAGCTAAGATCATCAACGTTAACTATCTTCAGTTCAGATTTTACCTTATCGAACTCCACAATATGATCTTGAAAATGGGTACTTTCCTTCACTGAGAAACGAAATAACTTCCTCTTCCAGTATATCTGATCCAACAACGACGATTCTGAGTAGTCAGATTTGAGTTTCGCCCATAGACTCGCCACACTTTTCTTCTAAAGAATATTACACTTGACTTCATCCGCCAATGGCAACCAAATTAAATTCAAGGTCTCCAAATAAATCTCATCCCACTTCTCTTGTTTCATGCCGGTTGACTTCTTTTCTTCTAGGACAAGATGCAAGTCCTTCTGAACTAATACATCGTACATGTCCACCTTCCATAGATTAAAGTTGATCTTACCGTTAAACTGCTTGATTTTTGTCTTTTGATCTGCCATCTTCTCCAAGAAACTCAAACAAACTCACGAACCAGATAGTCTGATACCACTTGTTACGAAATTATTCCCTCTAGAGGATCTTGTTGAGTTTTCGACACGATCAATACAAACCACTAAGCAAATACTATATTACACCAATCACACAAAGCACACAAGAATTGTTCCAGTTAGGGCTTTCAACTTAATCCGGGGAGAAAGAACTGAGATACTATTCAGCTAGAGAAGATACAAGAATATTATAATTCCCACCATGACCCTCTCTCAAGCCTAATCGGAACTACTTGCTGTTTACAATGGAGAATCTCTCACCGCTCAGATGAAGTACATTCTTTTTCTATTTGGCACTCAATAGAATCATATCTTTCTTTTAGCCGTTTACATTGATTATATAGAGATCTAGAGAAACCCTTATTTGATACACTTGATACATTAACCATCCGACGTACACTGAAGAGATAACCATACAAGGAGAGTCGTACCATCTAACTTGATGAAGAAGTCCGATTCCAAACAAATCACCCAAACCCGCAACTCAAACACAAGCTTCAGCCGCTCGCGGTCGACTGCACATCTTGCGGTCGACCGCACTTGGTCTCACCAATAGAGGGGGTGTCACTCAACTATACATTCGACCGCACATGCCTCTGTTGTTGCTTCAGCTGCTTCTCATCTCCAATCATTGTCGTTCAACTGCTTCTTATCTCCAATTATTGTCGCTTCGATTCCTCTCTCGTAACATCGTCTACTCTTCACTTCGGATTGAGTATACAAGACATCTAAACCCAAGAGTTGGTTGTATGCATCAAGCTCCTAAGTAGACACTAAGTGTGTAGTGTATGTGCTGGGCGGTTTGCGTGCAGATAGTGAGTGGAGCGTGACATCATCCCAGGTAGAAAGTGTGTCATGTGAGTTAGATGAGTTTGAGTTGATTGCGTGTGTTTGTATGTTACAAGCCTCTTTTGTGAAATATAAATTTTGTATTGTGATCGTGCATTCTTGATTCTACATAGTGCACTCCACAGTTGCAAAATTTGCAAATCACGAATTATTCGTGAACAACAGATGGAGATGACCCACTAATCCTTGACGATCAATATGACAATGAGAATGACAATGTTGGTAAATGGTAGTGAAGGTGATAACAAAGATGTAGCATAGGATGGTGATGGTACAGATGAAATGGACTTCCGGGGTGGGGGGAAGGTCTGGTCTCTTTGATTTTAAAAAAGCATTTTTATGAAACTATTCTCACAGATATAATACTGTTACATAACTATTCCTACCAAATTTTGAGCAGAGACTATATTAACCTAACACATATATACTAATGTCACTTAATTTATTTAAGGAAGTTTTACAGAAAAAACCTAACATACAGTTGACAATCTCACACTGAAAGTATGTCGAGAACTAGGAAGTAAGTTATGCAAAGAGGATAACTGATACATAGACTTTGCCAAACTCAAAAGAGTTCCTTTTGCCCCCTTGTTTTATGATGAATAGTTTGACACAAAGAACAAATACAACATTACCAACAGAATCAACAATTAATTGAATGAGTAGAGGGCCATATCAATCAAGAAGCACCGGCAATTCTGGCTCTCAAATCCTTCCGTAGTATCTTTCCTGAAGGGGACTTGGGAATGGCAAGGACGAAGTAGACCTTGTGCAACCTCTTGTAAAATACAACCTGTAAGATACATTATATAGATAAGAGATTATTTTTTCATTAAGGATAGAAGTTGAATTGAAAAAGAAAAAAGAAGCAAAATCTAAGTATTTGTAAGAAGAAGATTTTGGCTATAATAATTTTGTACAACTTTGCGAAGGCAACAGTCTTTAAATCACAGTACCTGCTTGGATATGAACTCTTTTATGGCTTCCTCTGTGATATCAGAATCTTGAGAAGGAACAATGAAAGCTACTGGGACTTCGCCAGCAACTTCATCCTTTTGCCTTCAATCCCCAAAAATGATATACATGCATATAAATTGATATGATTAATTATATATTCTTTAATATTCAATTAATGCTGTAACTAGATACAACATGGAGTTGTGCTTACGGGATCACAGCTGCATCGGCAATGGAGGGGTGGCTGATTAAAAGTGCCTCTAACTCTGCTGGCGGCACCTGCATCAATTGCAGTTTACAGTCAGAACCAGTTGAATTATGCTTAATTATCTTTATAAAACCTTTCTAAGGGCTACAGTAACAGAGTATTTGCCAACATAGACATTTTTTGTAACATAATATGTTTGTGTAACAATGTACATACCCTACAATGCCAATGGTTCTCATTTTGGGTAAAGCTTATTACCTGGAAGCCTTTGAATTTGATAAGCTCCTTCACTCTGTCAACAATAAAGACTTCGTCGTCGTCATCAACATAGCCAACATCTCCAGTATGCAACCAACCCTCCATGTCTATTGTCGCAGCTGTTGCCTCCGGATCATTTAGGTATCCTGTACAGAAAGCGGCCGAGGAAATTATGTTGATAAAGACCTTTAACAGAACTCATTCATTTTAATATAGATTATGATCTACTTCTAGTCTCTAATCTGACAATTAAAAGCACTCAATAATTCCGGATGCCCCGTAACCCTATTCAATACGGGAAATTAATGTAGATAACAAGTGGTCATTGAGTCGATACTAGTTCTTAGATGAGAAGAAGGTCGATGTCACAGTTATTTTACTATTTCAATTTGAAGTATGAAAACAGATACCGACTAGCAATATAATTGCTCGACAAACAAACAAAATGGTGTACTTGGGATTATTCATTATTGGATTCCTAACATCAATGATCCGAATTAGGATCCAATATTGGATCCATGTCCTACCGAGGAAGATAGCGAATCTATTTTGGAGGATATATTCCCTAAAATTAAAAGCCAATTCGGATGGCTCTGTGGGGTTATTTATTACAACAGGTAAAATGCCATATATCCCTGTATGTATTGGAGGGCGACCAATGCTGATCAATTGTAGTATTTACTTGTTACAATACCTTTCATGATTTGGGGACCACGAATGCAAATTTCACCGGGTTGGTTGCGCCCGAGAGAGAGACCCGTTTCCGGATCCACAACTTTGAGATCTGCATTCCGTACCACCGTCCCGCATGAACCCGACTTTGCATCTGTTGGGTTCTTGGCAAATCCCGGACACATTGATATCACCGGACCAGCCTCCGTCATCCCATAGCCCTGCGGAAATTTTTTAAAAAAAGAAAACAGAAATTAAAACAATCAGGGTTTATTTTCTTTGAAGAAAACAAACAAGGGGTTATTTGATAAGATAGAAATTGCAAAAAAAAAAAATGTCGACCAATATGTATGAGTCACACATATAGAGCAATGAGTTTCTTGTAAAATAAAAAAGTGGGGGAATAAATAACTCTATATAAACTGTACACGAAGTTTTAATAAGGAGGTTTTCGTAAATCTTCGATCGAGGTAAGTGAAGATAGAAAATTAAAGAATAAAAACTCTGACATGAAACAAACGGTTCGTCAATAATGTTCCCGATTGAGATTTCAAATTAAATAACAGATTAAACACTATTGAGATTCGTTTTATTTCTCACACTATCTCTCTCCACATCTTAACTTTCCTTCGTTTCACATCTGTATAATAAAACACAAAGAAAGCTATCAAGTGGCTCTCCTTCAAACCCTCCAAAATCAAAGATTCAGAAACAATTTCACAAAACACATTTTTCCTCCAAAAAGTTTTCCTCTAAAATTCAAATTCAAATCTCAATAACAACTCCTTTATTTATTTAAAGTTTTCCATTTTCTCTTTCTCTCTCTCTCTCTATATATATATATAGAGAGAGAGAGAGAGAAATCTTCGGTTGCACACTACTTTGGTGAGCACTCCATGAGCATTCACAAACTAGAGACCCTATGAAAAATCCGAACTGCTCATATCGTTCTATATGCCTTAGATAGCCTAACAATAAAAAATCAAGTAATTTGAAGTTCATTTGCCCATGATTTACATCATCACAAAATTGTATGGCTGAAAATTCTAACAGCTTGGTGGATGGACAAATGAACTTCAAATTACTTGATTTTTTATTGTTAGGCTATCTAAGGCATATAGAACAATATGAGTGGTTCGGATTTTTCATAAGGTCTCTAGTTCGTGAGTGCTCACGGAGTGCTCACCAAAAGTAGTGTGCAATCGAAGGGGGCTCTAGAAATGTATATATATATATATATCTCTTCAATTCAAAAAATTAGGTAAATTTAAAAATTAAAAATTTTCAAAAATAAAAAATTACAAAACTAAAACTTTAAAACTTTAAAAATAATTCAAAAAAATCAAAAACTTATTAAAAAAAATTTTTAAAAATGTTTTAATATTTTTTTTACATATTTTAAAATTTTTTTAAAAATTGAAATTTTTTAAATTTTTTAAATTTTAGAAATTTTAAAAATTTTGAAAATTTAAAAATAAATAAAATTTAAATTTTAAATTTTGAAAATTTGAAAAAAAATTAAATTTTGAAATTTTGAAAATCTCAAAGCAAATCCAATGTCGAACCCAAATCAAGAGGTCGTCGCCGATATCTGATCCGCTGTTGATTCTGTGTAGGTGACTCCCCTCCACCAAATCGAGCGCGAATATCAAGTGACTCCGTATCGGCGACCCCCCTCCACCGAATCGAGAGCCTCTATATGCGATGCGACGATTCTAATTTCATCTCATTAACTAAATTCTTATTCTAATTCTAAATTTTTTTTGTGCAGGGGATTACTCAGTTTTTTGCTAACTCGAATTTTATGTGTGCATGGGATTTAAGTTCAGAGAAGTATGACTGTTTTATTTTTGGGTTTAAAAATTTTTAATTTGGTGATTTTTTGATGAGTTTTTTATTGGCTTAGATTTAAGGTGTACACCAATGAGAGATGGATTATGTGGTGGCCTCAATTTGGGCTTCCAAACCATAGCAGGACAGGTAAGCTGACTAGCAACCTAAATAACTTGAAAAATATGCAGCATTAATTTCTTTATTACAAGAGAATACTATCGTGAAGTGTTCCTTTCACTGGTTATTAGAAACTATGGATAACATAACATATAAGAACTTTTAGTGTATGTTTGGATATATAGGATTAGGATGACTAGAGTTTACCAGTGAATAGTGCAAACTCTCCACTCAAGAAAGACAGCTAAAGTAAATTTGTTATTTATCCATTTTAATTTTTTTTATAAAGGTGTAATGAGGAGACAAAGTTGAGATAAAAGAAATGATTAGATTGGATTAGAGTTTTGAGAACTTCATGTTTTTTATTTTGGTTGAAATAATAATAAGATGTATTTCAATTGCAAATTGAGTCTAAGACAAACATATGTTTAGATTATTGGTATTGTAGATATCTTCACACATGCACTTGCATTACCATTGTATTTAGACATGTTCATAGTGGTTATGGGATTAGAGTAAGCTCTATAAAACCTATATGATAACTAGGTTTGTCCGTTGACACGTGCCTACGGCACGTCTTTCGAACGTTGCACCTGGTTTGATTATATATAATAGTTTTGGATGTCCTACGACACTCAAGAAAGCAGTATTGCTACCTCAATTAATTTGTTGGACCTCCAAAACTATTTTATATAATCAAATCAGGTGCACCGTTCCGAAGACGTGTCATAGGCATGTGTCAACGGGCAAACCTAGTATATATATATGTGTGTGTGTGTGTGTGTGTGTGTGTGTGTGAATGCCTTAGTTTCATTTGTAAATCTATCAACGCATGTGACGCACGTACATAACTAATATGAATGATGTATCAGGTTCGAGTCCTCACTACGTCAGTGTTTTTATTTTTTATTTTTTAAATATTAAGGCGTGCATCGCACGTGTAAATTACTAGTATATATATATGAGTAATGTTCCGTTGTGCACTAGGTCTTCGTGTCTACACATGTGCACTCAACCTTCCCACCTTCGTTTATTCCACCTTTTCCTTCAAAAAAAAAAACCCTTCTCGCTTTCGTATCGACGATCCGAACCGTTCAAATTGATCTACATATCTAAATTAGTCTAAATATGTAAAATCAAATCATTTTAAATTCATTGCCCATCCATTGAAGTATTACAAAATTGTATGGCTGAAAAATCGTTATTTTTTATATTCACATGATGGCTATATATATATATATATATATATATATATATATATATATATATATAATTATATATATATATATATAGGAAAATGCTAATATGAGATGGGTGAGATGAAAATGTATTTTGTGAGATGAACGATTTGAATCATCCAAATCTCGATCACACCGTTCACATCATTCTACATATCATGTAGATGGTGTGTACAAAATTTTAAGCGATGTGGAGACCTCTAGCCTATGCATCAAAGCGTTCAAATAAATACATATATATGTATTTTGCATCATCTTCATGATGTGTTGAACGCTTTGATGCAAAGGCTAGAGGTCTCCAAATGGCTTAAAATTTTGTATACACCATCTAGATGACATGTAGAATGATGTGAACGGTGTGATCAAGATTTGGATGATTCAAATCGCCCCTCTCACAAAAAAATATTCTATCTCACCATCTCATAATAGCATGACTATATATATATATATATAATAGCATGACTGACTCTCTCTCTATCTATATATACTAGTAATTTCACGTGCGATGCACGTTTTGATAAAAAGTTGGAGTTGAACGTGTGATACATGTAAGTCGGTAGTAATCAGCACTTGTGATGAATGCCTTAACTTTTAAAAAATTGGAGTTGAACGGGCAATGCAAGCAATTTTTTAAATTTTTTGAAGGAAAAATCTTGAATTGTACGTACGGTGATGTGTTACGAAATAAATTTGGAGTTGCACGTGCGACGTACGCATTTGCTTTGTGACAAAAAAATTTAAAAATTATTTGTTGGGTGAAGAAAAAAATTTTGATTTACACGCTTGATGCACATGTTAATAATAGAGTTAGCGTTATACGTGCAACGTATGTATTTTATTTGTGACAAAAAAATATTAAAAAATTATTTGTTTGGTTACAAACTTAAAATGGCAAAGTCACAAACACTCCCATTAATAGAGTGAGAGAACACACAGGGATAGAGAGAGCGCTAGATCTCTTCATGATATCACGTGGCACTGTACACGCCTATGTACGTTAGACTATCCTTTGGCTTTGATTACAAAGACTGGGAAAAGGCTCATAAATGAATATTAGCTAGGATTATTTTATGTCCAATATTAATGAAGCGATATTTTATATATCTCTAATCTAATATCTAATCTAATATTATAATGAGAGAAGGTCTTAGTGTTATTTGTAAATATTTTGTCAATCTACTAATCCGTACAATATACATGCATAATTATTATAAAGGAGATTCTAAGTTCAAATTCAAACTATGTCTAAATTTTTATTTTAAAAACTATATTTATTAAGACGTGTATCACACGTGTAAATTACTAGTGTAGATTAATGAGGCGATTTAGACACTTATAACATGGAATTTTTTTATACACTACTTTTCATAATTATTTGTAGAAAAAGAATAATTGTCAAAATATTTATATTCGTGGACTCAAAGTTATTTCATTCTCATCGTTGGGACACGACCAGTTTAGTGCTAATTGTTTATAAAACTCGTTGTTCTTAACGGTGAGTCCAGTTCAAAATTTTAAATGAAGACTCGCCATTTTCAACGACGATGACATTTATACTAAATTCGCTGTTGAGAACAACGAATTTAGTTCAAAATTTTCAAAGAAGACTAGCCGTTTCCAACAGCGATGACATTCATACTAGACTCACTGTTGAGAAGGATGTAAGAAATTTCATAGAGAGTGAAACATTCTGTTGCACTTAGTGAATTTTCGGAGAAAAAAAACTCCATGGAATTTTGTTTGAACTAAACTCGTCGTTCCCAACAACGAGTCTAGTGTAAATGTCCTCGCCGTTGGGAATGGAGGGTCTGTATTAAAAATTTTGGACTAAACTTGATGTTCCCAATAGCGAATCTAGTATAAATATTTTTGTCGTTGGGAACGACGAGTTTTCATGAACAAATTTGAACTGAACTTGCCATTGGGAACGGCGAGTTCCCCAAAAAATTAGCACTAAATTCGTCGTGTCCAAACGGTAAGCATGAAACAACTAAACTCACCGTTGAGAACGACGAGATTAATTGTTGAGTCTACAAACATAAATACTTTGGTAACTGTTCTATAAGTACCAATAATTTCGAAAAATGGCATATAAAAAAAAATCAATAACATGGATCAATATCGCTCACATTTGGGCTCATCTTTGTTCTGCATTTTGTTTTCTCTATCTGTACTTCTTCGTTGTTGGTAGCTGTGTAGTTTCGTTTGCATTTTTTCTCCCTCTCTGTGCTTAATTCTTTTTCGTTGATGATAGCTGTGTTGTTTCTTCGTTCACGTGGACCAATAGACAACGCATAATTTTTTCCGTATCATGGAGTTTCCCTTTGCAGTGGTATTATATTCATATACGTGACGTCACGGATTTGTGGAAATATATTGTATACATGTACAGAGATTTCTCACTATTTTTTTTTATGTAAGCGGATAGAGTCAACCGACTTCAGCCTGATCAAAAATTATATATAAATCAAAAATGAACTGTACAGCGACAACGTGGAAGGTTTTAGATTTCTCACTATTTTAGTGAACACAAATTCTACATATTGAAAAGAAATGTGTTAATTTATGTTTTGGTGACTCATTATAACTTCCACGGATTTATTAGAGCATCTGTAGTTCAGATCCAATTTTTGGATATTTAGCAATTGAAAATGAGAAACATAGTTTTGCGCTGCAGTCGTCGACTACCATTTTTTTTTTTTTTTTTTTTTTTGTTGAAATTGAAGGGCCAACAAGAAATGATCTCCCTTTTTTTTTCCCGACCGGACTGGAAATCATCTCCCTTCCGATGAAATGAGTATTTTTGTTTCTTTCTGAAAAATGGACCGGACGGGAAATAATTTTCCGTTTGACCTTTTTTATAAAAAAAATAATCAAACAACAGAGAATAATTCCTCGTCCGATAAGTTTGAAATTAAAACAATCTCTCCGACGAAAGATAATCTTTCGTCCGATCAAACGAACGAAAAACCATCTTTCGTTAGCTATATTTTGGCAATTGTCATTTCACTTACCAAATATAGCCGACTAGTATAGTGACGAAATCTATATTTCGGGTATTTAATCAACAACTGCAGTAGCTTTTTTGCCAAATTTTAAAAAATTTAGCAAAATGACTAACCACTACAGATGCTCTTAATTAGGTCTAGTTTCTTCTGGTCCACTGTAAATTGTCCATTTCTGTTCCATCTGTACCAACTTTGGATAATCAATTTTAATAATTAAAAAATAATCCTCCTGAGTTAGAAATAAAGGGATTTTTGCTATTTCTTATCTTTAAAAAATTTTCCCACTCTTGTGTCTTCTGAGTTAGCAATATAATGCTAGTTACTCATTAATTTTGCTAGTTTTAACTGAAATTGTGTTTTCCTCTAATCATATCAAGTTTTAGAGAACCATTTTGCAAATACGTAGAGTTTTTGAAGGACTAAACAGCAAAGAACCCTCAAATCAAATCAAATACAAAGAGGGTGGACTTTTAATATATTTTTTTTCGAAGATAAAGGTGAAAATATCACCAACCCAAGAGCGCCAAGACAATGTTGTAGGACACCAAATTGAAGTCCAGATTCAAAATAACTAACTTGTCCCACCTACCACATAGATAGAGCTTATTACTATTCTTCTCTTTTTAAATTTTTCATAATTAATTAAAACAGAAAAGGTAAGCGCTTACTTGTTCACATCTTAAATTCTAAATCACAAATTGAGGATGCAGAAGATGTGGTGGTAGCTGGCCTGGAAGATGTGGAAGAACCATTGTGGATGCTCTTAGGTGGCACATGTAAGTTGGTGAGGAGAGTGATGGATATTAGAAAGCCAACAAGGTTTGTTAGTTAAACTCCCCCTTCCCATTCTTGAATACTCAACCTCTAAATTAAATCTCATATACGTATGAAAATATTATTTTCAAACCCAGGTAATTTGGTAAGCTCTGGAATAAAAATATATCACAGCTATCCGTAGGTGGAAAGCATCCCTAGGCCAGCTACCACCACATCTTCCACTTGAGCTTACTCAGCATTTTCGTCTTCGTATCGACGATCCGAACCGTTCAAATTGATCTACATATCTAAATTAGTCTAGTCTAAATATGTAAAATCAAATCATTTGAAATTCAGTTATCTATCTATTGAAGTGTTACAAAATTGTATGACTGAAAATCGTTGTTTTTTATAGTCACGATGGATGGGCAAATAAATTTCAAATAACTTGATTTTACATATTTAGACTAATTTAGACGTATACATCAATATAAACGAAACGATTCGGATCGTCAATACGAAGACAAAAAGGCCAAAACAAGTGAGTATATCTATAGCCAACAACTTAATTTGCAGTAATAAATATGTGAGTATAACAGCAAATGAAGGCCAAAATAGGGATATATAGGGGAAAAAAGAGAGTAAAACTGACCAGGAACCCCCCCCCCCCCCCCCCCCCCCCCCCCCCCCCCCCCCCCCCCCCAAAAGCAAAACAACAAATTATAACCGAAACATAATTTGAGTAGTGTAACTGAACTCAAGTTAAGAGTCACAAATAATTAATAAGTTCGAAAAGGATATACACTATTTTTAGTGCTACGTACTTTCACACCACAATGAGATTGAAGAATTTAGATTCTCTGTAAATACTACACTAAAAATAGTGCAATTATATCATACTAGAAATTTACATGTGTGATACACATTTTAATAATATTTTTAATTTTAGATACGTATATTAGTTATGCACATCCTATTATAATATTATTTTAGTAATTTACACATGTTATGCACGTCTTAATAAATATTTTATTTAGTAAAAACTCTAACGTAGTCCTCGAATCTGAGATCTCCTTTATATATTTGAAAGTAAAAGATTCTGACCTAGTTTGACATCGAACCTGAGATCTCCTTAATTTATATTAATTATGCATGTGTGATACGTATAAATTAGTAGATTTACAAACGACATCTTCAACGCTCTCTCTCTCTCATTATAATCATAGTAATATTACTATAGTTTGCGAATAATTTCTCGAATTTAGTAAATTATTTGCGAATAATTCATCTGTCGAATCAATACGTGATTAAATCATCAATTTCCGTTTAAATCACGCACTTCATGAATAATTTGCAGAAACGTGAATTATTCGTGAATAATTTGCGAATTAAACAAATTAATCGCTAAATTTGTTACTATTTTTCACATTTATGGATTTAAATATATATTTATTTAGGTGATAGGTACTGATAAGCATTAAATTATATAATTCTCTCTTCCCGAATTTTTGTTTAGTTTTTTTCTCTAAATTTATTAGATTTTTGCCGATTTCCGAACATTAATTCTAGACGAATTATTTCCAAACCCCCAATTTGTGACTACAATAGGTACATTAAATCTAGGCGAATTATTTCCGAACTCCCAATTTGTGACTACAATAGGTGGCTTCATGATAAGTACGATGTATGTCTTTATTGTGATACAATCCCAACTCTTCCATTAAACTCCTATTAAAATAGTAGAGATACATATTTTGAACTGCTACCGACACAAACTTTGTTGCATTTAATTTATGGAACTATATATCAAATATATAGTATAGATTGGATCATATATCCGAATAGTGAAATAAAAAAGTACGAATAAGGAAATCTAGGACAATTTGCATGCGTACCTGTCCCAGCACTGCCTGCGGCAGTCGCTCTTGAAGTACCGCCTCGAGTTCCTTCCCCAACGGCGCTGCCCCTGACAATACAATCCTCACCGATCCCAAACTGTATTTCTCCACCACCGGATTCTTCGCCAGCGCCACCACCAACGGTGGCACCACCGCCGCCACCGTCACCTTCCACTTCTCTATCACCTCCAACATCTTCTCCATCTCAAACTTGGCCATCAGCACCACGGCCGCCCCCGCCCTCATCCCACAGAGCAACACCGAATTCATCGAAAACACGTGGAACAAAGGCAACACGCACAGCATCACATCCTCCCCAGGCTTGAGATACAAGTTAGGGTTCTCCCCATCCACCTGCTGCGCTACGCTGGACACCACGCTCCTATGCGTCAGCACCACACCCTTGGGCAGGCCCGTCGTCCCCGACGAAAACGGCATCGACACCGCATCATCCGGCTCAATGCTGACATCCTCCGGCACCTTGGTCTCATCAGCACTGTAAACATCCGAAAAAGGGATGCATCCGTCGGGGACGACATCATCGACAACAACGATTTTGAGGTTGTTGTCGGGATTTAGGAGCAGTACTTTGTGAGCATACTGGGAGTGGGTGACGACGACCTTGGAATCAGATGCGGTTATCTGTTTCTTGATTTCTTGCGGGGTACAGAAAGGGTTGGCGGTCGTGGTGACGGCGCCAAGAAAGGAGGCGGCCAAGAAGCAGAAGGCGAATTCTGGGCAGTTGGGTAGAAGGATCATGATGACATGGCCTTTGGAGACCTGCAGTTGGGAGCTGAAGAAGGCGGCGGTTTTGCGGCAGAGAAGGTGAACGTCGGAGTAGGTGAGGGAGTTGCCGGTGGAGGCTGAGATGAGGCAGGGGGACGAGGAGAACGCGGCGAGGTTTTGGAAGCAGTAGGAATGGAGGGGGAGGTGGTTGGGGATCTCGGGGAGATCAGGGAGGCGTGAGCGGAAAATTGTGGTGGTTGAATTGGTTGTGGGTTCTGGTGGGTGGACTTGGGAGTCAGGGGTGGCGATGGAAATCATGGTTGAGTTTTGGGTAGGGAGAGAATTTGGGTGGGAAAAAAAAAAGGCATGGTGAGGGGGAGCTGGGAAGGTGTGATAAATATGGGGGGGATGGGGAGGTTAGGTAAGGAAAGGAGGACTCAAGTGGAAGATGTGGTGGTAGCTGGCCTAGGGATGCTTTCCAACTACGGATAGCTAGGATATATAATTTGTACTCGAGAGCTTACCAAATTACTTGGTTTTTTTTTTTTTTTTTTTTTTTTTTTTTTTTTTTTTTTGATATATCGGATAGAGCCAAACGGTTCCAGCCATCAAAAATATATAAATCAAAAATAATATAAATTACCGACATAATACAAGAGGTTTTACAAGAAGTAAAACAGATAAAAACTACGATTAGGAAGAGAAACAGAAAGAAGAATACAATTATAAATCATAACTAGGAGGAAAAGCATGCCAATAAGGGAGCTATAATACAAGACGAAGCACTCAGCCCGAAAAACAACGCACGAAAAAGAGGCAAGACGCCCTGTCTCACCCACAAGAGGAGAAGAAGCAAGAGGAGCGGCGTGCCAAACGCAAGAAAAAAAAAAAAAAAAAAAAAAACCTCCCACGGAGATAACAATCTCCACCAGTAGCCCAAAAGAAACACTAGCGGCGCAAAGGGATACAGCCTGGCTGCCAACGCGAAAGCTCAACCGTGCACCAACTGAAGAGCTCACACAGCATTAGTTTTCTTGGCGAGGATACGCGCACTCACTCGAATCTGCATAATATTACCGACTTTCTTGTTGTATTTCCGCTTAACGGGTGGAGGGACTACCTCCATAACAGGGGATGAAATCGAAGCTGGGACAGACAAAACCACTTCGTCTATTTTGGGGCAAGAAGGGATAAAGTGAACATTAGAAGCCACCGATGAGGATATTGTGATGGAGTTAGAATGATAGAGAGAACCTACGAAAGAAGAGTCAACCAGACTCGGAGAAGACTTGAGGGAGAAAGAGAGCAGGTTATGCAATACCTCCCTAAGGAGAAGATCGATTGAAAATAGCTCCCCTAAATATTGATACAACGAGTAGATGCTTCCTGAAAAATGACAAGAGAGCATTGACAGTTTGGGAGAAGAAATGGTCATAGAATAGGGAAAATTATAAGATAGAGAAGGAGCCTCCAAATAATCATTAGCTTTGTCAGCAGGCACGGGGTTTGAAATGTTGCAAAACCGAACGTCCCCCAATGCACTACAATACCCAGAGTGCCAAGAAGTAAAGGATTTAAGCAAACCAGAATTATAATCTATACAGATTTAAGCAAACCAGATTTAAGCAAACCCAAATTACTTGGGTTTGAAAATGATATTTTCATACAGATTTAATTTAGAGGTTGAGCATCCAAGAATGAGAAGGGGGAGTTTAACTAAGAGCATCCACAGAGCATCACAGTAGTGTTTCTCATATTTAAAAATGTGACAAAATAACATATAGCAAAATAAGTAATTTGTTGTAGTCGTCATTTGTTATAATATGAGAAAAAAATATTAAAATTTTGTTATAATATGAGAAAAAAATATTTAAAAAAAAGTTGGATGAGACATGTTGTTTCGTCCGTTTTAATTTTTTTTACGCTTAATTAACTAATGATTAAGTATTAAAAAAGATTAATTAAACAAATTAAAATATTAAAATATGAGCTACCTACCTAATTAATTAACTAAACCTAACATTAAAACTTAATTAAAACAAACCATTTGGCTGGACGGGACATGTTGTCATGTCCAAGCCAAAATTACTTCAAACGGGACAACATGTCTCGTTTGACGTCGTTTTTTATTTTTTATTTTTTTTCACACGGTACATATTGTACCGTCTGATCATTATTAAAAAAAAAAAATGTGTCATCCGGTCTGATTAAAAAAAAATTTGGGACGGAACAACATGTTCCGTCTCCTATATTATGAGAATCGTCATTTCATTTCTCAAATATGAGAACGTACTGTAGCACGTTTGCCATAAAATGACAAAATAAGAAACGACTGTAGTGTCAACTTTCTCAGAATATGAGAAAATGGCAAATATAGCAAACGATTGTAGATGCTCTAACAAACCTTGTTGGCTTTCTAATCTCCGTCACTTTCATCACCAACTTACATGTGCCACCTAAGAGCATCCACAATGGTTCTGCTATAATTGTCATTTTGTCCAAAAAAGACAAAATAGGAGCCACATCGGCTACAGTAGCTTCTCATATTTGAGAAACTTTTGGCTCATCCTAAAAATATAAGAGACAGAACATGTTGTTCTGTTTTTATGATTATGTTTTAATGGGATTGGACAATACAACATGTACCGTCATATAATTTATTATTATTATTTTTCTTTTCTCCAGTGTTGGACGAAACAACTTGTTCCGTCCCAAAAAAATAAAAAAATGGTCGAACGGGACATGTCCTGTCCGAAGAGAAAAACTCTCAAATGGGACAACATGTCCCGTTTGAGGACTTTTGACTAGCAAACCCACTTAATTAATTGGGTTTAGACTTAATCAATGAGGTTTAGTGTTAATTAATCATATTTAGTATCAATTAGTAACACTAATAATTATTTTAAAACTATTACAATTTTAATCGTTTAAAAAAAATTATGAAAAAACCTCTCGGACGGAACTACATGTTCCCTTCGAGAAACTTTTTTTTTCTTCTCAAAATTTGTCAAACAACCGTTGCTCACACACTAGCTATATGTTATTTCTCAAATTGTCATTTTGTCATATTTGAGAGAAACCGTTATAGATGCTCTAACACTTGTTTAGTTGCTTATATAATTGTGGATATTTTTAGCATGAAGTTAGCAGAGGCGGCCCTGAGTTCGGTCAAAGGCAAAAGTTCCAAATAATTATTTTTTGGGCCCCTAATTACAATATATTTTTTTTACTCACAAAATACGTGTGTATATTTATAAAGAAAATACAAATTTGGGGTCCATAAAATTGTAAAAATATCGGAGCCTGAGGCGGCTGCCTCACTCGCCTCAACGTGGGCCAGCCCTGGAAGTTAGTTATGTTCCGGTATGGGTTAGTAATTTGTGAATTATAATTTACAATGTGAAGAGAAAAATTTAGGCTGACTTCTCGTTAGGACTCGACAGTAGGTAGAGTTAGAAGACGAAATTTTAAATTTTGTATTATTTATATGTAGTGGTTATATAACGTACCTAGTCGTTACTCGTGTGAGCGTTATGAGCTACTAGTATAATGCACGTGCGATGTAATTTTTAAAAAATATGTATTATACATGTGCGGTACACGTAGGGAAAATGGGGAGGAGAATGAAAAGAAAAAAAAATCTACGTATTATATACGTGCGTTGCACGTGGAGAAAATGGGAAAGGAGAATGAAAAGGACAAAAAAAATCTACCAACACGTGCACTGCACGTGTTGACACACAAAAAAATAATAAAAAATTGTTTATTTATTTACAACTCCATCTCTCCCATTATAATAGTTACAAGAAGAAAAAAACTACCAACACGTGTGCTGCCCGTGTTGACATACATACACATAAAAATAAAAAATTATTTATTTGCTTACTAATCCCATCTCTCCTATTATAATAGTTATAATAGTTATAGATATAGATTATAGATATGCTGGACCTGGTTGTAAGAAGTGATATAAGCATTCGTGATTCTTTTAATCTTTTTTTTCCTCAAAGAATAGTCATTATGTGGTTATGTTCGATTACATATTAATTAGTCTATGTAAACAAACACTCAAAAAAGAAAAGAATTAGTATATGTAGGTGCCAACATTATGAGATGTTAATACAGAGACAATAATTTATAAGAAATTAATTAATATCTAATTTTTGTAGTACTTATTTATTTATAATATAGCAGAGCCACGTAGTCAATAAATATAATGAATATTTGGAAAGCCACAAATTAATCACGGAAACATGATAAACATCTTTGTAGACTTAGAGCATGTAATCTTTATGTCAGCCACAAATTTTTTTAAATATTTAATGCATGTAACCTTTATGTCAGCTGTAACATTGAACTTCACAGTTTAGTAATAAAGAAAAGCAAGGGAGATCCACAATTAGCATTGGTATCGCGGCGAGTCGATCCTTCACTATCCAGATCCGGACCCAATTCCATATGGATTAAAAAATTGGATCCGGACCCGAACCCGAACCCGTGAGTACTGGATCCGGTTCCGGGTCTGAGTCCTATTAAAATATTCCTACCCGTTCGAGTAAGAGCAGGAGTATGAGCGACGAGTAGATGATTTAGAATAGAGCAGAGAAGAAAAATACAGAAGTTTTGAGTTTGGAAGAGCAAGATTTAGAATTGAGGAAGGAGGGAAGAGATATAACACGCTGCAAAATTGGAAATTACAATTTTGCCCTCATGTGTTACGCACGTATATTTTGTACCGTTAATGATAATACTTGTAACGTGTTTCATTACGTATTTTATTTTTTGACTATTTATGCACTTCCCATATTCTCAAATTTTATTTTTATCCTATTTGAGTCAACTCAAATATTAAATTTCAATCTTTGTGTTTTTACGTGCTTTTTACGTATTATCGATGCACGTATCGATTACGTATTTTCTCACCACTACGTGTAATATTTTTTATGTGTTAAAATTATTTATTTTTACGTGTTCGAATTCGTTTTATAAACGGAAATTCATTTTGATTAAAATATCTTTATACATGCGGTGCACGTGTTTTCTATTTACGTAGTGATTATGTCGTGAAATATATAAAATTAATAAATATATTTTTCTTATATTGTATTCGAATTTTTTATAAATATTTTTCCGTCGAGAAATTCGGTTTCGTACTTTGACATTTTACATGCGACGCACGTGTGTTTTTCGGTGCACGTATTTAAGCATATTCTTTCAAAATAAAAATTTAAAGTGTGTGTATGTTTATTTTATTTGTGCATGAAAAACTATAATTTTTTAATTAAACTAAATTTTATATGCATCTTAAAATATTGTATACATATATTTTATATTAAATATATATATGTGTAAGAATAAAGTGTGTGCAAGTGCAATGCACATGCACGTGTTTTACATGTAGAAGAGATGGTAGTTGGCTGATTTTTGCATGGAGGGAAAAATGTAGTTTCGAATTAGGAGATTGGAGTTTATGGGTGTAGTAACTACTCATCAAAATCCTATACATACCACCCAAAAGCCCTTCACATTCTCCTCCCCTCCTTTCTCCTCTGCCTTCATCTGAAACCATCCAGCATGTTTTTCCCCCCACTGTTGCTTTTTTCACCCATTTCCACCATTCAATACATATAAGAATGTATATATATATATACTAATACCCCCTAGTACATTTCTCCTCCTTCCCCTTCTTTCCTTCTCTATCTGCCAAAAACCATCAAATCCAGCATGTCCCCTTTTGCCCTCTCTCTCTCTCTCTATATATATATGTATATATAGAGTCTTTTTCCGTTGCAAACGGGTCTGCGTGTACAGGCCCGTGCGAACTTTAATCTGGACCGTTGAATCTTTGATCCGACGGTCCATATATTTTTTTATAATATTTTGCCTTAACCCGTCGTTTCCAAGAACGGGTTAAGGCACTCTAAATTCATTTAGATCTGCATACAGATCATCTTCTTCAACGACTCTCTCCCACTCTCTCTCTCGTTTCTTCACCGTACCTAAAGTGACGAAAACCCTAATCCTTGATCTAAACACAAACTTGTCCCCCTCCGCCCGCTCCCCCTCCTCTCTCCCAATATCTACTCCAAACATTGAAACCCAACTCTCTCATCCCCTCTTCGAAAGCAAATCGAAACCCTAGTTCGGCCCCAAATTGAATCATTGGCTAAATTCGGACTTAATTATTTTGTAAGGTACTGACTATTTCTTTACCTCAGTAGATATATTTGTGTTTATTTTTCAATTTGTGTATACTAAATTATTTAGAAAGTGGGCCAAAAATTATTTGCCTTAGTAATTTATAGATGTAGAATTGGAAAGACTTTTAAAATATTCAATTGCCGAAAATTTTTGTTTGGCTTAGTAATTTGTAGAACTATAATTGTATATACGAAATTATTTAGAAACTTTTCAGTGCAGTTATGGTTGAAAATCCTGCCAACGGCCGTAAAAAAATACGAAACTTTGCGAGTAGGTTGGTCTCACGTAGTACAAGCCACCCCAAGTTGTAGAAGTGAGTTTGGACTCACGGTTCGAGAGATACGACCGCGTATCACTTTTGGTTGAAAAAAACAAAGTAAAGTGGTACCCGGCCATATCTCGCAAACCGTGAGTCAAAACTCACTTCTACAAGTTCGGGTGGCTTTCGCTACGTGAATTCAACTAAGTTGAAAAGTTTTATAAATTTTGGATGCCATTTGTGCGGTTTTCTCACGTTCCTCGCATTAGAAGTTAATGATTTAGAATATTTTTAATGCGGTTAGAGTTGAAAACCTTGCAAACGGTCTTCAAAAAATACGAAACATTGCGAATAGGTTGATCTCACGCAGCACAAGCTACTCCAACTTGTAGAAGTGGGTTTCGATTCTCGGTTCGAGATATAAGGCCGTGTATCGCTTTCGGTTGAAAAAAAACCAAATGAAATGATACACGGCCATATCTCTCGAACCGTGAGTCGAAACTCACTTCTATAAGTTCGGATTGCTTGCGCTACATGAATTCGACCAAATTGAAAAGTATTATAAATTTTGGATGCCGTTTGTGCGGTTTTCTCACGTTCCTCGCATTAGAAGTTAATGACTTAGGAATTTTTTAGTGTGGTTAGAGTTGAAAACCTTGCAAACGGCCTCCAAAAAATACAAAATTTTGCGAGTAGGTTAATCTCACGTAGCACAAGCTACCCCAACTTATAAAAGTGGGTTTCGATTCACGGTTCAGGATGTAAGGCCGTGTATCGCTTTCGGTTGAAAAAAAGCCAAATAAAGTGATACACGGCCGTATCTCGCAAACCGTGAGTCGAAACTCACTTCTACAAGTTCCAGTGACTTGCGCTACGTGAATTCAGGCAAGGTGCAAAATTTTATAAATTTTGGATGCTGTTTGTGCGATTTTATCACGTTCCTCGCATTAGAAGTTAGTGACTTAGAATTTTTTAAGTGCGGTTAGATTAGAAAACCCTTCAAACGACATCCAAAAAATACGAAACTTTGCGAGTAGGATGGGCTCATGTAGCACAAACAATCCGGACTTGTATAAGTTAATTTCGACTCACGGTTAGAGAGATACGACCGTGTATCGCTTTCGGTTGAAAAAAATCCAAATAAAGTGATACACGGCCGTATCTCTCAAACCGTTAGTCGAAACTCACTTATACAAGTTGTGGTGGCTTGCGCTACGTGAATTCAATCTAGGTGCATCCTTTTGTAAATTGTGGATGCCGTTTTGTGGGATTTTGTAACGTTTCTCTAATAATATGTAAATAAAGTTAAAAAGTTATCATCACATTTTGTAACGGGTTTAGTAGCCCTAATTGTTCTCCTTTACACGCTTTCTTAGGTATGAACAGTTTTGAAGGAAGTTCTGTTGCCGGAGAGAAATTTGTTCGAGCACAACAAATTGGCGAGTTTCTTCCTCATGTTAACGAGCACCTAAAACCGAAGATTGGTATGACATTTCCCACTCTAGAGGAAGCGAAAAAATTTTATTCATCGTACTGCAAATGTGCGGGATTCTCTATGCATAAAAGTGGAAATAAATACAAGGAAAACGATATAGTGGATAAATCATATGTTTGTAATAAAGCTGGGGAGTTACCGAATAATCAGAATGAAGCTAGATGAGGAACAACTTCTAGAACGGGTTGCAAAGCTTTCGTTCGTGTCAAACTAAACCCACAAAGTAATTCGTGAATTATTTATTCATTTAATGAACTACACAATCATGAATTTACTTCACCCGGTAGACGTCACTTGCTACCTCGAAATCGTGAATTGACAATTACAGATAAAAAAGTAATTGGTCAACTTACCGAAGCTAATGTCCCTGTATGCAAACAAATACTATTCTTTGAAGGTGCAAGTGGAGGTAATGAGAAAATTGGTTTCACTGAAACCGATGTCAGAAATCTCAGGAGAGACGAGATGAAAGGTTTAAAAGGATACGACGGAAAAATGTTACTTGAGTTCTTTGAATCCAAAAAGGAGACCGATCCTTTATTCTATTATGATTACCAATGTGATCTCGAAGGGCGATTGTCCCATTGTGTCTGGGTGGATGGTATCGCTAGAAAGAATTATGAAGTGTTTGGGGATGTTCTTTGCTTTGATGCTACTTACAACACAAACCGATACGGGATGTTGTTTGCACCATTTGTTGGATTCAATCATCATTGGCAATCAATATTTCTAGGTTGTGGGTTTATCCCAAATGAGAAGACATCCTCATTTGAGTGGTTCTTTGAAAAGTGGCGATGAGCAATGACTTACGATCCGATGAATATCGTGACAGATGAGGATCGTGGAATAACTTCTGTAGTTTCTAAAGTTTTCTCAACTACGTCACATAGATATTGCATTTGGCATATTTTGGATAAGTTACCGCATGAAGTGCGTATGGCGAATAATATTGACGAGTTTAGGGATGTTTTGAAGACTATCATTTATACGGCGGAATATAAAACTGAATTTGAACAGAAGTGGAAAAATTTTGATTTTCTAGTACAAACTTGAGAATAACAAATGGTTGAAGGAAAATTTTGAGATTCGCGAGAAATGAGCTCCCGTGTACGCAAGAGACTCATTTTGGGACGACATGTTGAGTACCCAACGTAGCGAATCGCTACAATCATCCTTGAAGCACCATACTCATAAGAAGTACTCATTACATGAATTTACCGTCATCTTTGACCAAGTCTTAATAAAACAAAGACACGATGAACTTAAAGAAACACATCGTAATCGCTAGAAGAGGCCAAAATTGAAGACCGAATGGGCGTTGGAGTCACAAATGGCGGGAACATACTTGGTTTGTAGATGATGAAGCACTGCCAATATATTGTCTACTTAACCCGTTATTAAGGATGACGGGTTAAGTGCACTTAACCCGTTATCACCAACAATGGGTTAAGTAGACATATATTGGCAGTACTTTATGCAAACTTAGTCTGTAGATGATGAAGCACTGTCAATATATGTCTACTTAACCCGTTATTGGCGGTGACGGGTTAAGGACACTTAACCCGTTATCCTTAATAACGGGTTAAGTATAGTTATATTAGCAGTACTTGACATATATTGGCAGTACTAATAATTTTAACATTGTTTGAAAAAAATATATCAAAATGTTTGTAAATACAATAAATAATGTAGTTCAATAAATGAAAAAAATTTATTATAAATTATTCAAACACTACTGTAATCCTACTAAAACTCTCTAACCCTAGTACGTTACCAAAAAAACTCTTCATAAAAAATTATATAATCACCTATCCACAGAAGTTCGTTACACAATTTGAACTTTTAAAGTAAACAAATAACTTTTTATAACAATTACATACATTCAACGAATTCGGTTTAAAACTTACAGTGTCAACGGGTTACGGCTAGGGTTACAGGGTTATTGTAGGGTTACGGTAGGGTTAAAGTAGTTCTTAGGGTAAAAATAGGGTTACGGGTTATGTAAAATCCAACTTCTTAAAACTTTGAGTGTTGAAAATGATGAAATATATAAAAAAAAACTCAAATTAGAGGAACTTGGTTCACAACAAATAAATATAGGGTTAGAGTAATTTTAAACATTATGAAAATTTGATATTATAGTTGAAAATTTAAAAAAGTTTATTAAAAATGAATCTAACCCTACGAACTACTCTAACCCTAATATAACCCAACTATTCTAACCCTAGCCGTAACCCTACTGTAACCCTACTCTCACTCAAGGTGTAACCCTACCCTAAGGTTAGAGTAAGGTTTAGGGTTAGGACAAGTTTGTAGGTTTAGAAAGGGTTAGAGATAAGGATAGAGGAGGGTAGAGTAGGTTAGAAATAAGGTTAGAGTAGGTTAGAATAGTTCGTAGGGTTAGAATAGCGTTACAGTAGGGTTGGATAGTTAAAGTAGGGTTACAGTAGGGTTAAAGTAATTTTAAACATTCTGAAATTAAATAATATAGTTGAAAAGTGAAAAATTTTAGTGCGTTTTAGATCGGAGAACTACAAACATTAACCTAATTAATCAAAAAAAAAACAACCACTTAGGGTCTGTTTGGTTCAAAGGAGGGGAGGGGAGGAGAGGGATTTTAATGGAGGGGAGGGGAGGGGAGGGAAAGGGAGGGGAGGGATTTAATGAAAACTCTGTTTGGTTCAAAGGAGGGGAGGGGAGGGGAAATAATAATTTTCTTGTTTGGTTCACAAGGGGAGGGAATGGATTTTATAATAAAATTACTTTTATACCCTTTTGCATATAATAAGAAATTCATACAACCACTTCATACAATAAGAATTGAAACAACAACGATTGTAATGGTTTGAGCTTCTGTTCTATAAGTTGGGTGTGCATCTCTCATACTGAATGGAAGTTCCATTCGAAGTTATCTTTGTCAATTGTGCAACTACGCTTTTGTTTAAATTTAAACTAGAGATTATGTTATAGAGCTTCTGTTCTATATACCTGCAGCAGGATAGAAATGGCCATCTTAGTTTTGTGAGTATAAATGGATTTTCACCTTCAGTGAAATTAAGTATGTTCTTGAATATAAACATTTTAGTTGTTACACAGATACAGTATTATATCATTATTTCTTTGTTCATGTACAGGAAGAGCAGTCTGCAGCTATATCCCTTACTAGCAAAATAGTTGAATCATTGAAGTCGGAAGCTGTTCAGGTGAATGCACTAATGTTTCTTAATATATATTTATTTTTCTAGTTAAAATTTATGTGACCCTGATTATTTCTCACTGTGCACTCAGGCTCGCTTTTATGAAGGAAAAGAACCAATACAGTTCTTTGCAATCTTCCAGAGCTTTATTGTATACAAGGTTACTTTAAGTGTTATTCTTTTGTCTGTAGGGAGAAAGAGAGATTAGATTTTAAATTTTTTAAAGGGCAATTTAGTCTAGTCATTTTAAAAAATTAGCCATATTTTCTCTCCCCTCCAAATCCCCCCACTTTTGGAGGGGAGTCAAAATTGGTTCAGGAGGGGTGTTGCACCCCCCCATTTCCCTCCCCTCCCCTCCTAAAAATTGAACCAAACAAGAAAAGTATTAAAAAACCCCTCCCCTCCCCTCCCCTTCCCTCCATTCCCCTCCAACCAAACAGACCCTTAGGGCTAATATTAACCCTTACCCTAACCCCAACACATAACCCTACACTAACCCTTAACCCTAGCTTACCCTAACCCTAACCCTAGGCTTGTTATCAAAAAAAAATTGAACTTTTTGACCACATTTAATGTTCACGATTTTATATTGGTTAGTTACGTGGCAATAAATGAAAATTATTAAAAAATATAAATAATTTACAAGCATATGAATGTCACTTTGCAGAGTTCAGGAGACAATGTTCGCAAAGAGAGAAGAGAAAGTTGTAGAAAGCATAAAATTCCATAAGTAGAACCCCACATGTAGAACCAATGTAGAACCACATGTAGAACCACATCAGATTATACTCCCCACATGTGGATGATCACATGTAGAACCCAATAATTGAAAAAATTCAGTGCATTTTAGACCGGAGAACTACAAATATTAACCTAATTAATCAAAACAAAAAACAACCACTTACTACTAACCCTTAACCCTAGCTTACCTTAACCCTAGCTTACCCTAACCCTAACCCTACACTAACCCTTAACCCTAGCTTACCCTAACCCTAACCCTAGGCTAGTTATTAAATTTTATTTTTAAAACTTTTACACCACTTTTAATGTTAACGCTTTTATATTGGTTAGTTACGTGGCAATAAATGGAAATTAATAAAAAATATAAACAATTATTGGCATGTGCATGTCACTTTGCAGAGTTCAGGAGACAATATTCGCAAAGGGTGAAGAGAAAGTTGTAGAAAGCATAAAAATATCTTTCTACTTAACCTGTTATTGTGAATAACGGGTTAAGTGATCTTAACCCGTTATTCACAAGAAAGGGTTAAGTAGATAGATATTGGCAGTATATTATGAAAACTTGGGCAAAGTCCTACCAATATCTCTCTGCTTAACCCGTTGTTATGGATAACAGGTTAAGCAAACTTAACCCGTTAACCCCAATAACGGGTTAAGTGGAGAGATATTGGTAGTCCATTATGATGACTTTATATGTAGATGGATAAAATACTGCCAATATCGCTCTACTTAACCCGTTATTGTGAACAACAGGTTAAGTGATCTTAACCAGTTGTTCATAATAACTGGTTAAGTAGAGCGATATTGGCAGTACTTTGGTCTGTAGGGGATAAAGGACTGCCAATATCGCTCTTCTTAACCCGTTGTAGTGAATAACGGGTTATGTGATCTTAACCCGTTGTTCACAATAACGGGTTAAGAAGAGCGATTTGGCAGTACTTTATTAAGACTTGGTCTATAGGCTTCTAAAGGACTGCCAATATCTCTCTATTTAACCCGTCATCATGAATGATGGGCTAAACTCAATTAACCAGTTATCGTCAATAACGGGTTAAGTATAGAGATTTGTGCAGCACTTTTGTTTGTGTTTGGCTCTATACATTTTTGTTGATACAAATACAACTTCACCAAATTTTGTTCACAAATTCAGATCACATCAATGTATATAATACAACAGATAACTTCACAAGAATTTTAAAGCATACAAATGTACAATGTCAACCAAACCATATAATTAATTCAAATCAATACAATTATCCAAAATTTACACAAAATTATACATATAAAGTTGCACATGTCCAAAATAAAAAAAATAATATTAATAAAGGCATTCTTCACGTTGGTTTGCACAGCATGCCCGGTATTTACCTACAACAATTTATCAACATAGAAACCAACTATGCATTAGTTATTGGAATAACAAAATCAACAACCAAATGCTAAACTACTAAAGAGTATTGAATACTACCGTTTACGGCCACGCGGCTTACGACCGCTTGGTGTGAATTGATCGGGCGGGTTCCGCTTACTTTGAGAATTTCACCGTCTGCCTTTTGTCCCGGGGGATTCAGGGTCATCCGACCATTGCTCCATTTCAACTTCTTCAGGATTTTGCTGTTGTTGCACTTGTTGTGGCTCGGCGATGTGAATTTTCTGTCTTGTCACGCTCTTTCGCCTAGAATCCGTTGCTGTCACGTTGGCTTTCAAATACGCCTCAAGTTGCGGACCTTCACCCGCGTCCTCTAGAGAATGACGGCACGACGTTAGCATCTCGTGCATTATCTCCTTAAAGCTCTCGGGTACCTTACTCTTCAAGACGCGAGCAGCTGTTCGAACGTTCTCCCATGTATTTTCAATCTACATTTGGTTGACAATTTCAATTTAAATAACATGCATACTTAACACATCACTCACCTCAAATTACAGTACATGCATACCAACAATATGAAATTTGACTCACCATTTTTCGATATGTCTCAGCCTTTGGTTGGTACATCGGCTGGGAGGAGGAATATGCCGGAGCTGGTTCTACCTGGGTTGGGGAAATTAGAATCTGTACACCGGCTGGTACAGTGGCCTTTGGAGAAACATAGAACCGTGTTACCCGCTTGTACCACATCATGTATATCTGTTGGAGGGAGCCATCATACGGTATCGCGACGAACATCATATTCGGTATCATTTGACGCCGCATGGTGTTCCAGTTGGCTACATGGTAACGATGGTAGCCCAATCGAAGTTGGGCACTCGTCCCGTTTCCCTCACCGCATACAACTTTTTATCATAACACCTGACATCTGGAATCTTTTGTTGATATCCAAATTGCCGCATCACTCTATGAGGATACTGGAACTCGACAACTCTAAAATTCATAAGTGGTGCAGCCGTCAACCAAAGGGCATTGTCTAAATAGACCGGTGGAACCCTTTGCAACCTGGTGGTCGAGTACGGTTCCCAATTGACGAACTCGTCCTACAGGTTATCTAACTCATCTCTGTAGTAGGTTAAAGATTGGCATGGGTTATTGATCCACATGTGCCGCCCCACCCAATATGCTCCTAGAGGAGGTAACAACTCCGGCACCCCCGGGTCGGCCAACCAATCCGGTGTAACCTCAATAATACGGGAACATCCGATGTGGATGCATTCCCAACTCCAGATCTACAATAGCACCATCGGGCCACCCATTTGTACGCCACCTAAAGAACATGTGCACAAATTCCTATATAGTAGCGCTAGTGTCGCACTCCTCCAACTGAAATGGCCCGCATAACAGAAATCTTCCAACAACCGTAGGTACATTAGCAGCACGGTTGATCCGGATGAGTTCGGAAAGATCACTCCCCCTATCATACTAAAAATGTATGCACGTGCATAGTAGGTTAGGGTTTGCTCGTCCGAATCGGGGGCCAAATAATCCTCCTTGAACTGAAATTTCAACCAACTGATGTACAGTGATTTACCATCGAAAGTTTCATCCATAACTTTAGCTTCTGCTTTATCTTTCACAGCTTCTATTTGTTCATACAATAAATCTTCATCAATATATGCAGGAACATTATCGAGGATTTCTTTTTCAACGGCCTCTCTTCTTTGGAGAACTATCAACTGGAGGTTGATACCGAGCAAATCACGAACAACTTCAACTCGATCGAAGTCCATGTTTCCCATCATGGCGACCCCATCTATTGGTAGCCCAGTTATCATTACCACATCTTGGAGGATCACAGTCATCTCACCCACTGGTAGGTGGAATGTGTGTGTCTCCGGCCTCCACCGCTCGACAAGAGCTATAAGTAGCGACCGATCTAGCTTCAGTGAACCCATGAATTTTGCTCCGTAGAAACTGACCTCCACTAAGTATGGCGTGATATGGGGTCAAAAGGAAGAACCGCATGCTTCCGGAATTTATATTTCTTATCAGACCCATTCCATACGGCTTCGGATCGGTGTTTGGGTTGCAAGGTGAGTAATTTTGTGTCCACGGGTTCAAGTGGTGTAACGGGAACCGAGGACGACGGACCTACCTCAGCAGATGTAGATTGACGGCCACCAACCTACACAAATAAAGATAACAAATGTTATTATTGAGATAATGTTACATATTCGTATTTAAAACAAATAATAATAATCAATCTTACCTTAGTAGTTGGTGCGCCACTAGCGGTACCGGACGGGCTTCTTGGTTCCCTTGTTCTAGCCATTTATCTATGTACCAAAAAATTTAAATGTGGTTGGTACGCGTTACATCCAGTTATTTATCATCAATAAACATACCGAGATTATAGGAAAAAATACACAAATGACAACAAAAAAAAGTAGTAAAAGTCAAATTGGTCGGATTCACGTAGCACAAGTCACCCCAACTTGTGGAAATGAGTTTCAACTCTCGGTTGGAAAGATACGGGCATGTACCGCTTTTGGTTGTAAAAAAACTCAAATAAATCGATACACGGCCGTATATTTCGAACCGTGAATCGAAACTCACTTCTACATGTTGGGGTGGATTGTGTTGCGTGAGATCAGCTTACTCGCAAAGTTTCATATTTTTTGGAGGCCGTTTGCAAGGTTTTCAACTCTAACCATACTAAAAATATTCTAAGTCATTAACTTCTAATGCGAGGAACGTGAGAAAACCGCACAAACGGGATCCAAAAATTTATAAAACTTTTCAACTTGGTCGAATTCACGTAGCGCAAGCCATCCGAACTTGTAGAAGTGAGTTTCGACTCACGGTTTGCGAGATACGTCCGTATACCGCTTTATTAGGTTTTTTTAAACCAAAAGCGATACACGGCCTTATATCTCAAACCGTGAATCGAAACCCACTTCTACAAGTTGGGATGGCTTGTGCTGCATGAGATCAACCTACTCGCAAAGTTTCGTATTTTTTGGAGGCCGTTTGTAAGGTTTTCAACTCCAACCGCACTAAAAATATTCTAAATCATTAACTTCTAATGTGAGGAACGTGAGAAAACCGCACAAACGGCATCCAAAATTTATAAAACTTTTCAACTTATTCGAATTCACAAAGCGCAAGCCACCCGAACTTGTACAAGTGAGTTTCGACTCACGGTTTGCGAGATATGTCTGTATACCGCTTTATTAGGTTTTTTTAAACCAAAAGCGATACACGACCCTATATATCGAACCGTGAATCGAAACCCACTTCTACAAGTTGTGGTAGCTTGTGCTACGTGAGATCAACCTACTCGCAAAGTTTCGTATTTTTTGGAGGCCGTTTGCAAGGTTTTCGACTCTAACCGCACTAAAAATATTCTAAATCATTAACTTCTAGTGCGAGGAACGTGAGAAAACCATACAAACGGCATCCAAAATTTATAAAACTTTCCAACTTGGTCGAATTCACGTAGCGCAAGATACTCAAACTTGTAGAAATGAGTTTCGACTCACGGTTTGCGAGATACGGCCGTATACCGCTTGATTAGATTTTTTAAACCAAAAGCGATACACAACCTTATATCTCGAACCATGAATCGAAACCCATTTCTACAAGTTGGGGTGTTTTGTGCTGCGTGAGATCAACCTACTCGCAAAGTTTCGTATTTTTTGGAGGCTGTTTGCAAGGTTTTCAACTCTAACCGCACTAAAAATATTCTAAGTCATTAACTTCTAATGCGAAGAACGTGAAAAAACAGTACAAACGACATCCAAAATTTATAAAACTTTCCAACTTGGTCGAATTCACGTAGCGCAAGCCACTCGAACTTGTAGAAGTGAGTTTCGATTCACGGTTTGCGAGATATGGCCGGGTACCGCTTTACTTGGTTTTTTTCAACCAAAACAGATACGCGGCCGTATCTCTCGAACCGTGAGTCGAAACTCACTTCTAAAACTTGGGGTGGCTTGTACTACGTGAGACCAACTTACTCGCAATGTTTTGTATCGTTTGCAGGGTTCTCAACCATAACCGCAGTGAAAAGTTTCTAAATAATTTCGTCTATACAATTCTAGTTCTACAAATTACTAAGGCAAACAAAAATTTTCGGCAATTGAATATATTAAAAGTCTTCCTAATTCTATATCTACAAATTACTAAGGCAAACAATTTTTTGCCCGCTTTCTAAATAATTTAGTATACACAAATTGAAAAATAAATACAAATATATCTACTGAGGTAAAGAAATAGTCAATACCTTACAAAATAAGTCCAAATTTAGCCAATGATTCAATTTGGGGTCGAAGTAGGGTTTCGATTTGCTTTCGAAGAGGGGATGAGAGATTTGGATTTTAATGTTTGGAGTAGATATTGGGAGAGATGAAGGGGAGCGGACGGAGGGGGACAAGTTTGTGTTTAGATCAAGGATTAGGGTTTTCGTCACTTTGGGTTCGGTGAAGAAACGTGGGAGAGAGTCGTTGAAGAAGATGATCTGTATGCAGATCTAAATGAATTTAGAGTGCCTTAACCAGTTCTTGGGAACGACGGGTTAAGGCTAAAATTTTTAATAATATTTAGCCTTAACCCGTCGTTCCCAATGATGGGTTAAGGCAAAATATTATAAAAAAATATATGGGCCATCGGATCAAAGATCCAACGGCCCAGATTAAAGTTCGCACGGGTCTGTGCACAGACCTGTTTACAACGGAAGAAGACTCATATAGATATATATATATATATACACACTAACTAGTAGTTTACACGTGCGATACACGTTTTAATAAATATATAGTTTTTTAAAATAATAATTTAGACGTAGTCTTGATTTGAACCTAGGACCTCCTTTATAATAGTTATGCACGTGTGTTACACGAGTTGATAGATTGACAAAACATTTACAAATGACACTAAGGCCTTCTCCCATTATAATATTATATCTACATCTACGAAAATTACTTAAGCATCATACTCTTAAATTTAGAAAGGATTTAAGAAACTCCGACCTAATGAAGAGTAGTAGAAGCAAAAATTCCTAGAAAGAAACTCCAAGCGAAACTCCAATTTGGCCTCCTCGAATTCCGCGCACCAAGAGAAACTCCAAGCTCCATCTTTCGGCCAAGCAACATATATATATATATATATATATATATATATATATATATATATATATATATATATATATATATATATATATATATATATATATATATATATATATATATATAGACACACCCACACACACGCACACACACACACACACACACACACACACATGTAGATTCACGTATATATAATTATGGGAATGTGCCATGAGTTGGTCACTGTTCATGAAAATGAAGTTAGGAGCTTTCTGTTGCTTGGCCGAAAGATGGAGCTTGGAGTTTCTCTTGGTGCGCGGAATTCGAGGAGGCCAAATTGGAGTTTCGCTTGGATTTTATTTCTAGGAATTTTTGCTTCTACTACTCTTCATTAGGTCGGAGTTTCTTAAATCCTTTCTAAATTTAAGAGTATGATGCTTAAGTAATTTTCGTAGATGTAGTATGAGTTGTTAAATTTATATTACCTTTATGTGATGCATATTTTACTGATATCTAGAAATTTAGTAGTTAATAAATGTGGAAGAATGCATGGAACAAAAAAATTGCAATGTGAAATTGCTATGTAGACAAACTACAATTTTTATTAGAGTAATTTAAATTGATATCATGCAAATTGTAGTATACCATAATTAGATTTTGTAGATGAAATGTATGTGTATGTGAAAGGGATAAAATTATGCCTTATTTGGGATAAATTACAATTATATGGAGATGTGAAAATTTCTCCATCAACTCAAATAATAATTAAATGAAATTACGTTCATGCTATTTTGTTATAAAGAGTAGTAGTGTTAATTGATGTGTATAAAAGTTCTCATAAATTACTAATTTGAAATTATTGGGTATGGATTCACCTTATTATAAATAAAATTAGTATAAAATCGTCTTTGAGAATGTGGACATGTATTTTTATGAACAAATATTTTGAGACAAAAGGTAGAAATCGAAATTTATGAATGAGTTAAAATATAGCGGGAAACAGAGAGTCAGATTATACAAAATCCAACTCATTTTGTGACAGTTAGTCACTTGAGACCAGTTGGTCTTCGGGTGTAATTTGGATCTGTTACTATTCATGTGCGGAGGCTCTGGCCTGAGTTCGAGTCTGGTTAGAGACTGTTTTTTTTTTCTTTTGAAAATTCAATTTAACTCAAATCTAAAGACTAAACCTTAAATATAAAGTAAGTCCCCATTTAGACAGTAGTCATTCTTGGACTTACTGGTCTTTGTGTGTGTTTTAAAACTGTTACTGTTCACAAACGGGTTGGCTCTTAGTTTTGGGTTCGAACCTGACCTTGGCCATTTTGATTTTTCTTTTTGATTTTTCTTGATATATTGAGTTTTAAGTGAAATAAAAATTGGGAAAAATTCTATTTAATTCTCTAAAATTGTTTTGACTTTATAAAAATTATTTCTACAATATTTTGATATATTTTGTGAGTATTGAAAGAGGATTTTTAAATTAAATATTGTTGAAGGACTCGAATTTATTTGATTAAAAGAATTAGAAGTGATTTTCATATTGAAAATGTCACTCTTTCATAATTAAAAAAAAAAAAAAAGTTTGGAATGCAATTATTTTCTTCATGATGAGATTTTATAATTATTAACACTTGATTAAGATTATTTGAAATGCACACAATGTTATGAATGATTAAATTGATAAAAAAAAAAGTCGAAATGAGATACTTCATGATATGAGATTATAAAGAAATGTTTCTCTTTGAGAAAGAGATTTTGAATAAAGAAATTAAAATGTTATTTTGAGATTGAATATAACTTATTGTTGATCTCTAGAAAGAGAGTTGTTGAAATCTAGAGGCTAGGCGAGACCCTAGTGACCGGTAGTTTTATTAATGATTTTGAGAGCTAACCAGTGTGGGTTGAACATCCCTTGAGAAGTAGCCAGTTAGGCTGACTGTCTCTTTATTTTGGTTTTAGTCCGGTAGGGTGAGCTAGCTCTAGGTTGTGATGATTTTCTTCTAAAAACAAACTAAAAATGTAAGGACTACATTATAGTGGAGATGTGATGAAAGTAAGAGAAAAACACAAGTATGAGAGTCATCAGATCTATGGTGTGAGAGTGTTCAGAGGATGTCCACATGATGCGTCATGTCAGGGCGTGGATCCTTCTCCAGGATATCGTACCGTTGGTGATGCCTGTGGGGTGTTTGGTGACTACGTAGTGCCATCGTTCCATGGCAGAGGTGAATTGTCCATAGGATGCCTGCATGATGCGTCATGTAAGTGTGTGGAATTCTCTCCAGGATGTCTGGACATGGGCTCGTAACTCATAGAACACCTAGGATACTTACTGTAGTTACCGTAGTAGTTTAATTCATGGAGAGGGATCCAACCCTACAAGATGAAGTGCGATTAAGGGCATGCCCTCGGACCTATGTAGTATGAGATGCATAGAATCCAAACAAGTGCGCATTAGTGTCATTTAATATAAATAACTGCATTAAGGATTAAGCCCACGACATCAATAGGATAGTCTCTCTTTAGCTTTGTTTGTGATCAAGTTTGTGTTTGTTAAAGTATTTAAGAACCGTTATACCCTCGGCATAGTGAGGATGATCGTGTATAATATTTCGTCGGATGTAAGCAACTGACGTCCCCACAGATTCATATGCAAGACTTGGAGTTTACAAGAAGATATAAAGATGAATTTGATGCTGATGATTACTTAAATGCTAAAGTTGTTACAATTATACATTTGTCATTGTTGTATTTCATTTACTTTCCGCTGTGTGTTGATGTAAAAAACTCTGATGTAAATAAAGTTTTAAATTTCTTGTAAAATTGTACGAAATGAAGTGTAAAGATCCTGTGGAACTTCGAATTCAGGCTTATTTGAAATTCGGGGTGTTACAAGGGATGATGATAGAATATTTATTTAATATTGATTTTTGGGTTTTTTTAACGAGTCCGGGTCGGGTCTCTTTTGAGTGGACCTGGACCCAGACACGAAAGTACAACATGTCTTATTTTAGGACCCGGACCCGGATAGGATGGGTCGGTTCCGGTCCAATGCCAGGTCCAGGTCGGATCCGGATTTCGGGTATTTATACCAATGCTATCCACAATGGTTGTAATAAAAATGCCTTTTCTTTCTTTTCTTTTTTTTTTGATAATAATCATATAGAGTCAACCGACTCCACCCTAGAAATAAAATATAAAAGAAATATAATAGTAGCTTACGGAACGAATGATTACAAGGAGTAATACAAAGCTACAGGAAAATGAATAATTACAAAATTAGCGTATGCAAATGGTAGCTAAGATGGTTGCCAATAACTCGGAACGACGCAGTCGGCAGCAAAGAAACAAAATACAGCCCCAAAAAAAAGCCGAAGCAAGGGGGCAGTCCCCAACCTGAAAGCATGCCGCAAACACAAAACACAACACAAAGCAAAATTCGAAGATAGTAAATGCTGCAGAAAGAGTAAGCATACAGCTAATAAACAACACAATGAATGTAACGTCTAAATTAAGCTCCACTCGAATAAAACAACCAGCACCATCATAATAACAGAAAGATGATAAGACAAACCAGCAAAGACTTAAACAAGTAGTCCAGAATACATAAACATAAAGAAAGGATACATAACCTGAACAAAGTAGTGACTGGTAAATAGAAGTTAAGATAATAGGGCCAGCCATATGAAAAGCAAACATACAGAAGAAGAAGAATATAAAACAAAAAGAGAGGGAAGTTGATCATCAGCCGAAAAGATCAGAATAAGCAGCAAAAGCTGGAAACGCAGATGACACAAAACACCCCGCCCAAAAAGCAGAACAAGAAGAAGACAACAAGCTAACCTCCATAGCAAACGAAGAAGTCTAGCCCTGCAAAAAGCCCACAAAAAACATGATATGCTAGGAAGGAGAAGTCTCAAATATAAACACTGTACAACAATAAGAAGATGAAGAAATGTAAAATAGGATATAAATAACACATAAACTCATGATAGGATATGCGATGGAAGGCTCAAATAAAGAAACTGAAGAGCAATGAAAGGAAGAAGCAATGATATGTAGGAATAAAAATAAGAGAAGACCGCTTTATCAAGATTTGATAAATGTATTTTAGCTAACTTGTTGGGCAGGAAAACTTGCATCCAGAATTTAGTGAAAAAAAGAATATCATAAATTTAACTATCAATGGTGTGAGAATTGTTGTTGAAAATCCGATTTTTTCTTTCCTTCCAAATTATCCAAATCACCACCATCATGGACAGATCCCACATAGGACGAGACGAACGCTTGACGCGACGCAATCGCCAAGAATCCCACCAATTGTGTACGGAACCGGGCCTTCTGTACACATTCCAAGCTTGTTTACAAATGTTCCATAATGGCCAAATGAAACAGCACTTCATGAATAAACAACAACAATTTTCATGGCCGGAACCGTATAAAACGTATAGTTGGCCAATAGCAAGATTTTTTTTGTTGAGAATATCCACTGTAATGAGTTTATTGTGAATAGTCAGCTAAGTGAGGATGCAGACCTTTAAATAAGCAGAACACTTCCAAATCGTTGTACAGTAAGGGAAAATAACCCCTCTAGAGTTGATAAAGTTATAACAGGATTTAACCGTATAGGTGCCAGAATTCGACCAATGCCATATAAATTCCTAATTTGGCTGTCATTGATAGGATCCCAAAAGCATAAGTAAATTAAAATAAATAGGATACATGGAGGTAGGAAGAGATCTGCGAAAAGAGATGTGCCAACCTCTAATATGATTATTATAAACAAGAAAATCAGCTGCGGACGCATTGGGATTGTCAGTAAGATGATAAAGGTCAGGGAAATTAGAAGCGAGTGGAATATCGCCAACCCATAAATCAGACCAGAACTTAATTTTGAGACCCTCCCCACAAACCTTAAACATGCCGCATTTGAAGGGTTGAACCACCTTCCACACTCCTTTGCAGAAAGGAGAGGTGTGAGGTGATAGAGAATGATAAAGTTCCCAAATACGATGACTTTTGCGGTACTTATGGATCACGAGATGAACCCAAGCCAAATCATCTTGTGTGAGGATTTTCCATAACAATTTCCCAAGAAGAGCTAAATTCTGATTTCTAAGGTTGAGAATACCAAGTTCGCCTTCTAGTTTGAATTTGCAAAGAAGTTTCTGATTACAAAGAAGTCTGCCAATATGAAAGTTAGAGGATCCGGACCAAAAGAATTTCTTCTAATTTGATCGATCCTTCTAATAACCCACGATGGTGCATAGAAAAAGAACATCATATAAAGAGGGATAGAAAAGAGGACAAAGTTAATAAGAATTAGCATGCCCCTCTAGATAACTGACGACCAGACCAGGCATTCAATCTGGATTCAACTTCGTCAATCATAGGGAGCCAGTCATTCTTATGCAGTTTACCCCATCTCAAAGGGATGCCAAGGTAAGAAATAGGAAAAGAATCAGAGATGCAGTTAAAGAACTTAGCTATTTCAAACTGTCGATTATCAGAACAACCGAGCCAAAAAAAACAAATGTCTTTGGAAATTAATTGACAAGTCGAATGCTTGTTCAATGATATAAAGAAGAAGCTTCAAATTTCGCAGAGTTGGACCTGTGGGTTTTGTAACACCCTGAAAAATAAAACGATTTATTTTGCATTATTAAATAATATTAAATTGGTAAAGTTGATTATTTTGACTATTTTCTTGAAATTGCAATTTTGCACGTGCAACACATGTGCAAAGTTAGAAAATTTTAAATTCTTAAAATTTTATGGTTAATAATTGATTTTCCTCATTTATTTATGATATTTTAAATTTTTAGATTTATTTAAATTAATTTGACTATTTTATGGCTTTGTCAATTTTATGCAAAACACGTGCAAATATTTTTTTGGTGCAAATCTCCAATTTTAAATTTCTGAATAAATTATCCTATTTTTAATTGAGTATATCCTAAATTTTGGAATTTTTCTGAATAAAGAAACTATTTTTTATAAATACTTCGAAAGAGATGGGCTTTTATGTAAAAAAAGTCGATTGAATCTCAAACAAATAATAAAAATCCGTTTTTTCTGCTTTTTGGGATGGCCATGGTCATTATTTTTTTTCCAATGCGCGGATGGAGTCTTACGACTCCAGCCCAATATATAAATAATAAGGAAAAGTACAATGGAATTTTACACGATGTAAAATTAGAACAAACCACAAGCACTCCAGCAAACAATACAAAGCTATACAGGGAAGCTATAGGACTAACAGTCAAAACGATCCACAGCGAAACAATACAAGCAAGCCACTTTAAAAGCATATCACCGTGGGCCGAGGGATAAAGCTGGCGGAAGAACTCAGCGCTGAGGGGACCACCTGAAGGAAAGGGACCCTCGAGCATCACTAGAGGAGGACGACCCAAAAGCCACCTCCGAGCAACGGAACCGACAACCGGGCAGACCGCAACCGAGCAACCGGCCATGGTCATTATTAAAGATAAAATTTATTTAAAATATATTTAGAGTTTATTTTGTAAATATTTAAACATATATGATATTTTTGTAAATATGGAATTTAAGTTGAACCTTGTGCAAATATTTTTCTTGGAAACTAAAATTCAGAAATTTTTTTGGAAAATATAATATTTATTAGTAGGTATTATTTATGAATTTTATGGATTTTTTTGATATTTATTTTACATATTTGCAAATATTACAAAGATATGGACTTTTGTGCAAAATTACCATTTTGAGTACAAATCCGAATTTTTTTAATTTCTGGGCTATGCTTGATGAATGGATAACTCAGTAGTAAAGGAATTTGGTTTTATTTTAATTTATTTAACTTATTTAACTACTTTATTAAAAAAATGTCTATATATGTAAAAGAATAATTTGTTGAGAGATGTTTCCATATAACTTGTAAAACCCTAAAAATCCAGGTTTCGGCCTATTAAAGGGCCACTACAGCCACCCCCTCCTCTGCAAAAACAAAATATTATTTTACTATTGGTTTTCTTGGAGTTTCGAAGCAAGGATCTTGGATTTCTTGTGAAAAAAAGGACTTTTCGTATTCTCTTTATTATTTTGGTTGATTCTTCAATAAGGTGAGTGACATATATTTGATTTCTTACTGTTGTATGCATGTTGTATGTGATTATTTGTCTATTGGAATGCATGTTAAGGGTTTGTATGGTGATGTATTGAATTATTGAAGGATGGGTGAATAAAAATTGAATCTTTTCATGAAAACTATGCTATTAATGATTGAAATTTCATATAGATGACTTGAGATTGTTAAAGAACCTAATAGAAATTATGGGTATGTTGTTTTGTATCATGTTCTTGCTGATTTGATTGCATATAAAAAGTTGTATGTTATAAATTGCACAAAAGTGAGTAGAGTAGGGTTCTTCACTGTGTATGCACATATGTTTCTCTGTTTTGATTATTTGATGAGTATAACTTGATTATTTACTTATTGTAATCACATATATTCATGGGTAAACTAATGTAATCAGTGGGGTATGTGTATGACAAGTTATGCAAGGAATTTTGGATCAAAAAGATCAATTCTTGAAGTGAAAAGAGGGGTTGAAGTTTTCGGGTCTGATGCTTTCAGCCGAAATTGTGTTTTTGTGAGTTTTTGCAAAGTTTTCAATTGGATCTTGATTGTTTTGATACTAAGATTGATTTGAACAATATATTACCTATATACGATGTTTTCTTGACGCTTTTACTGATGCAAACCCACACACATACACACTTATATATTTATGTTTTACTTTATGAAAAATTGCTCTTTTATGAACTTGATGAGATTTTGATTTGATTTATGAACTCTGGTATGTTAGACAAGTTGTATTTGATCATCTCAGAGTTTTAATCTTTTAAATTCATGCCTTTAAAAAGTTTAAATTAAGTATCAGTTGAGAAGTGCACAAAATTTAAAGCTGCTGTATGGGCTGTTTTTGACATGAAGGTCAATGTCTATTTTTTGAACTAAAATGAAGGTCGACTGTCATGTCGGTCGACTGTGACTTTTGAAGGTCGACCGACTTCATTGTTTTTGGTTGTTTTGTGAGTTCTTCCGTCGTTTTTCTTGAACGATTATTTCTTCGAACTTATGGATTATTGATCTACTGTTTTAGATGACGTTTTTGATACAGATTACAGTATTTTACAGAGAGCTATATTTTGATTATAATAGAATTTAAATTGTATTTCTATTACTTTATAAAGTGAAATATATACGATTTTCGATGGAATTGATGTTTTATGACTTTCTACGACTTCAAAATATAATTCTCAGTTATTTATTGAATTTAATATTTTATTTCAATTCTGAAAATTTGTGAGTATCTTGAATGACTTTGGGTTTTGTTGGCTTAAAGAATTTTTCTTTATATAAACATTTTGATGGTGAAATTAAGATTTTTAATGAAAGATTTGGTGTTGATATTCGATTTGTGAGTCTCTAGGAGTTGAATGGGAGTCCTGTGAACCGACATATGAGATTTTATGGATTTTGACCAGTTGGGATCATTGGGGTTGTTTTGTGGAATTAAGTCCGGCAGGATACACTAACTCTAGAGAGGGAGAATTTGTGTTTTATTAATAATAATCAACTTAAGGACATGCACTAGTGGAGATGTGATGGAACTTGGGAAACGTAAGTATATGCTCTTGGGGTCCAGTCCAACGGATGCGTTCTAGGACTTGTGTGTTCTGTCTCGAGAGACTATTAGTATGTTCGCGTGTCGAGGGTCTGCAGTGCCTATTCACGAAACATATAGGTACATTCGCATGTCGAGGGCCGACGGATCTATTCATGGGATGTGCCTGTGTACTTGCACATCGGGGGGCGGCAGAGGGGTACACGGTAGGGAGGTGATTCTCTGGTTTTTTTATCTATTCTTACATGATGCTTGCACGTTGAGGGTTGTGATGACTATTCGCGGAGTGATCTAGATCTTATTTCATCACCGTAGTAGAATTAGTTTCATAATGAGGGATCTAACCCTATAAAATGGAGAATGATAAGGGCTTGCACCAGACCTATGTAGTATGAAATGCATAGAATCTGACAAGTATGCATTAGAGAGTCATCATATTACATTTGTGTTTTCTTGACTTGGTTTTATGCATGTTGTTTTTTGTTTCCTACACTTGACACTTAGCTTAGTTTTACTTGACGTTTTCATATTTTATTTATTGCTATTTCATATTCTATTTGTTACTACTGTTGGTATGTGTTGATTATGGCTTTATTCTTTATATTTTATTTATATTGCATTTTTTTTATGTCACTCACACCGTTATGGCTGACCCCGTAGTTTTGGGGGTTAGGGTTATCTCTAGCCTCATATTTTACAGGTAGGTACATATAGCTTGGAATTTGGATGCATGTAGTATAATGATAATAAGGCCTATTCAAATTGTAAAAGAATGTGTTGTAAAAGAAAGATAGTGTAATTCAAGGTGTTCAATTTTTCGCTGTTCTTTGTAAAGAATTGATGTAATAAAAGTTGAAAAAATTATCTGTGTTTTGGCCATATTTACTATTACATTGAGGTAGATGCTGGGAATTGTGCCACGTATTTCTGAGATATTATATTGAAAATTTGGGTGCGCTACAGGTTTAGCAAAGAGGATGATTTCATTTGCATATTAAAGATTAAGCACATCCTTAAAGCCTTGAAAACCACCAAGTCCTTCAATAATATTAACTTCCCAAGCTTTAAGGAGAAGCTTACTAAAGACATCAGCGACTAGAGAAAATAATCGAGAGGAGATCGGGTCTCCTTGACGAAGGCCTCTTTTATATTTGAATTTATGGCCTTCAATACCATTAATGAGGATCAAGGAAATGCCCTCAAAAAGGCTGGATTTTATCCAACAAATCCATCTAAGGACAAATCCTCGATGTAAAATAATGTCGTAAAGAAATTCCAGTTAACTTTGTCATAGGCCTTCTCAAAGTCAAGTTTTAAGAGGATACCTTTATAATTAGAATGATGACAGGCAGAGATAATTTTTTGGCACAGAGGCGATGTCTAAAATGAATCTGTCTTTTATAAAACCTGATTGAGCAGGATCAATAAAAGGAGTGAAAACCGTGCTGACACAGTTAGCAAGCACTTTCATAATGATTTTAAAAAGTGCAATAAGAAGGCTAATCGGTCTGAAAGCCGATACCTTATTAGCGCCAATAAATTTTGGAATAAGAACTATATAAGCATAGTTAATCCTATCGAAGGACAGATGCACATGAAAAGATTGGTGAACATATGGAATAGATCGTTTGTAAGCTGATCCCAAAATTTTTGGAAGAAGAAAGAAGGAAAACCATCGGGACCAAGAGTACAGTCACTGCACATGGAGAAAATGGCCAATTTAATTTCACCTAAGAAAAAGGGAGCTTCAATAGAGGAAAGATCATGATGTTCCACACCATAAAGGTAATCCCAGTCGAGATGGATATGGGGAGAGAAAGAGGAGCACACAGGGTTTTTGAAGAAGGAACGAAATGTCTAATGAATTCTTCATTAGAGTGTAATTCTATATTCTTATGTAAAATGGAAGAAATCTGATCACATCTTTGACAGTGGGAGGCAAAGTAATGAAAAAAGGAAGTGTTGCAATCACCGGCTTAGAGCCATTTGAGTTTAGTCTGCTGAGCCCATTTGATATGATCAATATGAAGAATGTAATTAAATTCATTCTTACAATCATTCCTCTTCATGCGATCGTTACCCGAAATATGACCCTGGTATTCTAATTGGTCAATAGATTGAATAGTAGAGAGTAAAAAAATTGAGTGCGAAAGAGTTTCTGAATCTCTCTTTACGCCAAATTTTACACTCATACTTAACAGCATGAAGTTTAAGAATAATCCGGCCCATACTCTGAGAACCAACAATCAAGGAAAGGCAATTGATAATGAGATTGACAAAAATCTGATCCTCCAACCATAATTTCTCAAAACGGAATTTGTAAGGTTTGGAGATGTTAAAATTAGAATGTAACCCAATACGAATGTGATCAGAACATGGATTAGGATAGGCTTGAACAAATGATTTATGGAAACAGGGGATCCATTCTTGGGAAACTAAGAAACGGTCCAATTTAGCCATAGAGGGGAGAAGTCGCATGTTGGACCACGTGAACGATCTACCGTTAATATGTAGGTCAATGAGATCAAGATCTCGAATACAATCATTGAAAGACTGAGAGTCAGTTATCAAATCTTTCATGTTGAAATCTAATAACGTTAAAGTCTCCACAGAATATCCATAATCCATTAATAGAACCAGAAAAGGAATGAAATTCGATCTAGAATTCAAGACAACGGTAAACAGATACTACACTAAGGGTTAAATTCAAGCCACTGTAGAGTAACCAGAAGAAAGAATTTAAGATGACGAACAGAGACTAAATGGAAAGTAGATAATCTAAAACCAAGCAAGATACCACCAAAAGATTAAATAGAGTCAAGGTTAATCCATTACATCAACCTATTACCCCCAAATGAACGAGTAATAGCAGGGTGAATCGAATCGAGTTTTGTTTCCTGAATGGAAAAAATATCATAATGAATAGAGGAGATCATATGAGAGATAGCTTCTTGTTTGTGGGAGCTACCCAACCCACGAATATTCCAAGATAAATTAATCATGATGATAGTATTTAACACTAGCTCTAGAAAATTTAGAGTGACAGATGGATTGGCAGATATCAGAGTGCATTATCGAAAACAAAGCCCATACCAGAAGCCAGATCTATCATTTCCAAATTAGATAAAGAGTCAAATTGAATTTGATAGACTGATCCTAGGGCATCATTAGGGTTACGATTAGCTGGAATCGGAGGAATTTCGAGGTTACAAATTTGAGCAGCTAAAGTAGCTTTGGAAGAGGAAGATAAATGAAAGTCTTTCTTAGCCCAAATGCGAGCACTAGTGCGAATGAGAGAAGAGTTGTATTTTTTCTTTGATTACTTCCGCTTAGTTTTCAAATGAGAAAATGAAGGAGATGTAGAAAAAGGAGGAGAAGAAATTAAGATATCTGGATTATCCTCCAGGGTGGGGATCTGTTCGGAACAAACAGAGTAGTTCAAAACCTTAGAAGATTCAAGAGCAACAGAAGCCGAAGAAGAAATCTCAGTATGAAAAGATAAATAATGGTGATTAGCACATCCTAAGCATGTTAAATCCAATAAAAAGAGTTGGGTGATAACTGACCAGCTATAAATTTAAATCCGTACGAACTAAAATGTTGTAAAATAGTGAATAGATTAGCATGAAAAGCAAAAGAGAATACTGTGACATCTTTAACATAGAATAAAAAACACAAGCACAAGCGGTGGTGATAGGATCAGAGAGATCTTTTTTTCACCAGTAAGTAGACTGCCGGAGTCAACCCAATCGGCAGAAATATGAGAAGCTTTACCAGTCTGTCCCTTGGGAAAGAGAGGCTTTGTTATTGTTTTACATTCTTCTACCTAAGGGACCATTTGTTTGATAAGAAAGACCTCAGATTTAGTTTTTCTAGCATGCCACATTAGTATTCTCAATTCCATTATTTTTTATATTTTAAAATACTTTGTTTATTTGAGAGAAATAAAATTTTGTGTTACGAAAGTAAAGAGATAGCGAGATGTAGTCGAAATCCAAGTCATATGGCTCTTTATTCATTACATATATATGGGAAAGTTAGGGTTAGAGTGTGGTTGGCCAGCCACCTAAGTAGGTGGGGTTGGGTCGTTGCCTAAATAGATGTGCATCCACCTAATAGGTGATCATAATTTTACAACACTACCCCTTGGATGCCCACTTTTAAATATTGCCTCAATAAAAACTTTTCTTAAAAAACCCACATTTGGAAAAAATCCTTAGCGAAAGAAAAGAGTGCAACTAATTCTTTAAGAATATAATTATTCAGGAATATGATTCTTCAGGAATCTAAGTTGGTGTGACTTACATTGTCTCATTAAAAACCTTTCAAAGGAAAAATCAATGGAAAAAAAACCTCATCAAAAGAAAATAGTACAATGTGCAAAGACATTCTTCAGGGTGTCTCCATCTGCATCTTCAGGATGCTTGCATCTGCAGGATGCTCATAAAAACTATTACATTTAGTCTTAAATCAACTTGAATGAAAAATCACTCCCCAAAAATAATACATTTAGTCACATCACAACCAAAAAATTTATCAACCTATGCATTTATATGCCTATCTGCTGAAATCTTGTTATGTCAATCTGATGTACTAACTTTTGAAATCTGGACTTTGGGATCTGTTTACATCAATCATCTTTTGTGACTTGAAGCTGGTGGGTGAAGAAAAACTTTTGTGAGATGTGCTTCATCCTATCTCTTTTGAGACAGCTTTCTTGGGCCACATTGCCGAATCCCATAGACCTTCTTCGCAGATTGGGGCAGAGTGGGATTATACATGTTGTATTATCCTCATAAATGATTGTAGGCTTGTTTGTGACTTATAGGAGTTCGCAACTACCCTTGTTATATTGAACTAGAGACCTTGACCATACACATTCTCTACTTGCTTCATGGAGTGCAGTATCTCAGAATTATTGGTCGATATTGCTGCAATTGTTTATTTGGCTGATCTCCATGAGATATGTGCACCACTGTTAAAAAAAACATATCATGTTTGTAATCTCGCCTTTGGGGATAAGAGAAATAACCTACGTCTATATATCCAACAAGGTTAGCAAATTCACATGAATTATATAAACCAAGATCTAGTGCATTGTGCTAAAAAGGAGTGCATATTGCACTCAAATAAGGTACTTCAGGACCTAGAATATATTTATTTTCTTCTTTCGGCCGATATGGATCCTGGTCAGCTTATAGTGACCTTACCACCATAGGTCAACTGAGTATATGACAATCACTCATATTGAATCTCTTCAGGAGATTTTAGTATATTGACTTGATGCAGTAAAATTCCAGTTTTACTGTGCTCGATCTACAAGCCGACATAAAATTTTGTTTCACACAAGTCTTTTATCTCAAATTGTTCCTTAGGATAGCTAGTAGCCTTTTCAATCTCTTCATGAGATCCGATCAAGTTTATATCATTCCTTAGACAGATATTCACTGAGCCTATTGTACCACATTCTTCCGGATTGTTTTAGTCTATATAGGGCTCATTTTAATTACAGTGCGTATTTCTAGATTTAGTTTAAATCCTTCAGGGATTTTCATATATATCTTACTGTCTAGGTTACCATATAAGTATGATGTCATCACATTCATAAGTCTTATATCAAGTTTTTCAGAAACATGTAGACTTATCTGAATATAATGATGTTCATGACCGGAGAATATGTTTCTTCATAATCTATTCCTGGTCTTTGGGAGAATCCTTAAGAAACCAATTTTACTTTATACCTTTGGATCACATTCTTTTCATTTCTTACAAACACCTGTTTTAAAACCTACATGGTTTATTTCTTTTGGGGTTTATACTATAAGACCAAACACTCCACGTTTTGCTAGGGAACCTAGTTCCGCTTGAATCACATCCTTTCATTTTAGCCAATCTTGTCTCTTTCGACATTCAAAGATTATTCATGATTCAGTGTTATCTTCATTTTTATCACCCTTTTTAATCTCATTTGCTAGTGCATATGAGAAAATGTTATACATGACAAATTATTTTCGATTCAAGTTTCTCTTGAGCATGTGTAAAATATAGATTTATCATTATTATTGGGTACTGGTACCTCTTTCTCAGTCTCTTCTGGGATCTAAGGCATATCCTTGACTGGAGCGATGTGCTTTGTTTTGGAGAAATTGAATATTTGGTTCAAGACATCTTTCAGACCGTCATGAACTCTCTCTACAGGTATAATACCCTGATTTTCATTTATGAAAATTATTATTTTGTACTATTATTTTTTTGTACGTATTGTACACATACAATTTTGCAGTATAAAATCTTATAATTATTTTCATTACATAGACAAATGAGTATATATAATATATATATATATATATATATATATATATATATATATATATATATATATATATATATATATATATATATATATATATATATGTCTCCTCCATTTGTTTTTATCAAAGCCCATTTTTCCTTAATAAACATTAGTTTCTTTTATAGCCCAATTTAATTTATTTTTTTGTAAACTAATTTGGCCCATTAAATAAAGGCCCATGAGTTTATTTTCTCTTTTAAATACAACTTGTAATGTAGACAATTTTTTAGATTATTTTTATAAAGAATAAAATGCACAACTTTTAAAATGGGGGACTATTGAATGCACATGCATTGCACGTACACGTGTATTGTGCACTTCATTTTGGCTGGTTTTGAATGGGAGGGAAAAAAAGAGAAGTGGAGTTTGTAGGAGGTAGTTTTGGGATCATGGTTGGTTACTACAACTTCCCCTTAAATCCTAGCCTTTGGTCTTTAACTCCTAGATTAATCCTAGCCCTTTATTTGTCCCAAAATTTAGTATAAATACCCCCCCCCCCCCCTCCGACCCCTAGCCTAGTTATTCTTGCACTCTTCATTTCTCCAAACCTATAGTAAGAAAATACAATTGTTAGTAGTAGATTGTTGGTAGAGAGTGAGAATAAAAGATTGACAGAGAGGGTTTTGTGTGTGCTTGCATACAAGGAGGCCGGCTACTAGGAGCTCTCGGTTTGCACTATTGGGGAGGCTCGGGTTGCACTTCAAGGAGGAGGAGGAGCACTCGTTTGGCAAGCTCGAGAAGGACTCTTTCATTTAGGAAGTGTTGTGAATCTTTCTTTCCAAATAAGGTGGATTGGTTTTCTATATTTCTAACTAGATATCATGTTAGGGGTGATTGAAATGATAATGCATGAAAGAAACTAATAAGAATACACTTAATTGGAAAAATAACTTGCTAGTTGACTAAATTGATTGCTTGATAGATTGCATGTTATCTTGTCATGAATCTTAAGTTGTATGCGAATCGTTTTGAAGTTATGGAATATATGAATTAGAATTGTTGTTAATATCAAAACTAAGTAGAAAATGCTAGTAGATGAAATTGTTGTTTTGTGTGCTTAGATGGACTTTCGTGATATTTTTTAGAATGAATAGATTACACTATGCTTTTGGGTTTATGAAAGAGAGAAAAACAGGGAATTAATGTCGAAATTTTTAATACTAAGTTGTGTGAGAAATGTCAAAATGATTTATGAAAATAGTAGTATGCAATTTAAATTAATTGTATGAGAAATGCGTGTTTAATTACTGAAAAAATTATTTTTTAATACCGGAGTGTTAAATTATGTTAGAATATACATTCTGGAGATTTACAGAAAATTTTAGTGAAAGCAAAACGAAAATAAGTGCTTTTGAGCATCGAAATGTTCTAATGAACAGAGAGTTTAATTAAATAAAATGTGAGTTGTAGTTATGACAACTTGAGCCTATAGCTCAAGTGGTCGGTGAGCTCCTTGGCGCTATAGTAGCGCGGGTGGGTGTGTAATGTGGTCGCTGGTGCGATACTTGTGGCCACCTTTCTTTTATGTGTGCATTTTAAAATTAAATCAGTTTTCGGACAGAGAGTATATAACTCTCTGTCTTCTCTTTATATTGTTGAGCGCAAGTGGCCAGATGGCTTACGCGTGCGGCTGTTTTCTCTTGGATCGTGGGTTCGATTCCTGGTGCGGCCAGAATGTTAAATTTTTTTAAGAAAAATGATTTTTGGGTTTTCATGATGTGTAAAAATTTTGAAAAAAATACTATTATTATTCTAAAATCATGTGTGACTTATGAAAATTTATTGGGAGTTATTAGAATGAAATAAAATGCATTTTTTAAAGTAAAAGTGAAATTGGAACTATAGTTTTTACACTCGTATAATTTCATAAAAATGTGTTTTTACGAAGAAATTGAGATAAGTGTTAGAAAAGGAAAATTGAAAGAAAGAAAGTATAAATGTGAAGTTTTATATGAGTTATTCTTATTAAGAATAGTGAGTTTGTGAATATTCACTTTGACTAGATATTTTGTGATGTGATTTTAATGTGGAAATACATGTTAGTTATGAAATGCATGATGTATAATTGAACTCCATGTGTGATTATTGACTCATGAAAAGATTGGAAATCATGTGATTGAAAAAGAGAAATGTTCTTGAGTTTGACAACTCAGATATGTGAAATTGTGAAGTGAAATTGAAAATTAGGAGTAGCAAAACTCACACCGGCAAGTGAAAAGTGATGAGATAGGATTGTTGAAATTGAAAAGACCAAGTTTGGGTCAATGTGAAATGAAAAAAATAAGACCGGTATTGGTGAGAGGACTAACTCTAAGAAATTGATTTTGTTCATGATTTCATTAATTTAAGAATTAGTACATAGTAAAGAGGTGATGAAAGTGAGAGAAAAACACAAGTATGAGGACCTCGAGTCTACGATGTGGGTGTGATTCATAGTTTGTCTTCACGATGCGTCGTGACATGACGTGGGCACTACTCCGGAATTATCGGAATCTTGGCGACGCTTGTGGGGTGTTTGGTGACTGCGAGAGGATCGTGTGCCATGAAGGAGGCTGAATTGTCCATAGATAGTCTTCACGATGCGTCGTGACATGACGTGGGATTTTCCTCCAGTTTTTCTGTACATAAGCTCGTACTCATAGGACATCTATGATACTTACCGTAGTTACAGTAGTAGATTAAGTCATGACGAGGGATTGAACCCTACAAAATAAAGAACGAATAAGAGGCTTGCCCTAGGACCTATGTAGTATGGGATGCATAGAATCCGAACAAGTGCGCATCAGTGTCATGTAATATAAATAATTGCATTAAGGACTAAGTGCACAATTACAACACGACATCAATAGGATATTCCCCTTAGTTTGATATGTGAACAAGTTTGTGTTTGTTAAATATGAAAAATCAATTATACTGTTTCCGGCATAGAGAGGATGGCCGTGTATAATATTCATCGGTTGAATAAACTGACGTACCCACAGTTTTGTATGCAGGATAAATGGCATGATAAAGATTAAAGAAGAACTGATGCTTAGAGATTATTTAAATGTTGTTGTAATTTCATTTCATAAATGTTGTAATTTGCTTCCGCTGTAAAATGTAAAGATTTATTTATAACTCTGATGTAAAGTGGAAAAGTTTTAAATTCCTTGTAAAGTTATACGAAAGAAGTGTAAAGATCCTGTGGAATCTCGAATTCAGTTGTATTTTGGAATTCGGGGTGTTACAACAGGAGATGCTACTTCAGGAGCTAATCTTTAGGTCTTCCATGTTCATGATGTGGAGCTATTTCATTTGTTGTTTTATTTGGTTCTTTGGGTATTTCAAGGCATTTATCTTTCTTTTTTATCTCCCCCTAACGGCGGGAATATTTTCCAATCGATATAGCATGTTAGTCAACCTCTATTCCTAAAGATAATAAAAAATCATTAAAGATCTATGAGGTAAATTCAACTGCATTGTCTAGACTTATTGATTTGATAGTGTATTCAGAGAAATGAATGATTTGGATCAATAGACTAGAAATGTGTTCTAATTGATGTATCAAGTAATATCATAAAGTATCTAAACTTGCAATATGTAATCAGTAGGGGCAAATAAAAATTATGCATAAAAAAAATTTGTTCCCAAATCATAAGTGCTAAAAAATAGCTTGAAAAATACCAACATAAGCCATAGAGTCTCATTGTTAAGTAGTGCAACATTAAATAAATAAAACTAAGCTACTGTTAATCCCAAAAAAATCTGCAGATGTCAAGTTTGTGTTTTAGTGTTCCTCAAGATCCTCATGAAGGTGTTCATCATTGTCTAAGTCAAGGATGACATTTTCTTCAATCTTCTAGATTTTTTGATATTTGGCCACCACTTCCTTTGGTGCATGACAGGTGCGGGTCCAATGACCTTCACGCCCACACTTGAAACTTTTTTCACTTGGTCCTCTATCACTTGAAAGGGGTTGTTGTTGTCCTTGATTAATAGTGAGCTGCTGGCTCATAGTGTTATGTGACTTAACTACCTTAATGTGAGTGAGGAAGATCCCTAATGATAAGCTGGAGAATTTCTCTAAAATGAACTTCTGGTTCCCTATACTAAAGGTTACACAGGGTATTCTTTATTTTCCTCGCTCAATGTTTCAATATGATACTCGTTTGCCCTCATATCCTTAAAATTCAGTAGGTTTCTTCTGGAATTTTGAGAGTATAAGACATTCTGAATATGTAGATGAGTTCCATCAAGTAAAATTAAATGTGCTCTATCGGAGCCTTTAATAATGTGAGCAGGACCAACTATCTTGGATACTACGTTCGATCTAGAATTAATATTGGGGAAAAATATCTTATTCTTAAGGATGTTGTGAGTAATAGCGCTGTCAATCAGACATGAGCTGTATCTATTTAGTTTTTCCATGTGTTCCACTCATGCAATTTGTAAATACTTTGGATTTTATGGCAAAATATACTGTTATGTGATACCATTAATTAATGGAACAATGCAAAATTATGAATAACAAGATCTTAATAGAATAATGAATATGATTGATGTCATATATGTTCACTCTAGTGAGAGTATTTGCAAAAATATTAATTGCATGGATTTTACAGCATAATATGAATATATAAAAAATCAAGGTAAAAATTAAATGATTAAATCCTGAAGTTAGGCCCGGTGATGGGTGGTACACAAAACCCGAACCCAAAACCCAAGACCCAAGGGCAGATCCCCATCACAAAGTATATAGAAAAAGAGAGAGGAAGACTGTGAATCTGAGGTCCATTTTCAAACTCTCTTATCCTCCATCTTCCTCCTCCAGATCTGGCGACCCTACACCCCTTCTCACTCCTCTCCCATCTTTAAAGTGACTCTCCTCTCCAAGTTCTACAAACCCTTCTTTTTTCTCAGCCTTTCTTCTCTTTTTTCGTTTCCCTTTTTTCATGCCTGTTCCGGTGTCCCCCCTTCCGTGGTGTGCTTGGGTCTTTCAGCCGTAGTCGATCCTGCATCTCGCCTCCTTGGGAGCTCTCCTTGCCGCCTCTCCTCTGCTTCCCTGTGCTGTGATCTCGGGTGTTCGACTCGCATCTGCCTCTCTCCCTCTCCTGTTCTAGCTTTCCTCCTCCATTGATTGAGGGCTGCAGCCTCCTTCCCCCTTCCCCCGGTCTCGCTTTGGCCCCTCCCATCATCGAGCACAGGTAAAGTCACAGGTTTGTTTCTGACCTGGGTTTCCCAATTCTTTCTCTGCCGCTAGCTGTTAGTTTTTATTGTGATTTGGTTTCTTGTTCGGCGGCTGTGTCATTGTTTGCTCTGGGGCTCCCCTTATTCTGGTGCTTGTGTTGGCGCGGAGGTTTTCTTTTGCCTGCCTAGAGCACTGTTTTTAGTTCTCCCCTGGTCTCCTTTATCTTTATTTTCTTGTTTTTTCTCTCCCCTCCCCTATTCCTCTTTACTTCTCTCCGCTCTCCTCTCTGTGCTTTTCCCTCCCTCTGGCCTTCGCTCCGGAGGGTTTCAGGTGCTTTGGTATTCTCAGCCATTGCTGATTGCCATCTGCCTTCGGTGCCCCCTCTACCCTTGTTGGGCCCTTTCGCTTAGGTCCCATAGAGCTTTCGTGGGTCGAGGTTGTTAAAAAAAAGAAGAAAAAAGGTTGCTTTTGGTCAGCGGCCTGTTGGGTCTTTTTCCGGCTTTGTTTCGGCTGCGTCTGGGCCCAATAGGCCCTTTCGGCGCTTATCTCCAGAATCTTCTTCTTATCTGTCTTCCTCCTCTCTTCGCTTTTATTCCCCCCTTTCTCCGCTCATCTGTTTCCGGTGCCTTCAACTAGGACATTTGAAGATTGCTTGTGCCTCCAAGATGAAATGCTTGTTCTGCCAAAAGGAGGGCCATGCGCGCCACCGCTGCTTTGCCCTCCAAAAACTTTTGGGCCTCACCGTGGGGGTCCCGATCGCTAACCAGGTGCTTGCAGCCCTTGACTTTCCGGCTCTGCAACGGAAACTGGTGGACCTTCCCTCGGATAAGAAAAAAAAAGAAAGCTGTGTCAAGGTCGCCTCTTCTCCCTACCCCCTCTTCCGACTCTCGACTGCCGGTTCCGCTTCCTTCTGAGGATATCGCTCTTTCTGCCCCTTCTCCTCCTCCGGTCATGCTGGTTGTTACTCAAGTCTTTCTCCCAGATACGGAGCTCTCTGAGAGATTGAAGTTTTTCAGCTCTTACAGGGCCATCTCCTTCCTCAGAGGATCGATCCCTTTCTACACCCTCAATTCGTTTCTTTGCAACTCTTGCAACGTTAAAGATTGGGATTGGGGTGCTCTACTCTTGCTCTAATGGAGACGCTATCATCCGATGCCCCTCCCCCAAGATCCTCGAGGAGCTTTGTGCTAATTCTTCGCTTGCGATCGGCACTATCTCTCTTTCCATTCGCAAATGGGTCCTGATGAATTCGTCCTCTTTGGTTCTAGACCCTAAGCCTATCAAAGTTACTCGGGTGGGTCTCCCTCCTTTTTATGATTCACTGCGCTTGATTGGTCCTATGGCCAGGTGTATTGGGGAGATTGTTAGTATCTCGTCTTGTGCCAGGCTTGCCTCCGGCAGCCTTCAGGTTGAGGCTTTGTTCCGATGCCCCCTCTCTAAGGAGCGTATCGAGGCTTTTTGTCTGAAAGACGGTATCTCCGCCTTCTCCGTCTCAGTCCAGTATCATGTGGCATCTCAGTCCTCGGTGACCTCTAAGCCAGCTTTTTCCCCTGATCCCTCCACGGTGTTTCACCCTGGCTCGTCTTCGGTGTCTAAGGCAGAGCTTTTTGCTGGAAAGGCTTCTTCTAAACCTCCCGCTAGGAGGGAGGTGCCTCCGCATCGCAAGCCTTCCCCTTTGCCTAGTATCTCAAAGATATCTTCGTCTAAAGCGCCGAATTTGGTTTGGATCAATCCTGAGTGCTCTACCCAACTGCCGTCGAGGGGCTTGTCACCTTCCCCTTCCCCTGTAGCTAAGCCATCCCCTCCTCTTGTCCCCTCTGGTGCCCCGTCGACAGGCATTGGCGTTCAGGCTACGCCTCCCGTTCCTTCCATTGCCAATCAGTGGCCCGCTTGGGAGGCTAATCCGTCCTTTGCCTCTGACTGGGAGAAGTTTCAAAAGACGGTGCATTTCCCTACTACTAGCGCTCCTCTGTCTCCTCCTTTTTCGAATGTTGCTAAGCGCTCTTCCCCCTCTAAAGCCCTGGGATGGGTTGATCAGGATGACTTGCTGCGGGAAGAAGAAGATGACTTGGAGGATTTGCGTTCTTCCAAACAGGTATCGCTTGCTTTCAGTTCTTTCTCCGCCCGTTTTTCTTTCTATGTTTCTGTTGATTACTGTTTATATTTTTTCTTTATTGGTATTGTGTCTCCTGAGATTATGATCGCGCCGCAATCACCGTTTTCGGCCTTGCATCTCCAGTTTCCCCCATCTTTGTCCCTAGGCTGGATCTCGCCTGATTTAGAAGTTCGGTTTCGAGGCAGTCGGATGGCCCAGGCCTCCGGTGCTCTCCTCGACTCTCAGTATCGGCGTATTCAGGAGTTACCCTCCTCTTCCGATACCTCTCTTTTTCTTTCTTCCTCAGTTTGCCTGAGCAAGGACAAATCTCGGTCTCCTCAGTCACCTCCTAGCAAGATTGTATCGTCCTCTGCTCGATTGGCCTCGTCTGACCGGCGCTCCAATCGTTTGATTAGATTTGGTGCTCGCCTGTTGGCGAAACATAAATCGCTTTCCCCCTCTATACCTCTAGTAGGATCTCCTTCTCTCCCCAACTCGTCGCCCCCTCCTACTCTGTTAGGATCTATTTTCCACCCACAATTCGACTCTATCTCAGATTACGAGTTAGTGTCCTTCGCCCAGTCTTTGGGTTTCAAGCTTTCTTCTGATGATTCTCGTCCAATAAATTTTCTCAGGCACAACGAACTTATCAGAGTCAGGGAGCATCTTCATTTTAATGATTAGTATTTCCTGGAACATTCGGGGTCTCAATTGCCCAGTGAAGCAAAGAGCGATCTTTGATTTAATTGCTTCATCCCATTGCGACCTCATTTCCATCCAGGAATCGAAGGTTGAGTCTCCCTCCCCCCGTCTTTTTCGCTCTTTAGGAGGGTCCTCCATTGCTAGATGGATTTCGCTGGACGCTATTGGTGCTAGCGGTGGCATCCTCCTGGGTTTCAAGGAATCTGTCTTCTCCCTTATTGCGATTCACCGTCTGAATTTTTTCTTAATCGTCCAACTTCACTGGACGGTTCTCAATTGTACGTTGACCGTGATTTTAGTTTACAGGCCGTCGTCGTTGCAGCGACGACCCCTATTTTGGACCGAATTCCGATCATTGCACAATTTTGTTAGCGGTCTCTGTTTTCTTTGTGGAGACTTCAACGTTACCAGGTTCGCTGCCGAAAGGTCGAACCCGGTAACTTCGCTTTCCCAATCCAGTTCATTTAACGACTGCATCAGGGATCTCCAGTTAATCGACCTTCCGATCAATGGGAGATCCTTCACCTGGTCGAACCAGCGTTCTCCCCTACCTTGGCCAAACTGGACCGTTTTCTTGTCTCTCACTCTTGGTTTTCCCAGTTCCACAGCTCTTTCGCCAAGGCCTTATCCAACCCTTCCTCCGATCACATTCCCATTGCCCTATACTCTAACTTTCATTTCCCCCATCATCATCAATTCCGCTTCGAAAAGTTGTGGCTCCAAGATCAACTCTTTGTGCACCTGGTTGAGGAATGTCTTGCTTCGATTACTGGATCGTCCGGTCTTGGCAACCTACTTCTTAAGCTTCATGCCATTAAACACGGCTGTAAGATCTGGCATCGAGAAAGGCATTCCAATACCAACTTCCTTAAAAGCTTTCTCCTTTCTTCCATTGAAGCTTTTGATACCTTGGAAGAGCAAGGCCCATTGTCTGTGTCTGCTCGCGATGAGCGCCAAGCTTGCAAGCGTGAGTATGCCGACATCCTCCTTCAAGACCATACAAAATGAGCTCAAAGAGCCAAAGTCAAATGGTTGAAGAAAGGTGACGGCAATACCGCCTTCTTCCATAGTTTTGCGTCTTACAGCCAGCATTGTAATCACATCTCGCTGATCCAAGACAATGGGGTTGACCTCCATTCTGACCCGGACATTCACCGAGCTTTCCTTTCGTTCTATAAAAATCTTGTCGGTTCTCGTAAATCGCGCCTAATTTCCCTCGATTGGGATCAACTCTATGGATCCCAGTCTTTTGATCTAACCTCTCTCGAGGCTCCTTTCTCCATGGAAGAGATCAAATCTGCTGTCTTCGCTTTAAAAAGCGACTCGGCGCCGGAACCGGACGGCTTCCTGGCCCTTTTCTTTCAAAAGTTTTGGACCTGGCTTAAAGTCGACTTGTTCAACCTGTTTAAGGACCTGCATTAGGGTTCCTTCTCCTTTGACCGTATAAACTATGCGCACATTGTTCTCATCCCCAAAAAGGCGGAAGCGCATGTGTTAGCGGACTTTAGACCCATCATCTTGATCAACACTACCTTCAAAATAATTATGAAAGTTCTAGCCGCTAGACTTGGTGCGATTATCTCGCCCCTTATTGATCCGACACAATCAGGTTTTATCAAAGACCGTTTTATCCTCGATAGCATTGCTTCGGCTCAAGAGATTATCTCCATCTGCCACCAGTCCAATACTGAAGGCATCCTTCTTAAACTGGATTTTCAAAAAGCTTACGATAATGTGTGTTGGGATTTTCTTTTCGATATCCTTCTTCATCGGGGCTTCGGCCCTAAATGGATCGCTTGGATCAAATCCAGCCTTTTTGCCGGTACCTCCTATATTCTTATCAACGGCTCAGAGGGCCACAAGTTTGAGACCAAGTGCGGTCTTCGTCAAGGAGATCCCATCTCCTCCCTTCTGTTCTCCCTGGTTGCGGACGTGTTCAGCAGGTTACTTCGCAATGCGCGTGAAGCTCAGGTCATTGATGGCCTTGGGCGTTCTCATCACTTCGATGGTATTCTTAATCTGCAATACGCTGATGACACGATTATCTTCAATAAACCTAATCGCTCATCGTTGCGTAACCTTAAACTACTGCTCTACTGTTTCGAGATGGCTTCGGGCCTTTCCATCAATTTTCAAAAGTCATCTGTGCTTTGGCTGGGTGGAGATCCCAACCTTCAGACCAAGGTCTCCCATTTCTTTAACTGCCCTATTGCTTCATTCCCCATTACCTACTTAGGTATTCCTCTGAGATGGGGCAAGTTGCATAGAGCGGACTGGTTCCCTCTCATTGATAAAATTGAAGCCAGACTCAATGTTTGGTCCGGTAAACTTCTTTCCCGAGGTGGGAGATTAATCCTTCTTAACTCTGTTCTCTCTGCTATCCCCCTTTACATGATGTCTTTCTATTATTTCCCATCTTGGGTCCTCAAGCGTTTAGACCAAATCAGAAGCAACTTCTTCTGGTCTGGTTCCCCCAGTTTTAAGCAGGGTTCTCATCTCTGCAACTGGAACCTAATCTGTTCCTCTAAAGCTAGTGGTGGCTTGGGAGTCCTTAACCTTCGAAACCATAATATCGCCCTATTAGGCAAATGGCTCTGGAGATTCCATAAATTTGATCACCTTCCTTGGGTTCGGTGTATCAAAGAGTACTTTTTCACTTCTAATCCCTGGTGGACCTTCCCTTCCTCCACCCATCGTTTAGCTTCCCCATTCTGGAAAGGTGTTTGGAAGGCAGCTTCAGCCTTCCAATGCAGTATTTACCGCATCTGTGCTGACGGTTCTAGAACCAAATTCTGGACCGATCTTTGGATAGGCAACACTAAACTATCCTCGGCCTACCCTCACCTCTTCCGTCTGGCTTTGTCCCCGGACGCCTCAGTGGCTGAATCTTTCTCTATGATTAACTCCATCAGGCATTGGTCCATCCCTTTCGCGGTAGATTTGCCGCCCCCCTTAGTTTCCGATCTTTTCGAGCTTATTTCTTCTCTAAATCTCTTCGTTTGGCATCCTATTGAAGATGTCGCATGGCGTTGGAGCTCGTCCGGGTCCTTCTCTGTTAAATCTTTTTATAATTTTCTTAATTTTCGAGGGATTAAATCCCCCGCCGTTTCGTTCATCTGGAGCTCCTGTGTTCCCCTCAAGGTTAAGATTAATTCTTGGCTTTCTTTGGATAACAAATTGCTCACGGTCGAGGTTCTTAACAAAAGGAACCTTGCGTGGGGTCAACTCTGTTCTATGTTCTCGGCAGCTCCGGAAGATGGTAATCACCTATTCGTGGGTTGTTCTTTCATCTCTCCTCTTTGGAAGATTGTCTCTCTGGCTTGGGAAAATCCGACCTTGCCAACCAATCTTCTCTCTTGTTGGTCTTCCCCATCTTCGCCTCCTAGATTTCGCAAAGGGTGGAACCTTTCCGTTCACATTATTATTTGGATTGTGTGGTTGGAAAGAAACCGTAGGCTTTTCTCGCATAGCACCTCCTCCATCTCTCGTATGATTGATGAGTTTTTATTTCTGTTTAATTTTTGGTCTTCGAATGTTAAGACTAATGACAGAGAATCCCTTAATTGTTCCCGTTTAAACGGTTCTTGTCGTTGTCTTTCCATGCTTAATGCTTTATGATCCTCTTTTTTGGATGCTTGCTTATCTCGATTTTTTTCGCAGGTTTAATATGGGGGCAGGATTTCCTATTCTCTGGTGCCTCTTGGCACTTTTGGGCCCTGGCTTCTTTTGGCTGTTCTTTGCTCTGCGGAGCCCTTTGGCGCAGTTTCTTTACCTGATTTTGGCACGGTCTCTAAGTGTTGTTTGTATTTACGGCTCTGTATGTATTAGCCGGCGATGTTTCAGTTCTGGTCTTGGGTGGTATTTGCTGTGTTCATCGGACCCTTTGGTTTTTGTTTTTTGATGCCCTACTATTCTGCTGCCCTTATGCCTGGTTATGCTACTGGTCTGTTCTGGTTGTATAGCTTCTATAATCTATGGTCGCTTGCTTCATCTTTCTTGTTTGTGATGGCTGTTATTTGCGTTTGGGTGCCTGGTGGCTATTTAGTTGCTTTGCTCTTTTTGGTTTTCTGCCTTTTTTATGGCGCTTAGCGCTTGTGTGCCCCTATCGGCTTCTTTTGTTGTTGTTATTTTTGGTCTGATAGATGGGGTGGCCTTGCAGTGTGCATTAGGATGGATTTGATTTTGCTGCTCCTTGTTGGTTGTGTTGCTGGCCTTCTGTTTCGCTTCAGGTGGTTTTTTTTAGCTGTTTGCACGTCTGGTGCTCTGCACCGGACGTCGCTCGGCTCTTCCCTCTCCCCACTGCGGCATTTTTTCTCCCTTGGGGGGCCCGTGTGACTGGCCTCGCCGCTTTTATTGTGGCGAGCGGTTTCGCTCGCTGTTTGCGGCTATTGCTCGCTGTTGAGGCTGTGGGTGTCATCTTTGTGTGAACCTCGTGCCGGCCTTCTCCTTCGTTCTGTTGGCGACTCCTTACCGGTCTCGCAGCACTGTGCCTGCTGCTGTGCTAGAGCCTGGAGTCATGTTTGGCCTGGGGCTTCCAATCGTCGAGCAGCTTCTTCGAGGATCGTTTTGTTTCCGTTCCTTTGTCGCTGGTTCGCTGCTTGTATTGGGTGTCCGTATCATGTCTGCTGTTATTTTCGTTTGTCGTCTTTCTTCTGTGTTTTTGGTTCGCTCGCCTACCGGCGGTTGTTTTACGGCTTGTAAAACTTTGTTTTGTACAGTTGTTATTATTTTTAATATATTTTTTGATCCGGCTGGAGTCATCCGACTCTATCCGTTAACATCAAAAAAAACTGTGAATCTGAGGTATATAATTATCAACAAATTTTAACTCAAAAGAAATGGATGCGTATATCTATTGACCTTCACCAGAAACGCCAGCATGTATTTCTTGTGCGTGGGTTTTTCTGTGTGTATAACTACATTAGAATCTGTGTGCGTATGCATAACTTTCCTTAACAATAGTTCATTATTTGCTCAATCGAAGACTCCACAACAACAAAGGTGCATCCATTTTTCCTTTCAAATGCATGCACTTCCTAACACACTTCTAAGCACAATATACATGTATACAAATTTCAAATGAATAAATTGAAATGATTTGTTCAAAGGCATTGGACCAAACAAAATCAGATAAGTTAACAATCTGTTGTAAACTATAATAGAACTAGATTTGCCCGTGGGCACGTGTCTACGGCATGTCTTCGGAATGATACAGCATATGAAAAGCCTTATAAACAGTAAATCAACAATTATATAGCTCAAGTTTGAATAGTATGACAATAATTAGTTGTAAATAATTCCATATTTTCATTAGTATATATTGAAAAATAATCAGTATATATATATATAATTATTTTTCAACATATACTAATGAAAATATGGAATTATTTACAACTAATTATTGTCATACTATTCAAACTTGAGCTATATAATTGTTGATTTATATATATATATATATATATATATATATATATATATATAGAGAGAGAGAGAGAGAGAGAGAGAGAGAGAGAGAGAGAGAGAGAGATAATTAAATAAGTAAATGAGTTATTTTGGGAGATTTGAATTTGAGTTTTGAGGAGGAACTTTTGTTTTGGGGGGGGGGGGGGGGGGGGGGGGGGGGGTGGGCGCGGGGGGATGTGTTTTGTGAGGTTAAATCTGGACCTTTGATTTTAGGAGAATTGAATGAGAGCCACTTGATATCTTTCTTTGTGTTTTATTATATAGATGTTTTATCATCCGAACAAGTGGATTGCATTGCGAAAATACAGACAGTATATACAGCACTTCATTAAACTGGAAGGTCAATAAAAAATGACGATATGAGAAATAATTATGTGTGTCTAGACATATATATCGACAGGGTGTACAGAGTTATCATCCATGACAGTATCAAAATAGTAACACCAGGTCCCCTATGGACAGAAATGATCAAATGGCAAGGTTAACTTCAAATATTTATAAAAAAGGTAAAAAGGAGTTTCTCTCTCTGAAAATCTAGAGAGAGAAGCTCTCCCCTTAAAAACCCAAAAAACCAAAAACCCACACCCTACATCTGAGCTTAGGGGCCGGCCGGCGGCTAGGGCTTCATCGTCGTCCCCCCCCCCCCCCTCCCTGCTTCCTCTCAACCCCTCTCCCCTAAATCTCAGCTTCTCTTTCCCTCACTTTTTTTCCAAATCCTTACTTTTCTTCCTTAGATCTGAGCTAGGGTTTCATCGCCGGCGATGGTCGGATGGCGACGCAGATCGCAGGAGCTAGGGTTTCATCGACGGCGATGGTCGGATGGCGACGCAGATCGCAAGGATGGTCGAGAACGCCGCGATGATCGGATGGTCGAATGCTATGGTCGAGAATGCCGCGATCATCGGATGGTCGGTAGCAATGGTCGAGTACGCCATGATGGTCAGATGGTCGGTTGGTCGAGAACGCTGCGATGGTCGGATGCGACAGCGATGGTCAAGAATGCTGCATCTTTGGCAGAGCCGAAGGTGCCGCGCGGGGTATAGTTCGTCATTCGTGACTGTGGTTATGGGATGAGCTGACTGGGGTTGGCATCATCGGGGATGGCGACACAGATCCCAGTGGTGCTCAGACTAGTGGCATCGAGCTAGTGGCGGGAGTGCTGCCGAGCGTCAGCGTGGAGCGGCGAGCGGTGAAATACGGGGTTGTCATGCCCCGCTTCTCAAAATATGGGAATACGAGTCCATGACTGAGGCTCAGCAAATGATGCGAATACACCATTCATAAGCTGTACAGGTAACTCAACAACAAGATAATAACAAAGCCACACAGGCATGTAAAATCACAATAGGATAACAAAAGTACATGATATAGTACATGACATAACCAACAGCTGGAAAATACAAAGTAGTTATGGGTCAAACATGCCCGGAATACAATAAAGAGTACATGAATAAACATGAACTAAAGATAACATGACAATTAACAAGACTAAAACACTTGATCAGCAACACCCTCTGGTAACTCTCCATCCGGACCTGCAAGTACATTATTACAAAAAGAAGAAATAAGAAGTTGCCCATTAATGTAAGTCACGGACCGCAAGTAGTACAAGCTAACGGGACAAGTATAAAACGAAACAAGAATCAGGAAAAATATCATGGAGTCAAGAATCATGTAATAGAAAAAATACAAACAGGATCATGAACAAGACATCATGAAACAAGCGGCATGCATGAAAACAAGTAAGCAAGTAAACAAGTCAACATGAGCATGTAATATGTAAACAAGTAAGCAAGTCAACAGGAATATGTAACATGTAGTTGGATCATGCAAGTGCACGTGTTAATCTCATATCTTTTATTAACCTAACTAGTGCAGCAATCATGCGTCTCATACCACATGTTTGATACACGCAATCAAGTGAATGTTTAGACTAGTGGTGGATTCTATAGGTCACGTACTCGGGAAAACATGTCAATTGTATCTTGTATCGAGATACGTACAATGTGGAATATGTAGAGTGTGAACTTGTAACGTGAACATGTAAACCTGTAATTTTGCAAACTTGCAACTTGTAACTTGCAACTTGCATCGAAAAACCACGAGCTCCTGTCCGAGTACGCTCTTCTATATTGCCCACTACTAAATCTTTACCCTTATACCCCGGCTTGTTATTTTTATTTTAATCAAACATGAACAATAACTAGATCGGTAAATATCTACATGCAACAACAAGAACGGGTAATATGACAGGATTGAGTATCAAGACTTATGCAATGCAGGAAAACATATTTCAGGGTTTATAAAACATGTTGTAACTATGATGTGATTAATGACATATGCAAAACTTAATCAAGAATAAAAAGATATCATAACAACATTCAAACTAGTAACAAGACAAGCAATTCATGCACAACATCTTGTATAGTTCTAAGAGTATATATGTGTGTATCAATCGTGTTCATGCAATGCATATGGCAACAAAGTATTCGTGATCATGTACGAATACGGGATCAACGGATTATGTATAGTAACAGATTTTAATTCGACCTATGAATACAAATTAGAGTCAAAGAATATACTTGCGGTATTTTGCAAAGAAAGCTTGTATGAGAACAAACGAGTTGTATAAGAGGATACTTGCCTGTTAACCGATGACGAAGATACCAAATACAAGAATAACGGATCAGAATCCCGGACAGCAAAGTACGTGCAAGATACATGCAAAACCAAGGCACAACAACACTCCAACAACACACAACAGCAACACCAAACTCCACTTCTCCACAACAGCAAACACACAACCCAAACCTCTTCACAAACACCAAACACCAACAACACCTAAACAGCAACAATCTAATTCAATCCCCAAATCCCACAACAGCAAACACCCAAGAGCACTCTGTAATTCTTCTCCTTTTTTCCCAAATTACGACAGAGAGAGAGAGAGAGAGAGAGAGAGAGCGATGGTGGGAGAAAGAGAGCACGGGAGAATGGGAACGGTGACTGGCACTGTGGCACTACTAGAGGTCGCGACGCTGGAGGCGAGGCGGTGACGGTAGGGAGGGACGGCAGGAGGTGAGGGGAAAGGCAGCGTTGTGTGAGTGGGAAGCGCTTGAGGTGGATGAGAAGGAGCAGCGACGGGGTGAACGAGGCTTCGACGGAGTTCTTCGGTGGGGAAGACGAGCGGTTGCGGAGGCAGTCCGATGAGGTCTTCGATGGTGCAGTGGTTGAGTGACGGGGTGGAGCTTCGAGGGTCTCAACAATGGCGGAAAGAGGAGGAGGATGATGGTGCTGCGAGGCGAATCGACGGCAATGGCAGAACGGCACTGATGGCGCCAGAGAGAAGGAGGCAAGGCGAGGGCATGCGTGGGCTCTAGATGACGAGGAGGAGGAACGCGCACTGCGGAAGAAGCGCTCAACGAGGAGGGCGAGAGTGCTCGGGGTTGAAGACGTCGAGTTCAGCAATGGCGGAAAGGAGATGACGAGGATATGGTCGAAGGCGAGGAAGATGGGTTGAGTTGGGGGTTTTCTGTTCGGTTGGGTAAATAGAGGAGAGAGGGATGGGAGGAGACAGAGTGGGGAGAGTGCTCTGTTTAAACAGAGGGGAGCGATAGAGAGTAACGGGGAGAGAGTGTGGGGGGAGTTACGCGGTGGTGGGGAGTTGGAGTACGGGAATTGAAGAATGGGGGGAAGTTAAGATATTGTATACGGGTAGGTGTGTATGATTAGTCTGTACAAGTATATGGGTACTGGATTTGGATTTGAATAATGGGTCAAGGAGATCCAATAGTCATAATGAGCTTTAATAGATGAGCTCATGGTAAAATAAAATAATATAGTAATATTGGCTGGGTTGGGCTTCAAAACATTTAAATAAATCAACTAGGGTATTGGGCTTATAATAATAATTGGTTTCAGATTAATAAATAATAAAATCAAAATACGAAATTGGGCTTATAACAAACAATTGGGTTTCATAAAATAGTTTGAATAATGTAATCAATTAAGAAGGATAATTATAAGATACTAAGAATTTAAAATACAGAAAAATACTTGAAAAATACGTATTAATGGAAACAGGGGTTACAGGGGTAGTTGGGGCTGTCGTGGAGGCATGTGGGGGAGGTCGGGGAGAGAGTGGGGGGAGGGGGATTTCTAATTTGGGAGTGCTGCGGTAGGGGGGAGATTTGAATTTCAAATTGAGTTTTGAAATTTGAGTTGACGCGGTGGAGTCCCTAAGATCCAAATTACAACCGACTTACAAGTAGCAACAAAATGTATCCTAGTTGGTGTAGGCGAGATTGTCGGGCAATTTTATAGTTTGCACTACAAAAGATATTGGATTACCCGGCGAAACAACCCCGACGTTTGGGTGTTTCGCCGGGACATTCCCCGGCGCTTATATGAAAAACGCCAGCGGGGTCCGAAAAAAACCCCGGCGTTTGTTAATAAACGCTGGGCTCTTTTCACACCCCGGCGCTTTAAAACGCCGGGGGTGTATCATATCTGATAAACCCCCACACCCCTTGATTATAGCCCAATTCTTTTCGCCCCCAATTCTTTTCCCTCACTCTCGCGCCCAATTCTTTTCGCCCCGAAACCCTATTTCGATTTCGCTCTTCGATTTCGCACCGATCGATCAAGAAGATCCTTCGTCGTCCAGCGACTACAGCGGCGACCTTACCACCGTCTCTTTACTTGGTCGAGATCTGGACCTTTCTCGAAACCCTAGTTTCACAGGTACGATCGGTAATTCCTTTATTCTCTAAACCCTAATTTCCCTTTTTCAACTTTTCTTATGGATTCCTGAAACCCTAGTTTTTTATTTCTTTTGCAGGTTGGCTACGATGAGAAAAGATATTAATTCACTGTTGGCTTTTAAGGTCTCCTCTTATCTGTGATGATTATTTGAATTTATGGTCTGTTTAATCATAATCTACAGTCCTGTTGCAGGTACGCTCCTTTTTTCGCACACTACATCACATGTGTAGTTGGGTCAACTTCATGTTGAGAAATTCAGGTATGATCAATAACTCCTCTTTCTTCAAAATCCTAGTTTTTTTTTTTTTTTGTGGATACAAGTCTGTTTATGCTCTTCGCAGTCAAGCCTTTACGTTGTCTTTTCTTGCAGGTTTTTTTTTAAATTTTTATTTATTGATCTTTCAATTTGTATTTACTCTAACTCTAAATGTTCGGCTTTCCACGAAGTGCTGCGATCCCTGTAAGTCCACTGTCTCACTTTTTACTACTGCCGACCAACTGTTCGATCAAAGTCTGATGTGAAATTTGTTTCAAAACCGTAGAAAAAATATCATATACAAAAAGCAGTGAATCATCTCCTCAAGGTATATTATGCTGGTTTTGTATCCAAATGAAACTGTTTTTGGTGTTCGTAATTAAACTCATTATGTTAGGTGGATGCAATTCAACATTGATTGACTTCAATGTTATGTGTGCTGGAAATTTCGGTAAAATCTGAAACTCATTTGTATTTGGATGTATCAGTTTTGACTTGTTAATATTTTATGATATATATCTGCATTATGGGGAATCGTCGTCGCCCCCGTGGTTCCCCACTGTCAAAACTTAGATCTTGATTGGTTCCAAGGTGAGCAGATCTTGATTATGATCTTTGTCGTATAGCTTATCTACATATATGTCTTTCTATATATCTGTCTGAGATTTGAAAGTTAAAACTAATTTTAATTTTTAATTTCATTGTTGGTTTCTATGGATTCGCCGGTTGGCCGAGATGAGTTTGGATATATGCTAGCAGATATTTTAAAGGGAAATAATGTTAACAATCAGGGAATGCGTTTTGATCCTGGTGCTAGAACTCCTTTGGCATTTGTAACATTGAGGAGCGATGGTGAGCGTGAATTCATGTTTTATCGTAATCCTAGTGCAGATATGTTGCTTCAAGAAGATGAACTCGACCTTGATATCATAAAAAAGGTACACTACAAGAATCTCATAACAGATATCAGGCTTCAGTATTATCGATGATGTGTAATTTCATTAATCATGTGGATACTTATTATCATGATTTTGAAAATTTCTGAAACAATTTATCATTGTTAGATCTAACATCTATGCAGGCGAAAATATTTCATTATGGATCGATAAGTCTTATCACAGAACCATGTAAGTCAGCACATATTATTGAAACGTTATATAGGGAATCTGTTTCTGATTATACTGTAAATATATAAAACATATAAGTGAAGAAGAGATTTCCTTTTTAACTCAGCTTCCAGGTTAAAAAGCCATACAGTTAGTGAAAGGATAAAGCTAATCAGATCTCCCTATGGGCTATTAGGCTATAACATGCTTCAGGCAATATATATTTTGTAGGTGAAATAAGCGGTAAATATTTGTAAGGGTTGATGGGCACAGATGTTGTGTCTGTTCATGATGGGCACACCAGTTTTTGGTATCATTTATATCATAATGTGTACTTGTTTGTTAACATTAAAACGACCCGTCTTGTTTACCTAATGGATACTCATAAATTGAGTTTGTCTTCTCCGACCATCATTGGTTATCGTTAAAATTAATCTTTCATACACAAAAGAACTTATTGTATAAAAATATTTGCGTCACCATACAAATGCTTATGTATATAGCTCCTATTGTGACTTTGAAGTTATACATCAGCCTCTTTTAGATCATGTCTGTATTCTTTTCAAAATTGCATACCTCAAATTTCGCTATTAGCATCTACTTAGGAGCCTAATTGTAGAACAGTGTGAGAGTAAACACACATTTTACAGTTTGATATATATGGATGTAGCTAGGATCTGTCATGTTGCAATGCTTTTATTTATAAAAAAAAAAAAATTCACAATTGCATTGCATGCAGTTAAAAGTAAAGCTATTATTTAGGAGTTAAAGCATTCAATTGATGGGAAGTTTACTGCTTCTAATGATTAAATCACAACATTGTGCTTAACAAAACTAGGACCCAATTTTAGCATGGAATAAAAAAATCATGCCACTTTACCTAATAGGCTAATACCCCAGGCGTGTGCAAGCCCCTCCACCTCATATACTGGTCGATGAATGGATTTTCTGACACTCTTTCTTTGAAATGAGTTTAGTTCCAAGTCTTTAAGATCTAGTCTGGTAAAAGAGTCTTTAAGATATAGTCACTTATATAACCCATTTAGGTATTGCAATTTACTAATTTGACTTGGTTTTTCCTGAATATATCTTTTGTTTTTATAGCGACAAGCTTCGAACATCGAGAACTGCAATTTTTGATGTTGATATCACTACTGAGTACTCCCTTGGTGTGCCTGGAGATGCATTGGCCTTCTCACAGTGTGTCAACAAAGTGGCATTAGCTGAAGCATGCATCTGGTCTAACTGGCGAGATATCTCAAGTTGAGCAGTTTATTCGGGAGCATCTAGTCTCACTGAATCATTCCTCTGTAGCCATTTGATTGTTCTGTACAATTTGTGATTGAAGCTGGTATTTTGGGCTGTACATTTTCTGTATACATGGCCCAAACCACCATTTATTCTGATCTCTTGTAAGCAAAGCTAAAAATGCAACAATCTGTTGAATCTTCGGTTTGTACGAGGGGTTCAGAATGTAATCGTTGAACCAGAAAATTATTTTTAATTTGATGTTGACTTAGCTGGCTATTTGATTGATCTTGGTTTTTCTTTTGCCTGGGACTGATAATTATTCAGTTCTGTTGAACCTTTTATGATGAGAAATATGATACTCAAAGGAATTCATACGGAAGCAATTTGGGGGGAAAAAAATTAATAGCCTACCCCGGCGTTTGCAAACGCCGGGGTAGATTTTTTTTTTTTTTAAAAAATAACTTTTTTAAAAGCTCCGGGAATTGTAACGAAAAGCGCCGGGTATCATACGAAACTCCGGCGTTTGAAAACGCCGGGAAAGCCAATATTCTTTTCCGGCGGGGGCAAAAACGGCGCTTGCGGCGGCGCTTTTTGAAGCGTCAGGGGGATCAACCCTAGCGTTTATAAACGCCGGGAAAGGTCAAAAAAGACGCCGGGGATTCCCATCCTGTTTGTAGTGTTGGGTTCTACTTTGGCCTTGGTTGGTTAAAGTGAGGGGTGCCTTTGGTTCTTTCATGTCAGAGGGCTCGCAGGGTTCAGGTGCGACGCCTACCCTTGTTACGAGGTTGCGGTGAGTCATCGAGGGTGAAGCAAGGGGATGAGAACGAGGACCCAATCTTGACAAGGAGTTGTCAGATTGGTGGAGTGTCTGCGGGGTCTCTAATATGGTGCATACGCTTGTCGTATGGGTCACTGCTGGGGGCGACGAGGGAGAGCGTACAATAGTTGGAGAGGATAAACGGCGTACAAGCGAGGAACTGAGTGAGAGAGTGAGCCCTAATTGGCATGAAAAAGTTGTTCTGGCGGGGGTAGCCGATAAGTAGGACTAGATTTCATTGTATTTTTGTTTGTTGGTTGGGGTGTATGAATTCCAAAACACAGCATGTTGGGATCTGAACTTTATAAGCCTTATTTCTTGTTCTTTGTTTTGTTAAATTTTTTAATGAAACGGAGGGGGGGGGGGGGGGGGGGGGGGGGCAATTGCCAACCTTTTATGATATATATAAAAAAAAGAAAACTTCAAATATTTATGCTTCTTTATTATTCTTGAAAATTAAACAACCAATATGATGACACTCAGTCAGTCACACAAGGAAATTATCAGAGCCAGCCCTGAGTTCCCGGGGCCCAAGGCTAACTCTCGAAATGGGCCCCCCATACACTTAAAAAAAATATGTATATAAACAATTTGCACATTGTGGAAAGCAAAATATATAAATTTATTTTAAATCACCCAAATTTAAAGTCTCAAACTTTATTCAAGTCTTCAAGCCTAAATCCAAATAATTTTTAAAATTTTTTAAAGGCTCAAATAATTATTTTTTGGGCCCCTAATAACAATATTTTTTATGTGCAAAATACCGTGTCTATATTTACAAGGAAATTATAAATCTGGGGGCCCTAAAATTGCAAAAACGCCGGGGGTCCGAGGCGGCCACCTCACCCGCCTCAAGGGTGGGGCCGGCCCTGGTAATTATGGACAGAATCAGTTAACAAAAAATTGTTGAACCCTGTTAATCTCCTTTATTGTTTGCTACAAATTAAAACATCAATATCATTGTTTTAGTAACCTTTTGGAAGGAAAATTTGTGTAGGCTCATACTGTTCTAAAAACATGATGAATGGACAAATGAATATCAAATTACTTAATTTCATAATGACAAATATATATATTGAAGCCATCGGCTACTATATTATCACACCAATACAACATTGTATTCCTCTGTATATCACCAATATCAAATTTCTGAATTGACTGCACATAACAGAAATTTCATTACTAGATGCTCACAAAGGATCCATAGTAAATGAAACAGATCATGAACAAATCTCATAGATTTATTATAAACGAGCTACCACTATTTGCATGACTCTCATAGTTACTTAAAACTACAAATAAAATAGAGGAGATTTAATGAACAACTGACACCAAATATCTAAACAAAAGACTACAATGTTCTGGTAGACATGCAAATAGCCTCAACAGCTCAGTATTTCACACGCCAACACTTATCAGTACTCAAAATCAACGTTGAACCTTAAATTATCGGTCGAACGAAATGCTACTTAGAGAATGAAGTATGTACGACAACAATTTCATCGAAATAAAAGTGATAAATCAACTATACTTCATATATGAATTCAGTGAGCATATTTACTTATTAGTCGTCAATCTGCTGAAGGATGAAAACAGTTTATGTGTGTTGGTATTACACATAGTAATAGAATTCTCAAGGAATTGTAACCCATGGTGAATTTTGCCCAAAATGTCTCTGAGATAAATCATTCATTTTCAGGGATAAAACAGTGAATTTTGCCCAACCTACTATTTCTTCACCTATAAAAGTGCATTCTCTACGTCCTTTTTGTTCAAATATGAAATTCAATTTATTGAATAACTTGTCAATATGATAAACATCTGAATATTTTTCTTAGCAGGTTATACAGGCCACAGACAATAATAAATAACAGAGTTGGATCGGAAATAAGCATTGAATTATTGAGAATCGTCATTGCAGAATCGTAACAAAATAAATGGTGCGACTTTTGGAACACACAATATGACGCATAGTAATGCTAACGAGTGACAGAAGTTTAGATTGCAATAGACACATTCATAACTACACGAGTTTGCAACAGAAAACATGAAAGCAAAATATTACAGTGACTAAAACACGTGAAAGCAAAATATTTATTTCTTTTCTGTTGTGGCAGTAGGTTAAACCATCATAATATTCACAATCAAAATAAACAAATCATGCACTAGATTTCGGTCCAAACATTTTCTTAATCAAACCTGGTAGAAAGATCAAATCTTGGTATAATAATAAACCATAGATTACAAAGATGTGATTTTTATTGAAAGATTAAGATAATTCTCTAATGAGAGATAAAAGAGAAGAGGCTTATATATCTTTCTTCGAGGCATCGTGCTGATAACGTGTTACAAAAGTAGAGAGACAGAGAGATGTAGCCTAAATCCAAGTCATATGACTCTTTATTCATAACATATATATAGGGAAAAGTTATGATTAGAGTGTGGTTGGTCCGCTTGGGCCGTTGCCTTAATAGATGGGTATCCACTTAATAGGTGATCATAATTTCACATCAGTTTGTTAAATTTGTGACAACTCATAAAAAATGCCGGAAACCAATTCACCATAAAATGTGGTGAATTGGCTTGCAAAAATTTATCTCTCTTTCTCTCTCCAATTTTTCTTCTGTTAATTTTTCTGGCAAACAAACAAATAAATAGCAATATATTATTTCAGCATGCGAATTCATGTTGTTTTTGTTACTAACAAACAATAAACAATAAAATAATTTAAAAAACTGATTTTTTTTACTCCTTAAAATCCGATTACCAATTTTAGATGTCTATATTGGTAATCAGGATTTAAGGAGTGACAATAAAATTATTACTTTTCATTATTTTACATCAATATACTTTAATGTTATTTATTCATATTTGATTTTTTTATTTTTTTTACTTGCATGTCCCAGTGCATCTTTTTTCAATGAATTTCAAGTCTATTTTGCATCGCGCATTTGCACTTGTGCATTTTACTAGTTTACTAAAAAAGAAAAAGTATAATAGTAATAACAAAAGCTCTAAAAGTTGACTTAGTACATAACGAACAGAGTGGAAACACCCTAAAATCATTTTGCAAAACTCATGAACAGTTCAATATCAATAGAACAAACATCCCCCTAAATCATTTAGCAAACATGAGACAACAATTCAGTATCAATAATCTGGTAATTAAGTGTTTCCGTTAATAATGTGTCAGGGTCAGCGGTGGAACAGTAGACTTCGCTGGTGTTGTCTGCAAGAGCAACCATCATCAGTCATCACCTTGGGTTCAATGGCGTTAGAGCTCCATTGCCGCAACTTTACTTTTCTCTTTGTTTTTTCTGTTCTGAGTCTGTAGTCGTTTGAGTCTGTATTTTTTTTATATGCAATGCGCACATTATTTGAATGGGTCTAGGGCAGGAAGATGGCGGGAGACATTTTAGTGCACTAAGCACGTGTTATTGTGAATCTGTCCTGTAGTGTAACCGCTCATCGTCTCCCCTATAAAATCCTAAGCTGTAATCTTCTGAGAATCAATCAAAATCTAGATATTTCCTATCCAAATCTCTCTCTCTCTCTCTCAATAGATTCCCTGAGTTCATTACCATGGCTCGCTCACGGAGTAACCGCAATCCAACTCCTGATAATGTGGTATCAGAGCAGGATAACTTCGACGACGATGGGCGCATCGAAGGGAGCACGACAGTGGAGGGGGAAGTAGCAAACCTGCGGAGCCAACTGACAGAGACACAACTCCAACTGGGTACAACACCGAAAGAGTAGAGGTCATCGCAACCAGCATCAGGGAGAGATTTTCATTGATAGAGTCCAGGATGGAATCAATGATGATGTTATTGCAGCAATCCCAACCTCGCTCTTCAGACCCTCCCCTACTTCCAACCCCAAATCCTCCACCCCTGCATAGAGAGGTAACGATCTCAAACCCCAACCCAATGCATTTTTCTAATCAGAGTGATGCAGGGAATGTGTTTAGAACCCCCTTCATGGTAAAATTTCTAGTGTTTCATGAGGGGGAACCTACAGAATGGATCTGTGGTGTCGAGCAATTTCTAGAGTTCTATGAAGTTCCAGATAATCAGAAGCTGAAATATGCAGCCCCGAACTTGAGGGGAACAGCGGCACAGTGGTTCCGAAGACACGTTAAACCCAGGATCCAGATGGTGACATAGGCGGGGTTTCTTGAAGAATTGCTAACGAGATTCGGTCCGACTGAGTTTCAAGACTAATGGTATACTGTCCAAGCTGCAGCAAAAAAGGGCCCTCGTCACTACTTGAGTATTTTTATCAGCGGGTTAAGGGATGAGATACGGTGGATGTGAAGTCGCAGCGACCCAAGAATGTGAACGAAGCGATTTTGTTAGCACGAGGATATGAAGAGAAACTCACTTGTTTGAGAAGAAATTTTAGAAACTATCAAGTGCCAAAAGTTACTGTAGCTCCTGCAAGACTTACAAACACCCCGATCACTACCAATCAACCCCATTCTACTTCAACTGCAACCTCCAACTCCCAATCCTCTACTAGTAACTACCACCCTACCTCAACTGTAACATCAAACTTTATACCCAAATGCCTGAGTATTCCAGAGATGAAGGAAAGGAGAGCCAAGGGGCTATGCTTCAACTATGACGATAGATATACCCCAGGACAAGTATGCAAGACACAAAAGTTCCAGTTCCTAGAAGGTTTGGAGGAGGGGGAAGAGAGGGAGGAGGCTGTTTTTTAGGCTGTTCAAGCTGAGGAAACTCCACAAACAACCCTGCAGACATCAGTACAGATTCCCTTGCACCCTGAAATCTCCTTTCATGCACTCATAGGGAACCAAGTTTACCCACAAACGATGAAGGTTAAAGGGAAGATCAATGGCAAAGCAGTTAACATCCCCATCGACACTGGCTCCACGCACAACTATCTGGACCCCCAAACTACACTCAGGGCTAACCTACATATTAGTAAGGAACCTCGATACAAAGTCACAGTGAAAAATGGGCAATGTATGTATAGTGAAGGTAAGGTGACAGGGGTAGAGTTTGTGGTGCAAGGAGTGAACTTCCAAGCTGAACTTTTGCTCTTGCCATTAGGCCCTGCACAGATGGTGTTAGGGGTGTAACACCCCGCAAAATTTAAATGACAATTTTGCCCTCGGGTGTTACGCACGTGCATTTTGTACGGTTATTGATTATATCCATAACGCATTTTGATATGTATTTCGAATTCCGATTATTCATGCAATCTCGTATTCTTAAAATCACATTTGAGACAACTCAAAATGCTAAATTTCAATCTTTGAGTTTTTACGTGCTTTTTACGTATTATCGATGCACGTGTCGATTTTGGGTATTCCACCGTTACGTGCAAGTTTTCAATGGATTTCAATTACTTATTTTTATAAATACGTTTAAATTCATTTTTATAGATAGAATTCAATTTTTGACAATTTTTAGTTAAAATAAATTTTCTACGTGCAATATACGTGTTTTCTGTACGTTTGAGTATATTATCAAATATGTATGTTAGATACACTTTATGTTGCATCCCAATTGATTATAAATATTTTTCGGTTCATAAAATCAATTTTTGTATTTTTGAGATTTTCCGGGCAATGCACGTGTTTTGGTGCACGTGTTTCAAGCGTATTATTCTTTCAAAATAATTTTCATGAAAATGTGAGTGTCTATTTTTATTGTCCATGAAAAGTATAATTTTTAAGTTAATTTTATATATTTATTACATATATAGATAGTAGTTTTAAAGAGATTGAATAAATAAATTGTTTGTACACAAAGCACGTGCACGTGCACACGTGCGATGTGCACACAATTTGGGGACCGGGCTGCGTATGAGGAGAGGGAAATTCTGGAGTTTTGATTTTGAAGAGGGAGGGAAAACAAGTTTTAGAGGTGGAGTTAGTGGAGTTCATGTAGGAGGTGGTTGCTATAACTACCTACTACTTTCTTATAAAAACACCCCCTTAATCTCTCATTCTCTCATCTCTTTCTCTCTTCTCTACTGCCCATGCCGAAAGAAACCAACCAAATGGCAGCAAAGCCTTTCCCATTCTCCACCTAAATCACCTTTTCCACTTGCCTATATACATATACGAATGTATATATATGTACATGCATAGTATGTGTATATGGAAGAAGATGGGAGTTGTTTTTAATGATTGCCGAATGAAGATGGAGATGCTCATTGATGGATGCTTGCCGAAATGTGGAGCTTGGAGGCTTGCTTTGGTGCACGGATTTCGAGGAGGATTGCAATTGGAGCTTTCTTTAGGAGCTCCTAATTCTAGGAGTTCATTTGGGTAACAAATCTTCATTTTTAGGTGGGTGTTTCTTAAATGCTTTCTAATTTAGGAATATAATTTGCATGATAGATGATATGTGATTTACTTGTTTGAAATTGAATTGATTGCATGAAATTGATTATGGTAAATGCAAATTGCTTTGCTTGTTACGATTGCTAGTTGAATTGCTAGAATTGAAGTGATTGTATGAAATTGATGCATATTGAGACATTATTGGAATAATGCAAAATGTGGCAAGAAGTGTGATTATAACCTCAAAGTGTTATTCATACGAGGATAGAGATTTTGTAAAGTGAATCTGATAAAAGAAAGTAGTTCATTTGGAAAATATGTTTTGATGCATTTTTGATTGGAAAAAGAGAAACTTGGGATTGATAATATATATGATAATGTTTTAAAAAGGGATATATTATGGAAATAAATTATATTTTTGTATATGGAAGTACAAATCGATTCAAAGGTCGAAAATGTATGCAAAGTTGCAAATTGTGGATTTGTCAGTCGACTGATTACTTCCACAGTCGACTGGTAAGTGTTAAAAAGTTGGTTTTCATCAGCGGGACAGTCGACTGAATACAGTTACAGTCGACTGCTGCTTGATGTTGAGTTTTCAAGATATTTGCGGGACAGTCGACTGATACTGCCACCAGTCGACTGAACCGAACTGTTTTTAAATCCTTGAGTTTGAAATTGATTTGATTGAGTTTTATTGTGAAATGTACACAAGGTTATGAAAGATGAAATTGACAAAGAAATTAAATTGAAGTGGAACACTGCGGAACAGCCGACTGCCATGTGCAGCAGTCGACTCTCCCGAGTGGTGATGAATAACTGGTTTTACTGAACAAGTCGACTGGAAGAGTTCCCAGTCGACTGTCCAGAGTGCTTTTTGATATATCTGAAATCTTGTGAATTGTTTGTGGTAAAGATTGTGAATCTGGATATTGGTAAACTCTATTTGTTGCTGCATAAATTTATATGAAGTGAATCATAGTTGAATTGAGAATTTACATGAAATGAATCATAGATGAGGATTGAGAATTAAATGAATATGAAAGGCTAAGATCATGATGAGAAAGTCTGTGAGACTCTAAAATGAATTATGAGCTGAAAGTGCTCAATTGGAAATTGTGAATTTGAAATTGAAATGAAAGAGTAGCTAAGTCTCCCCCGGCAGTGAAATGAAATGATATTGAAAAGAAGACCAAGGTTGGTCGTGTGTAAATGAAATGATAAGTCCGGTTGAGTGGAGAGGCTAACTCTAGAGCTTTGATTTTATTCATGATTCTAATAATTAATACATTGTAAGGCTGTAATGAAAGTAAGAGAAAAACATAAGTATGGGAGCCTAGGGTCTACGATGCGGATGTGATCCACAGAATGCATGCTTGATGAGTCAAGACATGGCGTGGAAAATATACTCCAGAATGATCGGGATCTTGGCGACGCTTGTGGGATGTTTGGTGACTTGCAAGAGGATTGTGTTCAGGGAGGAGGCTGAACTATCGCAGAATGCATGCTTGATGAGTCAAGACATGGCGCGAGGTTCCCCTCCAGGGTCTTGGACACGTGCTTGTAATCATGGAACGTCTATGACACTTGCTGAGATTACAGATAGATACATAGTGGAGGTGATGAAGGTGAGAGAAAAACATGAGTATGAGAGCTAGGGTACGGTGCGGGTGTGTGAGCCGCAGAATGCATGCTTGATGAGTCAAGACATGGCGCGGGCACAACTCAGTAATGATCGGACTCTAGTCACGCTTATGGGATGCTTTGGTGACTGCAAGAGGATTGTGTTCAGGGAGGAGGCTGAATTGTCGCAGAATGCATGCTTGACGAGTCAAGACATGGCGCGAAATTCTACTCCAGGGGCCAGGATACATGCTTGTACTCATAGAATCATCTAGGATACTCACTGAAATTACAGTAGTAGATTAAGTCATGGCGAGGGATTGAACCCTACAATAATGAAGACGATTAAGAGGCTTGCCCTCGGACCTATGTAGTATGGGATGCATAGAATCCGAACAAGTGTGCATTAGTGTCATATAATATAAACAACTGCATTAAGGACTAAGTGCACCACACAACACGACATCAACAGGATAGTCCCTTGGTAGATTTGTTTATGATCAAGTTTGTGTTTGCTAAAGCATTTGAGAATCGTTATACTGTTTCCGGCATAGAGAGGATGGCCGTGTATAATATTTCGTCAGTTGTAAGCAACTGACGTGCCCACAGTTTTATATGTAGGAAATGGAGTTACATGAAGATATAGAGATGATCTGATGCGGTTGATTACTTAAATGTTAAAGTTGTAACAATTGTACATTCATTATTGTTGTATTTTATTAATTCCGCTGTGTATTGATGTAAAAGACTCTGATGTAATCACTGTTGAAATAAAAGTTTTTAATTCCTTGTAAAATTGTACGAAAGAAGTGAAAAGATCCTGTAGAACTCTCGAATTCAGTTGTTTTGGGATTCGGGGCGTTACAAGTGGTATCAGAGCCACGCTTCTAAGTAGTACAAATTTATAAGGAACGACACCCTAGAAGTGGACATTAGAGTGTGAGTTCAGTTCATAGAGATTTAAATGTAAGTGATTTACATTTGTGTTGCTCTATAGGCTGATGTCTTTCCTCCCCTTTTCCTATTGGATGGCTGGAGTCATGGATGGAAGTTGTTATTGAATTTACATTCAAATTCATTCATGATGTCCTCCTCGTATACATTGATCTGAGATTGTATGCGAGCTCATTTTCTCTGGCTATCAGAGTGGCGCAGTGGAAGCGTGGTTGGCTTTGAACCGTCGTTCATGATACCTTACACATGGACACACTTTCCCCTCAAATTATTTTCTGTGGATTTTCATCATAGTACTTTTCAATATTAATATTTTCCAAATAAATATTTTTCTATACTATTAAATTATTTCAAAGCCTAGTATTTTGTCTATTTTTTCTTAGTCTTGATTTTGTTGAACTTATTTTAATTGTCTCTCAATCTTAAAGTTTTGTCTTTCGTGTTTTATGTCACTTTATGTTCATCCGTCTGTATTTGCTATTACTTTATACATTCGGTTAAATTTATACTACCACTATTATTTTCAATTATCATTACATTTTGAATTTTGCTTATGTGTATTCATTTTGCATGATTTGATTTTGTGATACGATATTCTTTCGTTATCTCGTATTGTCTTATATATTTCAATATATTCTAACAAGATATTTTATCCATATAGATACAACATACTAATTTGATTTATTGTCTGCATTCAATATTATTGTTAGTACATTTGTTATATTCATCAATTTTTGTAATTTATGTTTCCTTAATATGATGCATATACTCGCTATTTCTCTATCCTCTAATTTAAAATTGTCTTTAGATTCTTGATTACTACATATGTTTTCCATTGAAATTTTTATGTGTTATGTATTTCAAAATACTTACTATACATATAATTTCATCGTCCTCCAATTATTACATTACTATTTTTATGTATAATTGTTTGTGTCTAATGTCCTAATTTGCTACACTACATCATTATTGTTTTCGAATTTATTTCCAACATGTGCATATATTTTACATTATTTTAGTGTTATAAATAATTTTTCATAACTACTAATTAGTACCCTCTATGTTTGATATATCCTATACACCTATTTTGATATTTCATTGTGTAAAATCTTTTTCTGCATCATTGATTTTCAAACATAACACCATACTTTATTAAACATCCTATATCTAATCTAAGTATACATGGGAGATTACATCTTTCCATCTTCCGCTTTTGGTACAACTTAATGTCGAGAAGGCAAATATGCAACTAGACATCATTGGAGGCAAATTGCAACTGGAAGTCGGGGAGGCAAAGTTTGCAACTGAATGTCCAAAAGGCAAACCGCAACTGGATGTCGGTGAGGCAAAGTTTGCAACCGAATGCCCAGAAGGTAATTTGCAACCGGATATCATAGGAGCAATTATGCAACTTGAGATCAAGATAGGCAAGTCTGCTGTTGGATACCAGCGAGACGAACCTGAACCAAAATGAAATATTATACTTAGAAGACCCTTACTTTGTTTTCCTGTGGTATTCACTTATAACTATCCTATTTTGTACTAAGCTTATACTATTTTATAATATTTTGCAACCTAGCATTGTACTGTTTATACTGATTTCATTATTTATAAAACTTGTGTATTTACCGCTTAATCTCAACTATCTTGCCGTCTTCTTTGTAGTACTTTGTATTTTACGTGAGTTAGTATTTCATACAACTTATTTGTATTTTGCTATTGTAAATTTGGTACTACTCACCTAACAGTTTTATCTATTATACTTTTATTTATAATTCATGATTCACTTCCACATAATTGGTTTTGCATTGTTACGACCATAACATATTATTTTACTCCTACACATCATCTATAAGTTTTGTATCATGATGTTGATTGTTTTGCCCTATAATTTCCGTCTATGTACATACATAATTTTGTAAGCTGATTTTCTTGGTCTACTTGACAAATCGAAATTACTTGGACTTTTTATTGTTATCATACATATATGATTATTGTATTTATTTTACAAATCACCTTATGATATCAATTTATATACAAAATCATTTTTTCATTGTCTATACTTTTCTTTGTTATATAATTGGTTTTCGCACTGCTTTCAATAGTACGTTTTACTACTACGATGTCTCGTTTGACTGCTACAAATCATTTATAATTTTCCTATCATGCTATCTATAATTTTTTGCCTATGTAATTTTCGTAAGTTGGTTTTCTCGCTCTACTGAGTAATTCAAAAGTATTTCGATGTATACCTAGTTTTCAAATTGTATGTATAATTATTAAAGTTACCTTACAAATTATGTGGTACTAATTTAGATATAGGATTATTTTGTGTTGTCTATACTTTTACTACATTCCCTTCTTATATATTTCTCAAACTGTTAAATTGTTAGTTTTGCCATATAGTACCAATTGGGTTTGCAATTATTTTTCTACCCTTTATTACATTGATGAATTTGGAGTATTAAATCTATTTATAAAGTACCCATTAACTATGTTTTTCTTTTTGCATTGTTTTCCGAACTATTTCACAATTAATGATTGGGTTTATTCATCATTTTACCTAATGATTTAATTAATAGTATTTTGTATGAAAACTCTTTTCAATATATACTATCCCTTATTGTCACATTTAATTTCTTATGCTACTTTCTAGATTTCCTTGTTCAGTTCTTATAAAATTTTGATATTCATAATTTTCTTAAATAGATTTTTGTCTTATTCCTCCACATGGCTTACTTTTTGTATTTTCTTGATGTTGTAATTTCTATATGTTATGCCGATATTTTCTTTGGTGTGTACAAAATACAGCCTTTACCATAGTGAGTTCCGGGGACGGAACTGTTCTAAGGGGGGGAGAGTGTAACACCCCGCAAAATTTAAATGACAATTTTGCCCTCGGGTGTTACGCACGTGCATTTTGTACGGTTATTGATTATATCCATAACGCATTTTGATATGTATTTCGAATTCCGATTATTCATGCAATCTCGTATTCTTAAAATCACATTTGAGACAACTCAAAATGCTAAATTTCAATCTTGGAGTTTTTACGTGCTTTTTACGTATTATCGATGCACGTGTCGATTTTGGGTATTCCACCGTTACGTGCAAGTTTTCAATGGATTTCAATTACTTATTTTTATAAATACGTTTAAATTCATTTTTATAGATAGAATTCAATTTTTGACAATTTTTAGTTAAAATAAATTTTCTACGTGCAATATACGTGTTTTCTGTACGTTTGAGTATATTATCAAATATGTATGTTAGATACACTTTATGTTGCATCCCAATTGATTATAAATATTTTTCGGTTCATAAAGTCAATTTTTGTATTTTTGAGATTTTCCGGGCAATGCACGTGTTTTGGTGCACGTGTTTCAAGCGTATTATTCTTTCAAAATAATTTTCATGAAAATGTGAGTGTCTATTTTTATTGTCCATGAAAAGTATAATTTTTAAGTTAATTTTATATATTTATTACATATATAGATAGTAGTTTTAAAGAGATTGAATAAATAAATTGTTTGTACACAAAGCACGTGCACGTGCACACGTGCGATGTGCACACAATTTGGGGACCGGGCTGCGTATGAGGAGAGGGAAATTCTGGAGTTTTGATTTTGAAGAGGGAGGGAAAACAAGTTTTAGAGGTGGAGTTAGTGGAGTTCATGTAGGAGGTGGTTGCTATAACTACCTACTACTTTCTTATAAAAACACCCCCTTAATCTCTCATTCTCTCATCTCTTTCTCTCTTCTCTACTGCCCATGCCGAAAGAAACCAACCAAATGGCAGCAAAGCCTTTCCCATTCTCCACCTAAATCACCTTTTCCACTTGCCTATATACATATACGAATGTATATATATGTACATGCATAGTATGTGTATATGGAAGAAGATGGGAGTTGTTTTTAATGATTGCCGAATGAAGATGGAGATGCTCATTGATGGATGCTTGCCGAAATGTGGAGCTTGGAGGCTTGCTTTGGTGCACGGATTTCGAGGAGGATTGCAATTGGAGCTTTCTTTAGGAGCTCCTAATTCTAGGAGTTCATTTGGGTAACAAATCTTCATTTTTAGGTGGGTGTTTCTTAAATGCTTTCTAATTTAGGAATATAATTTGCATGATAGATGATATGTGATTTACTTGTTTGAAATTGAATTGATTGCATGAAATTGATTATGGTAAATGCAAATTGCTATGCTTGTATTTCTCCCGTTTCCCACTTTACATCTAGTGTTAACGAAGAAGATCTCTCCCTGCTTAGCGATGCCTTTCCATAGGAGGGACACTTTTGCTTTCGGGCTTCTCCCACCGAAACGAAATTTTATTCTCTTCCGACAAAGGTCGAAGGACGACCTCCACCATCCTTTGTGATTATTCGTGATTTTCCACCACCATTTGGTGAGTAAAGCCCTATTCATATCGTGGAGATTAATGATTCCCAGGCCCCCGAATTCCTTCTTTTTACAGACTCTTCCCCATTGGACCAGGTGTATTCCTCTATTACCCTCGTCCGTACCTTTCCATAAAAATCTTCGTCTTAACTTGTCTATGCTGTTGATCACCCACTTTGGTAATTCGTAGATAGACATCAGATATAGTGGTATGGCACTTAGAACCGAGTTGAGGAAGATAATCCTTCCTCCGAGAGAGAGGAATCTACTCTGCCATCCCCCTTGTTTTTTCTTAATTTTGTCGATAAGGGAATTCCAATCCTCCTTCAATAGAGCTCCGGGTCTGATGGGTGTACCCAAATATTTTATTGGGACAACGCTTAACTTGCAGTCTAATATGCTCGTGATGTCGTGAATTGGCAAGGTGAGATGTTCTGACATTGGGATAATACTGGACTTATTTGGATTCACCTTCAGTCCAGACCAACCTTGGAAGCAAACCAACGCCGCTTTGATAGCCACCACTTCCTCCGCGCTAGCTCGGCCGAAGAGGATAGTATTGTCTGCGTACTGTAATATCGACAATGGCTGTGTGATTCCTTTGATCTGTAATCCTTTGATGATGTTGCTCTCCCGTGCTCTTGCTATCATCTCCGACATACCGTCCGCCACAATTGCGAAAAGAAGGGATGATAGGGGATCCCCTTGTCGAAGTCCCCTTTTGCACCTGATTTCCTTCCCTAGCCACCCGTTAACCTGAATGGTTGATTTGCCGCCTCTGATGCACTTTTTCATCCATAATCGCCATTTTTGTCCAAAGCCTTTTAACTGTAGGGCCTCTTCTGTACAGTCCCAAGAGACTGAGTCATACGCCTTCTGGAAGTCTAGTTTGAGGAGGAATCCATCCACCCTCTCTCTATTACCTCTGAAAACTATTTCGTGAGCAGATGCTATACTATCCATAATATCCCTACCCTTAATGAACCCGCTTTGTGAAGGCGCTATGATATCGTTAAGGTGCGGAGCCAATCTTTGAGCTAAAACTTTCATGATGATTTTGAACAAACCGTTAAGCAAGCTAATTGGTCTGAGGTCTTCGTGTGAGGTGACTTCACCCTTCTTAGGCACCAAAACAATTGTAGCGTAGTTTAACCTATCTAAGTTTCCCTCTCCGTCGAACAGCGCTTGAAATATATTCATAAGGTCCTCTTTGATGATATTCCAGTAAAGTTTGTAGAAAAAAATCGGAAATCCGTTTGGGCCCGGGGCCTTGTCCTGGCCTAGCGACTTGATTGCGTTGAAGACCTCTTCTTCCGTGAATCTTGATTCGATCCCCTCGCTGCCATCAATTCTGGAGGAGCTCCACATGTCTGGGGCGAGCGCGCATCTCGTACTTGAGACCCCGCCCAAGAGGGCGTGAAAATGGCTGTCTAGATGGTCTTTGATAACGTCTTCGTTTTCGGTCCAGCTCCCGTTCACCGTGATACCCGTGATATGGTTCAGTTTTTTTCTGCCATTAGCCACTTTGTGAAAATATTTTGTGTTTGCGTCCCTTTCTCTGAGCCATTGAACCCTCGATCTCTGTTGCCAATATAGCTCCTCCATCCTGCCAATCTGCTGTATCTCCGATCTGTTGTTTGCAAGCTCGTCTTTCTCGACCTCCAGTAATTCCCGATCCTCCTGAGCAAATTCGAGCATGACTATTCTATTCACCGGTAACTCTCTTCTCATGTTCATGTCCTGCATCTTGCCTTTTGACCACTCTCTTAATCTTCTTCGGAGACGCCTCGTCTTCTCTACCCAAACACCAACTGCTGACGTTTGTGTAGTGCTTTCCCCCCATGCATCCTTGATGATTTGGCTAGTGTCTTCGTTGATAGTCCAAGCTTTCTCGAATTTGAAACCGAACTGGTGCTTCTTCCCCCTTAATCCGCAATCAATAACTAATGGAAGATGGTCGGAAGTATATCTTAGCGCCGTTTTCACCTTGGCGAACGGATGTGCTTCCTCCCACTCGTTAGACACTGGCACGCAGTCTAACTCGTTGAAATTCGTAGAAGGAAGCACAAGAAATATGTGCAAGAAATTCGTAGAAGGAAGCACAAGAAATATGTGCAAGAAATTCGTAGAAGGAAGCACAAGAAATATGTGCAAATAAGTTTTTTTATTATTATTATTTATTATTTATTTATTTATTTATTTTTTTAAGAATAAAGATGATGATATCGTTTCATTAATGATAAATTAACGAAACCAGCATTACAACAGAAGAAACAAAAAGGAAAACGAGTTCAATGATATCTAGCATCTCATCAGTATAATGCGTCGACAATCAAAAGCTAAAGCAAAATACAAAAAATTGAGATACAAATTACTACGGGCAAATAAGTTAGTATCATTAATATTGTACTCTGTAATTTAACTCTACCCAATACAAAATTTGAGTAAAGAACATTTAAAGCAAGGCTATGGCACACAAAATCTTGTCAAAACATTGAAGTTCAGACTTCATCAATATCAGCTAAAAATAGTAGATTATAATCCATAAAATCTTGCAAAAATTTACAACATCAACCGTAAAATGTGGACTAGGCAAACAAAATATGGTCAAAACAATGAAATTCAAAATTTGTCAGCATCGATAGAAAAACTATGCATATAAAATCCAGCCAACTATAGAAATTCAAAATTTCTCAAATCATAAAATCTTGCAAAACAATTTGAAATTTCTCAAAACTGTATGAAACGATGGATTATATCGGGGAAATTGGGCAAAATCAGTGAAATTCCGTTTCTGGAAGTAGACCGAAAACGGTATATTATAACCTGCAAATATAACATGAAATTTATAATTTCTCAAAATCTGTCGAAAATGTAAACTATATATAGCCAACAAAATCTTCCGAAACTCGTGAAATTAGAATTTTCCCAAAATCAGCCAAAAAGGTAGATTGTATAACCCACATTTTTTTGTAAAAACGGATGAAATTCAAAATTTGTCAAATGGGCTGAAAGGGGCGGGGACTATGGTCTACAATATCTTCCCAAAATAGTAAAATTCAAGAGAGTAGCATAGTTTTACTCCACAAGGTGATGCAACACGGTCTCTGTTGAGTAAAACTTGTGCACAAATTTTTACTCAAATCGAAAATTCTCAAAATCAGATGAAACAAAAAGCCCGCAACAGTAAAGTCTGAATTTCTAAAAAATGTACTGTACATCCAAAAAAATTGGCGAGAACAGTGAAATTAAAATTAACAAAAATCAAAGTCTACCGAAAAGCCCACAAATTTTGTCAAAAACAGTAGAAATTAGAATTTCTTAAATTGGCCAACAATATAAACTACAGCCCACAAAATCTTGTCAACACAGTGAAAAGTTCTCAAACCAGCTAGAAAAGGTGCAATACACAATATTTTCTTCAAATCAGCCGAAACCTGAAACGGTGGACAATAGCCTAAAAAATCTTGCTAAAACAGTAAAACTAATTACTGAAAATAGGCCAAAAACATTGCTATAACCCTCAAATATGGCTGTATTAGTTAGCAGCCAAAAACAGTGGTGTATTAATAGTTAGCCAGAAACAGTGGTGCAATACCAACATAACAAATAAATGATGCCAGTTTTTAAGGAATTTATAAACAAAAAATTGATAACTGCATTTGATTCAGTTTTATACTGACATTTAGAACCAAAACTGTTTTACATAGCAAGCAATAACCAACCAGGTGCACCTAAGCAAACTTAAAAAAACCTATATAAGAAAGTCGCATTATCTGACAAAAAATAAACATTACCGAACTACATACAATTATAATCACATTCAGTCTATAACAAAATCAAAATTTTACGTCCATACATCAAATGAACAATAGGGATGCTTCTCTCTTATCTTTGATCTATCAAACGGTGGCAATTGGATAGAAGGTCCCTCAACTTTGGAAGAAATATTGTACCGAAATGTCACTTCCTCAACCTCTATCAACTCTTATTTCTTCAGAATGAAAAGCAGCTGATTATGTAAACATCCATAGCAATCTATCTGCGTTTCTACTTTCAGGATTTTACATAATGCATGTCTCTAAGCCATTCCCTCTTTAGCTTGTTTCCTTTCTTTTCTCTGTTTCTCACGCGTTCCTGCAAGTAGAAGTAAATGAGGTTTCAGCAGAGAATATACATAAAGCTTATAGCAGAAATAGGGTGGGTTGAAGGAGACGGAAAAAATGTAAATAAGATGATGAAAGTATGAGGCATACGTTTCTTTTCGTCTCGACGTTTTCTTTTCTGGTTTTCAGCAGCTTTTCTTGTTTCTCTTGTTTTATCAACATTAACAAAAACTTGACAAAAGAACAATAAATTAAGAATGGAAAAGTACTATTATCAAGAAAACGAGGATGAAGAAATGGATTGGACCGTTCGATTTCAAGAAAGCCAGAGAACTTTTTTTAAAAACAAATACAAAGAAAAGCCAGAAACCTTGCGAGATTCAGATTGAATGCAGTAATGCCATGGACTACCATTCAATATAGTACAGTGGAAAAAACAATAATGCATTTCCTAGAGTAGGTGAAATACGAACGCAAGTTCTAGTAAATGAAAGACAAAATGAGCAATGTATGAGTATCATCCAGTAAAGTCGTCTATAGTCCATTATATGTGGCCAAAATATTGAAATACAGAATTTCACAAAAAATAGTATAGAGCTAGCCTGCAAAATGGGGACAAAAGCTTGACGGGTTAAAAACAAGATAACACCCAAAGTTTTTCGAATATCCCACCCAAAGTGTTTAAAATAGGACAAAATAGCACCTCTGTCAATTTCTAAACGGCAAGATGGTGAAAACCCTGGACTATATGGAATTTCGTGAAAATAGGGCCAAAAATAGTGATATAGAGAATTTCACGATATTGGCCGAAAACTATGGACTACATACCAAAAAATGGGGGCCAGAATAGTGAAATACAAACCTCACGATATTGTTTTTTTTTTCGAAAACTGTGTACTGCCAAAACTGTTAAAAACATATATTGCAAAAACGGCCTAAAATTGTGGACTATAGTACACAATGCGGCAAAAGCAATGAACGACTGAAGTTAGCGAAATTGGCCGAAAATGTGTACTGCAACCCACAAAATGGAGCCAATACACAATTTTGTGAATTTAGCAAAAACTGTGTAATACAACCCACAAAATATAACCAAAATATTAAAATACAGAATTTCTCGAAAACAACTACAAACCATAGACTATAAGCCCACAAAATATGGCAAAAAAAGTGACAAAATTTCACGAAAACAGCCCAAAACTTAGGGTTATAGCCGACAAAATGGGGCCAAATCATTGAAAAATAAAATTTCGCAAAATTGGTCAAAAAACTGTACACTATGGCCCACAAAATGTAGGAAAAATACATAGTTCCACAAAATTGGCCAAAAACTATGGGCTAGCCTGCAAAATGTGTCCAAAAAAAGAAAACAAAAAATCGTGAATTTGGTCGAAATGTATGGATTACAAGCCCACAAAATGTGGCTAAAACAATGAAATAAGAAATATCGCGAAAACGGCTTGAAAACGTGGACTATACAGAATTTCACAAATTATGGTCAAATAGACAAAATAGAAAATTTCATGACATTCGCCGGAAACAGTTGACTAGTCCACAAAATGGGCCAAAAATATGAAATACGCAGTTTCGGGAAATTGGCCGAAAACTATGGACTATAGCGCACAAAATGAAGCAAAAACATTTAAATACAGAATTTCGTGTATTTGGCCGAAAACTATGAAATATGGCCTACAAAATGTGACCCAAATATTCAAATACAAAATTTCTCCAAAACAACAGAATATCATGGATTGCCCACAAAAAGTGGCCAAAGGCCAAAGCAGTGATAAAAAATTTCACGAAAGCAGCTAAAAACAAACAGTGGGCAATAAATCCACAAAATGGGGCCAAAATATTGAAATACAAAATTTTGCAAAATTGACCAAAAAGTGAAAAAATGTAGCCAAAACAGTAAAATACATGAGTAATTAACACAAAATGTGCCTAAAACAGTGAAATAAGTAATTTTGCGAACATAACAGAAACGTGGGGACTATACCGAATTTCGTGAAAATATGGCAAAAAATAGTGAAATACAGAATTTCGCAACATCGGCCGAAAAGTGCAGACTACAGTCCACAAAACGGAGGCCGAAATAGTGAAATACAGAACTTCACGAAATTGTGTTTTTTGAAAATTGTGTACTGCCAAAATAGTAAAATAGAGGTATTGCAAAAATGGTCTAAAATTATGAACTATATTCCACAAAATGAGGCCACGACAAAGAGAGACGGAATTGTACGAAATCAGCCGAAAACCCACAAAATGGATCCAAAGCTTTAAAATATGGAATTTCACGAATTCGGCAAAAATTTGTGTAATATAGCCCCCCAAAAAGACCAAAACAGTGAAATACACAATTTCACGAAAAACGGTCGTAAACGGTAGACTATATGGCCCACAAAATGGGGCCAAAACATTACTAGTTGGGTCGTAAACGGTAGACTATATAGCCCATAGTCTTTCCCAAATAGTTGGGTCCGACTACATTAATCATGGTATTCCATTTTGCTCGGTTTAGCGCAATATCTTCTATAAGGCCATAAGCTATCATATATTTTCTCTCCGCTATTAGATCTACGTGGAAAATTTGTGTAATATAGCCCCCCAAAAAGACCAAAACAGTGAAATACACAATTTCACGAAAAACGGTCGTAAACGGTAGACTATATCGCCCACAAAATGGGGACAAAACATTACTAGTTGGGTCGTAAACGGTAGACTATATAGCCCAAAGTCTTTCCCAAATAGTTGGGTCCAGCTACATTAATCTTGGTATTCCATTCTACTCGGTTTAGCGCAATATCTTCTATAAGGCCATAAGCTATCATATATTTTCTCTCCGCTATTAGATCTACGTGGAAAATTTATGTAATATAGCCCCCCAAAAAGACCAAAATAGTAAAATACACAATTTCACGAAAAACGGTCGTAAACGGTAGACTATATAGCCCACAAAATGGGGACAAAACATTACTAGTTGGATCGTAAATGGTAGACTATAAACGGTAGACTATATAGCCCATAGTCTTTCCCAAATAGTTGGGTCCAGCTACATTAATCATGGTGTTCCATTCTGCTCGGTTTAGCGCAATATATTCTATAAGGCCATAAGCTATCATATATTTTCTCTCCGCTATTAGATCTACGTGGAAAATTTGTGTAATATAGCCCCCCAAAAAGACCAAAACAGTAAAATACACAATTTCACGAAAAACGGTCGTAAACTGTAGACCACATAGCCCACAAAATGGGGGCAAAACATTACTAGTTGGGTCGTAAACGGTACACTATAAATGGTAGACTATATAGCTCATAGTCTTTCCCAAATAGTTGGGTCCAGCTACATTAATCTTGGTATTCCATTCTACTCGGTTTAGCGCAATATCTTCTATAAGGCCATAAGCTATGATATATTTTCTCTCCGCTATTAGGTCTACGTGTGACATGTCCAAACTACTTGAGACGATTCACTCTAAATTTATCTTAGATAGGAGCTACCTTTACCATGTCTCGTATATGCTCGTTTCTAATTCTATCCTTCCTAGTTTTTACCACACATTCATCCTAATATCCTCATCTTTGCTACTCATTTTTTGGACATGTTATTTCTTTATTGCCCAACACTCGGCTCCATACATCATTGCTGATCTAACAGCAGTCCAATTAAATTTTCCCTTTAACTTCAAAAATACACGTTTGTCACACAAAACACCACCAACGCTTTTCCACTTAAGCCACCCTGCTCGAATCATATATATATCATCTTCATAAATCTCATCTCTTTGTATAATCAAGCCGAAATATCGAAAACGGTCTTAGGTATCTGTTGACCATCAAGCTTCATTACTTCGTAGAAATTTGCGAAATCGGCCAAAACCTGTAAAATTGGATCACAAAATGTGGCCAAAACATTGAAAAACATTTTTTTGCAAAAATGACCAAAAAGTGCAGACTTTAAGCCAACAAACGTTGCCAAAACAATGAACACCAGAATTTTGCAAAATTGGCTGAAAATTGTGGATTATGAAATAAGAAATTTCGCGAAAACAACTTGAAAACTGTGGACTATAAAGAATTTCGCAAAGATAAATGAAACAATGAAATTGGGAATTTAACGATTCTGGCCAAAATTGTGGACAAAATGGGGGCCAAAATAGTCAAATACAGATGTTGCGAGATTGGCCGAAAACTCTGGACTATATAAACCACAAAATGGACGCCAAAATAGTAAAATACAAAAGTTCGTGAAATTGACCGAAGACTCATAGCACACAAAATGTGGCGAAAACCCAGAAATACGAAATTTCACGAAAACCAACTAATACTGTGGAAGCCCACAAAATGAGACCAAAACATTAAAATACGGAATTTCGCGTATTTAGCTGAAAACTGTGGAATATAGCCCACAAATGTGACAAACATTGAAATACGAAATTTCTCGAAAACGGTTGGAAACAATGTACTATATAGCCCACAAAATGTGGTTAAAACCAAAGGTTCAAGGTTTCGGTTCATCAAAAATAGACTGGTTTCAGTAGATATCGCTAGTTTCGATCGGTTTCGCTCCAAGTTCCGGTTTCGGAATATATACAAGTCTACTAAATAATAATTTTCTACATGATTAAATTACAATGCTTTCTACCGATTTTTAGTGATACGCGAATCGGGTTCAGGTCAGTTCAAATCTGGCCCATTCCAACTCTAATATTTAGTTTTTAGTTGGGTCGGGTAACCATTAAAATCCCTAATACCTATTTCAGTCATGCCACCTCAGAAAGGGCCGTCGTCTTCCCCTCACCATATCGCTCGCAAGATAGAGAAGGAATAACAAAAATAAAACAGAAAGAAGGCGAGTTTTTTTATTATAGTTTACCTTAAACTGCTTTCTTTCTTCATCTTCTATCAATTGCATCCTCAAAATTACACTTTCTTTTCATTTTTTGAGACTTTCACATGGTTTTGGCCGAAAATAAGATTTCAGACCAGCTCTGACCAAAACAAGTCCGGAATGGCCGAATCCAGAACGGATCAGCAGAAACCTTTAACCATGGTTAAAACAGTGAAATACAAAAATTCGCGTAATTGGCCGAAAAATGTGGACTAGCCCCCACAAAATGTGGGTAAAACATTAAAATACTGAATTTTATGAAAACAACATGAAACTATTGACCTTTGTTAATTTCGTGAAATTGGCCCAAAGTTGTGGATAATATCCCACAAAATGTGGCCAAAATGTGGCCAAGATATCGTAGTAAGAAATTTCGTGAAACTAGCCAAATTTTGTGGACCTACAAAATGGGGTAAAATAGTGATATATTGAATTTCACTAAAACGACCGAAATCGTCGCGGACAATACGGAATTTTGCACAAGGCCTAAAACAGAGAAATACGGAATTTGTTATAATTGGCTGAAAATTGTGGCATACAAAATGTGGTCAAATCAGTGAAATTGGTCAAAAACTGTGGAATACCAAATTTCTATACATGAACCTCAACCCACAAAATGTGGTTAAAACAACAACAACAACAACAAAGCCTTTTTCCCAACTAGTTGGGGTCGGCTACATGAATCCTGGTTTTCCATTCTGCTCGGTCTAGTGCAATATCTTCTGTAAGGTCACAAGCTATCATATCTTTTTTCACCATTTTCATCCAAGTTAGTTTAGGTCTTCCTCTACCCCTAACTCTACCCTCAATACTTTTCAAATCACTTTTTCTAACGGGGGCACTACTAGGTCTACGAGTGACATGTCCAAACCACCTGAGGTAACTTATCTTGGATTGGAGCTACCTTTAGCATGTCTCGTATATGCTCGTTTCTAATTCTATCATTCCTTGTTTTACCACACATCTATCTTAGCATCCTCATCTCCGCTATACTCATTTTTTGGACATGTTGTTTCTTTGTTGCCCAACACTCTGCTCCATACATCATTGCTGGTCTAACGGCCGTCATATAAAATTTTTCCTTCAACTTCAAAGGTATACGTTTGTCACACAAAACACCACTAGCACTTCTCCACTTAAGCCACCCTGCTTGGATCCTATGCGTAACATCTTCACAAATCTCCCCATCTCTATGTATAATCGAGCATAAATATCGGAAACAGTCTCTCTTAGGTACCGCTTGGCCATCAAGCTTCACTACTTCCTCAGTTGTGTTCCGAATATCACTAAAATTACCCTCCATATACACTGTTTTAGTTCTGTTTATTTTAAAGCCTCTAGCTTCCAAAGTTTCTCTCAACAATTCTAATTTAGCATCGACTCCTGCTCTAGTCTCGTCAACTAAGATGATGTCATCGGCAAAAAGCATACACCAAGGCACCACATCTTGTATTTCTCGCATCAGTTCATCCATAACCGAAGTAAAGAGGTAGGGGCTTAAAGCTGAACCTTGGTATAAACCTACTGTAATAGGAAAATCACTGGACTCACTTGTGGTTGTTCTAATTGTGGTTGTTTCCCCTTCATACATATCCTTAATTACCTCAATATACCAAATAGTTACTCTTTTATTATTTAACACCCACCATATGTAGATCTTTCTTATTAGAGCATCTGTAGTCGTTGAGGGGTAAAAATATGCATATATGCATAAATGGAAATAGCAATCGAAGTTTTGCTGCAGTCGTCAAATGCTATTTTTTAGCTTTTTATATTAAAATAATAAGCGACGGCACTTCATGTGTCGTCGGAGAAAAATAAATAAAAAACACATAAAATTTGTGAGACGGCACTCGAAGCTCCGTCGGAGCGAAAAAATAAATAAAATTGGAGCGAGTGCCGTCGGAGGAAAAATGGATTCGAAGTGCAAAACAAATATTACAAAAAAATTATAAAAATTACAAAAGAATTATAAAAAATACAAAAACATTACAAAAAAATTACAAAAACAAATCAAAAATTGCAAAAAACACCAAAAGTGGTGGAACGGCACTTAAAAGTGCTGTCCGAGAAGTTGGGCTTTTTTTTGTTTTTTTTTTTAATTACGAAATTAATTTTTTTTTGGTGGGACGGCACTTCAAGTGCCGTCCGACCATTAATTTTTTTTTCCTGTGCGACGGCACTTCAAGTGAAGTGCCGTCCGACCATTAATTTTTTTTTTCTGTGCGACGGCACTTCAAGTGCCGTCCGACAATTTAAAAAAAAACGTGCGATGGCACTCGAAGTGCCGTATCTCATATATGGATAATTCTCAAATCTTCTCTCATTTTTGGCAATCTACTGTAGCCAAATATGCATATTTGGCAAACGACTGCAGTTCCGTTTTCTACCAAATATGCATATTGGCAAACGACTACAGATGCTCTTATCCCTATATTTTTTCATAAGTCTCCTCAGTACATAAATTGCTTCCATTGTTGACCTCCCCGACATAAACTTAAACTGATTCTCAGATACTGTAGTTTCTAGTCTCAGTCGATGTTCGATCACTCTCTCCCAAATTTTCATCGTATGACTCATTAATACCGAATTTTGTGAAAACGGCTGAACATCGTGGGCTGCCCACAAAATGTTGTCCAAACAGTGAAATAAAGGATTTCGCAAAATCCACATCATGTAGCCTAAACAGTAAAATAAGGAATTTCACGAAATGGTAGAATACTGATGACTATATATAGCCAACAAAAAGTGACCAAAACATTGTAATACGAAATTTCACGAAACTGGGCGAAAACTGTGACATAAAATGTGGCCAAATCAGTAAAATACAAAACTTCGCGAACACCGCCAAAAATTATGGACAATAGCCCACAAAATGAGGACAAAACAGTGAAATACATAATTTTGCAAATTGGTTAAAAACTGTGGACCCACAAAATGTGGCTAAAATAGGGATGGCATCAGGGCCGGGCTGGCCCGGGACCGGCTCGGCCCGGCCCGCCCGGGCCTAGGCCATGCCCGGCCCCCCTCCAACCCGGGCTGGCCCCTGAACCGGCCCCCACCCACCCGGTTCAGGTCCGGTCCCCATTTTTGCAGAAAAAGCCCGGTTAGGCCCGGCCCGCTCGAGGCCCGGGACCTGTTGAACCGGCCCGCCCTGGCCCGGGACCGGCCCGGCCGTTGGCTGATTTTTATTTTTATTTTTTTTATTTTCCAGAAAATGAAAAAAATAATAATAAAATTAGACAAATTTGTTGTTGTTTGTTTTTAATTACTCACTCATTTAGTTGTTGTTTGTTTTTAATTATTAGTTGTCATACATTTAGTTGTTGTTTTCTATATAATTTTTACATACACTAGTTTTTCATAGTTAAATGGCCTCTAATCGATCATGCGGTGGTGGTAGACATAGTAGTCAAGAATCTACTAGTCATCACATTCCTTCCATTCCTAACCAATATATAGATAGTGAAGAAACATTTATTAATTATGATAGTTTTCCCGATTTGAATGAAACACATTCCTGATTTGAATGAAACACACTCAAATCCTAGAGTGTAGGACTTAAAATATGTCCACGACAATAGTCCAATGCCTTCTCTTCAATCTAAGTAGAGGTCATCTCGATCTTTAAATTCAAGTAATTCCCTTGATTTGTAATTTGATCTAAATAGACAAAGTTGTATGAATTTTATTCATGTACTTAATTTTATTCAAGAAGTTCAAATTTATTAAATCATGTACTTTATTTATTCATGTACTTCAATTATTTATGAAATTTTATTCTTTGCAATTGTTATAAAATTACAAATCCATATACTTGATCTTTAATAATACTTTACAAAAAAAAAACCTCATACACGGGCCAGGCCCGGCCCGGCCCGGCCCGGCCCGTGTAATGGAGGAGCCCGGCCCGGGTGGCCCGGGACCGGTCAAACCCGGCCCGGCCCGAGTGGCCCGAGTGGCCCGAATGCCATCCCTAGGCTAAAACAGTGAAATACAAATTTTGGTGAAAACGACTGAAAACCTTGGACTATAGCCCACAAGATATGGTCAAACAATGACATGAAATTTCGCAAAATTTGCCAACAATTGTGTTATAGCCTACAAAACAAAGCCAAAATAGAGAAAGACGAAATTTCACGAAATTTGCCAAAAATTGTCGGCTTATGCCACAAAATATGGCCAAAACATTAAAATACGAGAATTCACAAAATTGTCCAAAGCTGTGGAAAATAACCCACAAATTGTGGCTCAAGTATTGAAATACAAAATTTCACGAAATTCGCAAAAAATCTGTGGATTATAACTCACATAATGTGGCTAAAATGGTGAAATACGGAAATTCGCGAAAACACCCGAAAACCGTGGACTTACAAAATACGGCCAAATAGTGTACCACGGAATTTCACGAAAACGAGCAAAGATTCTGGAATACAGGCTACAAAATGCAGCCAAAAAATTGAAATAAGAATGTAACTCCTGTTTCCCCGTATTTGTATTTTTAACTGTATTTTTCTCAATTGTACTCTTTTATCTATTTGAGATCCTGTATTTTATTTCAGATTGAATAAAATCATTAAAGTATTTTCGACTCAATTTTTGGTCCTTTTATCGAATTCGTTTGTGTGCGCTTTGTGTCGTTCTTCATGAAGAATTGACCATTTCTTCTCACTTATCTTTTTAATCCCCATTTTGATACATTTTGACCAATTCTCCTGTTGGATCCTACTCAATTCGGGTACCCTAATACCCATTAACCCGAAACCCTAACTATATAAACCCTAACCCCCTAACCCTAACCTATCTACTGTTCTGACCTAAACTAACCCGCCGCTTCCCTTCTTCTCCTTCCATCTTCTTCCCCAGACTCGCTCGACCCAATGTCCTACGCCGTCGCCTCCTCCGATCACCACCGATCCTCCGTTCACCTTCGCATCCACCATCATCTCCTCGTCAACCCCACCACAGCACCACCACCGCCATCGTCCCCATCCATTACCCATCGCCATTACCAACTCCGAAACCCACCTCGACGTCATTAACCAATCGCCCTCGTCCCGCCTGCAGCGCTCGCCAGCCTGTGCACTCCCGCTTGTGACCCCACCGCGACGCCGCGCACCTACTGTGCGCCCAGCCTGCGCCTTCCCCCGCTCCCCTGTTTTTGAACCCAAACAGGGCGTCGTTCCCTATCGCCGCTGCCTTCACAACCACGCCGGAGCATCGCCATCATCATCGTAGTCGTCACCGCCTCTCCGTGGATGTCGAGCCACGCCGTCGCGCCGCCGTCGAAGAACCCCGCCGTCGCCGCTCGCTCACTCTCTCAATCTCCCTGTTCGAAGCAGCGAACGACGAAGAAGAAAGGGAGAAAAGGGCGGGGTCGATTTTGGGCCGTTGGATCGCGCCAAGATCCGCGCCAGTGATTGCTGTTCGCTGTTCGTCCACAGCGAATCCCGGAGCCACTGTCCCGTGTTCTGGCGCAGATCCACTGCGTTCGAGCCCTCTGATTCGCTGCCGCCGCTGTCCCGTGTTTTGCCGCACCAGATCCCACTTCGCCGTTTGCTGTTTTGGCTGATCCTGTGTGGGGGAAAACTCGATCTTCGGTAGTTTTTCGCACGCGCTTTTTGAGGACTTCTTCCGGGATTTTTCTACCCAAATTGCTGCAACAAGTGGAGTTTATCATCGTCAACTTAAGGCAAGTATCCTTGTACATTTTATTGTTCTAGTACAATGTGACTCCTCCTTGAAATTCGTTGTAAATCAATATTGAACCTCAAAATTGACAAATCTAAAAGTCACAAAATTTCCTTGTATTTAATTTATAATTATTGGACTCTTTTACCCCTGAACACATGAACACCTAGACATGTGAACTAAGGAGCCCTAAAATTGTAGCCACATGTCACATTTAATATTTGATGAACTTACAACCCTATAACTTGAAAAGCATTTATTATTTGCTGTTTTGACCTCCAATATCATGTATTGACGCCATATAATAACTTAGACGCCGAATGACATTTTTCCCTGAAATCTACATTAGTAAATTATTTCTACGTGTTGCTGTCTGAATATTCTTTTGCGGTTTCGACCCTTTTATCATTTGAATCTGGGCCCGAGCCCTGAATAGGAATTGTAGATCTGGATGTGTAGATATCGATAACTTCCGAAAGTTTTGAATTCGGAGTTACGGTCTAGGAGTTATGGCAGTTATACTGCAGCTGTGTCAGTAGACGCAGATTTGCAAAACTTCTGTACATAATTACTTGCGCATTATTTTAGCTGTGTAAACAGCAAGCGTTTGACACAAAATTTTATATGTAGCTGCTGGACACCCTATAGGACATCCCCAAATTTTCCTAGAATTAAATTACAATATTTCGCATATGTATGCTTGCTTGATAAGAGTTAATAAAAGTAACAAGCCGGGGTTTGGGAAAAGACTATAGAGTGGACAATATAGGTAAGTGTACTCAGAAGGGGCCCGTGTTTCCCAGTACTCGGTTCATGAACCTGTTGCACGTGATGTATTCATGAAATCAGTTACTTGGCTCATGAACCTGTTGCACGTGATGTATTCATGGAGTCAGTTACTTGACTCATGAACCTGTTGTATTCATGGAACCACTGTGTGGTCCTTGAACCTGTTAGTATTCACGAACTCGTTTCGTGAACCTGTTATTTAATTTCGTATTCATGAACCGTGCCTGCCTGATACCTGAAACCTGAGTACACCGCCCTATAGACTCCATTACTAGGTCTAAACGCAACTGATTTGACTATAGCAACCATGTAGTAAAAGTATGGATGCATGTCGTGCTACCTAGTTAGTAATCACACAAGACTTGAACTTAATACCTGATACAAGATTATCCTGATACCTGATTATCCTGTTACCTGACTATCCTGTTACCTGATTACCTGGTTACCTGATATCTGATACATGAAACTTGAACATGAGACCTGTAACTCGAAACAAGAAACTTGATACATGAAACCTGACATATGAAACATGATACTTGATGTTAGTTACCCCTACAGGTTCACCTGACATATGTTTTACCATTAGCAGTTGTTAACTAGCCTGTTTACTAGGAAGTCCCCCCTTGCTAGCTAGTTCCTGGTTGTTCCCACAATAATATTTTAATTCTGTTACATTCTTGATTCCAGTTCCTGTTTCCCACACTTGTACTTGCTTTCACTATTTGTGGCCCTAGCTTGCACTAAGGGCATTTCTCTTGTTTTTCCCCGGATTCTCTTTTTATATTTATTAAGCAGACTTGGGAGACGAGCTACCAGCTGGAATTGACGAGCAGACATTTTAGGCTTCGCTTGGAGCAAGGACTTGTTTTTCTTAAGGTATTTATTTCTCCTGCTGTATAAGACTTGTTCCCGAGTTTTTACCTTTGTTCCAGACACTGAAAACATTTTGGATATTGTTAATATTTAAATTGTTTTCCGTTGCTTAATGAATTATTCATGCATGCCTGGTTGTGTACATATGTTATTATATTCTTGTTGTGATGCTGAGTCGATCCTACAGCTTATGGATGATGTTAAAATCATCCGCTGGGCTTCGTCACGTGCTCGTATTCCATATTTTTGGGAAGCGGGGCGTGACAAAGAAATTTCGCGTAATTTGCCAAAAAACATGAATTATAGCCCACAAAATGTAGCCAAAATAGTGAAATACAGAATTCCATTGGCTGAAAGCTCTGGACTACATCCCACAAAATGAGGCCAAAATAGCGAAATACAGAATTTTGTGAAATTAGCCAAAATTTATGAACTATAGCCAAAAAAATGTAACCAAAACATTGAAATACGAATTTTCACAAAATTGGCAAAAACTGTGGATTATAGCCCAAAAAGATTAGTCGAAACAACGAAATACAAAATTTGCAAAATTTGTTTTAAATTGTGGATTATAGCCCACAAAATATGGCTAAAAGAGTTAAATATAGAATTTTTTAAAAATGAGACTGTGAAATACAGAATTTGCGAAATTGGAAAAAGCTATGGGACCATAGCCTACGAAACTTGGCCAAAAACAATAAAATACAAAATTTTGCGAAAATGCCCTAAAACGACTGTAGCCAACAAAATAGAGTCAAAACAGTGAAATATACGATTTCACAAAATTGGCCGAGAACCGTGGACTACAACCCCCCACATAATGGGTAAAAAAATTGAAATACGGAATTTTGCGAATTTGGCCAAAAACTGCAGACTGTAGACCACAAAATGTGGTGAAAGCATTGAAATACAGAATTTCTCGAAAAAGACCAAAAACCGAGGGCTATAGCCCACAAAGAGTGGTCATAACAGTGAAATACAGAATTTTGCTCAAGCGGCCAAAAACTGAGTATATAGCCCACAAAATGGGGTCAAATTGTTGAAATACGAAATTTTGCGAAATTACCCAAAAAAGTAGATTATAGCCCACAAAATGTAGCTAAAACATTGAAATACGGAATCATAGCACATGGAGTCTTTATATGTTGGCTGAGAAATAATACTTATATGATATCAAAACGGGTACAGTACTAGACTATGAAGCACATATATGGGTACAGGGTACGGGTACGATACGACACGGGTATAGAAATGCGTCATTTCCCAAAAAAGTGGGATAATGGTGAGTTGGTGGGTACGTTAAATATAATATGTTTTATGTTATATAAATAAATCAATAAATATTTATTTTGTTAAAAATGCAAACATTGAACCATTTCATAAAATTTTTAGGATACATTATTATTATGAGTATTTTTTGGAGAAAAATAATGATAACCTAATTATCAAAACATTGGGTATACTTATTTTCTATTTGAGCATAACTTGAAACATCAAGTTTTTTTTAAATTGCACTATGACCCCAAACATTTATCTAAACATAACTGTATCCAAAAGTTGTAAACACGTATAAAGAAATTGGATACTCCTTGGGTACGTACCTGGGAATGCACATGGAATATCGGCACCCGACACGGGAACGATGGCCGTTTGGAAGTACCCGTGCTTTCTAGGTGCTAGATCATAGAACATGGAGTTCTTATGATACGAGAAGGCTATAAATAACCATATCGTATGATGTTTTTTTTAAAATCTAATTTAGAGTGTCATACTATTTGACAATCAATCCTAAACCACAAAATCAATTGTGCAATCTAGACATGATGATAATGATAACAAGAACAACCATGATAGCTGTGATTACAAAGATTATGACAGTGATGATGACAACAATAGTGCAGTATTGCAGTCTTAGACACATTGGCTACAAAGGCCTCAACCTGTGGATTCTCCTCCTTGCAGAACTTGGTAACAAAACAGTTACACCTCAATAATGCTTCTCAGACTATTGTACATTCTATCAATAATACATGCAGCGGTACACAACAAAAAAGACGCCACCAACAACAAGAACTTCAGTTGTACAGTCGCAGATAGTAACACGAAATAATCTCATATTCATAGACTGAGTCACAGTTTCGATACTTGAACCTCTTTATCTCCTTATGTACATATCTCAGGTCAAATCTTTAATGCAAATAAAGATACACATGAATGTAATTTAATCTGTCAGTCAAAGTAGAAGTGAATAGTCTGCACATGGTTCGTACCCCAGAAACTTGTATGGAAAGTAACAATTCTAATTAACTAAAAGGTTAGTTTGGGATTTTATTTTTTAGGGATCCAAAGATTTTTAAAAACTCATAGAAGAATATCACCCCTATTATGAATTACCTCCAACAAAATCCAGGGTGAGGACATCACTTGATAAGTTTGGTCCATCATATAAATTAGTGATACTAGACTGCATGTGCTTTTGCTAATGTTGCTACATGCTCTTTGAGAAATGAATATGCACCTAGCCAGTTAGCACACCCTCTTTCTTGAAAACATTGATATATTTGAGAAAGAGAATAAACAGTTTGGCATGATAACCGAGAAGGAAATTAAACATAAAGACTTTTAAAGACATTGTATACCTCACGACCAGAAGTTCGAAGAGCCTCGAGTGGTTCAACACAATCTTGACCAATAACCAAGAATTCTGCTCTCTTCTTCTCTTTGGGATTTAGCTTCTCTTCTGATTTCCTTTTAGATAATTCTTCTAACTGCTTTTGGAGAAGGAGAGAAACGCCAGCCTGGAAAAGGATAAAAGCCCATTCAGTTCAAATTCTAAAAATTGTACAATTTTTTGTGGGTGCGGTAATATAGATCAGTATTTAAGAAAGCATATAGATTAATTAATTACCCAATGAAAATATGGTCATCTTTACCGTAACACTGAAAAAAGAATTGAACTGCAAGCTTCTTACTAAATTATATACTAAATTTAACACTACGGTGTGCTCCAAGGTGCATGCAAATTGCAAAAATCCTGAAGCAGTACAATGCTTTAAAAAGTTCAAAGACTCAAAGTTACTTTGTAAATTTCAAGAAGAGTTAAGAGTTCAGACTAGAATACACTGGTCAGAAAATAATAATTAGAATAGCTAAATCTGGTTCCGGATGGACTTAGAAATGACATGTAACTAAAAAATAACATATATTATATATCACAATTGCTATGTACTAAAATATCATGAAATATAATGTTTTGAGGTCAATACATATTTTGAAAATGAGATATATATTGTTACAGCAAAATGTAGCATATAATATCTGCAATACGCTCTAATGAAATTTAACACAACTACAGATGCAAATATAAAAGTAGAAACATGATATGAAATGTTAATACGATTAATGATTAGTGTTACTAGCTTACATCTATTCTGGAGTCCTCAAAAAGTTTGGAAAAGATGAATTCTACAGGTAGTAGGCTACTTCTATGAATACTAACGGCATCGCCCATAAAAATCTCTAAGAAAACTTAGGAGGGATGCATTTATACTGATAAAAACTAGCTTATACAGTAGTAACTAGCTACAGGTATAATATAAAAATGAGAATAAACACATTTAATGCTACAAACATATTCCAGGTTAACAAAAGAAAAGAACATAAAAGAAGTTAAGATAATTACCCCAGCCAAAAAACGTCGTGAGAAGTTTTTGGGTTGCAGCGGCCGAGTTAACTGATCTTTCAGCTCCTGTAATATTTTAATAAAAAAGAACCAGTAACCAAGGAATTATATCACGGATAACAAAGCATACAAACCTCAACTCAGAGACAAAAGTATCAAATCAAATATACGGATCACTAAGAAACCAAACTGCACAACCATCAATAGTCAGACGTACAATACCTGCTGTAGCCTCTTTAAATGAGGAGAATTTAGCTTCTTCTGCTTATGGCCATTAACTACTTCTTCCTCACTGCCACTGTCCTCTAGTGTCAATTCCATAGATTCAGCATTCCTTTCAAGCCAATTTTTCTTCACATTTTCCTGGAGCAGAGAAAAAAAGGAATATAAAATATAAACAATAAGATAAGCTAATGCATTTCTAAATGCAATCTTCACATTCATAATGTTGAGCTAATGACAGAACAAAGTTAAGTAACAGCATAGTTGAAAAAAGTTAACCAGATGCTTGGCTGCCAACACAAATCTAGGAACACTAGTTGCTCCATTGTATAATGTGTTTCGTATCCTTAAGATGTACTAGAAACTTTTTTGGGTGCAGGTTGTGTAGTACAATGTTTAAGATAATTAACCTCAATCTTGTGTACAAGTGATTTCTTGAAGTTAAATCTCACTGCTTAATTTCACTTGATTGGTTGGCAATTATATGGAATTATGGATGTTTTATCATTTTATTCTATTATTATGAGACTGCAACATTGATTTGGATTACTCCATCTGTCAATTATTGCGGAACATCAGGAAAAGATTGTGTGAAGAAGAAAAGAAATGGTCTTTTTATATCTGGATTGTCTGTATGTTTTTCCTTTCCTACCATTACAAATGGTGTCTTATCTTTTTGGATGCAGCAGCGTAAACATGTAATCGCAAATTCATTGATGACATTTATAATGTTTGAGTACTAGTCTCTTAAATTTAGTGATGGTATATTATTTTCCAACTGTTAACTTTTTATATTTTCTTATTTTGTTTTCTGTGCGCAATGTATCTATTAATGCTATTCTTTGTTGATACGTATCTCACAAGTTTATTGAGGATGGGCAATACTACAGTTTGACAGCATTTACCCGTATATTTGGATTCCATTAATGTCGTAATACTTGGGAGTATCATACTACCCTTAGTTTTATGCTTATGTTCATTTTCTTAATCTTTTAGCGATTTGCTCCTATTTAGGACACGTCAGCATAAACCGTTATTGGAAATAACGACATGGGTTATTTACGTGTCGTTATTTTCAATAACGGCATCTATATTTAAAAAAAGTGTCATGCCGTTATTTGGAGTAACGGCATAGGTTATTTTATTTTTGACAGCTTGTAGTCCCATTTAGAGAAAAAATTGTAAGTGTGAAAACCTTATAACAGATGCCGTTATTTCAAATAACGACATTCTCAATACTGATGCCGTTATTTGGAATAACGGCATCAGTTATAATTTTTTATATATAAAAAAGTAAATTATTATTCATCCTCTCTGACGAATAAGTTAATTAAAAAAAATAATTTATAAATAACGGCATCAGTTATAATTTTTTTTTTTAAAAATTAACTTATTATTCATTCTCTCTGTTTCCAAACAACGGCAAGAGTTCATTTATATGTCCTTATTGGGGATAACGACATTATTTATAAGTTTTTTTTAACACTTAGAATTTTTTAAAGTTAGAAGATTCACACTTGTAAGAGAAATATACTGATGCCGTTATTACAAATAACGGCATGAAAAAAAAAAGTAAAATAGATGTCGTTATTGGAAATAACGGCATGTAAATAACCTGTTAGAAAATGAGTGTTTTAGACACCATTTACGAACTGATTTTTGATCAATTTTTTGAGTAAGATCCTCAATGAATTATTGAGAGATCTTGATTGATTTGTGTTCTCCTTCGTGAGTAGATCAAAATCATATATTGGTTTGCTAAAAACGGTTAAGGGGGGAATGAGAAATTGTCTCTCAAAGTGAGACGTTTTCATTCTTGAAATGGGTTAAGGGAACATAGTCCCACATCGGAAAAATCAAAGGAAATAGAAGATGATATATAGTAATCTCCTTCTAAGCATTGTAAGATGGCTAGAAGAGATGCTCTCTCTCGCGCGCGCAGGAAGGGGGGTGCAAATCACGGGCCGGATTTACATGCGACTTGTGTGCGCCCGCACGACCTGCGGACACGAATGCCGGACCGACTCTATAAATAGAGGCGTCGGTGATAGGGTTCAAGCGCTTATACTCAGTTCGGGAGTGCTACGTGGTGCCTACGTGATCGCTCCAAGTCGTTGCATCCTGGGAGACAGACGCCTTCGTTCATTCCAGCAACCGGAAGAGGCACAATCTATTTTAAGGACACTGTGTGATACACAGGCCTCGACTTCTCAAGTTGTTGTAATCTTCATTTGTTCTTGTGAGTTGTTTATTTAAATTTTTTTTTTCTTTTTGTTTCGGTTTACTTTCTCTTCTGTTATCTTTTATGTTTTCTGTGCCTCTCTATCTTTTGATTGTAAAACAAATTTTATAAATAATTTATGTAACATAAAATATGCTGTTATTTTCAATAACGGTTTATGCTGACGTGTTCTAAATAGGGGCAGATTGCTAATTATTTTCGGAAGTGGGTCGGAGCGCTAAATATTTTCAAAAAATGTATGTTGTTATTTTTAATAACGGTTTATGCTGACGTGTTCTAAATAGGGGCAGATTGCAAATTATTTTCGAAAGTAGGTCGGAGCGCCAAATATTTCAAAAAATGGGTCAGTACGGCAAAATTTTTGTAAAAGAAGATAGACGCCTTCGTTCATTCCAGCAACCGGAAGAGGCGCAATCTATTTTAAGGACACTGTGTGATACACAGGCCTCGACTTCTCAAGTTGTAATCTTCATTTGTTCTTGTGAGTTGTTTATTTAATTTTTTTTTTCTTTTTGTTTCGGTTTACTTTCTCTTCTGTTCTCTTTTATGTTTTCTGTGCCTCTCTATCTTTTGATTGTAAAACAAATTTTATAAATAATTTATGTAACATAAAATATGCTGTTATTTTCAATAACGGTTTATGCTGACGTGTTCTAAATAGGGGCAGATTGCTAATTATTTTCGGAAGTGGGTCGGAGCGCTAAATATTTTCAAAAAATGTATGTTGTTATTTTTAATAACGGTTTATGCTGACGTGTTCTAAATAGGAGCAGATTGTTAATTATTTTCGAAAGTAGGTCGGAGCGCCAAATATTTTCAAAAAATGGGTCTGTACGGCAAAATTTTTGTAAAAGAAGGCGGCGAAACAAACTACAATGAAAAACATTGACCGTCACTGATGTTTTGAACTATTTGTGTAATTAACTACTAGTGTTACCCTGTGCAAATTGCACAACCTAAATAGTTTTGAGGGACTTATATAATTATATATAACTAAAAAAATGTGTGTGATATTTGGGAAAAATTTATGAATATCATCCCTACCGTAATTACTGAAATCTTTATTATCATCCTCATATAAGCAGATGGTTTAGAGAATCACTGTCAAACCATAATTTTATCCAATTGAATATTATTAAAGCTAAAAAATGCATGCAATGAAAAGATGTGGTAAATTCAACTAATTTATGTTAATAGATATATTATAACATCATTAATATTCAGTAAATCATAATTTTTTAAAAAGTAAGAAAATAATAATTATTTTTTGAAAAAATAATCTAATAACATCTATATAATATTGTACGATTTTTAAGGTTTGATTAAGAGATATGATTTTAATTCAGAATTTAGAGGGAGAAAGAGTGAGATGGTTGCCTCCTACTTTTGCTCTCGTTTCTTTTATTTTAAAAAGAAAAAAAAGAAAAAAAATATTGAACCAAAAGTGGTTTAATATAATATTGCCTCCTAATTATCATAACTTTAAGACGACCATTAGTAGCTTAAATGAAAAGTTGTGAATTGTCCACCAAATTCTCCATCACTACCTTGCTCGATTTCAGCGATAAGAAAACAGCAAGAGAAATTCGAGAGAATTTTGAAGAAACAAAACTTGCCTCTTTATCTGCAGGAATTGGAAGGCCGTTGAAAATCCCCTTGCTCTACCTGTAGCTCATCGTTCTAGCCCTAGCTGAAATCAACAACAAATTAAAACCCTATAATTCAGGAAAATCAGAATTATATATGTTCAGAAAGTTTTGGAATCTCAGTTCAGATCATCGAGATAAAAAATGCGAGTTGAAGAAATAATCGGAGGATTGGAATAAAATTTACCTTCAGATCCAGGAGAGGGATGGCGAGCTCATCGTCGATCTTGGGATTTTGGGAGATGAGAATTTTTAAGAGATCGTTGATATGATGGTGATGATGATGATCTTGGTAAATTTTAAAGAGGGGTCTTAACTAATACTTATTATATCATTACAGTTAATGATGGTGAATAACAATTTTTTAATTTTGCAATTGATGTGGACTGCACGTGTTAATTCCTACTTTTGCTATCCTTATTCTATTTCAAAATAGAGAAAGGTAGTCCTATTAGCTTAAGATATATATAAATATAATGAAACATTACATATTGAGATAAATAACTATAGGGATTAACTCAAAAGAAAGTATAATAGGAGATAAGAACACATATAACATACCTGATGTAATAAAAGAGTCCGACTTCCCTCAATATAATTGAAAATCTCCCACTATTTTTGAATGTTCGGACCTATTGTTGAAAACAAAATCAGCCACTTTATACTCAATAAAACATTATATTTAATTGAAATTTACATATAATTATCTCAGGGAAAAAATTGTTCGCTCAATTTATTAAATTTATCAGTGTTTATACTTATCACAAACATTCACTATGCACGTGCATTCCAACTTTGCTACTACAATCTGAATTAGGGATTAATTCATGATGAAATTGACTGATTGTGACTAAACCTAACAAAAACAATGAACAATTGCTAGTAAAAATTAACGAAATGCATGTAGACATAAGTTGCTAACATAAGTTGCATAAACCTAAATGTGAAAGTTTAACATTTTTATTTAAACATAACTCATAGAACCCATCAAAGTTGTACAAACAATTTGCACAAATTATCATCTTCGAAATACAAAATCTACAATCAAAAAGTGAAGATTGTGCATACATGACAGGGATCATACTACTACAATCCCAATTGGGGATTAATTCATGATGAAATGGCTGATTGTGAGTAAACGTAACAAAAAAATGAACAATTGCTGGTAAAAATTGACGGAATGTTTGTAGATTGAGTAAACCTAACCTCAAATTTTCCAATCAAAAGAGTCCAACTATTTTACCATACCTGAGCAATCTATCATCTACTATTCATATAGTATTATGATGCCTCAGAAATTCCCATCCCAATCCAAATCCCGCAAAAACCATCATCATCTATCACCCCCCCTCTAAATGAACCACACCCCCCTCTTCTTCAGGTATGGGAATTTGAGTGCAAAGTATGATGCTAGGTTCTTCTTCAAGTCGGGTGCAAATGCGATGGTGGTGGAGATGGTGTTCGGCGTGGTTTCGTGGGCAGGGGTGGTGTTGGTGTTCATGGTGCAGTGTTTGTGATGCTGTGAGTGGAGATGCAGAGTCAGGTATCGTATCTGAATCAGGTTCTATATATACATACTTACTACTTACTTTGTCTTGTTAATGATTGCTTCTGTTTCAGTTTTTAGTATGATGATATTAGGATATACATTGCCAGAATGGTTGGAAATATATGCTAAAATTTTAGATATGATGCATGTAATAGAGAACTTACAATTTTTAGATAAATATTGAATGAAATGCATGATGTAGTTTAAATTTCATATTGTGTGTGAAATTAGAGAAAAATTCAATTTGCGTATTATGGAATGGTTGTCATGAACACTTGAAATTATAGTAAGATGGTGAAATGTAACTGGTTTGATGAGATAGTAATGAATCATGAATGGTTGGGTACTTCAGTACTTGGTATACGTAGAGCTCGATTTTAGAGTTAATTGAGTAGTTTAAATCTTAGAATAAACTGAGTATATACCACTTAAGGTGAAAATTACATACAATAGTATCAACCCTTATGAATGATATATATCTTACAGTCATGGTAAATTCAGAGTCATGGTAAATTCAGTGCATACAACAATATCACTACTGATGGTGAAGAAAGACATAAACTAACATCTGAGATTAAATTGCTATAAGCTGAATTGAACCACCGTTTTTTCATAGAGTCTTACCACCTGAAACTAAAGTAGTAAGGCGGGGAATAAAAATAATAAGCACAATCCAACATCCTCATCCAATTAAAAAGAATGATACAAAAATTATCGATAAGACTTTTCATATCCTTTCCCAGTTAAAGTTCTTAAGTAGAATTACTCTATTTAACACAGGACCAGTCATCAAAAAGAGATCAATCCATTAAACAACATCTAATCTATTTAACACACAGGATCAGTCATCAAAAAGAGATCAATCCATTAAACAACATCTAATCAGCTACAACAATTAGGGTTTCAATGATCCATAGAATAATAAAAAAGATTCTACGAAAAAAGGGTTTCGAATTGGGGGGAAAAAGGAGAAGGAAGGATTAGAGAGATTGACCTAGATTGGAGTGGAAACCGATGAGAGTTTGCTTTAGCTTGCCCGTTGGGAGAATGAATGAAGCCGGTTAAGCTCACAGGAACTTCATCTCCAAGGCGGCGAGGATGAGGGATTGGGAAGTCGAGGGTTAGGGAAGATTGGGAACAGAAGAGGTAGGGGGTTAGGGAAGATGAAGGGTTTTGAACGGGGAGAGAATGAGAATGTGTTTTTATTTTTTAATTTTCTTTACTTGCTGAGTACGTGTTAGTCCCTACTTTTGCTATTCTTTCTCCATTTCAAAATAGAGAAAGGAGAGATGAGATAGGCCTATTAGCTTAAGATATATATAAATATAAATATAAATTCATTAATGTAGTGGTGATGAGGTCACCTTCTGGTTAAAAAAACTACAAACAAATTAATCGTCCTTTCCCAAGTTGAAATTCAGAAATTATGTACATAATTGTACTATGTTGAATTCTCTCTCTCTCGATCATGTCATATATCCTGTTGACACTTGCCTGTTGGTCAATATTCATTTGACTCTTGCATGTTAGTCAAACCCCTGCTATTGCATCGACTCACTCCCATATCTATCATTTTAGCGTTCACTTGCACATCTGTCACTCATGCAATTGCTCACATAGTCCCCACTCTTCCGACCTCGCACCCGTTCACCATTCACCTCACAACTATTCGGGCAACGACTTGCACATCTATTGCACGGGCGACAACAATCACATACATACAAAACCCTACTAAAACCCACAGAAGGATTTCAGCCAAATATATTAAAGGGCAAAAGCCAAAGTACCCCCCCAACGTTTGACCAGAGTACAAAATGCTCATACAACGTTTGAAAAAATACAATAAACTCATTCTTCCGTTAACTTAACCATTTCCGTTAAGTTATAATTATTAAATTACTTTTTAACCCTTACCCTTTAAGTGGTTGAATGCAAGCTCAGGTCAGAAAGGCTTTAACTCACTTGAGTGTTTCTCCTCCATCTTTATAGGCTTCATGCATGATTCACAAACAGATTCTGGTTCATGTAGAAGATAAATCAGTCTCGTTTATTTATGAGGCAGGTTGAGATCAAAATAGAATAATGCAAACTTATTCATTAGGATGATTAAGTTGTTACTTCTTCTCTGGCTTAAACGCCTAGTTGTGGAAAGATTAATTATATAAGGATTTAAGAGAATGACAATTATCAAGAACTTCTCAGTATGACTGTATGTATACATCTGAGAAGATGCTAAGTCCAGTTCATTTTGTTCCAAAAGCAAATGTAGTGATATAAACTGCTCGAAATCTGTTCAAATAATAGCGATATTAAAAAATTATGGTACAAAAGAAGTTTAATGCTCACCTTCATTCGTTTGTTTTTTTCTCCCCCATATACCTTGCATCCACAATTGCTGATGAAATGAGTAGTATAACGATGCAGGACAACATTTCGTTCGTCTTTTCCCTGGCTACAAGAGATAACTTGGTCAGTTTCTATCTCCAAAATGATCGAGGAAGAGAAAAGAATGAAGTATCATGAGGAAGACGTTCCCTTGTATTGAAATTCCTATGGTTTCCTTCCAAACAAAGCACCTAACAAAGAGTGAAGCAAATATATTCCCAAGAATATCCAGCATAAGGGTTAGTAGGAGAAATCCTCCATAGTCTGAATAAACCATAAATTGAATAGGATAGCTTCTAAGATCAAATTTTGACGAGAGCTACTTCCAAGTCTGGATAGAAATATGAATTGCAAAAATGATAAGATATATTCCCTTCAAGGAATAAAGGGAAGAACAAGAAAAAATTAAGGAAGAAAAAAGAAATGAAGAAAGAGAAGAAAGAGATTGAATATGAAAGGGTAAGGGTAAAAAGGTAATTTAATAATTATAACTTAACGGAAAGGGTTAAGTTAACGGAATAATGGGTTTATTGTACTTTTTCAAACGTTGTATGGGCATTTTGTATTCGGACCAAACGTTGGGGGGGTACTTTGGCTTTTGCCCTATATTAAAACCAAGAAAGTCATACAAACCCTAAATCGGTCCTTCAAATCCCACTCCTACGACCCCCCTTTCTCCCAATCAAAAACCCTAAAAAATTTCCCTTCAATTCAGCCAAAATCCGAGCCAAAGCCACCGCATCTGAAGTCCGAGCTACCCTTCGATTTCCGATACTCGTACTCTATCTTTTTTCGTATCAGTCCTTTTATTTACGTATCAGCCATCTTAGGAATTTCTTTCTTTTAGAGGTTTATTTGCAAAGTTAGTGATTTTTTTGTAATAAAGCCCATGGGCTTGCACGTGCTAGTGTTGTCTTCCTCCCCCATTATCCTTAGAGTATCCACAATCATTTGCTATATTTGCCAATTTCTCATTTTTTGAGTAACAAGGTGCTGCAGTCGTTTGCTATTTTGCCATAAAATGGCAAATTCGCTACAATCGCTTCTTATTTTTAAGAAACGAAATTGCGATTCTCAAATTATAGAGGACGGAACATGTGGTTCCGTCCCTATTTTTAATTTTTTTTTAATGGGATCAGAAGAGACATGTTATTTCGTCTGACCTTTTTTTTTTATTATTATTTTTAATGATTAGACAGTACAACATGTACCGTCTGGAAAAATAAGAAAGAAAGAAAGAAAAAAACCGCCAAAACGAGACATGTTGTCCCGTTTCAAGCATTTTTGCTTGGACGGGACATGTTGTCCCGTCCAGCAAAGGTGGGCCATTAGGTTAGTGTAAAACTAGGTTTAGTGTGTAATTAATTAGGTTTTAGGTTATATTTTATTATTTAATTTATTTAATTAACCTATTTTAATGTCTAATCATTAATTAATTAATTGTAAAAAAAAGGACGAAACAACATGTCTCGTCCTTCTCAAATTTTAGCAAAATTTTTAGCAATTGACCACTGTAGACAAAATCCTTATTTCCTATTACTGTAGATGTCATTTTATCAAAAATGAGAAACACCATTGTGGATGCTCTTATATTGAGATGGGCCTTTTTGTATGAAGTTTATGTTGAATGAATATGAATTGATATTTAAGTTTAGTTCCAATTTCTCTTCGTTGTTTTTGTTCCCTTTTGTGCTTTATTTCATGGCTATCATCGCAACTGCCAACGATGGTGGCGACAACGGGAAAGATCCACCACCGGGTTGGATTGGATCTATAACAATGGTATTAGAGCCATTGTGTTCAACTTCGTGCGGGCGCCACCATCCTCCCCAACTCTCTCATCCGCAACCTCAAAAGCACTCCCCAACCTCCGCTTCTTCTCCGAAAAACCACCACTGCAACCGCCACCACTCCCGACTGCCAATGCATCCCCACCTCCTCCGCTAGCGTCACCCTCATCTTCCCCAAATCTCAGAACCCCAAACCCCCTCCACCTCCTCTACCCCTTCCTCAAAACCCCCTCAAAACCCTAACCTCCTATCTTCGAGTTTTTTGCCTACATAGGCCACTTTTTGAAAAATATTTGCGTTTTTGGGCCAGTTGCTAAGCTATTAGCGTTTTTGGCTACTTTGTGCCATGTCAGCAGCGGCCACTATTCCCAATAGCGGCCTCTTCATTTAGAGGTCGCTAATGGGAATAACGACCTATGTTTTAATTTTTTTTGAATTTTTTGTTTGCCGTCGCTATTCCCACTAGCAACCTTAGTATAATGAGGTCGCCGGGGAGATTGTGTTTGGTCGCTATTCCCAATAGCGACCTCAGTTTTAAATTTTTGGGAAAGCTTTTTAGAAATCGCTAAGTGTTTCAATACATTCATTCGAGTTCACTAACTAAGTATACTAAGGTCGCTAGTGGGAATAGCGACGGCAAACAAAAAATTCAAAAAAATTTAAAACATAGGTCGCTATTCCCATTAATGACCTCTAAATGAAGAGGCCGTTATTGAGAATAGCGGCCGCTGCTGACGTGGCACAAAGTAGCCAAAAACGCTAATAGCTTGGCAACTGGCCCAAAAACTCAAAGATTTTTCAAAAAGTGGCCTATGACGGCAAAAAATTCCCTCTCTTCATTGTCAACCTCAGAAACCCTCAAAACCCCCAAACCCATCTTCTTCCCACCTCTGCCAACCACTGCCAAAATCATTCTCAAAACCCACAAATCCAAACTTCATCCATCGACAATATCGGCGTTCGTCGGCGTCCTCATCTCCGACCACTGGCTTCGGGACCAGTTCACCCAAGTTGAGCTCCGCAACCCAAAATCCCTTAGACAGGCCGATCTCACCTCCCCTAATCTCCTTCCTCAAAATTTTAGACGCCGACATCTCCGCCTTCTCAGATCCTCTCCTGCCCCTTGACTCCGAGCTCTTCGACTTCCGCAACAACGACAAATCCTCCGAAAATTGCTTCCTCTGAACATACGAAGCGAGCTGATTACACCACGGCCTCTCCACTCTGTTCTCCATTTCTACCATTCTCCCCCTCATTTTCGGCGACTCACCATGTGTTCGACGAAATCCCCAAGAGAACCCGGGAGTGAACTCCTTAAACATCAACCCTATTTCCTCAAGCTCCAACTGTTCACCAGGTATTCGATTGAATGCGTCTTCAATTCTTCCACCCAAGTTGTTCCTGAACCTGTGCTAGAACACTATTGCAATATTTGTCTTGATAATTGTTCCTACAAGCGGTACCGATGCAACACTTTACGAGACTTTGATTTGTGCCTCAGTTGTTTTGCTCGTGAGGAATGGGAGTTGGGATTGACTCAATTAGACTTTAGTTATATAGAGGATGAGGAGAGGGAATTTGATGTGCTAGAGTATTGGTGCAATCGTTGTTTCGCTAATTGTACCAATGAGCACTACAGCTGCTGTAAATTCCTCAGCTACCATTTGTGCCCCACTTGTGTGACTAATTGAGAATTTGAATTGGGCTTGTCTCCAAGAGACTTTCTTCTTGAAAAGATGTTGGGTAGTCAAGGAGTTTCACCTACTCAAGTTGATGTTGTTTCTGAGAATATAGTTCAAGTGGTGGAAGATGATGATTCATTGGAAGTTATTGGTATGGAGAGTTGTTTCTTGTATAGGGAGGAGAGGTTGATTCCTATAGAGTTTGATTGATCCTTCAACTTTGTTCGATAGAGTCTTGTCGAATCCAGAAAATGATGAAGATGATGATAGGGAATATGTTGGGTACATTGTTATAGAGAAAGACAATACGGCTTTGGATCTCGAGACTATTTCTGAGGGGGGTGAGGAAGACGAGGAGATGCCACTGCTTGCAGCTATCGAAATTTGCAATTTTCAGAATCTTCCTATGGTTAATGTTGTTGAGGAAGAGTACTCTTCATCTGATCAATGTGTCAGTCCTGAATCAATTGCCACAGCTTCGAAATAGGATGATGCTCGAATAGAGGCACTACCCGAACCAGCAGGGTACGATGAATTCAAAGATTCTGAGGAAGAAAGTAAAGTTGTGGAATTAGAGGCCAACTGTGAAATATCGATAGGAAGCGAAATTTGTGACCATGAGCAGATTGAGCTTCCTCAGCTCAATGAGCCAACAATGCCTCAGATTGTGATTATTGATAAAGAACAAGTAACTGAAACCGAGCCCCCGAAGGAAACAATTGCAAAAGAGTATAATGGTGGGCTTTCTGTACTTCCTGAATTCAATGAGGCTGAAGAGGATAGGTTGCCCGAGACACCTACATCTATTGATAGCTTTCATGCTCTTCAAAAGAGGTTTATGTTTGAGAGGAGAGAATCTGGGACAAAATCTTTAGATGGAAGTGTGGCCAGTGAGACTGATGGGACCGAGATACTGACTGTTGAACATCTTAAAACTACACTGAAAGCTGAACGCAAGGCATTTAGTGCATTGTATGCGGAATTGGAAGAAGAGAGAAGTGCTTCAGCAATCGCTGCAAATCAACCCATGACGATGATCATGAGGCTACAAGAAGAGAAGGCAACGATGCAGATGGAGGCATTGCATTACCAGAGGATGATGGAAGAGCAATCAGAGTATGATCAGGAAGCTCTGCAGCTCCTGAATTTGCTCATGATGAAGAGAGAGAAGGAGAAGCAGGAACTAGAGAAGGAGTTGGAGGTCTATCGTAAGAAGCTAATTGTTTACGAATCTAAAGATAGAAGGAAAACATCGGCAAAGAGTGAGACCGAGGGCAATGGAAATGGCAGTGGAACCTCTCATGCTTCATCAAGTGCTGACGACAGCGATGACCTCTCCCTCGATTCTCATGAAGGAAAAGACAGTAACTACAGATACAACGAATACAATCAAAATACTCCTATTGATGTTGTTTAAAGCTCTGTCATCACAGATCAAGAAGATGTCAAGCATCAACTCCTACTTGATGACTCCTTAACCGATTTCGAGGCAGATAGGCTGTCCATACTCGAGCAACTCAAGGCATTAAAGGAGAAACTATTTGCAATAGGGAGAGCACTTGAAGTTCTTTATTCTATCGAAATTCTTGATGAAAATGCCAAGCTCACTGCACCTACTAATTTTCAAGTTGCTGAGTTCCCATTGGAGCCTATGATTGCCAAGATGATTTTGTCAGTGAATACTTTTGGATGTTCTGAAGATGAGGTGAGCCTGGGAGTTGTTTCTATGCAAGACGATGATTCTTCATCTTCTGATGGTGCAGTCATAGTGGGTGCTGATCGTGTTGTTGCTAATGGTGACGCTCCAACAAATTGGGAACCTACCACCTTGCAATTTGTGCCTTTTACCAGCATTTCATCTTTGATCCAGGGGGAGGACACATGGAAGGAATATTTGAATTTGTCACGATTTGGAGATGTTCTTGGATGGGCCTCTAAGCCTCTTAGAGTGAAGATCATCACATTGACCTCGAGGACAAAGCTCAAATTAAGGGGGAAGGATTGATACAGTTCTTCTGAGAACTGTATCCTTTTTCGTATCAGTCCTTTTATTTACGTATAGTCATCTTGGGAATTTCTTTCTTTTAGGGGTTTATTTGCAAAGTTAGTGGTTTTTTGTAATAAAGCCCGCGGGCTTGCACGTGCTAGTGTTGTCTTCCTCCCCCATACTTCTTATATTGAGATGGGGCTTTTTGTATGAAGTTTATGTTGAATGAATATGAATTGATATTTAAGTTTAGTTCCAATTTCTCTTCCTTGTTTTTGTTCCCTTTTGTGCTTGATTTCATGGCTATCATCGCAACCGCCAACGATGGTGGCAACGACGAGAACGATCCACCACCGGGTTGGATTGGACCTGTAACACCCAATCGGACCCGACTGTGAAGCCGATTGGGTTTAGGGAGCCGATCCGATTCTCGCTGTTCGGGCCGGGGCGGCTGGACCAGGGTTTGGGCAAAGTGTATGGGGGGAAGTGAAAAAGATGGGAGTTTGAGGTCTAGGGAGGAGGTTCTGGGGGAGGCGCTAACGCTGGAGGAGGTGGTGGAGATGGTGGAGAAGTACCGCCATTACTATTGCTCGCGACAGATTAATCTTAGTGAGTAGTAACTGATTGACACGTGCGACGCACATTTATTGTGGGTGTTGTGTTGTTCTTATCAATCATTTAGAGCTAGTTTGGTGTGAAGCTAAGGGTGAGTACGTAGTGCCTTGCATGACTTAATCATGTTCATGTTATAGATATTATTTGATAGCCTTTTCAATTGTTATTATTACATGTGTACCTACAGTATACGTTACCTAGGGTATGTCTAGTGGCGGACACAGAAATTTTAGTCAGGGTGGGTGGACATAAGTAAATATTTTTAAAAAAATTTTATATTTATTTATCAAAAAATGTAAAAGAAAAATATTGTGTACATATTTTATGTTGAACGAGAATTTTTTACTTTTAGCAATTTGTTATATAGTTATATGAAACTATCAATTATTTAACAACGAGATGTTTAGTGATGAGATGTACTATTTTTTATCATATGATTAAGTAAATATCTGCATAATATGTATAAGTTGAGTTGCACGCATAATGAGAAGAAGTCAAAAAACTCATACTTATATAATTCAATACTCATTTAATTTAAAATGATAAATATAAAAATATTATTAAGAACATAAATAATGAGATTAAATTTAATTATATATTTTCAGTATGAAAATGTACTTTCTCAAACTTAATTAGATATTCAAAATTTTATAAATATATAGTATAACTTTATTAAAGACATTAATGAAAGTTTATTCACAATCCAAAACTAAGTTATATTTAAAATAAATATGAAAAATTAGTTGCTGCTTAAGGGGATTGAACCATGGTTCTCTTACACTGGGGTTTGAACCACCTAACTACAAAGTCAAGTCTCCAATTTGTCAATAAAACTATATAGAATAATATATATACATATAAACTAATAATTGTATAGATACCTAGGTCTTCCTGATTTTGCAAAAGTCGTAGGTGAGCGGCCACTCACCTTGGGCCTAACGTGGGTCCGCCCCTGGGCATGTCGTTGCTTCATTATCAATACATTTTATATTATTTATGCATCAACAAGCACACTTTAATGCAGGTTCGCTGTTTTTTTAGATAAAAGTGACCGAAGTCACTGGTTTCATTAATGACTGATTAACGAAATATAACGTACCAACAATTACAAGATAACCCTACTCCAATCTATTACAAGATGAAGCTCCCAAAATATGAAAAGTACAACATCAAATACAAAGATAAAACCCACAATATCCGAACTTTCCAGCTTGATATCCCCCAAGTCAAGCTAAAAGCCACCCTGTCTTTCTCCCTCTATCACCTACTATGCTTCCTCCAGCCTCGGTTTCTTTCTTGTACCTGCTTGACCTGCCCAAGCCTCTATTAGAACCAAAATTTTATGCAATAACATATGAACAGTACATCTAGTGCTACGAATGCAAAACTCATTTCTATCAAGCCAAAGGCTCCACAAAATAGCCCCCACCGTAATATCCCAAAGTAACATATGTTCTATGTTAATATTATTAGATCTCCAACTCCCCCAAAAATCGTCGATGCAGTTCGGAATTGCAGTAGTGTGGAATCCCAACCCCATGACCTCCCAAGTCAGCCTAGCTCTAGGGCAAAAGATAAAAATGTGTGTGGTGTCTTCCTCCCCTACGTTGCATCGCTAGCACGTACGGAATGTTCCGTTTCCTGATATTTGACTTAGACAGGATTCCTTCGTTGAGTACCAACCAAAGGAAAGCCTTAACTTTAGGAGGGACTTTAGCTTTCCAGATATTGTTTCCCAGCGTGCTCCTAATCCCCCCATCATTAAGGAATCCATTCATGGAACTAACTGAGAACATGCCGTTAAGTCCTAATTTCCATTCTCTGTCGTCCTCCTCTTCCCTATCCTGGCTTCCCTCTTCCTGGAGCATCGCATTCAACTTCATCAATTGCTCATCACCCTCGCTAGATAGGCTTCCTGTTAGATCCAATTTCAACCTTCTGTTCCTCCATACGTTCGCAACAAGAGCCTCCTCCTTCCTAACTGACATCGCAAGTACAGGAAAAAGTGATTGAAGCGTGTTATCTCCACACCATTTGTCTTTCCAGAACCTAATGTTGTTTCCTTTGCCAAGCTTACACCTAGTGTTCGTGTGGAAGATATCTCCTACCTTTGCAATTCCCTTCCAAATGGCTGAAACCTTCCCTTGCTTAGACGTTCCTCCGAATCTGACAATTTTCCTCCTTCTATATCTCCTGAACGAGTTACTCCACCACGCTTTGCATTGTTTATGCATTTTCCACCACCATTTGGACAGAAGCGACTTGTTCATATCTCTGAGGTTGAGGATTCCCATGCCACCGAACTCTTTCTTCTTACAGACCTTATCCCACCTAATCAGAGTGATGCCCTTGTTATCATCATGCTTTCCTCTCCATAGGAATTTTCCGTCTACACTTATCAATTCTTTCGATCGCCCAGCTGGGGATTTCATAGATCGACATAAGGTATGTAGGAATGCTACTGAGGATGGAATTGATGAGAGTAATTCTGCCCCCAGGGATAGAAACTTTCCTTTCCATCCTGCCAATTTTTTCTCAATCTTTTCTACCAATGGGATCCAGTCCTCCTTAACCAACTTTCCAGGTCTGATGGGCGTACCCAAATACTTGATAGGGTAGTCCTTCGATTCGCATTGAAGAAGTGTTGAGGTTATCTCCGTGGAGCAGACATTGTTGTTGCAGAGGATAGTGACGCAACTCTTTTGCAGATTGACTGCTAGACCGGACCAGTACTCATAACATCTTAGAAGGATACGCAAGGCCAGAATTTCTTCCACCTTAGCCATCCCAAACAAAATGGTATCATCTGCATATTGTAGTATTGACAAAGGTTGGGAGATCCCTTTTACTCTAACCCCTTTGGTCAACCCTGCCTCAATTCCTCTCTTATTCATTTCTGTCAAGCCATCAGCGATGATTGCAAAAATAAGCGGTGAGAGCGGATCTCCTTGTCTCAGACCTCTCTGGCATTTGATTTCCCTTCCTATCGATCCATTGACAAGGACGAAGGATTTGCCATTCCTAACACACAGTTTCATCCAACGTCTCCACTTTTCTCCGAATCCTTTGATTTTGAACGCCTCGTCCACACAGTCCCACTCCACTATATCGTAAGCCTTTTCAAAATCTAATTTTAGAAGGAAGCTGTCGACTTTGTCCTTTTGACCTCTGTATACCAATTCATGGGCGGAAGCGATGCTATCCAAAATGTCTCTCCCTTTTACGAACCCGCTTTGAGCCTCATCAACAATCTCGTTTAAAGTTGGGGTTAACCTATTCTCCAATACCTTCGTAATGATCTTGAATGAGCCGTTGAGCAGATTGATTGGCCTGAGGTCCTTAAATCTGAGGACTTCCGCCATCTTCGGGATAAGTATCACGTTCGCATAGTTGAGCCTCTCTACTTGCGCCTCCCCTTTGAACAACTCGTTAAAAATGTCTAAAAGATCTTTCTTGATGTTATCTAAGAACATCTTTTGAAATTGTAAAGCAGGCAATTCAAATTATACACATGCATATCCAACCAGAGTAACTGTGATTCATTTACTGTGTTCAAACAGAAAATTAGTTTATATTGAATCATTCTATACAAATAGTATTTCATTTTGTTACTTTCATCTAATTATTAATTTCTCAAAATCATAAGAATACTTATATAGTTATTCTCTGCTATCTCCTGCAGGATTTGGTTCCTTGTGTTCCTCTCCTATTTAAAGATGGCCAGATTATAATTTGGAGGGGAAAAGACTCCCAAGTAATAGATCAAGGTAAAACCTTCTTAAAATTGGAGAAAAAAATGTAGACAGTAATCAATTTTGAGCAATTTTTATTCTTTAAAAGCATTTGATAAAAGAATCTGATGACCGCTTACAGTGGTTAGGTTGGTTAGTCACTTGTTCCCTGTAGAAGAAAAGGGATTTGCTTAACAGCCCATTGTTCTGAATTGAATGTGACTTGATGGGCGTGTTATACTGTGAAAAGAATAGTGTTTGTTTACTGTAGTACATGCTGATTGTGTTTCCTTGTCAATTATAAGTTTAAATTTTGTTTCGAGGAATTGAAAGGTCGAAGTATTCAATCATTTTATCTGTCATTTTCGATTGAGGATGTGATGGATTCCATTATCTGAATTGATTGGGCCTCCGTGCCATACACCAACGAAACAGTATGGCGTTATCCCAATGGACATCCTCGCCGACGTTCTGTATGCCGGCCGGGCCGTGAACATGAACTGTTTGACAGGCCACTCTCTCAAACAAAATAGAAAAAACTCGGTTTAGGGATAATCAGTGACTTCCGCCACACTAGTGCTGAGTTATGTCCCTTCCCAACGAATAACTACTCACAACAGGAATATATATGAGTTTCATAAAGCCGTGAGTGGGAATATACTATAAAATGATGTCAGAACTCACTAGATCGAGGTCGAACTCGTGCTTTCGATCTTCTGCTGTACTATAAAAATCCACAGGTCTCTGTGCAGCCCATCAGAGTGCTTTTGCCGTTGGTGTTCTTCCCAATCTCTATTCATTTCACCGCTCCACCGGAAATTCCCATGACCTCTTCCTCTCTTGCCACTGTTTTGTGAAGGGAGGGCGCAATGACTATCAGTTGGAAAAGTAGCCCTCTAGTATAGTAGTCTTTTTGGGCTATGCATTCCCTGGGGCTTAACAACGCCTTGTACGACAAATGTCATGTAATTAGTGGGGAGACATTGATGTACGCTGTCAGCCATAAATAGGGGTCGGAGCAACAAAAGTTCAACGAAAGAGAAAACAGAATAACCCAGTTAGGAGCAAAGATTTAACATCTCATCTCCTCCGATCTTTGTGCTTCCCTGCCATCCAACCTGATCAACAGCCTATCCACTCTCCGGGAATTAGCAATGCAATCTTGCAACAGAATCAAGTCACTGCTGGAAGAGGGACTGCCTGCCTCCCTACAAGATTCGGTAGTATACAAGTGCTATGATTTATCAAATCAATGCATGCAAGTTGACTGGCAAAAAATTGCTCAGATCCCCACCTTCAATGTTGATGGTGAAGTGGTGACAGAGGGTAACCGGAAATATTATTATGATGTTGAAGAAGACGAGAAGTGTCAGGAAGGTAACATCTATTCGCTTCTGATACACATAAGAAGTGAAGCAGGGTCAAGCAGGGTCGATACATATTAGTAGTAAAGAAGTAGGGTCCTGTTTGTAAATAATCAGTATATTAGTATATATTTCAGTATATTTGAGTTCTTGTAAGGGTCTTTGTGTAAATAAGCTGTTCATTCAGTTAGGAAGGGTCCCACGCTGTAATAGTTTGTAAGAAACTTGAGCACGGGCTTTATGCGTGCTTCATTGGTATAAAAGCAGCTTGATCAGCTCGAAGCTGATCATCTATTGTTGTGAGTAAATTCTCTATTCTGCTTTCTTGATTGTTGGAGCTCGGGTCTTCTTCGACCTACCTCATAATTCTCTCAATCAACCCCTAAATGCCAAAGAAAGCTTTGAAGGTTCCATCAATGGTGGCGGTGCAGACAGAGTCGCACCAATTGGTATCAGAGCCGTACGATCCAACAGCCAATTTCGTTGACGACAATGAACCTCATCAAGAAATGGAAGGAATGAGTGGAATGGGGGTGTTGGGTGCAGTTCCTGAAAGCAGCAATCATCTTCATCCTCACTTCTTTGCTGATCGAATCGGAGGAGTTGAGAACCAGGTTAAGGACTTGGCCTCGCAAAATACGGTGATATTGGCTCAAGTACAACACTTGGCTCAACAAATTGGGGGATTAGTTGCTGCAAACAAGCCAAATCAAGAATTTACAGGGGGAGTTCCACCGTATATTGCATCAGGTAATCCTAATTCTAATGTTGATAGATTTACCATGGATGCGAATTTAGGATCTTTTAATAGAATTGGGGAGAACATTGCTAATGGAAGGAGCAGTGGTCAATTGAATTCACTGAGTCCGTCCCCTAAGCCACCTAAGCTAGATGTGAACCCATTTTCGGGAAAAGGATATGTTCTCAACTGGGTGTTCCAAATTGAACATTACTTTGAAATATATCAAATTCAAGGAGGGGAGAAGGCTAGAGTGGCATATTTTTTTTTGAGGGATGCAGTACAGTGGTGTAGATGGTTCCTTAAAGCTAATGACAACATTATAATTACTTGGAAACAATTTAGAGAAGGAATCTGTGATCGATTTGGTCATGGAATATATGAGAATGCAGCAAGAACACTGTGTAGATTAGAACAAACCTATACTGTGTTGGATTATCAAGAAAAAATTGAAAAGTTGCTCTGCTTAGTAGATGGGGTGGGAGAATCATATTTGGTTCAACAGTTCATTAGTGGATTAAAGGAGGAAGTACAGCATGATATATTTCTAGCAAACCACAAACTCTAGGGGAGGCATTTAAGCTGACATTGCGATATGAGAAGAAATTCAATGCATTAAAGCACACATATAAACCTGAGTATAAGTCTCAGTTCAAAAGCTGTCTTCCGACATAGTCTACTGATAAACCTGCACAGTCGACTGATAAACTTGTGCAACCAGTGAAGGTAACTAATTTTGCAAATCCAGGCCTTAAAAGGCCAACTTCATTGTGATGAGAAGTTTTTGCCAGGGCATATTGTGCAAATAAAACCTATATGAGCATGGAGGGAGATTGGGATATGTCCAGTTTCCAGAGTGAAGATGAAAGACTCAGTTGCTTAGTGAAATGCAGTGCTCTGAATTTTCAAATGAATGTGAAGAAAAGCAATTAGCTACTGCAGCACTTAACACTTGAGTAAACACTGCGTGTTTGATACTCAAGGGCCAACTGAACAATCATGATGTATACATATTATTTGATAGTGGGGCTACCCACAATTATATAGACCTGTTCATTGTAAAGAAGGCAAGACTTCAACATTATATTAAGCAGACCTTTAATGTGAGGGTTGCGGGTGGAAAGGAGATTGAGGGTTCTGGGTTGTGCTCTGGGGTCAGCATACACTGCCAAGGGTATCAGATATTAGATGATTTTTTGGTATTTCCCATTGGTGGACATGATGTAGTACTGGGGGCCAAATGGATGAAGCAAGTTAAAGAATTTACTGTGAATGTAATTGTTAAGAGTTTGAAATTTTTTCATCAGGGTAAGAATTGGATTATGCAAGGGTTAAAGCCTAGCCCTACTCAGTTAATGAGTGAGAAGGAAGTTAATAAGATCACTTTACTAACCCATAGAGGTTTTGTATTGTATCTCATTCATACTGCAGTTGGCCAAACTCACCAAGATAATTTAGCTCTTGATATGGAAGGTCTATTGCAGAATTTTCAAGAAATTTTTGTGGAACCTAAGGGCTTATCTCCTAATCGTTCATGTGATCATCAAATTCCTTTAGTGGATGGATCGAAGCCAATATGCATAAGGCCATATAAACACTTTTTTGAACAGAAAAATGCAATAGAAAAGCTTGTTGCAGACTTGCTTTTAGAAGGTGTCATCAGACCTAGTACAAGTTCTTACTCATCTCCAATGGTATTTGTCAAGAAGCATGATGGGTCTTGGATGTGTGTGGATTATAGATCGCTTAATCAACGAACCATCAAAGACAAATATCCAATTCCTATTATAGATGATCTGTTGGATGAATTGTATGGGTCTACATTCTTCACTAAGCTAGACTTAAGGTCGGTCTATCATCAAATTAGAATGAAGATGGAAGACATTCATAAAATAGCATTTCGCACCCATAGGAGCCATTATGAGTTCATGGTCATGCCGTTTGGCTTGAGCAATGCATCATCAACCTTTCAAAGTCTTATGGATGACATCTTTAGGCCTTATTTACTGAAATTTGTCTTGGTTTTTTTTGATGATATACTGGTCTTCAGTAAAGATTGGCAAATTTGGGAAGAAGAAGATTGAATATTTGGGACATGTGGTATCAGGGGAAGGGATTGCAGCTGATCCAAGTAAGATATCCACAATTCAACAATGGCCATTGCCCAAGAGTGTTAAAGCATTAAGGGGTTTCTTGGGTTTTACGGGGTATTATAGAAAATTCATCAGAAATTATGGTTCAATAGCTGCTCCACTTACTGATCTTACTAAGAAAGAGGGGTTCAAGTGGAATTAGCAGGTTACTGCTGCATTTGAAGCATTAAAGATTGCACTTTCCACAGCGCCAGTGTTGCAACTGCCAAATTTTGAAGATACATTCATTGTAGGGTGTGATGCATGTGAGGAAGGAGTAGGAGCAATTTTGTTGCAGAAGAATCATCCATTAGCTTATATCAGTCAAGCACTCAAAGGGAAGTGTTTGTTTTGATCAGCTTATGAAAAGGAAATGTTGGAAATTTTGTTAGCCGTGAAGTGGAAGGAGTACTTATTCGAAGAAAATTTATCATCAGAATATATCACCAACCTTTGAAGTATATGTTAGATCAAAGGCTTTCAACTGGTGTACAACATACCTGGTTGGTCAAGTTATATGGGTTTAACTTTGAGGTTGAATACAAAAAAGGCAAAGACAACATTCCAGCAGAACGTTTGTCAAGAAGAGATGAAGAATGTTTTTTTACTTCAATTATCTACTATGGTTGCTAATTGGTGGCATGAAGTCTCCTTATGAATGAGAAGGAAGAGTATTTCAAAGAGTTGTCTGCTAAATTGTTGCGGAGACCCAATGCAAAATTTACTCAAGTCAGGGGTGTTTGGTATAAGGTAGGGAAGGTAATCATCAGTCCCACATCTCCATTTCGTCACACTTTGATCCATGAACATCATAGCACACCAGTGGGGGGTCATTCAGTGGGGGGTCATTCAGGATATGATAAAACTCTTCAAAGACTTAGAAGCTCTTTTTGGTGCAATGGTATTAAAAGAGATGTCTTGCAATACGTTTGAGAGTGTATGATGAGGACATCAATTTTATTTAGTTTAGAAATTTATTTCAGTACCATATTTGTTTTTTGACAATTATAGTCATATGTAATTTTTTTAATGCATTAGAATATTTTTGAGATTTTGAGAATATTCTGAGATTTGTATCTTGATTTGTTTTGAGCCTATATATAGACCGTGAGATTAATGAGAAAGATATGACATTCTTGATTAAAAAAATTATTGTGTTGAGTTTTGCTCTTCATTTCTCCTTTGTGTGATACAATTGAGATCCAACTTATTAGGATTTGTGATAAATTCTAATAAACTTTTAGGGTTTGTGATAAACTCTAAAACTAACCCCCAAATCCCCATATCCAATACAAATTCCTAACCCTAATTTCCCAAATTAACATCAAACCCTAATCCCCAAATACAATTACCCAAAACCCTAATCCCTTACTCCACTTCTTCTTCCTCCTCCAAATCCCGACCAAACCCAACCCTACTCCCCTTCGTCGACCACCACTGCCATCACCCAAGTGCCCCACCGCCACCCCCACAACTCTACCTCGCCGCCATCTTCTTCCTCATCCCAGCACCCATCGAAACCCCCGAACCCAATACCTCTCCTTCGTCATCCCCATCGATCTCTTCCCCTCACTCAGATCCATCGCCCCACTTCCCCTCATCCAGTCGAATCACCATCAGCAACCGCAATCGGAACCCTCGCTGCCGATCAACTTCCGGCAACCACCCCCGCTCGACACCTTCCAATTGCGCCGCCAGCCATCACCAGGTCTAGGGACCAGTCCTCCCAACTGTGGCTTCATCTTCGGTCGTCTCAACTGTTCTTCGAACTCTCTCGGTATACTCTTTCCACTTTTTAAGTATTTGTGTTATACTACTTTATCATCTATATTATATTATTCAATTTAAATGTCGACCACAACTATTGAGATGGAGTGTTCTACTTGCCTAATTAGAGTACGAATCAATATTGCATCTTTTACTTGTTAAGAACACTTACGGATTTAATTATTGATTGTAGAGTGGAATTATTAATTGGGATTGTTAAACGTGATTCAGTTCTTGAAAATCTATCACACCGGTTAACTGTTTAAAAATTCTAACTTTTATCCGCACTACGTGTTGGTAAAATTAATCCATTAAGAATCTTGGAAATTCTCTATTTTAGGGTTAGTTTTACATCAGTGTACTATATGCCAAACATCAAAGTATATTTGTCAAGCTCCTGCAGGTTTGCTGCAACCTTTACCAGTCCCTGATAATGTGTAGGAGCTGCCAGTATGGATTTCATTGAGGGATTGCCACTTAGTTGCAAGCAGCAATTTTGGTGGTGGTGGATCGTTTAAGTAAATATAGTCACTTCTTCGCTGTTAAACACCCCTTCTCAGCTGTTGACATCGTGAATATTCTCTTTGATGGTGTGTTCTCACTATATGGTTTCCCTATTTCTATAGTTTGTGATCGAGGATCAATTTTCACTAGTGCTTTGATGCGGGAAACATTGAAATTGCAAGGAACTCAACTCAAGTTTTCTACTGCGTATCATCCGCAAACATATGGGCAAACTGAAGTAGTTAACAAATGCTGAGAGACCTATTTGAGGTGTTTTTGTTCCCTGAAGCCGAAAGAATGGAGTAAATGGTTAAGGTGGGCGGAATATTGGTATAACACTTCTTGGCATTCTGCTACTAAGTGCACCCATATCAGACTCTGTATGGAAGGTTATCACACATTGTTATCGTACATTCCCTTAACAGCTAAATGTCCACAAGTTGCTGAAACTTTATTGGCCAGAGATGTGCATCTCCAGCTATTGAAGGATAATTTGAAAAAGGCGCAGAGTCGTATGAAGAAATTAGCTGACAGTCATCGCATTGACAGGGAGATTGAGGTTGGTGATTTTGTGTATCTTAAGTTGCAATCTTATAGGTAAATATCAGTTGCAGCTAGGGCGGTTCAAAAACTTTCCCCACTATACTATGGCCCATATCAGATTGTTGAGAGAATTGGTAAAGTAGCTTATAAGTTACAGCTACCTTCAGCTGCAAAAATCCATCATGTATTCCACATATCTCAACTTTGCAAACACCTGGGTTCATCTGCAGAGGTACAACAATCCTTGCCTACTCATGTTTTTGGAGCTTTGATGGAGCCTGAGGAAATTATTGACAGAAGGTCTGTTATTCGGGGTCGGAAGTTAGTTTCAGAAGTTCTTATTAAATGGAAAGATCACTCAGTTGAAGAAGCTTCATGGGAGCTGTATTGGCAATTAGTGAGATGGTTTCCCTTGTTCGACCTTGAGGCAAGGTCTTCAGGGATGGGGGGGAGGAGTTTGCTACACATCAGAAGTGAAGAAGCAGGGTCAAGCAGGGTCGATACATATTAGTAAAGAAGCAGGGTCCTGTTTGTAAATAATCAGTATATTAGCATACATTTCAGTATATTTGAGTTCTTGTAAGGTTCGTTGTGTAAATAAGCTGTTCATTCAGTTAGGAAGGGTTCCACACAGTAACCGTTTGTAAGAAACTTGAGCACGTGCTTTATGCGTGCTTCATGGGTATACAAGCTGGATCAACTCGAAGCTGATCATCTATTGTTGTGAGTAAATTCTCTATTCTGCCTTCTTGATTCTTGGAGCTCGGGTCTTCTCCTCAAACCCTAGTTCTTGTCTTCTTCAACCTACCTCATAATTCTCTTAATCAAACCCTAAATGCCTAAGAAAGCTTTGAAGGTTCCATCAATGGCGGCGGTGCAGACAGAGTTGCACCTACTTCTTACCTCTCTCTCTTTTATTTATTTCTGAACTGTCCTATGATTATCTTCGTAGCAAGTGTTCATCTATCATCACTAAGTTTTTCGCATATTAAGTGTTTGTTAAAATGCCACAATCACCACCATTCAATACTCTACATCTTTTGAATATTTTTCATATTGCGTACAACTTTGCTGGTGTGAAAGTTGCAACTGCATTGAACCGATTCCCACAAAAATTGCAATATCTTTTACTTTTACTTTCTCATTAGGATGATGTAGTCCAGATTAAATTTAATTACATCAACTGTTTGATATAATGCTAGACTCACCTCTATTTCATATTCTCTTCTCTTGTTAATTCTAAAATCAATTGCATCTTTATCTTTCCAGTGTCTGAATGCTGCACACCTACCCATCCGTAAAAATTTGCTGATATGCAATTTTAGTAGCACTGTTTGAAAAATACTGCTCTGAACCAATGCCCAAATAGAAGCTCATCCATATTATTTTAATTTGAAGTTTTCATGATTCTCTATTCTCTGCTTACGTCTCAAACTGTATCGGTATCTTATCTGCTTTTTTAATAATTACTCATAGTCCAATTGAATCACTGTTTAGAAATCTAATCATCTTGCTAATTTAACGGCGAAGAAGGCAGCAGATATGCATCTCTGTAGGTGTTCATCATGAGATGTTCTTTCAGCTGTGAATGGAATTATATAAAGGATAAAAGAAACGGATTATTCTCGGGCTGGATTTTCACTTATCCTAGACGTTATGTTTATTTTGGATTGCTGTAATGAGTTTTAACATCAGAACATGTTCTGTTTGTGCTATCTCAACCACAATGAATATTCTTGTCAAGTGGAAAGACTAGTTATTACTCATCTGTCTGGATCTCATCGATTCCAACTGTGTGGGAAAGTCTTTTCCATCGTGCAAGGAGTTTCTCTAGGCTATGTAATCTTTGTGTCTTTGATTTGGTATGCATTGTGCGAATTTCGTTTTATTTGTAATAATTTAACAGTAGGGCGCTCCCTATTTTAAATAAATCAGCTTCTCGGTGGCCATTTTCTGAATTATTTTCTATGTGCAAGTCATGATAGGAAAAACTTCTATATCTCCATTCGGGCCCAGAACTTGTGTACTTGTGCTTCACATAAATGTCCACTAGATGTTTTGAGGCAGACACTGTCATCTCATTACTTGTTGTGCATGTCTGAATAACAAAGTTTTAATATTGTAATACAAGCAGTCTGTAGATACCAAAATGCATTCATATTATACATTATAATGTGATCTGTAACTTTCATTATCTTATATATTCAGCCTATAGGAATTGTTTTCAGCTCAAAATTCTCTCACGTGTCGTGCTCAGAGGCGTGGAGAATGATGATTTCTCAGTTTCAGGTGAAATCCGCTGGATATCTAATTTTATACCTTTAGTCATGAAAATTTAGAATTGTGTTCTCTATGTTGTCAGTTTTGAGCGTATTTACTATTAAAAAAGCATCTCACTCAGTGGTCTATGGTAATTTCTATGATTCAAATATACCTGTTAGTTTCATCAGATGCTCTCTATAGCACCCTCTTTTGAGGCTGATTGCATCGCAGTAATGCCTAGCATGTGCTTTTGCTTCAGTTCAGATAATATCTTCTAGTTATATACCTTCTGTTCTAGCTCTGTACTATCCTGTAATGAGATTGAATAAAGTCTGTTATAGATTCTGTCATATGTATGTACTAATCTCAGTGTGTTATTTGGGTTACTCCCTCTTGCAATTTTGCAGTATCAGTTCGTTTGTGAGCATATTAACTCCCTTCTACTTATAATGGCCATTTTGGTGGTTTTTCAATCCAACCTCTTCACCTTCATCATCAGCACATGGCCAGTGGGTTCAACCTCTGGTAAATTTGGTTGAATCACATAAATTTTTCTGATCTCTCTTTTGTTCATGGCAATCTCGCGTGATGGGTAAGGTTATTCTCATAATTAAGATCACACTTGTGCTAAGAAAGATATTTTCCAATCTGCTCAAAATACTAGTTAACCAGCTTTGATGGATTACCGTCTGACCAATTACTTCTTTATGACCTATTTTGGAAGTCATTTTGTATGACCTCATATTTTCCTTTATTGGTCTATTTTGAAGTTAGTTGTGTCATCTTAGTGTGTTGATTGTCTTTTATCTCAGTCATCATCATTTGATATTCGATCTTTTCTTGTCCTAAAATCAATTGCATCTCCATTTTTCCAATATTTCAATGGTGCATGCTTCAATTAGGATCACAAATATGCAATTAAGCTTATTGATGTAAAACTAACCCTAAATAGAGAATTTCCAAGAATCTTAAAGGATTAATTTTACCAACATGTAGTGCGGATCAAAGTTAGAAATTTTAACAGTTAACCGGTTTGATGGATTTTCAAGAATTGAATCACGTTTAACAATCCCAATTAATAATTCAACTCTAACAATCAATAATTAAATTCCTAAGTGTTCTTAGCAAGTAATAGATTCAATATTGATTCGTATTCTAATCAAGCATGTAGAACACTCAATCTCAATATTTGTGGTCGACGGTTAAACGAGATAATATGATAGAGATAACAAAGCAGTATAACACAAATATTTAAAAGTGGAAAGAGTATATCCAGGGTTCGAAGAACAATTGCGTAGATCTCTGGTAGAACACATCAATCAGCAACCACAGTGAGAGAGAGACCGGCCACAATAGCAAGATGAGCAAGAGCGACGATCGGTGGCGACGGCGTTGATTGGCGGCGACGGTGACGAGGACAGGGAGGCGCTATGGCGAGGGCGTTGAGGAGAGGGGAACATAGATGGGTTCGGTGAAGGGGCATTGGGTTTTAGGGTTTCGACGAGGGAGAAGTCAGTCGACGGAGGCACGGAGGTGGTGCGTGGTTGGGGGTGAGTCGATTTGGTGGTGTAAGGGAGAAAGGGGTTCGACGGGGGTGAGGGTGTTGGCACTGTTGGAGGTCGAGCGGCAGTCGGGGATGGGTTTCGGTCGGGGTTGGGGTAGTATGAAGAAAAAGGTGAGGGAGAGAGGGGAAGGTAGGTGACGGTGAGTAGGTTAGGGTTGAGTTTGTAATTTGGAAAATTAGGGTTAGGAATTTGTATTGGGGGATTTTTTAATTTGGGGGTAGATTTTAGAGTTTATTATAAACCCTAAAATTGTTTTAGGATTTATCACAAATCCTAACAATTGGATCTTAATTGTATCACATAAAAAAGAGAAGAAGAGTAAAACTTAACACAATAAATTTTTAATCAACAATGACATATTTTTCTCATTAATCTCAGGGCCTACAAATTGGCTCAAAACAAATCTTGATACAAATCTCAAAAGATTCTTAAAATCTTAAAAATATTCTAATACAAAAAGAAAGATTACATATGGCTATAACTGCTAAAAAATAAATATGGTACTGAAATAAAATACTAAATTAAATAGAATTGATGTCCTCATCATTCTCTCCGGAAGGGAGAGAGCTCGACCCAGTCGAGTCAAAACAAGTGATCCTGTCATGGTGCTCCAAAAGATATGGATCCAGTTGCGGGAGCTCCGGGAACTCCTCACGATCACTGTAAGTGTCATCCAACTTCGGCTTGTTCTTCCACCTCACCAAATACTTGTGCATACCACCATCTCTTGTAGAGATTATCTGATCATCTAAAATATTATTCAATTCTTCTGTCGGTGGGTGAATAGTATCACGTAGAGGGGTAAATGTGGGAATCTCACCATTAGGCTGCAGGGTTGGCTCATCTATAAGAAAATTTTTAAGGTTGAATTTTGAGCCTTCATAGAGTACTAGATCCTCAATATTGAAAGTCTTACTTATGCCAAAGCCTTCGGGAAGGTCAACGACATAGGTATTATCATTGATTGTCTGTAGAATCTTAAATGGGCCTGCAGCACGTATGTTCAAGTTCTTAACGGGTCCAACTGGAAATCGTTCTGGACGAATCCGAACAATCACTTCGTCACCAATATCAAAAGTTATAAATTTCCTTCTAGTATCTACTATTAAATTGTAGTTAAAATTATTCTCATGAAGTTTCTTGGAAATTTCTCTATGCAAGTCATGAATATGATATGCAAATGTGGGTGCAGATTCTGTGACTTTAGGATGTTCTAACACATGGATAAAATCTATAAGGCTGCCAAGTGACTTCGGAAAGGATGGGTGACTCAGGTACACTCAATGGAGGTGACTGGACAGACTGAATACAATTGAGAGACTGGTCATCTTCTTTTTCATCAAAGTCATCACTTACATTAGGTTCATAGGTAAACTCATTGTCGGGCTCATCAGCGATGACTACGGTACCCTCTACTATATTGATCCTACTTGGGCTGGGACAGTTGCCAGCAACATGGCCGTATACCTTACATTTATAGAACTCAGTGAGAGGATCAATCTTAAATAGACTCTCTCAGTGTTCTTACCCGTGTTGTCATTTCTAAGTGGATAGGAGTTTGAAGTATGTTTGGGTAAGACTTGTTAGGGTACTGAGGAGAGGAGTGCTCAGGAGGATTCATTCTAGAGGAATGATCCATCGAATTGCTAGACTTGTAATGGGAACTTGCTTTAAGGGAATCCATATCGAGAACTAGGGCGTAGGCTGCCGCTAGTGAGTCCACATTTCTATGAATTAGCTCGTTCCTAAGGTCAGCTCGTAGTCCAGCTCTGAATCTAGAGAGAGTTTGTTCTTCACTCTCTTTACCTAAAGCATTGCACCGAATAAGGAAGTCATCAAACTTATCAATATATTATTGTGTGGATTTACTTTCTTGATAAAGTTGGTTCCACGAATCTAGCAATCGGGTGTGGAACGATAACGGTACATATCTCTCAGTGAGCTTCTCTTTCATGGCTTCCCAAGTGGCTATGGGTGCCAGGCCTCGGCCTCTGCGGACGTGTTCAAGATTGGTCCAGTGTTGTTGAGCTTTCCCAGTCAATTTCATCGTGGCAAATTTAACTTTCAGGGCTTCGATCATGTCAAACCACACAAAGTAGTGGTCCATCGCATGGATCCAATCAAGATAAGTTTGGGGTTCCATGTGGCCTTCAAAATGGGGAACGTCAGTCTTAACGTTCCTTTTATATTGTTCGTCAGGGTCACGTTCTTGACGTTGATCGTCACGAACATTCCCTTGAGGGATCTGACGACTAGCATGAAGCTCAGGGACAACAGCTTGATTTAATTCCACTTTCTCAAGCCTCTGATTGATATTGGCAAGAGTTGCTTGAATGACAGCTAGGGTAGCGAAAATATCAGAGTTGTCCATTTCAGGTCGGGAAGGTCTAGGATTCCTAATTGGGTGATTTGGGAGGGATAAGAAAGGATCGTCAGGATCTGTGATGGTACTGCGAAGACGCATTCCCCAAAAGGGAAGAACTAGGGGTCGTGGGTTTTTTTTATTTTTTATTAATAAATCTGAAATGATCTAAAATAAAAATAAAAAATAAAAATAAAAGACTACACAATCCTAAATGAGTGCAAAAATTGATGCCAAAATGATGCAAGAACTAGGGTTTTCAAAACCTTTGCTCTGATACCAAAATGATGTAAAACTAACCCTAAACAGAGAATTTCCAAGAATCTTAAAGGATTAATTTTACCAACACGTAGTGCGGATCAAAGTTAGAAATTTTAACAGTTAACCGGTTTGATGGATTTTCAAGAATTGAATCACGTTTAACAATCCCAATTAATAATTCAACTCTAACAATCAATAATTAAATTCCTAAGTGTTCTTAGCAAGTAATAGATTCAATATTGATTCGTACTCTTATCAAGCATGTAGAACACTCAATCTCAATATTTGTGGTCGACAGTTAAACGAGATAATATGATAGAAATAACAGAGCAGTATAACACAAATATTTAAAAGTGGAAAGAGTATACCGAGGGTTCGAAGGACAATTGCGTAGATCTCTAGTAGAACACAACAATCAGCAACCACAGTGAGAGAGAGACCGACCACAACAGCAAGATGAGCAAGAGCGACGGTCGGTGGCGACGACGACGACGCTGACTGGCGTCGATGGCGATGATGACAAGGAGGCGCTACTGCGAGGGCGTTGAGGAGAGGGGAATAGAGATGGGTTTGGTGAAGGGGCGTTGGGTTTTAGGGTTTTGACGAGGGAAAAGTGAGTCGACGGAAGCGCGGAGGTGGTGCGGGGTTGGGGGTGAGTCGATTTGGTGGTGGAAGGGAGAAAGGGGTTCGACGGGGGTGAGGGTGCTGGCGCTGTTGGAGGTCGAGCGGCAGTGGGGGATGGGTTTCGGTTGGGGTTGGGGTAGTAGGAAGAAGAAGAAGGTGAGGGAGAGAGGGGGAGGTAGGTGACGGTGAGTAGGTTAGGGTTGAGTTTGTAATTTGGGAAATTAGAGTTAGGGATTTGTATTGGGGGATTTTTTTAATTTGGAGGTAGATTTTAGAGTTTATCACAAATTCTAAAATTGAATTAGGATTTATCACAAACCCTAACAATTGGATCTTAATTGTATCACACAAAAAAGAGAAGAAGAGTAAAACTCAACACAATAAATTTTTAATCAACAATGACATATTTTTCTCATTAATCTCAGGGCCTATAAATAGGCTCAAAACAAATCTTGATACAAATCTCAAAAGATTCTAAAAATCTTAAAAATATTCTAATACAAAACGAAAGAATACATATTGCTATAACTGCCAAAAAATAAATATGGTACTGAAATAAAATACTAAATTAAATAGAACTATGTCCTCATCACTTATTGCATCTAATTGCAACATAATATGACTAGTATTTTTCACGTGCGACGCATGTTTTGATAAAGAGTTGGAGTTAAACGTGCGATACATGTAAGTCATTCTAAAAAAATGGAGTTAAACGGGCGATGCACATATTTTTTTAAAATTAAGAAGAAAAAACATTGATGTGTACGTGCGATGCACGTGTTGAAAAATAGATTTGGAGTTGCACGTGCAATGAACCTGTTTGTTTGGTAACAAAAGTGATGTTTCTTTTGTGACAAAAAAATATTTAAATTTGTTTATTTGTGACATACTCTTCCAATAAATAGTAAGTAAATATATTATATTATAGATAGATAGATAGATAGTAATTTACATATGTGATGCATGTTCAATATATTAAAAAATTAAAGTAAATAAACTGACATAGTGAAGACTCGAACTTGAGACCTCCTTCATATTAGTTATGTACGTTTGATGCACGTGTTGGTAGATTAACAAATGACACTAAGACCTTCTCCCGTTATAATGTTAGAGATAATGCAATCTGCACTTACAATTCTATTTCGAGTTTAAATTGACTTGGGCCACTGTTTTACTTATATTACCAAACACTTCTTCTCGAGAAGCTAATAATGCTTGTAATGTTTCAGTGAAGAAGGTAGCAGACATCAACGTATAGAGGAGCAAATCATGAGTTGTTCCTGCTGGACCTGTTTAGCCAGCTGCGAATGAACGGGAGATGAAGGTAATGTTTTTTTTTTTTTGAAATAAAAAGTGACCGAGATCACCACTCTCATTAATGAAAGGTAATGCTTTTGTAGTAGTAGACAAAAGGAATGGAAAAAGGAAATGATGGCAATTGATTCTTTTTCTGTATCGGTGGACCAAAGTCATTGCTAATTTGCTATTGCTAGTCTTCACTGGCTTTAAACTCTACAGCTAAAGGGGGAGCCTACAAAAATCAATGAATGAAAATTTTGAATCAGGTATAAAAGAGTTTATATTCAAGTTTGGTGTGTACGCATTAATCAAGTTCAAGATGTTGTTTGGTTAGGATTTTGGCAATTATCTTTTTGGATCAGTACTTCTGTAATATAGGCTAAGAAGCATGAACAAAGAAACACGGACATGGAACACGATACACACCGATACTCAGAAAATTTATTGGTACTGTATTGGAAGTGTGTTACAACCAGAGTGGCGGAATAGGGAAAAAAAGGTTTCATCTTCTTATTCAGTATCTTTCAAGAAATGTTCGCATAGAAAAAAAAATCATGACATAAATTTATAAGCCATATGATGCATGAATGATTTTGTCATCTTCTTCCTCCACCTAATCTAACAACCAACTCACTTTCTATTAAATTTGCATCAGTGAAGATAAACATGTGATTGCTTCAGTATTTCACAAAATTTAGTTTCTGATAAGGATAAATTTCACTAAATCCTCATGAGTTTTCATGCTTTGGCATATAACCCGGCCTCATTTTTGAAATTTTTTCACTGCCCAGAAAAAATACAAACCAAAGACCAGAAAAAAACCAAAGAAAGAAACTATAGGGTACCATTAAAACAAGTTGCAAGAAGGTACTACTCATGTGACGAACATTCTACGACTATGTAGTTATTAGGAACCCAAAATTGAAGTTTAACAACATCAGTCTAATTAAGTATATTTTGATTTCCGCTGTGTAGTTAATGAAGTAATAAGAAACAAAGGTAAATTGCATATCTTTCGTCGTTATTTTGAGGCTAAGTCTTGTAGAGACATCAAATGTAATACCCCACAAAATAGCATATGGCTATTTTGCATCGAAATCTGTGCGCAATTGAGAATTGCACACGATTGTCTATTTTCTAATAACAATTATTTTAATTGAGAAATATCAGATTTATTGTCTACTTTATTTTATAATTTTGAAGGACTATTGCGAGGCAGTTTAATGTATCTTTGTATTGTTGATATTATTAAAGTAGAGTTTTGGGGTTTATTTGAAATATATTGGGACTTGGGGGGCTTATATGTAATATTCCCCTTATATTATTTATTTATCTATTTATCTATTTATTTATTTATTTTATAAAACCCCACCCACCCCACTTTCTCCTTCCTTCTCATTTTCTTTCCTTCTCCTTCCCGTTTCCTTCCCAGCCGAAAAGAACCCACCGACCCATTCGGCCGACGCTTTCCCCACCCAAAATCCACCCCATCTCTTCATCGTTTTCAAATTAAATTGGAGGATAGACTAATAGAAGGGTTCTCTACATCGTGGTGGTGTCCGTTTTTCGAAAGGATTTCGGGAAGGATGCACTAGCGGCTTTGGAGGCGTGGTGGCGCTTCGAGTCTTCGCGAGACAATTTGTGAGTATGATTATGCTAAATATATGTTTACTGTTATGATAAAATCTTAGGCGGTTTTGGAGCAATCCTGGTTTAATTCAGCCAAATGAAGTTTTAATTTAAAATACGGGAAGTTCTTATTTGTTAAAAGTTATGTGGTAAATTGGTGTGTATGTGGTGAGTTGATGGGATTTTAAATATTCAGTGTGATGGTGATGTATTGTGTAGATATACATACATAGCGTTGTGATGTATATGTGAATTCTTAGCTTGTGGGAACGCTTGGAGAATTTTGATTATCATTGTATGATAAGTGGAATGCTAAGAAGGATAGTTGTATGGTAAAGAACAACTCATTTTTATATGAGCTTGTTAAGAAGCATGTTTATGAGGGTAAGCTGGGAAATTCTTGCTCTGAAATGGTTAAGAATTTGGGAAATTGACCAACTAGAGAGTCGTAGTAGGGAGTCATAGCTTTCTAACCCATCTGGAGTTTTGTAATTCCAATTTATAGGTTGAGAGTTATGATTTTCCAAAGATGGAACAAACCCAATCTTAGTTAAAGTATTATTGGCTAAGAAAACCAGTTTCTCTCTGTTTGTACACCTGATGGAACTTGTGTTTTCGAGAACTCAAATGATTGAGTCCGAAAGAGTCAAATTAAGAAGTCGAAATAGACACTCCCACCTTCCCATAGGACCCGGAATCGAGAATTTCCGATGAGTGAGCAAACTCTTATGATATTGGAATGGTGCAGCGAGTGCAAGAAGAATATACTATTGAGAGTATATGAGGTTTTGTAGTATTAAGATGATTGAATTCGAGGAAATGGTTAGCTGGAAGGTTGTAGACTAAAGCTTTATCCTTCCTGAATGGGTAGTATCAAGCAATTCTGTATTGTGTGTTGGAAGTAGTGGACGTTGCAAGTTAGCAACTTATTGTTTAGACAAAACTTCAAATTTAAGTGACTCGGGGACTTGAGCTCTTAAAGGTTTGAGGGAGTTGCCACTAGGGGATTGCTGTGGGTCTCCCTACCCTTCCAGAAATCAGATCGTGTTGAATTCCGATGAGCGTAGCTGGGGTCACAGCTACTGCTAATTCTTGAGTTATTTCATCGGACAATTGATGAGGAGCCCTCTGCATACCGCAGTGTGGTGATCATAAGCTATCGGGTTTTAATGATGTTTTAGCATTTCATTTGGGACTTAGATAAGTTCCTATGCTTAGTACACATCGTGGACACGAACGGGTCGTACGGGTTGGGGTCCGGTGAAATACGATGCTATAGGTATGCTGCGGTATATCTTTAAGTTCGTCATGGCTGTTGAACGGGATCCAGGTATATGCTGGTGGACACGAACGGGTCGTACGGGCTGCGGTCCGGTGAAATACGATGCTATAGGTATGCTGCGGTATATCTTTAAGTTCGTCACGGCTGTTGAACAGGATCCAGGTATATGCTGGTGGACACAAACGGGTCGTACGGGCTGCGGTCCGGTGAAATACGATGCTATAGGTATGCTGCGGTATATCTTTAAGTTCGTCACGGCTGTTGAATGGGATCCGAGTATATGCTGGTGGACACGAACGGGTCGTACGGGCTGCGGTCCGGTGAAATACGGTGCTATAGGTATGCTGCGGTATATCTTTAAGTTCGTCACAGCTTTGAACCCAACCATGTCATACTATCAGGAACAGGAAGTAGACCAAATTAGAATGCATTGCATAGCGAGGGTTCGAATCCCTAAACTTGGAGACAACGGCTTGATTTGGAAAGTATGTAGTATGGGATGCATACATTTCCAAAGTCTCGCTTGCATTAGACAAGTACATTGGCTTGACCTGGGCCACATGTCGTATGGGATGCATGTGTGTCCAGAGTCTTGCTGACGTTAGAATAAGTGCATCTGTTCTATACTCTGCATTTTGCATTAGACTCAGGTCACGGCATACACGAACACTAGGAAATCAGGATACACGTTATTTTCCATTCAAGCTGAATTGTGAGTGTGATAGTTGAACTGCGTAATGAGTGCGGAAGTGATGTGTTGCGAGACGCGATGTTATGTGATATGAGATTAGGAAGGATTATAAGTCGTGAGTCTGTAATTGCAATTGTATGGTAAATATGGTGCAGTTTATGTGAGAGTAGAGTAATTGTGAATGTAAGGCTTTATGGGAGAATAAAGCTATAGGGGTATTTGCATAAGGCGCAAAGTGATGGGCCTTAAGCGACTAATTTGGAAATGATTTTTCCAAATTAAAGTTAAGTATGTTTGTGAGCAGGTGTGGGCATGCATACAGGAAGTGATGCAGTGAGTATTTGATGTGAATTTCCGTATATGACATTTACATGTTCAGGTTTATCTTGGTATTCATAAGTTCATTCTGTTTTACTTATAAGTTTAATTTATTTGCTTATTAATATATTATACTCACACCAGAAATGGCTAACCCCTTAGTGTTTGGGGGGGTTAGGGGGTCTCTGGACTACCCTAGGCCCCTACTGTTACAGGTCCACAGCGGTGCAGAGGTGAGGTGTAGATTCTGTGGAGTGGGGGTTCATTCTACAATTTGTTACTTAAGGTCTAATTGTGTGAATAGTGAATTTTATGCTTTAAATTGTATTTTGATGTATAAGTACGTGGATGATGATGATGAGTAGTAATGTGGAGTGGCATGATATGTTTCTGACTCGTACCCATCTTGTTGTGGAGTACCGGGCCCTGTGGTGTGGTTTATAAATTATTTTCTAAAAACCTTACTACGTTTTCAAAGGGATTTATGGTTTTTAGTTGATATATGATATTCTGTTATGAGTTTGGCCCCCAAAGCATATATATATATTGCCTGTGTGATTCTGATCATTTTGGCCTGGGGAGCCCGTGATATAATTGCCTGTGATGTGAGCTACGGAATTTAGAGCAGAATTCCGTAAGCTTTTTGTGTTTCGGGGCAGAAATTTCAGGGGAAACTTTGTCGAAATTTTCTTTAAAATATAACTATCTTAGTTTATGTTTAAAGTAATATAGAAATTGAAAGAATTGGATTTGGAGTCAAAAGGGGGACGTTACAGCTTGATACGAATAATTGATGTTCGTAACTATTGATGTATTAACTCTGATGGCAATAAAAGTGTTTTAAATTTCCATATTATTTACTGTGTTGAGATGCATTTGAAGGCAAAGATTCTGGTTGTGTCACGGATGTCCGATTACGGGGATCCGGGGCGTTACATCAAATATTTTTCCTGAAAGCTCTTATGTAGCATTAGATGCTTACATAATCATTAGCTCACGACTAAACAAGAGTTTTCCTTAATGACAACCCCTCTGCATACTATTCAAGCTCTTTAGGCCCAATTTGGAGGCAAAGTGTAGGTTATAAATTCATATTGAAAAAAGGCCTTACTTGGTGATGTGTTCCCTCTATGTTCTGTCTTACGGGAATTAGCTGTTAATGTGCATTTTAACTGTGAATTATCAAAAAATTATGTTTTTATATGATTAAGCGAAATTGCATTTCTTTCATCGTTATGTTGAGGCTAAGTCTTGTAGAGACATCGAATATTTTTCCTGAAAGCTCTTTTGTAGCCTTAGATGCTTACATAATCATTATCTCCTGACTAAACATGAGTTTTCCTTAATGACAGCACCTCTGCATACTATTCAAACTCTTTAGGCCCAATTTGGAGGCAAAGTAAGTGTAGGTTATAAATTCATAATTTCATATTTTTTAAAAAAGGCCTTACTTGGTGATGTGTTCCCTCTATGTTTTGTCTTACGGGAATTATCTTTTAAGTTTGAGTATTAATCTTTTAGCTGTTTAGTTCATGCCTAATTTATTTCATTCTAAGTAGAAGAAGTTAGGCGTATCCCAAACAAATCATTGAATCACGTAAACAAGCTTTCCTAAAACACGTCTACTATGCTCAGAAAAGCTCTAGCACTTAGAAAAGTTGAAGAATACAAAGGATAACTATAAGACAGATTCGAGAGGATATTTCTTTGGGAAAAAAAAGGAAAAAAAGAAAAAAAGAAAAAGAAAGATTTGAAAGAAGAAAGAAGTGATGGACATTCATTCTTATATCAGTATCATTGGACCCAACCTATGTCAGCTTTAATAATTCTATCTCTCACCAAGTCAAGTGAATGACTGATAAAATTTGCAACTAGGAATTAATGATACAACAAAAATCAATAATGTACAACATTGTGTGCTATGGAGGAATAGAAATGAAAAGAAAATTTGAATCAAGTATAAGAGAGTTTATATTCAAGTTAAGGTGGGTAGTCTAAATTCAAGGGAATTTACCTAATTTGATTTGGGACTTGGGAGCTTATACAGTCATATAACCGTGATATTAAGACGGATCCAAATAATTTAAACAGGCGAGGGTTCTACTGCTAACAAAATAATAGTAAGTTTTGACTCTATTGCAAAGTTAAATAAATTAATGCAGTTCCCATTCAATAACATAACACATAAAATGTTTTCTTTTAATTGATGTTTATATCTGGTGTAGACTTTTCATCAACCTACCGAGATATTTATATCTCCACAAGACTAGTGGTTACACGTTTTTGAAAGTGCAAGGAAATTCCTGATAAGCAATTAATCATAATTCTAGTCTAATAAACCAAGTTGCACTGGAAAATATGGCTATTAAAATACCTGTTTTGTGCACCCAGGTCTTTGAATGCTTAATTCAAGTTTTGAAATAAAATTGGGTTGTTCAGGACATGAATCGACCAAGTTTGAATGAGTGAAACTAATTTTAAGGAGAGCACCTTTTTTGCAAGTCACAAAATTGAGTTTCTGAAATATTCAAGTTCGTAAGAATCCTTCTGAAATAACACAGGCATGGTGGGGTTCCAAAGGTATGCAGACTTGTGTGATCAACACTGTTTTTTTTAATATCGTTAAACGGTGGGTAAAAACCCCCCTCGTTTTATTAAAGAGAATTTAACAAAACATACAACAAAAAATAAGGCTTATGAAGTTCAGATCCCAACAGGCTGGGTTCTGGAACTCATACACCCCAACCCATAAACAAAAAATACAACGAAATATAGTTCTACTGATCGGCCGCCCCCGCCAGAGCAAATTTCTCGTGCCAATTTGGGCTCACTCTCTCACTTAGTCCCTCGCTTATCCTCTCCAACTATCGTACGCTCTCCCTCGTCGCCCTCAGCAGTAATCCAAACGATAAGTGTAAGAACCATATTAGAGACACCGCAGGCACTCCATTAATCTGACAACTCCATGTCATGATTGAGTCCTCGTTCTCATCCCCTCGCTTCACCCTCGATGACTCACCGCAACCTCGCAACGAGGATAGACGTCGCACCTGACCCCTGTGAACCCTCTGACATGAAAGAAACCAAATGCACCCCTCATTTTGACCAACCAAAGTCAAAGTATAGCCCAAACTATATACTTGCCTGACAATCGTCGCCCACACCAACTAAGGTACATTTCATTGCTAATTGTGAATCGGTTGTAATTTGGATATTTAGGGAATTGGATTGAAACATTTGGATATTAGGGATGCCACCGACCTTAATTAAAGACCAAACTTCAAAAATAAATTTAAAAGTCCAATCCAAAACCCCTCCCCCAATTCCAACCCGCACTTCACCTACTTCTCCGATGCTCACCCCAACAAGAACAAGCCCGAAAGCCTGCAGCCAAATCCACCGACTCCCACTTTCGTCGCGCTCACGCCGACGTCAGGCTCCACCCTCGACCACCTGGCTACACCAGAGTGTTAGGATTGTGTCTTGAATACTCGTTGTTCTGATTAAAAGAAGGTAATATGAAGCACGGAGGTCGAAGCGTCGAAGTGAGTAGAAGGAGAAACAACAATAGTAGGGTGCAGGCTAGTTGCGGTCGACCGGTCTTGGTGTCAGTCGACCGCACCCCCGGACCGCGCCCCCCGACCGCTCGTTGTACATGAATTTTCCAAGAGAGGTACGGTCGACTGGTCATGTTGGACGGCCGACCGACCGCGGCGCTGAATCTGTTTTGGGCCCCGATTTGTTAGGTCATTTCAGTCCAATCATCAACTCCAAGTTAGATCGTGCGGCTCCTATTCATTTACTTCTTTTTCTGGTTTTATCGAACGACTGAGAATCAAGATTAGACCTATGTTTTCTCTCTATTCTTCTATATATATTGTAAACTCCTCCAATATGAGAGGGAGTACTTCATAGATTCTTTTCTCCATTGCAAAGAGAGGCTTAAGAGAGAGATAGTTCTTGGTGGGTGAGTTCAATTCCTTGTATCAAGTGAATCAGTAACTCCTTGTAATCTCTTCTAGTTGAATATCAGATCTCCCTATATTTCCCCCCGGATTAAGCAAAAGCTAACCAGAATAAGTCATCGTTGTTGTGTTTGTGTTAGTTTGGTGGATCTACTTGCTTGCTCAATTTATTCGCCTCGTCTACTTCGACTTCCTCATTGCTCTAATTAGTTCCGCTACGACCAGAGGGCGTTTGTTGATGCCCCAATCCCAACAACTGGTATCAGAGCTTCTGGTTGTCGAGTTCCTTGGATAAGATAACAGGCCACAATATTTTGAAGATCAAGCAGTTCGATGGAAAGATCAATTTCAATCTTTAGAAGACTGACATGTATGATGTTCTTGTTCAAGAACGGTTGTAGTTAGCAATCAAGAAGAAAGAAAAGCCAGCTGATATAAAGGATGACGTTTGGGAAGATATTCGTGAAAAAGCCATAGGTCTAATCTGACTATCCTTGGCGGACGAGGTCAAGTGCAGATTTCTTGTAGAAACTGATGCGGTGAGTTTGTGGGAAAAACTCATAGCTTACTACTCTGGTTCGTCGTTATTAGATCGGATGCATTGTAAGAGGAAGTTGTTCCGTTTATCTATGAAGGTACCGATCTCCAAGACCACATTACAGAGTTCAATAAGGTATTATCTGAACTTAAGGCGATCAACGCAGATGTGTGTGAGAAAGATAAAGCTTTCAACCTGATATATTCACTGCCGGATTCGTTCGAGCCTTTGATCACAACCATGCTACACGGTAGATCTGCCAAGGAGAGTATTTCGGTAGATGGTGTAATCAAAGCATTAAAAGAAAATCAACTTAGGAAGGAGACCCATAAATCTTCATCGTCTATTCCTATAAGTTGTCTAGCGGTGGATGGTCCTTCAGGGGGAAGACAAAGTGCTTTGTAAAAGGATTCGATCCGTTGCCGATATTGCAATAGGCCAAGGCATATCAAGAAAGACTGTTGAAAATTACAGAATCAAGAGAGCGCCAAGAACAAGAGTTCAGCCGCTAATGTAGTTAGTGCCTTTGGTGCCTTTGATTCAGGTGGTTCATGTCTTCTTGTTTCAAATTCTTTAGAAGTGGATTCTAGTGGGTTTCTTGACTCAGGGAGTTCTTCTCATATTTGCTCCAAGAGGAAGTTGTTTTCTACTTATAAGTCGACTACAGGGCGTTGTGTGACAACGGGAACTGGGGAGATTTGTAAAGTAGTGGGTGAGGGAATAGTTGAGTTGAAGATGCCAGGTCTAAATATGTTCACTTTAAGGGATGTTTTGCATATTCCTCTGCTGAAACGGAATCTGATTTCCTTGGGAACTCTTGATGCACGGGGCTGCAGGTACATATCTCGAGGTGGAGTTCTGTCTGTTATTCAAGGTTGTCGTAAGGTGCTTAGAGGTATGAGAATGGTTCGGCCAAGCCAAAACAATCTCTACAAGCTTTGGGGAATCCAAAATACTTGCGCAAGTGTTGCTCCTTTTCCCGTTATTCCCGCAAGTTCAGCTAGTTTGCCGCAACTAGATTCATCGAGACGAGACAACGACGTTCGAATATCGTCGAGAGGTGAAGAAATCCTATGGGTAGGTGGAGTTCGTGCGGAGTTTGGCAACTTCGTGAGTACATCTACGGAGGTGTACCCTTGAATGGGTATACTGGATTTGGTGAGATTGGGTAGAGATCAGTTCAACTGGAAGAAGAAGCTATTGTTCTATGTTTTCTTTGCAAGTGAAACTTGTTAGAGTCTGGAGATGAGTAACACATCATGTGATAGCACTCGTATGCAATCCAAGGTGGAGTTTGTTAGGATTGTGTCTTGAATATTCGTTGTTCCGATTAAAAGAAGGTAATATGAAGCATGGAGGTCGAAGCATCGAAGTGAGTAGAAGGAGAAACAACAACAGTAGGGTGCAGGCTAGTTGCGGTCGACCGGTATTGGTGACAGTCGACCGCGCCCCCCGATCGCTCGTTGTACATGGATTGTCTGAGAGAGGTACGGTCGATTGGTCTTGTTGGACGGTCGACCGACCGCGGTGCTGAATCTGTTTTGGGCCCCGATTTGTTAGGTCGTTTCAGCCCAATCATCAACTCCAAGTTAGATCGTGCGGCTCCTATTCAGTTACTTCTTTTCCAGGTTTTATCGGACGATTGAGAATCAAGATTAGACCTAGGTTTTCTCACCATTCTTCTATATATATTGTAAACTCCTGCAATATGAGAGGGAGTACTTCATAGATTCTTTTCTCCATTGCAAAGAGAGACTCAAGAGAGAGATAGTTCTTGGTAGGTGAGTTCAATTTCTTGTATCAAGTGAATCAGTAACTCCTTGTAATCTCTTCTAGTTGAATATCAGATCTCCCTATATTTCCCCCCGGATTAAGCAAAAGCTAACCAGGATAAGTCATCGTTGTTGTATTTGTATTAGTTTGGTGGATCTACTTGCTTGCTCAATTTATTCGCCTCGTCTACTTCAACTTCCTCATTGCTCTAATTAGTTCCGATGCGACCAGAGGGCGTTTGTTGATGCCCCAATCCCAACACAGAGCCCCTTGCCGACCACGTCCTCTGTACCTTCGACCCTGCTGAAGTGCTGTCGCGAACCCACGGATTCCCCGCTTGCAACCTTCACTGCCCCAAAACCACGGTGCCGCACCGCACCTGAAGTCGGCCCCCATCGGCGTTGGCCATCGGCAATGCCCCAGCGATGCCGCGTTCCGACCCTCTTGGTAGCGAGCATTTTCTCGAACCCCCCCGGAGTCTGGCTTTGCTAGAAGGTCGAGAAGCCATTGAAACCCCCATCAATTTATTTCTTTGGAATGGATAGATCAGATGAGATAAAGGAAGGAGTAAGCTAAGAGTAGGTCGAAAAGGAGAGAAGAGGAGGGGTCGGCGCTGAAGACGGGAGGGGGACGACGAAACCCTAGCCGCCGCCCCCTCCAAACTCTAGATCTAGGTTTTTTTTCTCTCTTTGTTTTGGGTTTTTTTTAGGAGCTTCTCTCTCTAGAATTTCTAGAGAGAAACCCGTTTCAGGTGTGACCAACACTGTCTACCTTCCTGAATTATGTTTTTGTCTTGTTTATGGTTCACTGGTATATACGTGTATTTCTAATTTGTAACATATGATTGTTATTGTATTTTAGTAATTGTTGATCCTGCTCATGGTGGTATCCCTTGATTTCCATTCAGATTCATTTGTATTTCCTGAATTTTGTTTTTGTTTATCGATCAGATGTATTTAGGTAATGAAACTTCTAAGACTGCCATTGTATTTCATTGGAACGGTAAAATCAGTAGGCTAAGAGGTAGACTTAGACGATGGGCGGGTGAAGAGAGAAGGAAAGATAAGAGGGATACGGAACGGATTGCGGGGCACATACATGGTCTAGAGCTTATAGAGGAGAGTAGAGGATTATACACAGGGGAATTAGAGGATCTTCATAGGGCCAGAGCAGACCTTGACGCTCTTTTCCAAAAAAAGGAGGATTAATGGAGGCAAAGGTCTTGAGACCAATGGCTACAAGATGGGGATGCCAATACGGCCTACTTCCATAGGATAGCTAACGGATGGAGAAGATCTAACTTTATTTCTGGGCTAAACATTAATAATAATTGGGCGTCAGACCAGAGCACGGTTGGTTCTCATATTGAGGATCATTTTAGAGGGCTCTTGGGGCGGTCTAGAAGTGGTTTGTGCCATCTTCATGAGACCTTCTGGTCCCGACCTAACATCGGTGGCCTGGAGGAGCTAGAGAAACCTTTTGAGTTAAGTGAGATTCTAAGTACGATTAAAGAATTAGGCCAGGATAAATCTCCCGGTCCTGATGGATTCCCAGTCTTTTTCTACTCAACTTATTGGGATATTATCAAGATGGATCTCTTCTGCATCTTTGAAGAACTCTTTCAGAGTAACGCTTAGATTGATCGGCTTAATTATGCATCCATTGTCTTAATCCCCAAAAATGATGAGGTGAAAGAGGTTGGGAACTTCAGGCCCATTAGCCTCCTCAATTGCTCCTTTAAAATCATTACCAAAGTCTTGGCTCAAAGGATGAATCCGTGGCTCAATGATATCATTCATCCAGCCCAGAGGGTATTCATTCAAGGGCGAGACATCTTAGATAGTATAACTATTGCCCATGAGACCATCTTTCAGTGCGATAGGGACAGAGTGGAGGGCTTCCTGCTTAAACTTGACTTTGAGAAGGCCTATGATACGGTGGAATGGGATAGTGTTATAGTGGTTCTCCAGTCTAGAGGTTTTGGACCCAAATGGATCGGCTAGATCAACAAGTGCATTAGGGGCGATAAGTCGTTGGTATTATTCAATGACACTCTTACTAACCTTATCGCGTGCAAAAGAGGCCTGAGGCATGGAGACGCTTTGTCCCCGCTTCTTTTTACTCTGGTTGCCGATGTGTTATCTGAAATGACACAGCATTGCTCCAACCAAAATCTCCTCCGGGGTATTGGTATCCTGGACGGTAATCATGGCATCCCCATTCTCCAGTACGCAGATGATACACTTCTTTTCGGGAGAAATGATATTTCTGAGGTGCTCATCTACAAAGGGATTTTGGTGTTCTTTGAGGCTTGGTGCAGGCTCAAAGTCAACTACGAGAAGAGCAACCTCATTGGACTTTGCAGATGTGAAGAGGTGGCGCCGGCTTTTCTGGCTAGCGTTCTAGATTGTGAAGTGGGGAAGTTTCCCATTAAGTACTTAGGAGTCCCTTTGCGTCCAGGAAAGCTTCAACGGAATGATTGGATGATCCTGATAGAGAGAATCCGTAAAAGACTGCCCGGATGGAAGAGGAAACACCTTTCGCTTGGAAACAGAATCACTCTTATTAACGTTGTACTCTCTAATCTCCCAATTTACTGGATGTCAATCTATGAATTCCCTAATTGGGTTATCAATAAGATTGACAAAATTCGTAGAGATTTCCTATGGAAAGGGTGTCGAGAGGATGGTAGGGGACTTCCATTAGTCAGGTGGAGCGTAGTTTGCCGCAAAAAAGAGTTTGGAGGGTTGGGTATTTTAAACCTCCGAGATACGAGAACAAAGCTCTTCTATGCAAATGGTGGTGGAAAATTCACTCCTGCCGTATCCCTGCCCAAGGATCCGTGTGGATTCGGTATAGTAGACAAAGGCGTTTCAAATTTGGGGGGGGGCATCATCGTAATGATGCATTTCTCCAATGTGGAGGGGAATTGACAGGTTAGGGGATCTGTTCCACTGCCATTCCACGAGTACAGTGGGGAATGGGGAAAATACTAGATTTTGTCTTGACGCTTGGGTTGGGCCCAATATGATGGCTTCGTTATTCCCTGAGATTTTTGCTAGGTCCATCAATCAATCAGCATTGGTGGCAGATTATTCGGTGCAATCATCGTGGCACATCAGTTTATTATCGCTGAGTAATGCTGACCCCCGTATAAGTCTAGGCCTGATTTATACCTTCCTACAGAATTACTCAACTGTGTTGGGTAACCAACAGGATGAGAGGGTTTGGCGCACTGACCCCAATGGTAAGTTTTCGGTCAGAGCACTGTATTCAACTCTCGGTGATGGGGGGACTAGATGTGGTGCGCATCGAGTCATCTGGAATACGTGTGCTCCTCATAAAGTGCGGGCATTCCTGTGGTTGGTATCCAAGGATGCAATATTAACTAGAGAAAATCTGGCTAAGAGAAGGTGTATCAACGTGGTCTCTTGCCCGAGGTGCGGGAGCGGGATTGAGACTATTAGTCACCTTTTTCTTAATTGCGTTCATAGTAAAAATATTTGGGAGTTCATTCTCTTAGGCTTTGGCGTGTCCAGCTTCCCCTTGGCTATGTCTTATCTTTGGGATGAGTTTAGAGACATGGAGTTAGTTCAGGGACGTAGAAGGGAGTGGGATTGTTTAGTGGCTGCCTGTTTATGGGTCATTTGGCTTGATAGGAACGATGTCTGCTTTAGAAGTCATTCTTCTAATTTTTCCCAAATGATGTATAAGATTCTTACTTGGTTGTCCATCACAGGGGTGAGGAAGATACCGCGCATGGGTCCACTGTTCGCTCATCTTGATACGGGGACTGGCTTTGGCAACAACTGAGTGGATCAGCAGTCCTCACCGCACCCCAGGCTCGAGGTAGGGCCATGGGGATCAGGGCTCAGTGCATGGGTGGGGATTGGTGGCTTTTATTGTTATTTTGATGTTGTTGTATTTTGCAGTTGTATGAGAGACTTTTGTGGTGGGACTATTTATGTATATCGTATTACTTCTTGTTGTAATGATTGGATCTATATATGAGAATTCGGGGCAGCTCTCTTGCCTTTTATTTCAAAAAAAAAAAAACTATTGATCCTGCTTATGTTTGTATCCTTTCATTTCCATATTGTTTTTTTTTGCAGATTGAGAATGGTCTAGTGGAAAAGCAAAAAAGAAGATGTCTTTGGGGTGGGAAGTGGGGGGATGGGTTGCATCAGCTGTTGTTGGCCAATTAGTTGATATAGTCTCCTCCTACATCAGTGATCAATTTAAGTATGATGCTAAAAGGAAACATAATCTTAAGTGTATGCAGGAATGTCTAACACAGATCAAAGCCGTGTTACATGAAGCTGACCAGCGGAGGATTGAGAATCCAGACTTGAAACGGTGGCTCCTCAGTCTCAAAGATGCTATCTACGATGCAGAAGATGTATTCGACATGGTTGAATACAAAATTCTGGAAGACATTGTTGAAGGGAAAGCTGATCGGACAAGTATCATTTCTCATACATTATTCAAACGTGCACGTGTGGTAGTGAAAAGTTTAAACTTTTCTAGTGATGAACTTGATAAGTTGAATAAGATACTAGACAAATTTAGAAGGACCGTCGTTGATAGGGATCATTTGATTGAGTTGATCAAGCTTCAACCTACAGTCAGTCTAAGGGTATCCCAGATGATGCAATTGCGAGAGATGACCTCCATGCCCATTGAATCCGAATTGTTTGGCAGAGACAGAGAGTCCTACTAATGAACAAATTTTCCGATGATGATGGTGGTGCATATAGTAGCAGAAATGTCCATGTTCTTGCTATAGTTGGCATTGGGGGCGTGGGTAAGACTGCTCTTGTGCGAGATGTCTACAATAATCAAAATGTGAAAGACCACTTTGATCTTAAGGCTTGGGTTTGTGTGTCTGATAATTTTGATGTGAAAAGGCTCACAAAGGAGATGATAGAATCAGCTTCCATTGTTAAACCCCCTGATTTCTATCTCCTTCAAAACTAAAGTAAAATTCTTCAGATTTTGAAGTGCGGGCTAACGGGTAGAAGGTTTCTGATCATACTTGACGACGTTTGGAATGAGGATAACGTAAAATGGGCGCAGTTGCAAAGTGTTCTAAATTGTGGGAAAGAGGGAAGCCGAGTTGTAGTTACAACTCGAATTGGAAAATTCGAACTTTTCTGGATTATTGAATTGCTGTTTAGAAAGCTAATCATTTTTACTAATTTAACAGCTAGGGGGCAGCAGATTTGCATCGTTCATCCTGAAATGTCCTTCCAGGACCTCTTCATCTTTCGGCTATGAAAGGGTGAAAATGAAGGATAAAGGCAAAGGATGATTCTCAGGCTTGCTTTTGCATTTATCATAGACTCGTTATGTTTCTTTTGGATTTTGCTGTAATAATTTTAATATCAGAACATGCATTGTTTGTGTTATTTCCTAATTTGTCTAGATCTCGTAGATCCCAACTGCATGGAGTTTCTCTATGTTTTTTTTTTTTGATAAAAAGATGACCCTGTCATCGCTTTATTAATGCGAAATTAAAGAAACATAGTAGTACTATTTACAAGAAGGCCAAAGACCGCCATCTAAAATCCAAAATACATCTATGAAACTAAACTATGAAAGCAAATAAAGATACAAGGGTAGCTATCCGACGACCCCTCCTGTGGCATGTTCCACATCAACGCTGCTGCTTCCAAGACCTCCTGATTTTGATAAAGTCTTTCCCCTGCTCTGCAACTTTCTGACCCTTCTATTCTTCCTCTTCCATGCGTAGCCTTTTCATTGCCCCCTAGTTCCTGTCCAATCATGAGACAAAGATATAATTTTATGCATGATAGAAGAAAGTGAACAGCTAATTTTAAAGTGAACAGCTAATTTTTCGAAAGCATAAATCATTTTTGTTTAACCACAAACACCACATTGTACGGCTGTTGCCATCACCCCCCACGCTTCTATCTTCCTTTCTAACTAGTTCTACCCACCAACGACCCCATACCTCTGAACTAGACTCCGGCATTTCTACCACCCCAAAACCAAGGCCGACTACCTCTCAAGTTAGTTTTGCCTTAATACAAGAGAATAATATATGATTCGTATCTTCGTCTTCCGTCAAGCAAGCCTCGCATTTGATTGTAATACCCCGCAAAATAGCATATGGCTATTTTGCACTGTAACCCGTGCATTAACTAAGTATTGCACACGATTACATTTCTCTCCTAGAAATTATCAGTTAAATTGAGAGATTTCAGACGTACGGGATGTTCTGAATCCGATGAAGTAAACTCGGAATATCATCTCAATTAAACTGGGGTTTTGTCCCGATTATTTCGACCAGACAATTGTCGGGAGAAAATGATAATTTCTATAAAAAATGTATTTTTATGGATTTTAATTTATATGTATTAGTTATTTCAATTAGACTAGTGCTTGAATTGAATGTGAGTTGTATTTGTGCACTAGGGTATGGCAACCTAGGGTATGGTAACCTAGGGTTCCTTAACCTAGCATAGGGTTAGGAACCCTAGCATCATGATGATCATGGTTTGATCTTGATAAAGATCCAATGGTGGAAATACAACACCATGTGCACATTGACTATGGAAGTAGGAAACTTCCATGAAGCCTCCAAGGAAGCTTCCAAGAAGTTTCCAAGGAAGCTTCCAAGAAGATTCCACTTATGAGTTGGCTTCATCTCATCCACACACTCCACTTCATCTCATCCACACACTCCACCCTTCCATCTTGGCCGGCCCCCATAAACCCCACCCCCATCTCACTTCACTCCATTTCAAACTCCATTTTCATTCTCCTCCAAAGCTTTCTCCACTCCTCTTTGTTCAAAAAAAAATAATAATAAATACATATATATGTATGTAGGAAAGGAAGAAGTCTATAAGAGAAGGAGTAATATAGAAGAAGTGTAGAAGAAGTGTTGGCCAAGGCTTCTACAAAGAGCAAGGAGCAAAGGAGAGCAAGCAAGCAAGCTAGGAGCAAGGAGATTTTTCTTGCAACTACAAGTGGGTGATCCTTGAACTCTTTTGTATTTATTTTTGTTTTGGTATGAATGGATGTGTAGTAGTGGTAGACATGATTTTGTTGCCATGTTTGAGTATGAGGAATGCTAGGAAAAAATAAATTGTATGGTAGAGAATTATTCTTTTGAAGTTTGATTGAGTAGCATGATTGTGAGGGTATATTGGGGAATTTCTTACGCCCAAACGGTTTGGAATCTTGGGCTAAAATTCTGCGGTATTGTTCTTCTATGTATGTAGAGTATCCATGATTTATTTCGTAATATTTGGATGCATTTTAGTAGCCCGAACAGTGGGACCAAATCTGGACAGTAAGCAGCCAGAATGGCTGCTGGCTGTGGTGATTTTTGGGTGTCTTTCCGATTTTATATCTCGGAAACGACAAGGCATTTTGATCTGAAAATTTTTTTGGACACTGTTGTATGTGTCTACAATCATAGTCTTAAATTTCGTATTTTTCCGAGGTCGGTTGATGCCCCGAAAAAAATTGTAGAACGCGACTGGTCCGTAGGTGTCGGCTGAAGCTGACTGCGCTTTGTGCTGAAGTTCAAAAAGCCATAACTTCGTGTACGTTTATTATTTTGCTACGAAATTTTGGGAGTAGCTTGAGGTATGAGTCTATTTGATGAATACCAAATTTTAGAATTTTTGGAAGTCATTTGATGAGGTTTCAAAGGTAATTAGTGAGGGGCAGTGAATACTCTGCTGAAACAGAATGGCTGAAATGTAGCCATGTTTGAGGAGTCGTAGATCGTTGTGTGAAATGAATTTGAATGTGAATTTTGGACACGATGAAATGGTATATGTGTAGATAGAGAATCTCAAATTTCATGATCATTGGACTTAGGGATGATTTACTAGTGAATTTCGAAGTAGGCTATGTTCAGCCTAGTGCAAGTTGTCTAGTCCGTGGAGATGGATAGTTCTAGACTTATCTGTTAAGAATTTGGGCGACTGGCCAACTAGAGATTTACAGTAGGGAATCATAACTCTCTAACCCAATTGGAATTTTGTAATTCCAGGCTGTAGGTTGGAGATTAAGATTTTTCAAAGATAGGGTAGATTGGCCTTGTCAAGAAAATGTTTACTAAAGAAATAAACTTTTCCCTTGTGATGCACCCAATAGAAATTGGTGTCTGTGAGAACATTAAGAGTTGAATCTGAGGACGTATTCAAATAGGAAGTTAAGGTAGACACTCCCACCTTCCCATAGGACCCGGAATTGAGTGATCTCGATAACTAAGCGAACTCTTATGATATTGGACAAATGCAGCAAGTGTGAAAAGGAACGTACTACTAAGAGTATATGAGGGATATTTGGATGTCGAGATGATTGAATTTGAGGAAATAATCAACTGAAGAATTGTAAACTAGGATCTTACCTTTCCAGAGTTAGAGATACCAAGCAATTCTGACTTGTGTGCTGGAAATTATGGACATTGTGAGTTTAGCAACCTATTGTCTAGACTGACTTCAAGGTTGGAGTTAACTCGGGGACTTGGGTCCTTTAAAAGGAAATTGAGGGAATCATCGACTAGGGGATGGCAACGGATCTCCTCACCCTTCTAGGAAGTTCTGAGCGTATTGGTTTCCGATGAGTATAGCTGGGAACACAGCTACTGGTATTTCTTAATTGTTCCATCGGACAATTGATGAGGAACCCTCTGCCTACCGCAATATGGTGATCGTGAGCTATCAGATTTAAAGGATGGGTTTTTAGCATTTTATTCGGAACTTAGAAAAGTTCCTGTGCATGTACTCATGGTGGACATGAGTGAGTTGGGATATAGCTCTGTTAGATTGTATTGGGTGTCTCGATGCCTGAGTCTGTCAAAAGTCCAGAAAGGATATTTATGTGCGTGCTTACCTTCACTAAATTATATTACGTCACCAGGGCGCCGTTAGACCACTCGTTGAGGGTCACGGGTCGGGATTATTTTTGGGTCGCTGACCTACGAAGGTATTGGGAATCGGTGGATGTGATTCCAGGATGGTTGTTACCTTGACAGACCAGTCAGGCTCGACTTTGTTGACCGACACCGAGTGTGGTTGAATAACAACATATTTTCAGTAAACTGGATTGATTAGGTTTTTCTTTTATTTGTTTCGCTCGAAGTTAAATTGGTATTAGGGGTGATTCCCTATAATCCAACTTGTTCTGAGAGTTAGCACTAAGTGGTGATACTGGTTGTCTCTTCCTGTCATTAGGGATACGCCCTGCGGTGCGTATCTTGCACTGTTAATTCCTGAAGTACCATGGTAAGAACGGGATGCTGATATCCTGGCGGATCGGGGGTATTTTAGGACCTCCGAGGTCATCATGTTCTATGTTGGTGGACACGAACGGATCAAAAAGGATCTTTGCGCAATGGATATACTTGCGGTATATCTGTGAGTTCGTCACAGCTTTCGAGGATGGTTCGACGCAGTAATTATTGGTGACTTCGGGGTAGCGCCCCGCATTATATTCTTTTATTTTATTTTCACCTCCTCAACCATGTCATACTATCAGGAACGGGAAGTAGACCAAATTAGAATGCATTGCATAGCGAGGGTTCTAATCCCTAAACATGGAGACAACGGCTTGATTTGGAAAGTATGTAGTATGGGATGCATACATTTCCAAAGTCTCGCTTGCATTAGACTAAGTACGTTGGCTTGACCTGGGTCACATGTAGTATGGGATGCAGGTGCATCCAGAATCTTGCTGACGTTAGATTAAGTGCATCTGATCTGTACCTTGTGTTTGAATAGACTTTAGGTTAGATTAAGTGCATCTGTTCTATACTCTGTATTGTTGCATTAGTCTCAGGTCATGACATACACGAACACTAGGAAATCAGGATGCACGTTGAATTTTCCATTCAAGATGAATTTGTGAATGTGATAGTTTGAGGATCGCTGTTTCCTTATCAGCATTGCATCAGTAGAATTACTGACGTACCCCACCTTTTAGGTACATGGATATCAGGTCACGAGTATAGGAGAGCCCAAGATCAGCAGGGCATCCAAGTAGTGGCAGTATGCACGTCTACCCTTCGAGCAGGTGCAGAATTATCAGGGTCGCGTAGCAGGAGGCTCAAGCCGAGGGGCAGGACCCAGAGGGGCAGATAGACCACTCAACGGAGTTTCGGCAGTCACCAAGGGATTGCAGATCTGAAAGACAGCCAATGGCTTCACAAGAAATGTTCAAGTATTCTTGTAGTCAGTTGTAATAAAGTCATGTAATTTGTATTCCTTGTTCAAGGACAATTTGATATTTGTAATTATTAATGTAACAACTCTGATGGCAATAAAAATGTTTAAATTTCCACGTTATTTACTGTGTTGAGATGCATTTGAAGGCAATGATCTTGGTGATGTCACGGATGTCCGATAGCGGGGATCCGGGTCGTTACATTGATCTCCACTTGTATATTCCTTTTTCTGAGATTAACCTTTGATAGAATGGCATCGTTCATGACTAGCCAAACAAAAACTTTAACTCTCAGTGGTACCCAAAGCTTCCAAATGATCTCCGCATTCTTACATCGCACTCCCCCATCGTTGATTCGCTTGTACATTGATGCTACTGAGAATTCCCCTGAGGGTTGTAGCATCCAATCTCTACTGTCGTCCTCTTCGTTGTTGAATCGTCCTTCTGCTCTAATAAACCAATTAAGTTCCGTCAACTCTGAGACTGCCTCACTGGTTAAATTTCCTTTGACAACCATCTTTAGTCTCTCCTTCTGCCATACATCTGATACCATCATATCATTATTAACTGTAGCCTCTGCCGCTGCTAGGAATAAATTCATGAATGTCCTTGTCCCCACACCATTTATCCCGCCAGAATCTAGTGTCCTTTCCGCTTCCAACTCTGCATCTAGTGTTAGAGTGATACAACATTCCCACCTTTCCTCCATCTCCGCATTCTCTATGTTATGTAGTAGTCTTTGCGTCTTTGATTGGTATGCAATGTGTGAACTTTCGTCTTATTTGTAATAATTTTGAAGTGGCATCCCCAACTTTAAATAAATAAGTTTGTTGGTGACCATTTATGTATATTTCTTTATGTGCAACTCATGATGTGAAAATTCTTCTCTATCTCCATTCATGCTGTAACTTGTGTACTTCTGCCTCACATATTTTTGTCTTGATGATTTGAGTTAGGCACCATCCTCTTGTTAATGGTTTTGCATATTTGAACAACAAGTTTCAATATCATAATACAAGCAGCCTGTAGAGATCAAATGCATTCATCTTATACAATATATACTGGTCTATAACTTAATTTATTGTTCCTATATATTCTGCCTATAGTTGAATCTTGGATGCAGTGCTTCAAAGGGCGTGCAGAAGGATGATTCCTCAGTTTTCAGGTGAAATCAGCAAGGTATATTTGATTTCATTTCTTTTTGTCATGAAAATTTATAATTTTTCTGTATACTGCCCGTTTTGAGTATGTGTTGTTAAAATATAGCCTGACTCTGTGGTATATGGTTATTCTTCCCATATGCTTCGATTAAGCATCCACAACGGTTGTAATCAAAAATGGCAAAATTGCAAAATAAGAGCATCTCCAATCGTTTTTGCTATTTTGCCATTTTGGCAAAATAGCAAATGACAAATTATATTATACTATATCTTAAGCTAATAGGCATATCCCCTTTCTTCTTTCTCCATTTTGAAATGGAGAAAGGAGAGCAAAAACAGTAAATCACACCTACCTTAACACGTGCACACCACACTTTTTTTACTTAACAAAACAAAATACAAAAACAAAAACAAAAAAATCTTCCTCCCCCAACCCCCCCCCCCCCAAAAATCCTGCTAACCCTCCTCCTCAAAATCTCAGCAGTCGTCGTAGTCCGCCAACCCGCTCAAATCCTCGTCGTCGACGCTCGCTGGCCCACCATGGGTGATGACACCATCGGTAAGAATTCTCCTTTGAGAAATTAGGGTTTTTGAATTCCTATTTTATTTTGTAATATTGTATTCATGAAACCCTAATTTACCACCCGCTTTTACTCGTAATTTCTAATTAGGACGTTTCAATTATTGAAATTTCGGAATCCAAACCCTAATTATGGATTCAAAAATAAAGATTGGTTATTTTCAGACCAAATCCTAACTAATAGTCTATTCTTGATTCTTTGTTTCTTCAGATCCAAATAAATTAGATTTTAGAGGCCATGATAGAAAATGGGATTTCGGAAGGCGAAGAGAATAAGGAAAGAATAAACTGTGGGAATGTAAGAGGTAATGTAAGTGTTTATCAAATGGCACCCATTAGTCAACTGGCATATTGCTAATCTATTTGCGTTATAAGAGGAAGCACCAGTTGACTGTTATGGTAGTTCTACTTTTTCAGTTTGTGCAGTTTTAGAAAATCAATTAGAAAGAAGAGTTAGTGACCTCGGAACAAGGAAGAATCAATAGTGGATATCAAGCTGATGTATACTTTTAAAAGTCGAAACATGGAAACATGCATGGAAGTGATCATTAAGTGGAATGAATTTTGAAGAAAATGTATGTGTAGCATTTACCCGAAGAAATGATATGCTCAAAACTTCAAGATGAAAGCGTCTTCGAGGTCGTAGACGAAGTAATCGGAAATTTCACGGTATCTGTGAGACTTAGACGGCAGAGCAATAACTGGGTGCACATTGTTACAAGTGTGTACAGGCCTTACGACTCAAGAAGACGTCCGATGCTCTGGGAAGACCTCAAAGTGGTCAGAGAGATGTGGGTAGACCCATGGGTCATTGGAGGGGACTTCAACATTACTAGATTCCAGCATGAACATAGAGGTAGAGGGGCTTCTGATGCTGACAGGCATAACTTCAACTGCATCATTGACGACTTGGAACTAGTAGAGCTCAATCCGACTGACAGAAAGTTCACATGGACCAATATGCAGCAGAATCCGATCTTAGCTAAGCTTGATAGGATATTTGTCTCTACAGATTGGGAGGAGCTTCATCCGCTGGCTTCGGTTAAATCCATAACGAGATTCACATTGGATCACATTCCTTTGGTGCTACACAGCGGCGAAGACCTAAGGAGTATCCCACACCAGTTTCGCTTCGAAAAGGCATGGACGTTGCACGTTGGCATCCAAAAGATTATAGAGGAGTCTTGGAATGCAAACACTACCTCAACAGGAGCGATCGGGAATTGGATTACGAAGACCAGGAGACTGCGAAGTCACCTGAAAGGCTGGGCTAGGCAGGAGTTTGGACAGATCAAAAGAAGAGTTGAAGAGTTAGGTGACAAGGTCTCTGCTCTAGAAGAGGCAGAAGAGGAAAGAGATCTATTTTATCAGAGGCACAGGATTTAGCCAATCACAGACTAGAAATACATCATTACGCTAAGATGGAAGAACAGTACTGGAGACAGCGATCGAGGGTCCAATGGTTGGCAGAAGGGGATGCAAACACAAAGTTCTTTCATAGGGTAGCGAACGGAAGACGAAGTCGCAACCGCATTAATGGACTTCAGGTTGAGGGTAGAGGGACAGAGAATGAGGAAGAGATCAGAAGACACATAGATTATAATTTCAAAGAATTACTGGGACAAAATTCGTCACACAGATGCAGACTACAGACTCAGTTCTGGGAAGACTCTAGAGTTGATGGAAGCAAAGGATTAGAAAGCCCTTTCACGGAGGAAGAGGTTCTCCAAGCCATTCAAAGACTGGGGCAAGACATGGCACCGGGACCAGACGGACTCCCGATCTTCTTCTATCGAATGTATTGGAATATCATCAAGAAAGACCTTATGGAAAATTTCCATGAATTCCACTCAGACTGCGCAGACATTGATAGGCTCAACTATGCAAACGTTATTCTCATCCCCAAAAGAAGGAGGTTCGAAGATGCGAAGATCTCAGACCCATTAGCCTCCTTAACGGATCCTTTAAGATTATCACTAAGGTGTTGGCCGCAAGACTGTCGCCCCACTTAAATGATGTTATAGGCGAGTCACAGAGCGGATTCATCAAAGGTAGAGACATTATGGATAGCGTGGCATCCGCACATGAATTAGTCCATAGAGGATACAAAGACAAGTCCGATGATTTCTTGCTGAAACTGGACTTCCAAAAAGCCTACGATTCAGTAGATTGGGCTTGCGTGGAGGAGGTTTTACAGCTAAAAGGATTTGGACGGAAATGGACCTCCTGGGTTATGAAATGTGTCCGGGGAGGTAAATCGACCATCCACTTTAACGGCAAGTTCGGGAAGGAAATCAGATGTCGGAGGGGACTACGGCAAGGTGACCCGTTATCCTCTTTAATTTTCACCCTAGTCGCTGATGGTATAGCGGAAATGATCAGGAGGGGTAAGGAGGAACGCATCATTAACGGGGTTAGGGTGAAAGGGGTCCCCGAAGCAATATCGATCCTCCAGTATGCGGACGATACGCTAATTTTTGGAGAAGCAAAGGAGGAGGAGATTATCGCAATCAGCATCATTCTCAAGTGTGTCCACGCTTGGTCAGGCCTAAAAGTTAACTTGACCAAGAGTTGTGTCATACCCATATGCAACAATCTATCTATCCCGGTCAACTATATCAAGATGATGCTAGGATGTGAACTGGGAAACTATCTGCTCACATACCTTGGAACCCCAATATGGCCAGGAAAACTGCTAAAGCAGGACTGGCAACCTTTAATAGAGAAGGTGGAGAAGAAATTAGCAGGCTGGAAAGGAAAGTCCCTCTCGTTCGGAGGAAGGATAACTCTGCTTAACTCGGTTCTCAGTAGCTTACCCATGTACCTCATGTCCATTTACGAGCTCCCCATGTGGGTGATTAACAAAATCGATAAATGCAGAAGAAGATTCCTCTGGAAAGGAGCAGACGAAACAAATAAGGGATTTCATTTAGTAAAGTGGGAAAGAGTCTGCAAGAGGAAAGAATTTGGAGGTTTAGGAGTCATCGATCTCAGGGATATGAACAAGGCGCTGCTAGGCAAGTGGTGGTGGAAAATGGCCAGGAGACGGAACGCCTGGTGGTGCAAGTCTTTTCGAAACTATCAAGGAAAGAAAAAATTTAGATATGGAGGAAGAAGGGTTTTCGGAAGATCATCCATCCTGTGGAAAAGGGTGGCAAGAGTCGGAGATATCTTTCATGCGAATACCACTTGCAGTATTGGAAATGGTAAAAACACAAGATTCTGGAAAGATAAATGGTGCGGAAATAACTCTTTACTAAGCAGTTTTCCAGAAGCGGCTAAGTGCACTAACAGGATAGATCTGCTAGTCTCAGATGTGCGGCGAATGGACAGGCTAAAGATACAGATTGAGGGAGAACTGACTCAGGAAGGGATTATTCAACTGCACAGCTTAATGATTCACACTCAAGCTGAAGGACGGATGGCGGAGGGCACGGAGGACGTCAGAACATGGAACTTAGAGCCAAATGGGAACTATTCGGTGGCGTCCCTCTATAGGAGTCTGAACGATGGAGGAACTAGAAGCAGTGATGAACAAATAATCTGGAGTGTGCAAGCGCCCCTGAAGGTTAGAGCCTTTCTATGGCTGGTCGCGAATGACGCTATCCTATCAAGGACCAATTTGCGAAAACGGGGTATGCAGATCGAGGTTGGATGTCAGAGATGCAACAATAGCGACCAAGATTCGGTACATATCTTATTCAAGTGTCATAGGGCTAGATTGGCGTGGGAGGTAATCTGTCTTGGGTTTGGACTATTAGGGAATCCCAACTCTATCTCAGAGGCTTGGGCCTTAGGGAGGGGAGCTAGCATGAGGAAAGAAGATAGGGAAGAGTGGGATAGGTCGGTAGCGGCAACACTATGGACCCTGTGGCTAGACCGAAATAATCTTTGCTTCCGTAACTGCAATCAGAGATTTTCTGTCCTTATGCACAAAACCTTACATTATGTTCATGCTTGGACAGATCACGTTGGAGCTAGGAAGAAACTGCGCATGGAGGGGGAATGATAGCTCACATGGATTGAGGCATAGAATAGATGGCTACCGGTGAAGGATCTTTCTTTTGGTTATCATTTTGGTTATGCATTTTTCTGTTTTTGGGGACTTTTTTGAGGCTTCAGTTTGTTGTGGAGCTAGTAGTTTGGTTGTATTTTGCTTTGTACCAGGGTCTACTATGTTTCGTTAACCCATCATTAATGAAACGATGACTATTGTCATCTTTATTCTCAAAAAAAAAAACAAAAAAAACACAGTGGCAGAGAGTTTATTTTCATATGATTTGCATGAAATTATAAATCAGAAGAAAAGAAAGTATGAAATGGAGCATAATAAGAGACTATATTACCAAAGAGGTCGGGCCCTGCTGCCTTTTCTTCTCTCAGATGAGTTTGATCGATATATAAAGCATTTGAAGATTTTAGATTTCAGATGTGTTTGCAGACTGAACTGTGGTATGATGGACTGATACGCAATGGGAACAACAACAAAAGGGCCTTTGCGAAAATTAAATGAATTATACTAATGGGACCTGGATCTGACTTTGGGCTCCAAATTAATACTCAAAAGTACACGCGAACTGAAGCAGCTGAGTTCACCTTTGTTCTCCTAAGACTGATAAGAGGAGGGTCGACCTATTTTCGTGGTCTTGTTGATGGGAGTTCCAGGTAAATTCCAGAACAAATGGCTTTGGGTCTTTAGAGCTAGTCGACCTATTTTCATTATTGTTTCCGGTCAAAATTTAGCAGGTATAAGATTTCTTCTTTCTCATCTTCACTTGATACTCTCCTGTTTGAAAGAATCATCGATTTGTGAAAGCTGTTTAGTAAATGCAGCAGTATATTGAAACAGTTGTATCTGCTAATTCAATATACTGGAAGAAATGTTCACTGGAAAATAATATCATGACATAAATATATTATAAGCCATATGATGTACGGACCATTTTGTCATCTTCGTCCTCTCCACCTAACCAACTCATTTTCTATTAAACTGGGAGATTGTTTATATCTCTCTAAGGCTCTGATTGGCTGCAAGTTGTGTTCAGATACCTAACCAACTCATTTTCTATTAAACTGGGAGATTGTTTATATCTCTCTAAGGCTCTGATTGGCTGCAAGTTGTGTTCAGATACAGAGTGATTTTCAAGACAGAGTCAGCAATCCGGTGGTGGTTTAAAACATTATACATTTTTGAAAGAGCAAGGAAATTTCAATGTCTGTGATGTGAAAGAAACACTTAATTATAATTTCAGAGCAATCAACCAAGTTGCAGTGGCAAATATATTGCAATTTAATCCATTTCCACATGAAAGACAATATGGCTATTAGAAAAACCTTTTGTGCTTGACCCTAAACATATATATATATATATATTTTTAATATTATGATTATATAGTAGGGTTGTGACTACGTGGATTGTGGAATATTTGTAGCTTCATATGCGTATAGATAGAGACCCTTACAAAGCTTAATTCAAGTTTTGAAATAAACTTTGATTGTTCAAGGCATGAATTAAACAAGTTTCCAACACTGACTCTAAACAGGTGATTGCTTTTGTGCATCACAGAATTAGATTTCTGAAAAATACCAGATCCTTAAGAGTGTCTTTGTACGGGATTACCTCAATCCACATACCAATTACATTCCTTCCACACAAAGAAAATGTGATTTTTCATTAGTGAGGACCATAAATTGGCACAACATTTCCACACTGATTACTAGCTTCTTGCACGAGCACTACATGTGTACTTACAGAGGCCGGCCAGCTGATGACATTTCATTATTGAGCTATGCCAATATAGGCAAGGAAAGGTGGTTGTTGCTATGTAGTCATCAAAGAACTGTACATAGACAACAATTTGTTGCTAATTTTGGACAGATGATGTTTCTTAATTGCGATACTTCCAATGGCTCTAAGAACTTCATGAACCTCAGTATTGCTAGATATGTGACATACTGTAAAAGCAGCAGAAATATGTAGTTCTTGTATGATAAATTATTTTTTATTGGACTTAGGAATTTGATCCATGTGGGAAATAATATCGAAGGAGGAACAGAGTACATCTACGAGTACCTAACTGAAACAATAGCACATTAGCTGATGGGCGTGGAATTGGGAACTGAAGTTGTGACATCCACTTCGGTACTGATTGAACTCAGAAGATGGGCATTTAGAAGAGTGCTCTGGGCTTTACTAGTGTCGATAAAGTGTCAAATCGATGCAAAAGAGGATAACATAGAAATAAAGATTAAGCCAAAAAAGAAAAAAAAAAACTGATTTATAAATTAATGTGAATGACCCAATAAACCAAGCATTAGTACTTCAAAATTTTACCATGTTTAAGAAGTTTTTTTTTTTTTCTTTTCCCTTTTAAACTGCCTACACAAACAAGTGATGGACATTGATTATTTTACTATATCAGTGGACCTAACCTATGCCAGCTTCAATAATTCTGTCTCTCACCAAGTCAAGTCAACGACTCTACTTAGCATTATTGGCATAGATCTTGTAATCTATCTAGGCTAAGAAGCAGGAACAAAGAATTGTTTCCATCTTGTTTTCTTTGAGTGTGAGAGAGAGTTAGGAATTGCTGCTACCACCATGTCTTTGGAAAGAAGGAATAGCTGGTGAGGGCATGGCGGAGTTTCAAAGGTATGAATGCAGACTTGTACGTGTCACCAAGCACTGTCTCTACCTTCCTTAATTTTGTTTGGATGACTTGTATTTATTGTATTCTAAGTTCTAATATATGACTGTTTTTATTGTATTTCAGTGTATGCTGATCCTGCTGCATGCTCATGGTGGTATCCTCTGATTTCCATTCGGATTCATTTGCATGTATTCTGATCTTGTAGATGACAATCCCATTCGATTTTTGGGCTTTCGTCCAGTGAACAACCTTATCTTTTTTCTACCTGGGTTTTATTTTCAACGGTAATTCTGGGATAGGGCTTTCTCCGACCTTCCTCCCATCCCTGCCTTAACCTAACTGGTTTACATTATTCGGAAATGCCCTTTTGTTATTGTTCCCATTGCGTATCAGTCCATCATACCACAGTTCAGTCTGCAAACTCATCTGAAATCTAAAATCTTCAAATATTTAATACCTCGATCAAACTCATCTGAGGGAAAGAAAAGGCAGCAGGCCCGACCGACCTCTTTGGTAAATATAGTCTCTTATTCTCCATTTCGTACTTTCTTTTGTCCTGATTTTTAATTTCATGCGATCATATGAAAATAAACTGTCTGCAACTGTGTGTTTTTCATCTTGAAGTTTTGAGCCTTTCATTTTTTTGCGCAAATGCTGCACACATTTTCTTCAAAATTCTACTTGATGATTGATATGGTGTAGATGATGTGGATCCATCTGGGCCATCAGATCTCCTCAGATTTTGCTCATCAGGTTAAACATGCATAACGGGCTTCTGCCAGCTCAGGCCTACTAGCTAATGGGTTCGGCCCGGCCCATCAGGGCCAAAGACCCGTTAGCCCCTGCGTATAAACACCAGACACCCTCCTTCCTTCTCCAGGTAATAAATCTTTCCCCACCTGAACCCTAGCTATTGTTGCTTTCTCAATGACTGACTAGATCGTCGGAGGGCATGTCGCTGGGACTTCTCCCTGTGTTTCTAGGCAGTGTGCAAGTACAAGATTCCGAGCCAGGCTATGAAGATCCGAGCCGAGCTCCGAGATCCGAGCCGAGCACTCGGCCTCCGCCTCCCTCCCACTACTTCCGAGCCCGTCCTACGGGCTAGTATTGGATCAGCGCCAGTACCACATCTTCTGCTTCACAAATTACAAGAACTCACCCATGTTGTCCCCACACCCCAAAAACAAACGGCATCAGGTTGGCGCCGTCTGTGGGAACCTTAGGTACTGACGCCAGTCCGATCCCAGCCAGGGACGTCATCTTAAGTCTAATCTCTTTCATGGCTCTCAAAGCCAGAAGGGTCGTCACATCGGGATGTCGTCCAGACCCTCCTCCCCTTTACAACCGCGTGAACGTCCAGAGCTCTAACCAACCGCGGGTCAACGGTGTGGCCGGACCCGGGACAAGTGCTTCTCACTCGATCGCGACTGATTTATGGCGCATCATCCTGAACCATCGGTCCCGAACCATTACCGACAGCCGAACAAGGGGAGTGGCCGCTTCCAACTCGGTCCCGAACCATCGCCGACAGCCGTCTCTAGAGCGGGAACCAAGACACAGCCACTTACCCCGGGGACCTCAACCCTCGCGTGACCCGGTGGAGCAAGCCCCAATCATGAGGGCCGAGTTCCAAAACTTTCGGAACGAGGTCCTCCGGGATATCGAGGCAGCCCTAAAACTGAGGCGCGCAACAACTCCTACCCCCAGTCAGAAGCAAGGGGCGGCAAATTCCACGGATCGACCCGCCCCATAAAATAAGAAGACCCCGTCCTTCGGTGCCTCCAAAAGATGGAGAACCGCCTCGCCCATCTCGGCGTGGGCGGGCTGATGCCAGGCCATGATTATAGGCCGACCCGACCCCCATTCTCCACCAAAATCTTGGAAGTCGAGATCCCCATAAATTTCAGGCCTCCTCAATTCGAGACATACAACGGCGAGGGTGATCCTGCTGATCACATGGAAGGGTTTAAAACCCTCATGATGATTCACAGCACTTCGGATCCCCTCCTATGATGCGCTTTTCCTGCCACCCTGTGCGGCCTGGCTCGGGAATGGTTCTCGAAGCTTACCCTCGGCTCGATCTTCTCGTTCGACCAGTTGGAGGCAGGCTTCCTATCCCACTTCGTGACCAGCAGGAAAGTCGAGAAGACAAGTGCGTCCCTTCTGGACCTCAGACAGAAGGAAGAGGAGTCACTCTGCGAGTTTGTTTGGAGGTTCACCGCAGAGGCGAGGTCTATTTCCTCTCTCGACGTGGGCGTTTCTTCCGTAGCTTTCCGACACAATGTTCGCCACGGCCAGCTTAAGGCTTCCTTAGCCAAAAAACCACCCATCGACTTCCCCGACCTACTCAACAGGGAGTGCACCATCTCCGAACCATTGGAAATTCAAGAGGCAGATCCAATTTGGAAAGTTTATGTCGACGGCTCGTCTTGCGAGGTGGGAAACAGCGCGGGCGTCATCCTCAAAGGTCCCGACAACTTCATCCTTTAGTATTCTCTATGCCCAAACTTCTCCGCCTCTAACAACGAGGCGGAATATGAGGCTATGATCGCAGGGCTCACCCTAGCACACAAGGCGGGGGCCAGGAAAATCAGGGCCTTTAGCGACTCCCAGCTCGTGGTTAACCAGATCACCGAGGAGTATGAGGCTCGTGACACTCGGATGATCCAATACTTGGCAGTAGTCCAGCAGCTCTTAATGACCTTCGATTTCTCCTCGGTGGAACGGATCCCTAGGGAGCAAAATGCCCAGGCCGATTCCTTGTCAAAACTTGCCTCATCATCCTTCGAAGGTCTCGACCACACCATCCTAATCGAAGTCCTCCTCAAGCCCAGCATCGACCCCCCACCCCACCCCCCACCCCCCCGAAGCCTTCTGCCTCACCACCGAACCGCAACCGGACAACTGGACGACTCCCATCCAGAAGTTCCTGGTAGAGGGCGAGCTTCCTCAAGATCGGGCAAAGGCGAGAAGGACCAGAGTCCGTTCTGAAAGATTCACCATAATCAACGAGACAATCTTCAAGCGCTTATACACAACATCGGACGAAATATCCTACCTTCGCTGCCTGGCCCCCGATGAGGCCAAGTACACTCTGAAGGAACTACATGAGGGAATCGGGGGTGTCACATGGGGGCAGGTCACTCGCCAAAAAAGACCTAAACCACGGATACTACTGGCCGACCATGTTACAAGACGCCCACGACCTCGTTAAAAGGTGCGGCCCTTGCCACATGTTCTCCTCGGTGAAGAGGCTCCCAAAAGCCAACCTCCGCTCCCTGGCCAGTTCGACCCCCTTTTCCATGTGGAGGATGGACCTGGTTGGCCCATTCCCACAAGCGACAAGCCAAAGAAAATTCCTGGTGGTGACCATTGACTACTTCACCAAGTTGATCGAGGCAGACTGGCCACGATCACAGAACACCAAACCCATCAAGTTTTCTGGAAGCACATCATCTGTTGGTTCGGGATCCCGCAGGTACTCATCACAGACAACGGGGCCCAATTTGCAGGCAAGAACTTTCGGAAGTTCTGCGAAGACATCGGTGTCCAGCAACGCTTCTCATCGATATGTCATCCTCAATCAAATGGTCAGGACGAAAATGCGAACCGTTAAATCCTTGATGGCCTTAAGAAGTGGTTGGATAATTCACCGAAGGTGCAGTGGGTCGACGAGTTACCGAGCGTACTATGGGCTCACCGGACAACTAAAAGAATTCTCGCGGGCAAATCACCATTCAACCTAACCTACGGCACCAAGGCAGTTATCCCCTTAGAGATCGGGCTCCCTTCGCTCAGGATCATGGCCTTCAACGAGGAGAACAACTCAACAAACCTCAGAGCCAACTTGGATCTAATCGATGAGGTTAGGGAAAAATCCACCATCAGAAGAAGCATATACCAACAACGGATCGAGAAATTTTATAACAAGAAGGTCCACCCCACCGACATCAAGCAAGGTGACATCGGGCTCAGAAAGTTAGCTGTATCCGACCCCAGCAAAAAGAGAAAGTTGGCCCCTAATTGGGAGGGCCCGTATAAGGTCTCCGAAGTGGTACGCCCGGGTACGTACCGACTCGCAGACCTAGGGGGAAGGATAGTAAAGAGGCTCTGGAACGCGGAACACCTCATCAAGTTCCTCGAAGGGGAGGACTAAACTCCTTTTGTAACCCAACTTATGTAACCGATCCCCTGTAATCGGCACTACGTGCCTCTCTTTTTTTATAAACGTAGATTGGTAGAAAAAATAAAGTGTAACCTTTTGTTTCTTCCCTTTTTTGTTTTTTCCAAAATTTCTCTGCATTCTCACAAGCTATGGGGCTCGACATTAGGCATTGACCTCGAGCCACGCCCTAGTTTTTTCAAGCTATACGGACTCAACGCTCGGCAATGACCTCAGGCCACACCTTGACTTTCTTACAAGCTATGGGGTTCGACATTCGGCTTTGACCTCGAACCACGCCCTAGCTTTCTCAAGTTATACGGGCTCAGCACTCGGCAATGACCTTGAGCCACGCCCTAGCTTTCTCAAGCTATACGGGCACAGCGCTCGGCGATGACCTCGGGCCACACCCTAGCTTTCTCACAAGCTATGAGGCTCGACATTCGACATTGACATCGAGCCATGCCCTAGCTTTCTCAAGCTATACGGGCTCAATGCTCGGTAATGACCTCGAGCCACGCCCTAGCTTTCTCAAGCTATACGAGCTCAGCACTCGGCAATGACCTCGAGCCACGCCCTAGCTTTCACAAGCTATACGGGCTCAGCGCTCGACAATTACCTCGGGTCACACCCTAGCTATGGGGCTCGACATTCGGTATTGACCTCGAACTACGCCCTAGCTTTCTCAAGCTATACGGGCTCAGCGCTCGACAATGACCTCGGGCCACACCCTAGCTTTCTCACAAGCTTTGGGGCTCAACATTCGGCATTGACCTCGAGCCACGCCCTAGCTTTATCAAGCTATACGGGCTCAGCGCTCCCAATGACCTCGAGCCACACCCGAGCTTTCTCAAGCTATACGGGCTCAGCGCTCGGCGATGATCTCAGGACACACCCTAGCTTTCTCACAAGCTATAGGGCTCAACATTCGGCATTGACCTCGAGCCACGTCCTAGCTTTGTCAAGCTGTATGGGCTCAACGCTCGGCAATGACCTTGGACAACACCCTAGCTTTCTCACAAGCTACGAGGCTCAACACTCGGCATTGACCTCGAGCCACACCCTAGCTTTGTCAAGCTATACGGGCTCAGCACTCGGCAATGACCTCGAGCCACATCCTAGCTTTCTCACATGCTATGGGGCTCGACATTTGGCATTGATCTCGAGCCACACCCTAGCTTTCTTAAGCTATTCGGGCTCAGCGCTCGGCAATGACCTCGAGCCACGCCCTAGCTTTCTCAAGCTATATGGGCTCAGCGCTAGGCAATGACCTCGATCCCTCGATGCCAGATATCAAAAACAAGTTCAGAAGGGTTGGTAAAATCGAATTTCATTTTACCACAACGCCCCGAAAGGCAACAGTATAATATGGATTATTACAACGATTTCTTTTACCCCAACCTAAGTGTCTATCGTGGGGCTTTTTGGGCTTACAAGGGCCATCTCGAGCCCCACCGAGCGGGTCCGCCCTCCATTGAGCTCGCCCGACATCATCGGCATCACCAGTGTGGATGTTCCGGCGATGGAACTTTGCGCGTCCGCCGGCCTCGCCATTTCCAAATATAAGGTCGGCAAAGGACCCAAGACGGAGGGGCCGCCTCCCCCAAAAGAGCCGAATCGGGTTCTGTCTGTGCTGAGAATGACTTTCAACCTCTGAATCTCCAGCTCCTTCTCCACCATGACCTCACGGAGAATGGACTCAGAGGTCGGCCGCCTGGTGGAGGCATCAGACATCGAACAGTTCATCTTGGCTGTAGAACCCCATATTTTCAAATATTATTTTTATATTTGAAAATAAATTAAAATGATTTACTGAAAATTTAATAAATATTTTCTAAAAGATTTATCTTTTTACACGTGCGAAACACGTGCAAATAATTTTGGTGTAAATATACAATTTTATATTTTTAATAAGTTCTCATACTTGTTATGGAGTGTATTCTAAATTTTGGGATTTTTCTGGATAAGGAAACTATTTTTACAAATATCTCGAAAGAGAGGGGCTTTTATGTAAAAAGTCGTTTGGATCTTAAATAAACTATGAAAATTTATTTTTACTGACATTTTGGTTTCCCATGGCTAGAATTTAAATTTAAATACATTTATATTTTATTTAAAATCGATTTGGTGAAGATTTAAACAAAAAGGGTGTTTTTGCAAATATGGAATTCATGTAGAATCTTGTACAAATGTTTTTCTGGAGAGTAAAAGTCAAATATTTTGATTGGAAAATATATTATGTATTATTAGATACTATTTCGGATTTTTCTGGATTTTTACAAATATTTTATGATGTAATTACAAATATTACAAAAGGGAGGGCTTTTGTGCAAAATTGCCACCCTGAGTGTAAATCCGAAATTTTCTTATCTCTGGGCTGTGCTGGGTTGTTGGAAAACTTAGTGGTAAAAGGATTTTATTTAGTTTTGATTTATTTAACTTATTTTAACTAAGAAAGGTTATATATGTGAAGTAATAAATTGAAAAAGGACTATTTTGCAAAAGTACTTCAAAACCCTAATTCCTTTCAATCCCGGCCTGTATAAAAGAGGGTGTGCAGCCGTCATTCGCTGCACAACTCCAGATTTATTATATTATTATTTTCTTGGTGATCAAGAGGAGAATTTTTGGATCTCGCAAAAAGGAAGGCTTTTTCGTGGATTCTCTCAATTCAAAGGTGAGTGACATTGTGTGTTTTGTTTTGACTTTGTGAATGAAATAAATTTGCCTTGTTGTTGATCTAGTATGCGAGTGGCAATGTTGTTTGATTTAATGTTGTGAATGATATAGATCTTGTATTGTGGTATGATTCATGTGAATAATGATTGTTGTTTATACCATGTTGTGAAATCTATGAATGATTAGTAGATCCTTGTTTATAAAATCGTATTGCTAAAGACATGATTAAGATTTGAGTATGGTTATGATCGGAGGATGAACACCTGGATCTTATATATTGTAAATCAGATTTTGATTTAGAGTTGTGACAGAATTTAGTCTTGAGAAACCCTAATGAAAGAATTAGTGATCTAGAACATGAGAACTTGAGTTTTGACATATTTGATGTTTTGAGTAATATACCCATAATGAAGAATCTCTGAGATTCGTCACTTTGCCTGAATACAAACTATTTTCATAAACAATGAATCTTTAGAAAACCCCAGTTTTGATTTTTGTGTTCAGACCTAAATTATGAAAACTGTAGGCCGACAGCCAACTGGTCTACCTATCAGTTGACTGGTACGACCCTACTGATGTATCATTAGCCTTTTGAAAATCCGTTCTGGACAGCCGACTGAGACCCTTGTCAGTCGACTGGTATACCTAGAATTTATTTTGTAAAATTATGTCAGTTTCTTGTCTGTACAGTCGACCTATAACTCCTTTAAGTCGACTCATGTACTTAGAATATTTTGTGAAAATTATTGGAATTTATCTCGGGCAAGTCGACCGAAGCCTTTTTAAGTCGACTGGTATGACTTAGTTTATTTTTGTAAAATTTTGGATATTTGTCCTTCTGGACAGTCAACTTACTACAGTATAAGTCGACTGGTACTGATGGGTTTTTGTAACTTGAGTATTCCTTGAGTGTTTGGTTCCCAGACAATTCAGTCTATTGTAAGACATTCAGTTAAGTATTTGATTTAAGATATTCAGTTGAGCCACTTTTGTTTAGTGGAATTTGATTTAGACATTTGAGTTGAGTCTCCAGAGGTGGGTGACCCTAGTATACCGGTGTTGAGTTATTTTGTTGAGGCCCATTGAGGCATTTCAGTTATTCAGTTTTGATTTTAGGCCGGTAGGGTACACCACTCTAGGAGATTCGTTGAGAAATTAAATAACCCACAATAATAATGACAGGCACTAGTAGTGATATGACGAACGGGAACATGAGTTATGCACCTCAGTATGGCTTTAGATGTGGGATTTAATCTCCTGAATTATCCAAGTAACTATCTTGAGATGTGGGATTTATCTCCGGAATTATCCAGGTAAATTACCTGAGATGTGAGATATATCTCCGGAATTATCCAAGTGGTTTGCTTGAGATGTGGGATTGATCTCCGGAATTATCAAAGTCGAGGCGACGCCCATGGGGTATTCATGTGATGATATGTCTATGTCTAGATGAGGGATGATCTCCGGAATTATCCAGGTAAAATACCTGAGATGTGGGATCCGTCTCCGGAATTATCAGGCATGGGATACTTCTCACAGTTTATCTTTATCTCGTAGTAGTCATCATGATAGGAATAGTTGCATAGCGGGGGATTGAACCCTATAATGTGAAGACGTTAAGGGCTTGCACCGAACCTATGTAGAATGGGATGCATAGACTTCGACAAGTACGCATTAGAGAGTCCGCATATAGGCCTTGTGTTGTCTTGACTTGGTTTTATGCAAGTGTTTTCCAGTTTTCCTACACTTGACACTTAGACTAGATGCACTTGTTGTTTTCATTCTATGATGTTTTCATGCTTTACATATTTGTTATTTCTCATTCCTTCATTCTTGTTGATGATACATGTTGTTGATAACTTTATGTCTTACGATTAAATTATGTTGTTTGTTTTTATGTCACTCACACCATTTATGGCTGACCCCTTTAGTTTGGGGGTTAGGGATCATCTTTAGCCTCATATGTTGCAGGTTTCTGCTTAGAGTTTGGGAGTCTGTACACTTGAGTTAGCTTTGGAGATTATAAGTAATGTAATAGAGCCTTGTGTAATTTTTGTAAAGAGAAGTGTTGTAAAAAGAATGTTTTTAATTCAAGGTGTTTGTATTTTCGCTGCATTTGAAAAAAGTTTGTTGTAATAAAAGTTGAAAATTTTAGTGGTGTTGGTTGTGTTTAATATTACATTGAAGTGGATGCTGGGATTGTGCCACGTATTTTCTAAGATATCATATTAGAAATTCGGGGCGTTACATTGGCACTCCCCCAGTCTCGGTCGGCTATAACCTTCTTCAGACGTGCTCCCTCTAAACTGAGCTCCTTGGACTTGTTCATGAAATAGTTTACGGCAGCTTTCCGATCACGGGCCTATTTGCGATAGCGAATCAAGACACTCTCCTTTGACTCTAGCCTGTTCCGGAGTTGCCTAACCTCGGCAAAACTGAGGTCGGCTCCGAGGGTCTCGGCCATCTGAGAAAAAAGAGAGGAAACAAGATTTCACTCCAAGCTTTTCAAAATTGTGCAAGTCGTACAGTTCGGCCGAAAACATATACTTATATTAATCTCCTCAAAAAATAGATACAAAAAAGCGGTGGCCAGTCTGCGCTCGGCATACAAAGAAAACGGAGAAAAAAATAAAAACTACATCTTAAGGGGGATCTGCACCTCTTCGTCGGCCGTCGCCCCCCTGACTCTATCTCAAGGGTCGGGTCTCTCGCAACCTTGTCACCCTCTCCCCCGGGGGTCAGTGGAAGCGCCGGAGGCACCCAACCGTAATGGAGGTGGTCGATCTTGGCCTGAGGGTAAAGAAGAAGGAAGTGCTCCTTCGCTCGAACGTAGGCCTTGTCTTGGGCGCTTATCAGCTCCTCCGCCGTGGCCTGCAGCTCATTGTATTTCGAGACCGCTTTCCCGCGAACCTCCGCCAAAGCACGGAGGTGCTGGTCCTGTTCGGAGGCGAGGTTGGCTTGAAGGGCCTGTGCCACCCCCTGAGCCGCCGTCAGTTCGGTTTTCAGGTCCTTCACTTCACTCAGTGGTAGGGCGAAAACCAGGGCTCGGGATCATCAGCTCGTACTCCTGCCTAATGAAATAGTTGGCCCTTATCATGGGCAGATAGTCGGCCTTCAGGACGCACTTGTAACGCCCCGAATACCAAAATACGGTAATTCGTAGCCCAACAGGATCTACACTTCACTTCGTACAATTTTACAAGGAATTTTGAAACTTTTTATTACAACATTATTCTTTTACATTAATAACGCAGCCGAAAATAAATGAAGTACAACAATGAAAAATATACAATTGTAACAACTTAGTATTTAAGTAATCATCAGCATCAAATTCATCTTTATATCTTCTTGTGAATTCCAAATCTTGCATATGAAACTGTGGGCACGTCAGTTGCTTACACCCGACGCAATATTATACACGGCCATCCTCGCTATGCCGAAAATATAACAATTTTTTAATACTTTAACAACCAAAAACTCTAATGTATATAAAGTGTTAAAAGTGACTACTCTAAACATGTAAGTGTATGCGATGCCTTAATACTTAATGCAGATGTTTTACGCTAAGATGACACTAATGCGTACTTGTTCAGATTCTATGCATCCCATACTACATAGGTCCGAGGGAAAGCACCTACGTACTCCACAATAAAGGGTTTGATCCCTTACCATGACAACTACTCGGTTATAAAACAAAGTTTAGACATTCCACGAGTACGGATCCCAGTCCCGAAATCCACCGCTCGACTATATAGAATCCTCGTCATGCAAACATCCTATCAGTGTCACTCTAGCCCCGGTATACGTATATACACTGGAGTACGGCATACTATCCGCCCGACTAATCATAGTCCCGGATTTAAATTAAAGCTCGCCTCCATCGGAAGCAACCACAGTCCCGGAATCCACCACCCGACTGGGTCTATAGTCCCGGAGATCCATCACCCGACTATATAGAGGCCCTCCACTCACGTTTACCCAAGTTTACTACATCTTCACTTAGTGCCTAATCCTTAAGTTCAAGACATGAATAAATTATAACACCTAGAGTTAGCTTCCCCTCCTACCGGACTTAAACGCAAACACCGAGATAGCCCACATAGCCATATCTCAAAAATCAATCAATTAATTCAACATTTGCCGGCACCCAGGGTCTCACTAAACCTCTAGATCACAACCTTTCATGTTCTAGAATTCATGGGTACTCATACCCTTCAATAATCATGTATAAACTTCATTGTATTCATATCTTCAACTTTATTCATTCACATCTGAGTCAATTTATCTTACTTTTGTATCATTGTCTTCAACTCAATTCATTCATTTCCTTATTCACAATCTTTATAGATATAAAAAAACATTTCTTATGAACTCATAACATAGAGTAACTCACTTCGATTTCTCATTGGCAATTTAACAAGGTTGTAAACGGCGTCAGGCGGTGGCGGTTCGGCCAAGGACCGCCTACCGCCTAGGACGCCTAGGCGGTGCCTAGGCGGCGCCTAGACGTTTTGTTTTTATTTTTTAAATATTCATATATTAACCTTTTAAAAGTTACATTTCTCTATTTTTGCTTGTAGTCTAAATCTTTTAAATGCATCACAATTCACAAGTGATGCTAGGCCAGAATGATTTTAGAAGTTCAATAATCATGTATAAACTTCATTGTATTCATATCTTCGACTTTATTCATTCACATCTGAGTCAATTTATCTTACTTTTGTATCATTGTCTTCAACTCAATTCATTCATTTCCTTATTCACAATCTTTATAGATATAAAAAAACATTTCTTATGAACTCATAACATAGAGTAACTCACTTCGATTTCTCATTGGCAATTTAACAAGGTTGTAAACGGCGTCAGGCGGTGGCGGTTCGGCCAAGGACTGCCTACCGCCTAGGACGCCTAGGCGGTGCCTAGGCGGCGCCTAGACGTTTTGTTTTTATTTTTTAAATATTCATATATTAACCTTTTAAAAGTTACATTTCTCTATTTTTGCTTGTAGTCTAAATCTTTTAAATGCATCACAATTCACAAGTGATGCTAGGCCAGAATGATTTTAGAAGTTCAACAACGATTATGGTGTAAACTTTAGATTCATAATGACAAACAATAATCAGTCATATAAAATTTCAAATATAACGTGAACTAGTAACACCTTAATGTAAAGATGAAGAGGCTTTTTACTGTTGAAGATGAAGAGAGTTTTTTCTGTTGAAGATGAAAAGACTATTTTAAGAATTAAAAAAAAATTACAAAAAAATCTGTCAGCCACCTGATCGATTTTGACCGCCTAGGCGCCGCCTCGGCCGCCTCGACCGCCTAGGCGCCGCCTTGTACGCCTAACTGTCATCTCAACGCCTAGAGTACCGCCTATTGCATATGCGGTTCGTTCTCCTCTTTTTGAGCGCCTAGGCGCCGCCTAGGCGTCCGAGGCGGACGCCATTTAGAACACTGCAATTTAATCACATGTAGCATTGTAGGCAACATCAAAGTATTCTTAATCAAAGCAAAGTAATTATAGAATCTCATTAAGTGGAAATCCAATTGTATTGCAAATTTTAATCTTCCTCTAATCAAATAAAAATCATATTTTTAAATCAAAATTTTGGATTCTTCAACCCATTATTTATTGTAAATTCTACCTTTAATTCTCACAAAATACATAAAAATATTGTGGAAATTATTTTTTTATAAAGTCTAAATAATAATAGAAAATTTTCCCAATTTTTATTGCATTTTAAAACTCTTCAAAACCCAAAAAGAAAAAAACAGGGGCTGCTGGGTTTCAAACCCAAGACCCATGCCGCTACAGTAACCAACCCAAAGTGCACCCTGAAGACCAAGAAGGCCAACATCGCCGAGTGATTAAAGGCGAACTCAAATTCCTCTTGAATCGATTCTGGGTGATTTGGTTTAAAAATCGAAAATTAATAAAAACAGAGTCTCTACAAGACTCGAACCCACGACCAAGCCACTGTACACAACGCCTTAAAGCCGACGCCATGACCAGTAATCCCAAACCCAATCTCTGTTATGAAGAGGGGTTGAATTAAGTTTATGCTTTCGGTTTGATTTCAAAACTCCTTTACAAAATTTCGATTTCTCGTTTAATTTGTATCTTTCAAATCAAAACTTTTCCCCAAAACATTTTCTTTAACAAAATACTGTATAACAGCAAGTATAAGACTCTCATTATATATATATATATATATATATATATATATATATATATATATATATATATATATATATATATTTGACATTGTAAATAATTTCCTCTTAATTGCACACATAAACTCATATTACCCAAACTTTGAAATAAAATTTTGTACCTAAAAAAACAATTTTATGAACTTCTTTATACCATATAAAATATATACTAGTGAGGCTATTTCCATATTTGGTTTACTACAATAGAATTTTAAGGCTCTTTCATGCAAGTTGCATTATTTTGACATGAACATTCTAACATGTATAAACTAGTAGACTTCATGCCAACAATTTACTAGATATTACTTTCTTTTCCTCTTTCTAATTACCATGATATCTAGCCATTGAATTGAACACGACATCATTTCTACAAGCCATGGCACAATCATAATAACATGGAGCAATCTACATTAATCACATCAATCAAAAATTCTACATTACTCATGTCAAAACTAGCATGCATCACCCTACAAATTTAGAAAGCATTCAAGAACACCCACCTGTAAGAAGACTTGCAAATGTAGAAACACAACTCTTAGAAAGCTCCTAGCTCCAACACGATCGCCTAGCCCTTCTCCTCCTTGAAAGAGCAACTCCAAGCCTCCAAGAAAGCAAGACAAGAACTCTCTAACTCTTTTTCTTTTCTTCTCTATTTGATTCTTAATTTGGTGCAAGAGACAAACACTGGGTGGGGAGAGGGGGAGGGGGGGTATTTATAGGATAAATGGATGGCTAGGATTTGATCTCAACTCCAAGCAACTATCCGCACTCTCTCCACCTAAAACCGGCCACTCTCTCCTTGTGCATGCACGTGCACGTGTAGTGCACAAATGCACACAATCTCATGTTTTTAATACTTATTTTATACTCTTATTTGTGTGTCAACTAGTTGTTACATGACATGTGTGAGACTATGTATAACTAATTGGTAAGATTAAGTTAGTGGGCTTCTCTTGTGGGCTTATTTTAATTTAATTAATTAACCTAGTGGGCTTAGAGTCTTCTATTAGGCCTATGGGTTTTAATATAAGAATAAAAATAAAAAGCGAACTACTAAAATAATTTTGAATGAAAGAAAAGAAAGGGGATGAAATTTGCATGTGCGTTGCATGTGCAAAAGTAGGAGAAAAAAAAGATGTATTTTCATTTAAAAATTTATATGGGATGTTACAGCACTGAACCCTGTCCATCTGTATTTGGGTCCGGCTCGACGAAGATACCTCCATGCCAAATTGAACCAAGTTCTCGATGTCGTCAGGATACATCCTGATAGACTGAGGGTTCTTGAAATATGGGACGTCGAGCCCGTGTGTTGGCTTGAACTCGTCTGGTGTCCTCGGACTGTCCGGTAGGCGCCGTTTCCTCTTCTTCTTCCGAATGCGAGGAGCCTTCGGAGGTGACGGTGTCGCCAAAGGCGGGAGAGGAGGGAGAGCCTCTCCTTCCTCACTACCTTCCTCATCCGCCTCCCCCTCGACTCCTTCCTCGCTACCTTCCTGATCCACCACTCCCTCGACCTCCTCACCTAATGCCTCGACCTCACAAGTAGAAGCGTTGGACTTTACCACATGTGGCTTGCAGCTTCGGAGCGGCACCACGTCCAAAACTTGGTCGTCAAGATCCCAAGACGTGGAGTCCGACTGACGATCCCCCTCATCTCCGCCACAGACGCTCGCTTTGGAAACGGACTGAAAGCGCGACATAACAAAAATAGTACTAACCTGGATTTCGTAAACAGAGAGATCGACGGAAAAGTCGTCGCCGGCGGGTAGAGAGAGAAGCTCCGGTTTATAGAAAGAGAAAGTAAAGTGAAGAAATGGAGAGGGGGTGGAGGATTTATATAGGGACCAACGACGCCCCAAATTCCACTTTGAAATCCTGACCATTCAATCTTCATCACCAAGATCTAACGGCTAATAAGATTTCGACGCCTCGAATTCTACGTTGGAATCCTGATCCATTCAATCTTGATCATCAAGATCTAACGGTTGGTGAGATTTCGACGCTTCAAATTCCACCTCCATGACGTCAGCATCACATGTAGCGCCCTACCTTTCACGCAAGCATGGGGGCTCGACGCTCGACAGTGACCTCGAGCCACCCCCTAGCTTTCATACAAGCATGGGGGCTCGACGCTCGGCAGTGACCTTGAGCCACACCCTAGCTTTCACACAAGCAGGGTAGCTCGAAGCTCGGCAGTGACCTCGAGCCACCCCCGAGCTTTCTCACAAGTTGGGTAGCTCGATACTCGACAGTGACCTCGAACCATGCCCTAGTTTTCACGCAAGCATGGGGGCTCGATGCTCGGCAGTGACCTCGAGTTACGCCCTAGCTTTCACACAAGTAGGAGGGCTCGACGCTCGGTAGTGATCTCGAGCCATGCCCTAGCTTTCACACAAGCATGTGGGGCTCGATGCTCGGCATTGACCACGAGCCACTCCCTAGCTTTCACACAAGTAGGGGGGCTCGACGCTCGGTAGTGATCTCGAGCCACGCCCTAGCTTTCACACAAGCAGGGGGGCTTGACGCTCGGCAATGATCTTGAGCCACCCCTAGCTTTCACACAAGTAGGGGCACTCGACGCTCGGCAGTGACCTTGAGCCACGCCCTAGCTTTCACACAAGCAGGGGGCTCGACGCTTGGCAGTGACTTTGAGCCATGCCCTAGCTTCCACATAAGAAGGGGGGCTCGACGCTCGGCAATGACTTTGAGCCACACCCTAGCTTCCACATAAGAAGGGGGGCTCGACGCTCGACAATGACCTCGAGCCACGCTCTAGATTCTGCTCAAGCAAGGGGGCTCGATGCTCGGCAGTGACCTTGAGCCACCCCCTAGTTTTCTTACAAGCAGGGGGGCTCGACGCTCGCCAGTGACCTCGAGCCATGCCCTAGCTTTCTGACAAGCATGGGGGATCGATGCTCAGCAGTGACCTCGAGCTACGCCCTAGCTTTCTCACGAACAGGGTAGCTCGACACTCGGCAATGCCAAGCCATGCCCTAGCTTTCACACAGGGGGGGCTCGACGCTCAGTGGTGAACTCGAGTCAAGCCCTAGCTTTCACACAAGAAAGGTGGCTGGACGCTCGATAGTGACCTCAAGCCACCCCCTAGCTTTCACACAAGTGGGGGGGGGGGCTCAACGCTCGGCAGTAACCTCGAGACACCCCCTAGCTTTCACACAAGCATGGGGGCTCGACGATCGGCAGTGACCTCGAGCTACCCCTTAGCTTTCTCACAAGCAAGGGGGCTCGACACTCGACAGTGACCTCGAGCCACGCCCTAGCTTTCTCACGAATAGGGTAGCTCGACGCTCGGCAGAGACCTCGAGCCACGCCCTAGCTTCCATACAAGCAGGTGGACTCGAAGCTCGGCAGTGACCTCGAGCCACCACTAGCTTTCACATAAGCAGGGGGGCTCGACGTTCGGCAGTGACCTCGAGCCACGCCTTAGCTTTCACACAAGCATGGGGGGCTTGATGCTCGGCATCGACCTCGAGCTACGCCCTAGCTTCCACACAAGCAGGGGGCTCGAAGCTCGGCAGTGACCTCGAGCCACCCCTTAGATTTCACACAAGTGGGGGGGGAGGGGGCTCGACGCTCGGCAATAACCTCGAGCCAACCCCTAGCTTTCACACAAGCATGGGGGCTCGACGATTGGCAGTGACCTCGAGCCACCCCCTAGCTTTCTCACAAGCAGGGGGGCTCGATGCTCGACAGTGACCTCGAGCCACACCCTAGCTTTCTCACAAACATGGTAGCTCGACGCTCGGTAGTGACCTCGAGCCACCCCCTTGCTTTCACACAAACATGGGGGCTCGACGCTCGGCATTGACCTCGAGCCATGCCTTAGCTTCCACACAAACAGGTGGGCTCGACGCTTGGCAGTGATCTCGAGCCACCCCCTAGCTTTTACACAATCAGGAGGGGCTCGACGCTTGGCAGTGACCTCGAGCTACGCCCTAAATTTCACACAAGCAGGGGGGCTCGACGCTCTGCATCGAACTCGAGCCACGCCCTAGCTTCCACAAGCAGGGGGCTCGACGCCCGGCCGTGACCTCAAGCCACCCCCAACTTTCACACAAGCTGGGGGGCTCGATGCTCGGCAGTGACCTCGAACCACGCCCTACCTTTCACACAAGCATGAGGCTTGATGCTCGGCAATGATCTCGAGCCAAGCACTAGCTTTCACACAAGCAAGGGGGCTCGACGCTCGGCAGTGACCTCGAGCCACCCCCTAGCTTTCACACAAGTGGGTTGGGGTGGGGGGGCTTGACGCTCGGCAGTAACCTCGAGCCACCCCTAGCTTTCACACAAGCATGGGGGCTCGACGCTCAGCAGTGACCTCGAGCCATGCCCTAGCTTCCACATAAACATAGGGGCTCGACACTCGGCAGTGAGCTCGTGACATGCCCTAGCTTTCACACAAGAATGGGGGCTCGATGCTCGGCAGTGACCTCGAGCCACCCCCTAGCTTTCTCACAAGCAGGGGGCTCACGCTCGTTAGTGACCACGAGTCATGCCCTAGCTTTCACACAAGCTGGGTAGCTCGACGCTCGGCAGTGACCTCGAGCCATGCCCTAGCTTTCTCATGAATAGGTTAGCTCGACGCTCGGCAGTGACCTCGAGCCACGCCTTAGCTTTCACACAAAGTTGGGGGCTCGATGCTCGGCAGTGACCTCGAGCCACCCCTAGCTTCCACACAAGCAGGGGGGCTCGACGCTCGGTAGTGACCTCGAGCCACCCCCTAGCTTTCTCACAAGCATGGGGGGCTCGACGCTCGGCAATAAACTCGAGCCATGCTTTAGCTTTCACGCAAGTAGGAGGGCTCGACGCTCGGCACTGGCTCGACGCTCGGCACACAAGCATGGAGGCTCGATCGTCGATACTCGACCCTCGAATTCCTGTCATGAGCTTCGAGCTAATTCCTAGTTGTATCACAGGTTAAGGTTCGATGCTCGACGCTCGGCTCCCGACCATTGGTGCTTGACCCTCAGCATCCTTTTTCTTCAGGGGATCTCCTTCATCCTACCCCACTTGCCGCTCCAAGAAACTACAAAACATACTCGCCCAAAACACACCGCTCCGCTCTTCCTACGGAGACAGACTACTCCTCCACGGCTGGCTATGCAGCCCTCCAGGAGTGGGGGGCTCCTGATATGGTGTAGATGACGTGGCCTAATCTGGGCATCAGATCTCCTCATATTTTGCTCCCCTGTGATAATCAGGTCAAACGAGCCTAACGGGCTTCTGCCAGCTCAGGCCCACTGGCTAACGGGTTCAACCCGGCCCATCAGGATCAAAGAGCCGTTAGCCCCTGCCTATAAATACCAGACCCCCTCCTTCCTTCTCCAGGTAATAAATTTTTCCCCACCTGAACCCTAGCTACTGTTGCTTTCTCAGTGATTAACTAGATCGTCGGAGAGCCTGTCATCGGGACTTCTCCCGGTGTTTCTAGGCAGTGTGCAGGTACAAGAGTCCGAGTCGAGCTTCGAGATCTGAGCCGAGAACTCGGCCTCCGCCTCCTTCCCACTACTCTCGAGCCCGTCCTACGGGCTAGTATTGGATAGCACCAGTACCACATCTTCCGCTTCACAAATTACAAGAACTCACCCATGTTTCCCCCACACCCCAAAAACAAACGGCATCAATGATCACTTCCTTATTTCCATATTTCAATTTTTAAAAGTATGCATCTGCTCGATATCCACTATTGCCCTCTTCCTTTTTCCCATGTTACTCACTTACTGATTTTCTAGAAATGCACAAACTGAAAAAGCAAACTACCATAACAGGTCAATTGATGTTTCCTCTTATAGCAGAAATAGATTAGCAATATGCCAGAGGACTAATGGGTGCCGTGAAAATTTGCAGCTAGGAACTAATGATACAACAAAAATCAAATATGTACAACACTGTGTGCTATAGAGGAATAGAAATGAAAATTTGAATCTAGTATAAGAGAGTTTATATTCAACTAAAGTTAGGGTGGGTAGTCTAAATTCAAGCTAATCGATTGACCCATTTGCGGTATAAGCATATATGAGCTAGCTCAGGTTGTTCTTTGGTTGAATTTTCTAAATTACTTTTTTCGGTTACTACGATTGTGTGACACTTTTCATCCATTTCTACTGTATGTAGCGTTAGAGGAATAGAAATAAAATTGAATAAAATTTTTGAATCAAGATAGTTTATATTCAAGTTTGGTGTGTACGCATAATTAAGTTCAAGATGTTGATTGTTAAGGATTTTGGCAATTATCTTTTTTGGATTAGTACTTCTGTAATATAGGCTAAGAAGCATGAACAAAGAAACACCGACATGGGTATGATGCAACACGATACACACCGATACTCGGAAAATTTATAGGTACTGCGTTGGAAGTGTGTTATTGAGATTTTACAGCAAAAACTGACATGTGGCTCGACCAGAGTGGCTAAATAGGAAAAAAAAGTTTTTTTTTATCGTTAACAGTGAGAAATCCTCTACATTCCATTAATAAGAATTTAACGAAACATACAATCAGAATAAGGAGTATGATGTTCATGTCTCACCATCGGAGTGCCATGAGACTCATACCCCACAAGGAAAAGAGAGATCTCACACCTTAGCAAATAACCCCCCCCCCCCCCCCCCCCCCCCCCCCCCCCCCACACACACACACACAGAAAAAATATGCAGTAATACAAGAACAGAAGTTACAAGATTCAACCCCAAAAAAATCCGAATCAACATCCCAAAAACTCCTCATCCCCAAGGAAGAGGATAAGCACGAAAAAACCATATGACAATCACTCACCATCTTTCGTCCCATCCCTGTCCTCTGGCTCCTCTTCATTTATTGGAGTTGGAGTATCCACATACAACCCCTTGATCTTCTTTATCGTGTTCGCACCTGCTGTTTGAGACCAGAAGATGATATTAGCATTAATCACACGTGACAGTTGTTGATGAATGATGTGCTTGTGTGTTGGTTTAAAGACTCTATGGATCCTTTCTAACCAAATTCCCCAACATATAGCTGCAACCCCAATACCCCAAATGATAGTGTTGCATTTGCACACATTGTCTTCCCTCCAGTCTCCCCAAATGGCCTAAACCCACCCCGGTAAGGGGACCGATATACCTAGTTTGCGCAGCAAATTTGCCTATATAGGAGTAAAAAAGCTACAATTAACAAAAAGGTGATCCACCATTTTGTTATCCGTGTTACACATGACATAATACCCCAGCCCTTGCCATTTGCGCTTTGCAAGGTTATCCCGAGTGAGAATCGCATTTTTAATCGCCAACCAATTGAAAGCGCGAATCTTTAGTGGAACTTTGACTTTCCATACGTAATCATGCACCCGCACTCCCCCATCGTTGAGCCATTCATAGGTCGATTTAACCAAGAACATTCCATCTTTCCCTGGCACCTAACCCATTTTGTCCTGATGTTCTTCCCCTGTTGGCTTCCATGCTTCTAAGAAATGAATTAATTGCCTTTTCTGTCTTCTCGCCTCAGAGTTGAGTCTGCCAGACATCTTAGGCCTCCAGGCTTCGTTCCTCCATTGTCTGGCAACCCAATCGTTTTCATCCTTCGCAAACCTAAACGCCACTGGAAATCTTCTTTTAAGATTAATTGGTCCGCACCACCTATCTTGTCAGAAGCTAATATCGGCACCATTCCCAATGGAAAACGAAACTCCTGCAATAAAGATGTCTTTCGTGTGCGAGATGCCCCGCCAGAACCCTGACATGGAAGCAGAGTTTTTCTATTTCCGGTGCATACTTCCATTCCTAATGTAGGCTTTCCTGATTAAGGTACACAATTTTTCCTTCTTCTTTAACTTGAGTTTCCACCACCACTTACAAAGCAGTGCCTGATTCATTTGTCGGAGATTGATAACCCCCAATCCTCCAAATTCCTTTCGTCTACAGACCAACCCCCATTTGATTAATGAGTAGACCCATGCCAAAGGAACCGTCTCCTTAGCCTGTTGAATCGTTTGATGGCCCAAACTGGAATTTCAAAGAACGGTAGCAAGTAGATCGGTATTGAATTGATAACTAAATTCAGCAGAATGAGTCTTCCTCCAAAGGAAAGCATTTCCCCCTTCCACCCATCCAGCCTACTTGCAATTTTTTCAATGATTTCGAGCCAGTCTTTCCTCCTAATTTTTCTGTTACCAATTGGTAGGCCAAGGTACTTAATTGGCAAATTTTGAACATGACAATTCAGAATAGCCGCAACTGTTGCACCGTTATCTCCCGAGTCTCCTAAAAAGCTAATGGTGCTTTTGTGGAAGTTCACCTTTACTCCTGACCAATCCTCGAAAAGATACAAACCCAGCTTAAGCAAGGTAGCCTGAGCAATATCGCATTCGCCAAAGATTAGTGTGTCGTCCGCACATTGGATGTTCATAACCGCAAAAACCCCCTCCTCATTTCCAACCCTTTAATCATTCCCTTGTCCCTGTATGACTTTAACATCATATGCATGCCGTCTGCCACCAAAGTGAACAGTAGTGGTGATAATAGGTCTACCTGTCGTATACCCCGCCGACAAATAATCTCCTTTCCCGGTGTCCCATTAACGATGACACGTACCTTTGCTGATTGAAGCCAGGTTTCTATCCACCCAATCCATTTGCTCCCGAACCCTCGTATTCTAAGTATCTCCAGTAAGCATTTCCATTCGACCTTGTCGTATGCCTTTTCGAAATCAAGTTTAAGCATAAACCCCGAATCATGCGTCTTTTGCAGTATTGAATTACCTCCTAGACTAGAGCAACCCCTTCTAAAATATCTCTTTCTGCAATGAATCCCGTCTGATAATCGTCGATGATCTCCTCAATAAGGCCTCTCAGCCTATTTGCCAAAACCTTATATATAATTTTTACCGAGCAGTTTAACAAACTAATTGGGCGGAAGTCCCCAACCCCAGTGGCCACCTTCTTTTGGGGATTAAACAAACGTTGGCATAGTTAAGTCTACCTATATCCCATGTTCCCTCATAGAACGACTTCATGATGTCCATAAAGTCATTCTTCAATATGTCCCAGAATTGTTTGCAGAAAAAAACTAGAAAGCCATCCAGTCCTGGTGCCCTATCCTGACCCATATTCCAGACTGCGGCCTTGACCTCCTATATAGTGAAAGCATCTTGAAGCGCTGCAGCTTTTTCAAGAAGGTCCTCCTCTAGGTCGTCCCAAAGTTCCTCGCCAGAACCGCACATTCCAGCCCTATTGTTACCGAACAATTCCTTGAATATTTCATGAATATGCTCAGAGATTCGCGGTTCATCAGAAACTATCATTCCCGCAATATCCAACAAATGTATGTAGTTATTTTTACGCCGCATGCTTGCAGTTTTGTTGAAGTAGTTAGTTATAGAGTCCCCTTCCAAAAGCCACTTAACCCTCGATCTTTGCCGCCACATGATCTCTTCCTTATTATAGGTATCCAGAATTTCCTGCCTGCAATTTGTCAATCTTTGAAATTGGATGTCGTCCAGTCCATTTGTCTCCTATTTTCTCTCGAGCTCCTTACTCTCTTTCAAACTGTAGTTCTTCCTTCGTAAGATATTGCCGAATGTGTCCCTATTCCACCTTCTTAGCCTCTTTCGCAGTCTTGCGAGTTTCTTCACAAACCTAGCAGTCGGGTCAATATGGGTAACTACCCATTCCCAACTTGCCTTTATCAGTTCATGGCACTCCGTATTACCTAGCTACATCTTCTCAAATTGGAACACCTTTGCCCTTCTGTTGTCCTCTTCTCCTGTGCTAATAATGAGGGGAACATGGTCAGAGGTGTTCCGGATGTAAGATCTTGCCAATGCCCAAGGGAATTTCGTCTCCCAATCATTCGATACCAGGATGCGATCCAGTTTAGCGAGAACTGGCCTTCGATGATGATTCGACCACGTAAAACTCCTGTCGTTGATCGGAATCTCGATAAGCATGAGCTTGGAAATTACCTGATTGAACTTTCTTATGTCGTTTCCATTTCAAACCCCGCATGTTCTCTCGTGCGTGTTCCTAATAATATTGAAGTCCCCTCCTACTTGTAACGCCCCGGGCCCGGTTCTGCTGCGCACGTGGCTACACGTTCGCACAATACGCGAACAAATAAAATCCTAACAACTACCCACGAAAGGCGTGCCTCACAAAACGTGTCCAGAGCGTTAGGTGCCTTATGATCATTGGCTCTATATCATAAACTCTCACTCTCTCTCACTTAAGTACGGGGTGTTACACTACCAACCATGGAAGACTCCATCTGCCTTTGATGTGAATTAGTTCGTCCCAGAATTCTTCTCTGAGGTTCCGGTAGTTAGGACCATACATGGCAGTAACTGTCTCCTTCGACCAGTCCTTCCTCCTCTGCACCACTACTGATGCAGAGAATTTACCCACCCAACCATCCAGTAAATCAAAATTACTGGTATTGACCCCTAACATGAACCCCCCCAGACGCTCCCTGAGCGTCCAAAAACCTCCATTCATTAATATATGGGATTTCAAGACCAGTAAGGACCTTGTCTGTTGGTTGAGTTAGTTTTGTCTCCTCCAAGCAGAAAATATCAATGTTGTTACTCTTCACCACCTCGCCCACCATCCTGTGCTTGGCCGCTTGGCCAAGCCCTCCAACATTCTAGAAAAAGGACGTTAGACATTAAGACTTATAGGCCCTCCCTCCCCTTGGTCAGTTGTAACCAACTCAACCAGGTTTCAGGAAACGCAATTCTCATGCGTTTCCCTCCCTAGAGCCATTTGAACCTTGTGTACATTGTCCAATTCTCTAGCCCTAATAATGTCAATCAAGTTCGTGTGTGCACTATGATCATGATGCAGGGTGATACCATAAACATTTTCTAATTGAATTAACATGGCACCAGGAATAGAACCAAAAATAGATATTGGCGCATGTATACCTGCGATGTTCTCCTAGCTTTTCCGTTTCCCCACCATTTGATAGATTTCTTTAACCGTCATCGGTTTATCCCTCCTGCTATGCTGCCTGACGCTACGCCTGTTACCCTCCTTAGCTTTGGCCACTTTCCATTTTGTAACCTCATTTGGATTGACTTCCGAGAGTCTCTAACACTCTATCATCCTCAGACTACGCCTCAGTAGTCTTGATGGACTGACAATCTGACTCAGAAGATCCATCTGAATTTCTTTTTTTTTCCGCAACCTAGTTCCCCAACAAAGCCTTCATTTTTTTACTTCCCGTTTTACCCTCTTATCCACTTCATTTTTTTTAAAATGCCTCGATATTGTCGTTGTCCCCCTCGCTACCATCTTCCTCTTCTTCTTGATCAACTGATCTGTTAAGATACTCCTTTTCTTCTCTCCCTTCCAGAAGAATCACATTGCTCTTAGGCCTCCTCCCCAAACAATACCCAGCTCCGTCATAATTAGTTTTTCCAGAATTTGTAATCTCCAGAAGAATTAGTTTTTCCAGAAAGTTTTATCTTCTTATTCAGTATCTTTTAAGAAATGTTCACATAGAAAAAAATATCACGACATAAATATATAAACCATATGATGCATGGATGATTTTTTCATCTTCGTCCTCTCCACCAAATCTAACAACCGACTCACTTTCTATTAAACTTTCATAGGTGAAGATAAACATGTGATTGCTTCTGTATTTCACAAAATTAAGTTTCTGAAAAAGATAAATTTCACTAAATCCTCCGGAGTTTTCATGTTTTGATAAGTAACCCAGCCTCATTTTCGAAACTTTTTCAGTGTCCAGAACAAAACAAATCAAAGACTGAAAAAACAAAAGAAAGAATCTATAGGTACCATGAAAGCGAGTTGCAAGAAGGTACATGGGCTCAGTATTATAGCCTAACTCGAACTGAAATTGTTAATCACCCCTGAAACTGCTCATCTGACGAACATGCCACGACTAAGTAGTTTTTTTTTGAAATAAAAAGCAAGAGAGTTGCCCCGAATTCTCATAAATAGAACCGTCCATTACATTGAAATTACATAACAAGTTATGCATAAACATAACAAACGCAAAATTCTCTCATACAACTGCAAAATACAAGTAGCAGCATAATTACTACAAAAAAACCAACAATCCCCACCCAATCACCGAACCAAAATCCACCATAACCCGGCCTCCAGCCTAGAGTAAGGTGAGGACAGTTGATCCCCTCAGTTGTTGCCGAAGCCAGGCCCCGCATCAGAAGGAGCGAACATGGGACCTGTGCGTGGTTTCTTCCTCGCCCCTGGGATGGACAACGAAGAAGACGTGAGAGATAGAATTTTATACATCATTTGAGCAAAATTACAAGAATGACTTCTAAAGCAGACATCGTTCCTATCAAGCCAAATAACCCATAAACAAGCAGCCACTAAGTATTCCCACTCCCTTCTACGTCCCCGAACTAACTCCAATTCTCTAAACTCATCCCAAAGATAAGACACACACAAGGGGAAACCGGACACGCCAAAGCCTAAGAGAATGAAATCCCAAATACTTTTACTATGAGCACAATTGAGAAAAAGGTGACAATAGTCTCAATCCCGCTCCTACACCTCGGACAGGAGACCACGGTGATTAACCATCTCTTAGCAATACTTTCTCTAGTTAAAATTTCTCCCTTGGATACCAACCACAGGAATGCCTGGACTTTGTAAGGAGAACACGTATTCTAGATGACTATATGCGCAACACATCTAATCCCCCCATCACAGAGAGCTGAATACATGTCGTTGACCGAAAACTTGCCGTTGGACTCAGTGCGCCACCACCTCTCATCCAGTTGGTTACCCAAAACAGTTGGGTAATTGTCAAGGAAGGTATAAATTGGGACAAGACTGATATGGGCGTTAGCATTACTCAACGGTAATAACCAAATGTGCCATGAGGATCGAGCCCAATAGTATGCCATCAATGCTGCTTTATTGATGGACCGTGCAAAAATCTCGGGAAATAACAAAGCCAACGTATTGGGACCAACCCAAGCGTCAAGCCAAAATCTAGTATTTTCCCCATTCCCCACCCTACTCGGGGAGTGACAGTGGAACAATTCCCCTACCTTGTCAATTCCCCTCAAAATTGGGGAAATACCTCTATGATGTTGTCCCCCCCCCCCCCCCCCCCAATTTGAATCCTCTTTGCCTTCTATACCGAAGCCAGACGGAGCCTTGGGCAAGGGTACGACGGGAGTGAATTTTCCACCACCATTTGCATAAAAGTGCTTTGTTCATTTCTCGGAGATTTAAAGTTCCCAAACCTCCAAACTCTTTTTTCCGGCAAATTACGCTTCATCTGACTAATGGGAGACCCCTACCATCCTCTTGACAGCCCACTCTCTGTGAATTTTGTCAATCTTATTGATAACCCAAGTAGGGAATCATAAACAGACATCCAATATATCAGGAGATTAGAGAGTACAGCGTTAATCAGAGTGATTCTGCCTCCAAGCGATAGATGTTTCCTCTTCCATCCGGGAAGTCGTTTATGAATTCTCTCTATAAGGATCATCCAATCACCCCGCTTTAGTTTTCCTGGATGCAAAGGGACTCCTAAGTACTTAATGGGAAACTTCACAACTTTACAATCTAGAACGCTAGCCAGAAAAGTCGGAGCCACCTCTTCACATCTGCCTAGACCAATGAGGTTACTCTTATCGTAATTGATTTTGAGCCCCACACCATGCCTCAAAGAACACCAAAATCCCTTTGTAGATGAGCACCTTGATAATATCATTTCTCCCAAAAAGAAGTGTATCATCAGCGTACTGGAGAATGGGGATGCCATGATTACCGTCCAGGCTTCCAATGCCTCGAAGGAGATTTTGGTTGAAGCAATGCTGTGTCATTTCAGATAACACATCGGCAACCAAAGTGAATAGAAGCGGGGACAAAGGATCACCCTGCTTAAGGCCTCTTTTGCAAGCGATAAGGTTGCTAACAGTGCCATTGAATAACAATGACGATTTACCACCCCTAATGCACTTGTTAATCCAACCGAGCCACTTAGGACGAAAACCTCTAGACTTGAGAACCACTGTAACATTATCCCATTCCATCGTATCATAGGCCTTCTCAAAGTCAAGTTTAAGCAGAAAGCCCTCTATGCTGTCCCTATCGCACTGAAAGATGGTCGCATGGTCAATAGTTATACTATTTAAGATGTCGCCCTTGAATGAATCCACTATGGGCCGGGTGTATGATAGAATTAAGCCAAGGATTAAGCCTTTTAGACAAAACTTTGGTGATGATTTTAAAGGAGCAATTGAGAAGGCTAATGGTCTGAGGTTCCCAACCTCTTTCACCTCGCCGTATTTGGGAATTAAGACAATGGATGCATAATTGAGCTGTTCAATCTGAGCGTTGCTCTTAAAGAGTTTGTCAAAGATGCAGAAGAGATCCATCTTGATAATATCCCAAAAAGTAGAGTAAAAAAAGACTGGAAAACCATCAGGTCCAGGAGATTTTTCCTGGCCTAAGTCTTTAATCGCACTTAGAATCTTACTTATCTCAAAAGGTTTCTCTAACTCCTCAAGATCGACGATGTTAGGTCGGGACCAGAAGGTCTCATGAAGATGGCACAAACAGTCTCTAGACCGCCCTAGGAGGACTCTAAAATGATCCTCAATATGAGAACCTACCGTGCTTTGGTCTGACACCCAGCTATTGTTAATGTTAAGCCCAGAAATAAATTTCGATCTTCTCCGTCTATTAGCTATCCTATGGAAGTATGCCGTATTGGCATCCCCATCCAGTAGCCATTGGTCTCGAGATCTTTGCCTCCAATAATCATCCTCTTTTTGGAAAAAAGCGTCAAGGTCTGCTCTGGCCTTACGAATATCATCTAGCTCCCCTATGGATAATCCTCTACCATCCTCTATAAGATCTAAAGCATGAATCTACCCCCACAATCCTTTCCTTGTCCCTCTTATCTTTCCTTCTTTCTTCACCCACCCAACGTCTAAGCCTACCTATAAGTCTACTAATTTTAACGTTCCAAGATGAAACAACACCCCTACGAACACCCTCTCTACTCTCAATAGATTCATTCCAAGAGTTCTCAACAATGGTGCGAAGGTTAACGTTACGAAGCCAAGCTTTCTCAAATCGGAACAAACTGAATTTGGATCGGTTCTCCTGACCAGAGGAGAGAATCAAAGGGACATGATCGGAAGTGCGTCTAAAGGCTTTCCTAGCTGCAGCTAGAGGGAACTAAACTTCCCAATCATGCGTCACAAAAATTCGGTCTAATTTGGCCAAAATGGGACTGTCATGCATATTCGACCAAGTAAATTTACGATCAGAGAAATGGATCTCGCGTAACTCTAACAAGTTGATGACCTTGTTGAAGATAGCTCTCTCTGCCTGGCTACACCATCTACCTAAGTGCTCATCAGCGAAGCATGTGATATTGAAGTCCCCCCAATAATCCACGCATCTCCCCACTTATTGTTAATATCATCTAGTTCAGCCCAAAACGATGACCGCTCAGCTGCACCGTTATGACCATAGACCAATGAAATTTTTTGCACAAAATCATCACTCTTAGCTCCAAGTCTCAAGGATACAGAGAATTCTCTGATGAAAACATCAAGGCACTCAAAAAGGTCAGCGTTGTACCCCACAGAATCCCTCCCGCTTGACCCCGAGATGGTTTACAACACCATTCCCAGTTCCTATAAGGGATAAGCCTGTCAAGCAAATCTGAATCTGGGTAAGCCAACTTAGTCTCACACAATCCTATCACTGAGAGGTGATGATAAGACAGTGTCTCTCTCATAATCCTACGTTTCTTGCTACAGTTTAACCCTCTAACATTCCAAAAGATGTATTCCATTGGACAACTATACACGGGTCTCTCGAGAGGCAAAACTAACCCTAGCTGCTAGGGCATTTCACCCAGTCTCTAATTTTCTTAGCACAATCTAGTTGGGACGAAGAGTCACTACCCAAATCAACTCTACAAACCTTGGCTAAACTAATTAACATGGAATCAGGAATGAAATCAATAATTGCACAATTATTTTTTGACTCACCTGCCAAGGCTGAAGCGGGAGCTTTAAGTTTGACTGCTGAGACAATCAGATCATCTTTGGAGATCGGGTGGTCCCCATGCTTTTCCCTTTAACGCGAGCTGCGCCTGAGGTCCTCTACAACCTTTTCTTTCCCTTTCCCTTTACCGGAGATTTCTCTTCTGAAAGGAGGGGAGGCCTCCAATTTATCCTCTCTCTCGATGTCCCATGCTCTTGCAGCAGTAGTGAGGGGAGACTCCTCTTCAATGTTTTTAAGCGCGTCAATCAAGTTGTCAACATTGGGGGAATCAAAACTTACTTTCATCGTCACACTTACAGAATCTCGATCAGCTTCGACACTGGATCTATCCTCTCCACTTTCATAATTTCTCTTTCTGGACTGAGATGCCAATAAATCCCCCAGATTTGCCTGCCTAACAGAATGAGATAAAGTAGGCTCATTAGAGTAGCCTTCTTCAGACAGGGCCATTCTCATAGGCTCCAGTTCCTTCTCTCTCGACTTGACTCCCCTATTAAAATTAGACCCGCCATAATTTGGCTTCTCTATGATGGCCCGGGGCGGCCCATGAGAATAAGCCCTAAGCAAAGAAGCCCAAGAGTCAATTTGCTCCCTAGAGAGTGAACTATCATCTCCCATAAAAATTGTACAAAGGCCTCTTGCATGGATTTCTGCACCTGCATGGAAATCGAAGCAGCTTCCCCCTATTTGAACTCACACCCTCAGCCGCACCCTTGTTCCTGACTACCTCGTGTTGTACCTTTTGCCGAATAGGCTGCACACGCGGAGCTCGAGAGTCGTTGTGCTCCGTATTGTCCTCACTACTACCCCCGTCACCCATCCCACCTTTCCCTCGATTAGGCAGTTGTCCCAATGGCCCCACGGACTTTGAAACCTGTCTGCTACTCTTGTCCACGTCATTTACCTCCAAAAGACCCTTGTTTAAAAACTTTTGATCTTGAACGTTGCTGACCCCCCATCCAACGGCCTGTGGTCGTCTTCTACCTCCACCAAACTCCATTCTCTCACACCTCCGGACTTGAGCGCTGCATCTGCCACCTCCTCCGATGACCGATATACCGGTACGAACCTCTTCACCTCCGCATGAACTGTAACACCCCAAATTCCAAAATACAACTGAATTCGAAGTTCCACAGGATCTGTACACTTTTTTCGTACAATTTTACAAGGAAATAAAAATATTTCTTACATCAGAGTTACATTACACATTTACATTATCACAGCGGAAATAATTTTTACAATAAATTACATGAAACAACAATTAAATCAATCTTGAGCAGCATGTATACTTTAATTTGTCAAGCATCTTTACCCTGCATGTAAAACTGTGGGCTTGTCAGTTCATATAACTAACGAAATATTATACATGGTCATCCTATCTATGCCGAAAACAGTATAATGATTCTCAATACTTAGCAAACCACAAACTTGTTCACAAACAAAGCTAAAGGGACTATCCTATTGATGTCGTGTTGTGAATGTGCACTTAGTCCTTAATTCAAATATTTGTATTATATGACACTAATGCACACTTGTTCAGAGTCTATGCAGCCCATACTACATAAGTCCGAGGGCAAGCCCTTAACCGTTCTTCATCTTGTAGGGTTCAATCCCTCGTCATGACTTAATCTACTACTGTAACTACGGTAAGTATCCTAGATGTTTTCAGACCTACGAACTCATGTCTAGGTGCCCTGGAGGGAATCCCAACGCACTGTCACATGACTCATCATGCAGGCATCCTGTGGTAATTCAGCTCCTACCATAGACATGACACCACCTGCAGTCATCAAACACCCCACGAGCGTTGCCACCAGGATGGTACTCTGGAGCAGTATCCATGCCCTATCATGACGCATCTTGGAACATCCTGTGAATACTCTCACGCCGCCAATCCAATGGCCCTCATACTCAATGTTTTTCTCTTACTTTCATCACATCTATGATTCTAATCCTTAGTTTAATTGAATCATGAATAAAATAAATCCCTTAGGGTTAGCACTCCCATTATACCGGTCTTATTCATTTATTTCACATGACCCGAACCTTGGTCTTTTCATCTCAAAATCATTTCCACATTTCTTTTATTGTCGGTATAAGGCTTAGCTACACCCTAGTTCTCAATTTCAACTCATAATTACAACATCGAGCATTTCATACTCATAAGGTCTTTTCATGATTAATCAAAATTCACATTTCATAAGCATAGTATTCATGTATCCACATCTTTCATAATTCATCACAATCAAAAATTCAATTTCATGTACAATTTATGCGTAAGAATAAGTTTCAACTAGTAGTAATCAATAATTCATTTATTCCACGAATCCATTATTCTCATTTCAATCCATACTACGAGCACAATTTATAAGTCCAATTAATTACACAAATCACAACTTGCAAAATTCCTCATTACTAATTCTCATCTTTATAACTCTAAAAAATCTCATTTATTTTTCCTTTGTTTAAAAGATAATTTAATTTTAAAAAGAAGTCCTTTCTTGCAAATAGCCTCAATTTCTTAATTACACTTTATCAAAAGTTATACAAATTTTTCTCATAATAGTCCAAATAATTTTCAGTAATTTATTCCATATTTCCCCCAATTTTTAATCTATTTTTAAAAACTCAAATTAATATTAAAATCCCAAAAAAACATTTTTTAAATCCAAACCCCCAACCGGATTCGAACCCACAACCAGTGGCCCAAACAACAGCGCACAAGACCACTGCGCCAAAGCCCCAAGGCGATATGACTAGGGGTTATAATCCCTATGTATCAACCCTCGGTAATCGGATTTTTAACAAAAAAAAGCTTCAGTATCAAACCCGAGACCCCTAACTCAGCCCCCCTTTACTGTAGCGAATGAAGACTTTACCGACCAATTGGTCTAAGTGGCCATATCGATTTGAAAGTAATTTAATTGGGTTTTGAGTTAACTCTCTGTTCATTTATACAATTCATGAATTCTCACAACAAATTGGTCTCTTTTTCTTCTCTTTTGAAAACAACTTTTTTTCCAGAATTAAAATACACATAAATCTACAACAACCAGTATTGTTATAAGCATTTTTAGCTCTATAAAACCTATATTTTAGTCCTAATTTGTGTTCCATGTCCATAAATTCGACATTTGAGAACCATAGCACAACTCTTCATAATTAAAGTTAGGTTTCCACAAATAACTACAATTTTGCTCTCTTTCTCATTGACAATCTACCATATTTTTAGAACACAAAAATCATCTTTTCTAAAAAAAATCTATTTTTGTCAATTAATTACACATGATGCATTCAATCAATTATTTGCAAATACAATCTCTTTCATTTATTTTAACATTCATGTGGCACATACAAAAATGGAGATTTCTATCACATTAATTAACAATTATCCATTAGCAATCATTCCATCAATTTATCTCTAATATTACCACTCTACTTTAATTAAACAAGCATGGTCCCAAATTCTCACTAGTTAATTCATGTAATTTCATTAAAACATACCAAGTGTTACCGCTGATTTCAGTGTGAGGGTAATCAGATAGAATTTGTGGACCCGAGGAAAACCTGAACAGCTGACTCGGCCTTCTTGCTCCTGCCGCAACCTGCAAGGAAGTGCGAGACACCGGGGTTGATTCCGGCGACGCACCCTCCGACGCTCTTGTCAGTAATCAGCAAAAGATTAAGGAAGAGCTTAAGTGATGAAAAAGTGATTAACCTCGTCTTGGTGGTAGAGGGGTTGTATTTATAGTCGCCTTTGGAATGATTTGGGGCCTGATTTCCTGCCTAACAGTTAGGAGAAAAATCCTCTTATTCTGTTTTTGGGAAGTTAGCCCCTGATTCCCTGGTGAGAGCCAATCAGGTTGATTGATTTGATTTGATCAAATCAGTGGCCTGATCCTCCTCTTGGTGGACCGGGCTTGTATCGGGTCGGGACCCGTGCCCAGTTGAAGTGGATCTATTCGCGGGTGGTTGGTTCTGTGAGAAGGAGGCCCAATACCCGTTTTGGATCCGTCCGTATGTGAAATTACCTCTTTACCCCCGTGTTTCAGGATTCGTGCTCGATCTGGACGGTCCCGATTTAACCCCATTTTTAGCCATATCACGAGCCCCCCACTCCTAAAGACTGAGCGTGATCAGACTTTGAGGAGTAGTTCAGCTGTCTTAATGGCTGGTGGAGTTGTATCGGAGTCCAAATGTGGCATTTTGAATCTAGAAAGGGGGTAGTGAGGTAACTCTTGACGCGGCATGCTGTTCTTGAGCTGTGTGGGGTATCTGACAGTCTTTTATCTACTTTTTTCGAAGTATTTGTTTAATTCTGCGATGTGTTTGCTAATCGTTCGGGGGCTTTAGCGGTGCATTCGGGGTAATAATTGTTCGCTCCAGGGCTCGAAAGCATGTCCCCAAATTTTCCATTATTCCCCAGAATTTTTAGCAAATTTTCCCGAATTTTTAGCAATTTTTTTGCAATTTTTAAACAAATAAAACGATTAAAATAAATAAAAAACGATTTAGATACCGATTAATGACGTGGCTTGATCTGAGCCGTTGATCATGGACGAGCACCAATTTCGGAAGGATCTGTCGGCTGTTATAGTTCGGCAGCGTTTTTCTCCATTTTCGAGCTCGGAAAGGCGCTTGCTTGGCTGCCGACCGGAGACTAGGGGGTTCGGCGTTCCGAGCGACGTGGCGCAATCTGAGCCATCGGATGGTGGCGCGTTTTCCAAGAAAATGCTATCTTGTCTTTTAGCGCGCGTGGCGCAATCTGGATCGTTCATCGTCAAGAGCGCGAATTTCTGAGAGATCGAACGGTCGCGGTTGATCGGTGTCGTTTTTTCTCCATTTACGAGCTCGGAAAGGCACTTGCTCGGACGCCGACCGAAGGCAGTGGTGTTCGGCAGGTTGAGCGACGTGGCATTATCTGAGCTGTTGGATGTTGGCGCGTATCTCGAGACGGGCGCAGTTCCCAAGAAAACACTATCTTGTCTTTTAGTGCTCTCGGCGAAATCTGGGCCGTCTGATTGAGATCAGACGCGAAAGTTGAGGGGAAAGTGGTTTTTCTCCTTTTACAAGCTCGGAAAGGCACTTGCTCGGACGCCGACCGAGGACCTGTGGTTTCTGGCAATCCGCGATGGTTCTGTTCTCAATGGTATTAATTGTGCTCTGGGACTTGCGCGGCGTTCTGCCTTCCCAATGTCATTAAGGATAAGTCCCTTAATTAACACGCGGCGTTTCAACTTCCGAGGGTCATAATGACTGGTTCGAAGGTTGGCTATAAGTACTCCACTTTCTTTGCCATTTCTGTCACAATCAACATAGAGTTTCAGACCTCGGGGGTACTTAGCCTTGGGTAGTTTCTCTCTTGAGGTCCGGAGAGGTGGTCGCCCTTCTACCTGGTTTTCCTTTTGTTCTTGACGGCCCCAAAGTGGATGTCAGGAGCGAGGGGGGAACGAGGTAGTAGTGGTGATGACCGTAGTTCGGATCCGAGGGAGGATTTACTTCGGGAGGACGGGCGGTCGCCTTGTTGTCTTGTTGTTTCCCCATTCCTCACTGCTCCGGAAGGGGGTGTTAGGAGCGAGGAGCAATAAGACAGTAGGGTCGACGGCAATAGTCCGGACCCGGGGTGTGGGCCTCTTCGGAAGGACGGGTGGTCGTTCTCTCACCAAGATCTTCTGCTTTCTTTGGTGGCTCCAAAGCGAGCGTCGGAGCGAGCGGAGGTCTTGGCGAGAGAGTGACGATCCATGTCCGATGCCGATCTCCAGGCCATCCGAGTCCGTTTGTTGCAACTGTGAAGGCGCCGCTGTCAGAGCCCTCTGACAGGCCGGACTTTCCAGTCGCAACCAACTAGCTCGGAATGGTGCGCTTCATCATGAGTTGCAGCTCGGGCTTTTGGACCGTCCGAGCCTGTTGTTAGCAACTGTGAAGGCGCTGCGGTTAGAGCTCTCTGGCAAGCCGCGCCTTCCAGTTGCAAACAACTGGCTCGGAATGGTGCGTTTCTCCCGATCCCTGAGTGTGGATGGGTCCCCTCTCATCTCTGTCTTCCTTCCGGGCTGATGGCTTCTGACGGACGTCAGCCCGGGGGAGTTAGAGACGAGAGGAGTGCCGATCTGTTTCTGACCGGGGCCCGTGGGTCGGTAGGATACCAGCCGAGCCACGGGACCTGGGGGGCGCTTGCCGAAGGCGGCGCCTCAAAACTGAATCAAAATTTTACTGCCTTTCTTGGGCGTAGGTGAGGCATCCGAAGGTTCGATCTTCCGAGCGACGCGGCGTAATTAGAGCCGTTCGACGCTGGCGCGTATCTCGAGACGGGCGCGTTTCTCGAGAAAACACTATCTTGTCGTGTAGTGTTCTCGATGAGATCTGGGCCGTCTGATTGAGATCACGCACGAGTATTGAGGAGAAAGTGAGTTTTCTCCGTTTACGCGCTCGGAAAGGCACTTGCACGGATTCCGACCGGACCCTGTGGCCGTAATGTAAGTTTCGCTTGCAGCTCGGATACAGATCCCCTGGTGCCGAGCTAGCTGACTTGGTGATGGAAACAGCGGTTGTGGGCCTTCGCGATGTTTCGAGAGCGGCCCAAAAGTCGCTTTGGGAGTCCAAGGGACGTCCCGTTTTCACTATAAATCTTCACCCCCCCTTAGACCAAGTCTCACTTTTCGTTTTTACTCTCTCTCCTCAATTTTTACTTTGCTGCGAAGTTTTCTGTTCTCTGGCGGTGTTGTTGGCTGTCGCGGTAGCGTTTGTAGACTCCGGCGAACTCCCCGACCGTACACATCACTTCAAGGTCAGTTTCTATCCCTTCTCTCTTTGAAATGGTTAAGATCACTGAGACCCCCGCCTCGGAACAAACCGTTGGCCGAGGGGATAAAGGGAAGGGTGTGGCGGAGCCGAGCGAGCAGGAGGTCGTTTGCCCGGATAGAGAAGGCGATGTGGCCGAGCGTCCTAGGGAGGTTGATGTAACGCCCCGAATCCCAATTTACTGAATTCGAGATGTTCTTCAGGATCTTTTCGCTTTCTTCACATACAATTTTACAAGGAATTTAAAATCTTTACTTTTACATCAGAGTTACAGCATGTTACATTTGAATTTACACAGCGGAAGCAAAATGTACAATATTTACATAAATGAACAACAATATAATGAACTCTTCGTGCATCCATTCCTTTTACATGTGATTATCCTGCATAAAACACTGTGGGTACGTCAGTTTATTCAACCGACGATAATTATACATGGCCATCCTCTCTATGCCAGAAACAGTATAATGAATCTCATTTCTTACAAATCACAAGCCAGTTCAACATAAGCATGCAAATTGGGAACCTTTTAATGATGTCGTGTCGTGATTGTGCACTTAAATCCTTAATGCAATTTACTTAGTTAATTATGACACTAATGCATACTTGTTCGAATTCTATGCATCCCATACTACATAGGTTCGAGTGCAAGCCTCTTAAACGATCTTCATTTTAGTAGGGTTCAATCCCCCGCCATGACTTATTCTACTACTGTAATTCCAATGAGTATCCTAGATGAATCTATGAGTACAAGCATGTATCCTGGCCCCTGGAGTAGAATTTCGCGCCATGTCTTGACTCGTCAAGCATGCCTTCTGCGATAATTCAGCCTCCTCCCTGAACACACTCCTCTTGCAGTCACCAAAACATCCCACAAGCGTGACTAGAGTCCGATCATTACTGAGTTGTGCCCGCGCCATGTCTTGACTCATCAAGCATGCTTTCTGCGGCTCACATACCCGCACCGTACCCTAGCTCTCATACTCATGTTTTTCTCTCACCTTCATCACCTCCACACTATGTATTAACTTAATTAGAATCATGAATGAAAATCAACCTCTAGAGTTAGCCTCTCCATCATCCGGACTCATCATTTCATTACACTTGACCAACCTGGTCTAATTCTCAATATCATTTCATTCGCTGCCGGGGAGACTTAGCTACTCTTCTGTTCAATTTTCACATTCACAATATCCAAAGGAGCATCATCGGCTCATAATTCATTTTAGAGTCTCACAGACTTTCCTCATCATGATTTCACATTTCATAATTTCATTTGATTCTCAATCCTCATCTATGATTCATTTACACAATTCATGCATCCATAACAGAGTTCATTGACTTAAAATCACAAGATTTACCATTACTAACAGCAAAATAACATGAATTCCAGTATACCAAAGTTCACTCTGTACAGTCGACTTGGAAGAGCACCAGTCGACTTATACAGTCATACAGGGTTATCATAACGTTCGGGTTAGTCGACTGAGTACACTACCAGTCGCCTGTCCCGCCCAATTCTTATTCACAATATTATCCTCGTAACAGTCGACTGATCAGTAATCAGTCGTCTGTCCTGGATATTTCAAACAGCATAATTTCTAAGTCCAGATCAGTCGACTTGCCACATGCATCGGTCGACTGGACAGATCCATTTTAATTTGGGGAATTTACTTACATTTCTTTACATATACTTGCATCATGATATCAATTAACAGTATATACCAATTTATGTTCCATAAACATAATACCCCTTGCTCAGTAGCATTCACAACACAATTTTCCCGGTTATTAACATGCTCTTTAGAGAAATTACTACTCTAAACCTGTATTCATATTGCTCATACTTACATACGACAATGGGAATATAAATTTCAAGTCATCATCATGAGTCTACACAAAAATAGAATATCTTTATTCGAGGAACTATCAAACAATCACTTTCAGAACGAGCATCAGTCGACTTAACTCCAAGTCAGTCGACTAAGCCGACAACTTCAAATGTTTATCTCCTCAGTTCTTTTTGTTTGTTTACCTTCCCTCCATCATATGTGTCATAGGGAAAAACATACATTTTATGATCACACCATCATGGCTATTCACACACACTTTATCAGCACATTATGAAAATAAATATCTCGTATCAGTCGACTGGCTCATATGGCAGTCGACTGGACCGTCAGTCTTGCCTCGAATATAATAGCATGTTCAAGCAATTTCTACAGCATTCAATTCACTTTTGCCACATGGTAACACTTCATGACAAATATAGCATTATTCCTACATTAGAAGTCCTGAGAAACACCCACCTTTTGTGAAGAAAATAACGAAATCCCGCAAGTCCTTCAATATCACGCTGCACTTCTTGTTCCTCTGTTCCACGCCGAGCTCCTCACCAATGCTGCTTGCCTCCACAGAAAAGCTCTCACACAACTCACAGATACTCTCTTGAAATCTTAGGAATTTTTAGTGTAAAAAGATAGGGATTAGGAGGGGGTATTTATACTAGATTATAGGCGAAATGGAGGGCTGAGATTCGTTGGGGAGTTGGAGATCAAAGGACAAGGTGCAATCGGTAGTTTGAGAAACTACCCACACCCTCACATAACCGCCCATGATCCTAGCCACTTCTCCACAAATCCGGCCAAGTTTGTGCCTTGTGCACGTGTACATGGAGTGCACGTGTACACACAAAATCCCACTATAAAATGTACATCAAAATACCCGGAAAATAAGAGGAAAAATGCTGCACATACAAGTGTAAGAAAAAGATTAAGTTTATGGGTTTAAATACATTTGGGCCAAAATATGTATTTTTACATAAGAAAATAAACAAGTCACATTTGGGCTTTGAGAAGAATGTTTTATAGGAAATACTACACTCTATTTATCATGGAGAAAAGTAATAATAATAGGCTATCATAAGAAAAATAAATACCCTTTCATATATATTAAGAAAATAAATCGGGGTACTACATCACTCCCTCCTTAGAATAGTTCCGTCCCCGGAACTACAGTCAAGAGCGAGAACAGAAGAAATACAACACACCCAACTAGAACAAAAGACATAAGACACAAGATACCAGATACAATCAATACAAATACAATCAAGCAAAAAGCTCAGGATAGTCCTTCAACATCTTGTCCTCGGATTCCCAAGTAGCCTCTTCAACCAAGTGGTTTCTCCAGACTACCTTGACCATCGGTATCGTCTTATTCCTCAAGACTTTCTCCCTACGGTCAACGATCTCAACAGGAGTCTCGATGTAATTCAGGTCTAACTGCAAACCTTCCGGTACTTCTGGCAAATGATGACTCGGGTCTGGAATATAACCTCTCAACATAGACACATGGAAAACATTGTGCACCTGAGACAACTATTCCGGTAATTCAAGCCGGTAAGCAGTTTTCCCGATCCTTTTCAATATCTTATATGGGCCTATAAATCTCGGGGCTAACTTCCCGCCTTTGCCAAAACGAACCACACCTTTGCTGGGTGATACCTTCAGAAAGACAAAGTCACCAACCTCAAACTCAAGGTCCCTCCTCCGGTTGTCTGCATAGCTTTTCTGCCTGCTCTGAGCTTCCACCAACCTTTTCCTGATCAGATCAATCTTCTCAGAAGTCAGCTGTACAAGCTCAGGACCAAACAACTGATGCTCCCCAACCTCATACCAACACACAGGAGTCCTGCACTTCCTGCCATACAAAGCTTCATACGGCGCCATCCCAATGCTAGTTTGAAAACTGTTGTTGTAGGCAAACTCCACCAAAGGTAAATGCCTTTCCCAACTGCCTCCGAAGTCTAGTATACAACACCGAAGCATATCCTCAAGAATACGGTTGACTCTCTCGGTCTGCCCATCGGTCTGTGGATGAAAAGCAGTGCTGAAATCTGTCTTGGTACCCAAAGCTGCCTGAAGACTCCTCCAGAAATGCGAGGTAAACCGCGCATCTCGATCAGACACAATAGTCGAAGGAATGCCATGAAGTCGGACAATCTCACCAACATACATCTCAGCCAACCTGTCCATCGAAGCTGTGAGTTTCATCGCCAAAAAGTGAGCGGACTTGGTAAGTCGGTCGACTATAACCCAAATAGCATCATTGCCTTTAGAACTCTTAGGCAAACCCGTGATGAAATCCATACTGATGTTATCCCATTTCCATTCCGGAATAGGTAACGGCTGTAATAGACCTCCAGGTCTCTGATTTTCGGCTTTAACTTGCTGACAAACCTCACATCTCGCGACAAATTCGGCCACATCCCGCTTCAAACCTGACCACCAGAAATGCTGCTTGATGTCTTTGTACATCTTAGTACTCCCAGGATGTACCGACAAAAGAGTAGCATGCGCCTCCTGAAGAATACTCTCTTTCAGGTCCGCCTGATCTGGAACGCACAGCCTATCTCCGAACCACAGCACTCCATCCCTGGTCTGAAAACCGGGCAACCTGCCAGCACTAACCTGCTCCTTCATCTCCAGAATATCAGCATCAACTTCCTGACTTGCAATGATCCTTGCATTCAGAGTAGGCTGAAGCTTCAATTGAGATAAAGATGCTCCCAATCCTTGCAAGACAACCTCAATACCTGCTCGGTCCAACTCCTCAATCAAACGCCTCTGAGTCGTAATCAAACAGGCCAAACTGCTCTTGCGACTAAGTGCATCAGCAACAACATTAGCCTTTCCGGGATGATACTTGATCTCAGGTCGCATATCCTCGAGCACTTCCAACCATCTCCGCTGTCTTAGATTGAGATCCCTCTGCTGGTAGATATACTTCAAGCTCTTATGATCCGTGTACATGTTCAGCTTCTCACCATACACGTAGTGCCTCCATTGCTTCAAAGCAAAGATAATCGCAGCCAGCTCTAGATCATGAGTCGGGTAATTTTTCTCATGCAGTCGTAGTTGCCTAGACCCATATGCGATCACTTTACCTTCTTGCATTAAGACACAACCAAGCCCCCGATGTGAAGCATCGCTATAGACATCATACTCAACTCCTGCTCTAGGCAAAGCCAAAATAGGTGCAGTAGTCAGTCTATCTTTCAACTCCTGAAAACTCGCCTCACATTGCTCGGTCCACTTGAAGCTCGCATTCTTCTTGGTCAACTCGGTAAGCGGCACAGCTATCTGAGCATAACCTTGAATGAATCTCCTGTAGTATCCAGTCATCCCAAGGAAACTTCTGACTTCCTTCACTGTAGTAGGCCTAGCCCAATCTCTCACTGCCTCTATCTTCTGAGGGTCAGTTGCCACTCCCTCCTTAGAAAGGATGTGACCTAGGAATGCCACTTCAGATTTCCAGAAATCACACTTGGATAACTTGGCATACAACCTCTGCTCTTCCAACTTCTGCAAAACTGCTGCCAGATGCTCAGTGTGCTCCTCCTCTGACTTGGAGTACACGAGAATATCGTCGATAAACACCACGACGAAAGAATCAATAAACGGCCTCAGAACTCTGTTCATCAAGTCCATGAAGATTGCAGGTGCATTCGTTACTCCGAATGGCATAACTAAGAATTCGTAATGCCCATGCCGAGTTCTAAATGCAGTTTTATGCACATCTTCAGCTTTCACTCGCACTTGGTGATATCCTGATCGAAGATCTATTTTGGAGAAGACAGCTGCTCCTTGTAGACGATCGAACAAGTCATCAATTCGAGGAATCGGATACTTATTCTGAACAGTGACTTTATTCAGCTCCCGGTAATCGATACACATTCTCATCGATCCATCCTTCTTCTTTACCAAAAGCACTGGTGCTCCCCAAGGTGATGCACTAGGTTGAATAAAGCCTTTTCCCAATAGTTCCTCAATCTGCCGTTTCACCTCATCCTGTTCCACTGGAGCCATCCTATACGGTGCCTTAGAAATGGGTGCACTTCCCGGTTGAACAGTGATGCTGAACTCTACATCACGATGCGGAGGTAACCCAGGAAAATCTTCCAAGAACACAGTCGGATAGTCCCGAACCACAGGAATCCCTTGCAATTCCACAGGAGTCTCTTCCTTGCGGATAGTTGCCACCAGCTTAGGACACTTCAACTTCCCTTGGAAAGTGACTTCAGGTCCACCTGGAGCCTTCACTGTCACCGTCTTGGCCTTACACTCGATGCTCGCACTGTACACCGACATCCAATCAATGCCAATGATAACATCGACTCCCAAGATAGTCAGCTCGATCAGATCAATGCCAAAGATTCGATCCCCAATCACTATCTCGCAATCAACATAGTACCGATCAGTGGTCAAAGTTTCCCCTGATGGTGTAGCCACTGCTAAGATCTTGCCTGGGAAAATCTTCGGTTCAACTCCCAACACTTTAGCAAATCTAGGAGACACAAAAGTATGAGAGGATCCAGTATCAAACAACACCACAGCTCCCTTTCCATTAATATAGAGTTCTCCTGTTACATAACATACATCATTACATAACAGTTTTACACTATGATCGGGAAGGAGAAATGAAAAAGAAATCACACTAGACCTCAGCCCTCGTACCAGAGATAACCTGATCTGCTTCCTCAGCATCAGCTTCTGTCAAAGCAAATACTCGCCCTGACTGGTACGGCCTCTTCCCAGTCTGCTGTATTGGCACATTGTGATTGCCAGCCCACGGTTTGAGACATCGAGATTGGTAATGTCCCACTTCACCACAGTTAAAGCAAGTGACTGCAGAAGGTCTCCCTGCATCGTTTCCAGGTCTCCCAGCTACACTGACGGCATTCGCCCCTGTCGGTTTGAATTTCTGTGCAGATGGTTGCCCCTTGAAACTCCCCGATGGTGCGGGCCTCTTCCCAGACTGCCAGTTGCTCCTCTGATGCTGAGCAACATGGAACTGCTCCATATCCACCTCCGTTGCTGCCGCCCTCTTCACCAGCTTATCGAATCTCCTGATACCAAGGGGTATCATACGAGATCTCAAGCTCGGCCTCAGACCATGCTCGAACTTGCGAGCCTTCTTCGCCTCATCCATCACCAATTCTGGAGCATACCTGGAGAGTTGAGTGAACTTGGTCTCATAGGCTCTCACTGACATGCTGCCTTGTTGAAGTGACAGAAACTCCATGGCCTTTTTCTCCTGGACGTCGGAGGGGAAATAATGACTGCGGAATTCCTCCAAAAATTCCTCCCAGCCAAGCAACAAGCCGCCCATAGTCCTCTTCATCGACTGCCACCAAACAGCCGCATCCTTCTCCAACTGCAAAGTCGCCAACTTGACCTTGCTGCCCTCCGGTGTTTCCAACACCTCGAAGATTGTCTCCACTTGCCGAATCCAGTTATCGGCCGCATCCGGGTCGGACTTTCCCTCGAACACTGGTGGTTTCATTCTCTTGAACGATTCCACTAGCTTGATTGCCTCGGGTACTGGATTCACCGGCCCCCTTCCTTGGTTTGCAGCCACTGCATTCAGCGTCTGGTAAACCCTTGCAAACTCGGCATCCAGGTCCAAACCTTCACCATTCCTGGCTCCCCTTCTCGCCATATTCTGATGCAAAAGATCCATTAAATTCGAAGTATAAAACAAGAATTTAAACCAACTTTCATTTCATTGAATTTCAAAGTTTATACATTCGAATTAGAAAAGCATTTTAACATCAGAATAGAAGAAAATAGAAACCAAGACAATCTAATCTCTACGGGTCCTCTTCGCTGCTCGAAGTTCATCCCGCAGTTCATCCACCTCATCCTTCAGCACATCAGTTAGGTTCTTTTCCTTCTCAAGTTCCCAAATCCGATGGCTAAGAACAGAATAGTCAGCATTTCGCTTCTCCAGCTGAGCCTCCAAAACTCCAACTCTATACTTCAAGGTATCCACTTGCCTCTGCAGAGAAGCCACAACGTTACCCAAAGCTGGTCCCTTTTCTTCATCGGAATAAGAAGAATCATCAGGTGAGTTCGGCGGTGGGGTGATCTCTCGGGATTCAGGGTACTCCTCATCATCAGAATCAGCTTGCCCAGGGTGATACTCGTCCTCAGAATCAGCCTGTCCAAGATGGTACTCTTCCTCAATAATGTGCCAGTCGTCGCCTCCAGCAGGGTCGAAGTGATCAGCCATCTTAGAATAGAGAGGAAGAAGCATAAATCATAGAGCAACACAAATGTAAGTTACTTACATTTAAATCTCTAAATCCAAACACACACTCTAATGTCCACATCTAGGGTGTCGTTCCTTATAAATTGTACGAGTGTGAAAGCATAGAAAGTGTGGCTCTGATACCACTCTGTAACGCCCCGAATCCCAATTTACTGAATTCGAGATGTTCTTCAGGATCTTTTCGCTTTCTTCACATACAATTTTACAAGGAATTTAAAATCTTTACTTTTACATCAGAGTTACAGCATGTTACATTTGAATTTACACAGCGGAAGCAAAATGTACAATATTTACATAAATGAACAACAATATAATGAACTCTTTGTGCATCCATTCCTTTTACATGTGATTATCCTGCATAAAACACTGTGGGTACGTCAGTTTATTCAACCGACGATAATTATACATGGCCATCCTCTCTATGCCAGAAACAGTATAATGAATCTCATTTCTTACAAATCACAAGCCAGTTCAACATAAGCATGCAAATTGGGAACCTTTTAATGATGTCGTGTCGTGATTGTGCACTTAAATCCTTAATGCAATTTACTTAGTTAATTATGACACTAATGCATACTTGTTCGAATTCTATGCATCCCATACTACATAGGTTCGAGTGCAAGCCTCTTAAACGATCTTCATTTTAGTAGGGTTCAATCCCCCGCCATGACTTATTCTACTACTGTAATTCCAATGAGTATCCTAGATGAATCTATGAGTACAAGCATGTATCCTGGCCCCTGGAGTAGAATTTCGCGCCATGTCTTGACTCGTCAAGCATGCCTTCTGCGATAATTCAGCCTCCTCCCTGAACACACTCCTCTTGCAGTCACCAAAACATCCCACAAGCGTGACTAGAGTCCGATCATTACTGAGTTGTGCCCGCGCCATGTCTTGACTCATCAAGCATGCTTTCTGCGGCTCACATACCCGCACCGTACCCTAGCTCTCATACTCATGTTTTTCTCTCACCTTCATCACCTCCACACTATGTATTAACTTAATTAGAATCATGAATGAAAATCAACCTCTAGAGTTAGCCTCTCCATCATCCGGACTCATCATTTCATTACACTTGACCAACCTGGTCTAATTCTCAATATCATTTCATTCGCTGCCGGGGAGACTTAGCTACTCTTCTGTTCAATTTTCACATTCACAATATCCAAAGGAGCATCATCGGCTCATAATTCATTTTAGAGTCTCACAGACTTTCCTCATCATGATTTCACATTTCATAATTTCATTTGATTCTCAATCCTCATCTATGATTCATTTACACAATTCATGCATCCATAACAGAGTTCATTGACTTAAAATCACAAGATTTACCATTACTAACAGCAAAATAACATGAATTCCAGTATACCAAAGTTCACTCTGTACAGTCGACTTGGAAGAGCACCAGTCGACTTATACAGTCATACAGGGTTATCATAACGTTCGGGTTAGTCGACTGAGTACACTACCAGTCGCCTGTCCCGCCCAATTCTTATTCACAATATTATCCTCGTAACAGTCGACTGATCAGTAATCAGTCGTCTGTCCTGGATATTTCAAACAGCATAATTTCTAAGTCCAGATCAGTCGACTTGCCACATGCATCGGTCGACTGGACAGATCCATTTTAATTTGGGGAATTTACTTACATTTCTTTACATATACTTGCATCATGATATCAATTAACAGTATATACCAATTTATGTTCCATAAACATAATACCCCTTGCTCAGTAGCATTCACAACACAATTTTCCCGGTTATTAACATGCTCTTTAGAGAAATTACTACTCTAAACCTGTATTCATATTGCTCATACTTATATACGACAATGGGAATATAAATTTCAAGTCATCATCATGAGTCTACACAAAAATAGAATATCTTTATTCGAGGAACTATCAAACAATCACTTTCAGAACGAGCATCAGTCGACTTAACTCCAAGTCAGTCGACTAAGCCGACAACTTCAAATGTTTATCTCCTCAGTTCTTTTTGTTTGTTTACCTTCCCTCCATCATATGTGTCATAGGGAAAAACATACATTTTATGATCACACCATCATGGCTATTCACACACACTTTATCAGCACATTATGAAAATAAATATCTCGTATCAGTCGACTGGCTCATATGGCAGTCGACTGGACCGTCAGTCTTGCCTCGAATATAATAGTATGTTCAAGCAATTTCTACAGCATTCAATTCACTTTTGCCACATGGTAACACTTCATGACAAATATAGCATTATTCCTACATTAGAAGTCCTGAGAAACACCCACCTTTTGTGAAGAAAATAACGAAATCCCGCAAGTCCTTCAATATCACGCTGCACTTCTTGTTCCTCTGTTCCACGCCGAGCTCCTCACCAATGCTGCTTGCCTCCACAGAAAAGCTCTCACACAACTCACAGATACTCTCTTGAAATCTTAGGAATTTTTAGTGTAAAAAGATAGGGATTAGGAGGGGGTATTTATACTAGATTATAGGCGAAATGGAGGGCTGAGATTCGTTGGGGAGTTGGAGATCAAAGAACAAGGTGCAATCGGTAGTTTGAGAAACTACCCACACCCTCACATAACCGCCCATGATCCTAGCCACTTCTCCACAAATCCGGCCAAGTTTGTGCCTTGTGCACGTGTACATGGAGTGCACGTGTACACACAAAATCCCACTATAAAATGTACATCAAAATACCCGGAAAATAAGAGGAAAAATGCTGCACATACAAGTGTAAGAAAAAGATTAAGTTTATGGGTTTAAATACATTTGGGCCAAAATATGTATTTTTACATAAGAAAATAAACAAGTCACATTTGGGCTTTGAGAAGAATGTTTTATAGGAAATACTACACTCTATTTATCATGGAGAAAAGTAATAATAATAGGCTATCATAAGAAAAATAAATACCCTTTCATATATATTAAGAAAATAAATCGGGGTACTACAGTTGAGGCCCCGTCCCGGAAGGACAAGGCCGTGGTCACAATTGTGGAGACGCCGAAGAGGGCGGGGGCGTTCGGCCGGCAGCCCATTGTCTTGTCGAGTGTGGGCGGCGTTCGGGATTACGCTGATGACGTCCTGGAGAAAGTGACTCAGGGTACAGCCCCACTGGTGGAGGAGAATGAGCCGAGGGAAGTTTCCGAGGTGGACCATGCTATCTCGTCGCTCACCGAGGATGACCTTCGGATGATCCGAGAGGGATTCCGGATCCCGCTAGAGTATGTCCTGCTTCTCCCCGGGCCGGGTTTTCGAGCAAACACGAGCTGTTCGCCAGACATGTGTGTCTTCCCGGTCGATTCCCTTATCGCCGGACTCCGCTTTCCCCTCCATCCGTTCGTGGTCGAGGTCTTGGTTTTCTACGGTTTGAGTCCTGCTTAGCTGGCACCGAACACATGGAGGCACGTCACAGCCTTCGTCCTTCGATGCCAAGAGGTTGGCACTAAGCCGAGCATGTTCCTCTTCCGTAATCTTTATCGACCCTGTCAGCCGAGGAAAGAAGAACAGAGGTTTTACCTGTCGCCCCGGCCGGGCGTGAAACTGATCGAGAATCCGGACTCGATCAAACACTGGAAGACAAAGTACTTTCTCGTCCGATCCCTGACACCGTGGGTGATACCGGCGGTTTGGGAGACGGAGGGCCTGCCCAAGCGCACCAAGAAGGAGGTGCCACTGAATGAGGGAGAGGCCGAGGTCCGGAGGAGGCTCCTCGCTTTGCCAACCATAAGTTGGAAAGATATTACAGAGGAGGATCTGTTCCGTGGGGGTCTCAGTCCGATCGATCCTCGTACGCTTCTGGTATTTATACTTATTGTTTAAAGCTCATGAAAATTTATCTAAGTTCTTTCATTCGGCTTTTGCAGAGACGATGAAGATGGACTACAGGGCCCTGATGGCGAAGGGTCGTTCGGAGCAGGAGAAGAAGAAGAGGTCGGCGGCGGAGACTCAGGAGAGCCGGCCAGCGAAGAAGCCTTCGGTCGCGAAGACCGCCGAGCAGCCGAAGGTCATGGTCCCTGACCCTGCGGAGGTCTAGGTCCTCGACCCGCCCGCCCCGGATGCACCGACACCGACCCCGAAGGGGGACGCTCCTGGTCCGTCGATCGGCACGTTCGGCGTGACGGAGGTGTTGTCCCTCCAAGTTCCGCCCCTGACTGCCGAGGCGGAGAAGATCCTGACCGAGCGTCACAAACAGATCTTCGTCCCCGACTGGCAAGTCATGCAGGTCGACGGCTTCTTGGGCGATGGCAACATCTGCATGGAGGCCATGAAGCACCTGCCGACCCCGAAGGACCGAGCGACCCTGAAGGCCGGGCAAGCAGGGGACGCCGTGATGCAGATAGCTCGGAACACTATGTCGGTAAGTTGGCCGGGCTCTTTCTCTTTGGCTTTTCTTCCCTTGAGTTCTCCTCCTTTTTTTTTTTTTTTGTACCAAGTATTTGGGTTCGGATTTTAATCCGTCGCTCTTTTCCAGACCCTCTGCCACTTCAACTTCCTGGTCGAGGAGATGGCGAGCAAGGAGCAGGAGAAGGAACGGGAGAGGGCGGAGCGCGTCAAGGTTACGCAGCGGCTCGATGCCGAGCAGCTCCTCTCGACGAGGAGGGCTGACGAGGTGAAGGGGTTGGAGGGGCAGCTGGCCACGTCCATTCAGCTGTCGAAGGACACGGCGGCTAAACTTGAGGCCGCGGAGAAGGAGGTCGCCGAACTGAAGGAGGCCTTGGCCAACGCTCGGTCGGAGGCGGAGAAGGCACAGAAGAGGGCCGAGAGGACCCAGGCCAAGCTCCAGAAGAAGGTGAAGAGGGTGAAGAAGGCCGTGCAGGAGGAGGCTGCTCAGCATATGCTCCAGAACATGGAGGAGGCCTATGGTCGAGCGCTGACCCACATAGCCTCCAGGAACCCGGGCTTCGACATCTCCTCCTACCACTTTTACGATCCCGTGGAAGGGGAGGAGGGCGTGCCCGAGGGGATGCTCGGGCCTGCGGGAGAGACGGAAGTCGTCGAGGGTCCTGCGGGGTCTGAGGTCGAGGGGGAGAAGGTGGATGGCTCCGAGGAGGAGAGCTGGAGCGAAGGCGAAGGCGAGGGCGGCGGCGAGGACAAGACCGAGGGGTCGACGGACCCGAGCGGCAAAAAGGTCGACCCCTGACTCGGTTGTCTTCTTTTTTGTCTTTTTTTTTTGTAAGCCTAACCACGGACTGGCCACCGCTAATGTAAAGCTTTCACTTTGATTTTGAAATGAAAATATTTTGTTTGGCCAAAATTTGTCCAAGTGTTGAGCTTCGGCTTTGTGTGTGACTAGCCTTAGATGTTTCCGAGTGTTGGGTATCGGATTTATCTCTACTTTTCAGGTGAAGTTCGGTCCGGTCACGGAGCTCGTCTGCCTCCGGAAGGAGTTGGCCAAAATGAAGCGTGAGCTCAAGGACAGCCGACAGAGGCGGTTTCTTCTGCTCGGCCAGGCGGAGGAGGTGAAGGCAGTTCTACGGAGGCAGTGCCACGAGCTGTATCAGCTGCGAAAGCACTACCAAGCCCCTTGTCCCGAAGGGGAAGTCGAGCGGCTCCGCGGGGAGCTAACCGCCGCCGAGCAGAGGAATGCCGATCTTTTGGCAGAGGTCCGACACTTGGAATTGGCGGAGAGGGAACGCTCGGCGGAGGCAGTGAAGCTGGCCTCCGGGCTGGAGAAGGCGTTGGCCGAGCGCAAGAGGTTAGTGGCCGACGTCGACAGGCTCAGAAGGATCATGATAGATAGGGGAATTGAGGTCACCCACTTCCGTCGGCTCGCTGCCGAGGGTGCTAATGCCTCCGGCTCGTCAAGGCCTTCTCGCCCGATGGGGTCGGCGAGGGACGACGTTCTTAGAGACAGGATTATCGAATTGGAGGAGGAGATCGCGTCGCTCAAGCCTGCGCCGGAGAGGGCTAACGTTCGTAGTACTTCGTGCACCCGCGAAGAAAGTGAGAAGGGGATTACGTTTTATAAGCTTGCGACACGCTCGCCTATGACCAGGCGGAGTCCGGCTGACGCGCAGAGCAGCTCGGCTGTCTCGTCGAGCGGGGCCTCGGCAGGTGCCGTGGTTAGGGCTAGCAGCGAAGGGGGGTCGCGCTTCGTTGGTTTAGGATCGAGTTCGGAGGGCAGACCTCGTCGTTCTCGTGTATCCCTGAACCGAAGCATTCCCCTTCCGAGGAGACCTTGACATTGTTGTTTTTCACTTTCGTTGGTTGTTGTAAAACTTGATTGTAGGGTCGGCTCGGTCATCTGTAACACTATTACATCTGAATGTGAATCTTGAAAATTTCCTTAGAATGTTTTGAAATTGTGTAGGACTTCGGTGGTGTATTGAAATTGTGTCATTCTCTTTCCCTTCTTTTCAGCTCGTCACGACAATCCATGGCTCGGACTCTGAACGTTCGAATGATGACGCCGAATCCGAGGGCACCTCTGGAACGGAGGTTTTGAGCCCCAGGAGCGCCGATCTGAAGTTATGCCGAGCCGAGAGTGAATGGGACCACCTTTCGTTGGTCCTCAGTCTCCGGGAAGCCGAGGTCCAACGCTTGGAGAATAAGATCGTTGAGCTGAGCCCCACAGGAGAGGATGATGACTCGCAGACCGCATTCAGCAACGCTCTTCGGATCAAAAGCATTCGGCACATTCAGTCGAAGATTATTGCCGAGCAGGACGACTTGCTCTCGGAGATGCGGTACTTGCGGGCTGTAATGGCGAAGCTCCGGGGGGAGGCAGAGGAGCTGTCAGCCGAGGAGGACGAACGGTCGGCCGAAGAATTCAGTGAAGATTTTTCTTTTTGAATACTAAGTGTTGTAGGTCGGAATTGTGTCTTGTTGGCGAACACTTTGTAACTATGGGACAGATGTGCTTTGTATTTCGGCCTGGCTGTTTAATGAAATATTTTTTATTGCTCTGCGCGTTTGTCTTGTTTATGACTGTGTTTTCTGCGCCGAGGTCTTAGAACCGAGCATGTCGGTTTCGTCGGCGAGGTCGTTGGACTGAACTGGCCACTATACGTATGGCATTCTGATGGGGTGCGGCACGAACTCCCAGGCGGCCCTGTCCCTAAGAAAGTGCTATATTGTCGTTTAGCGCAGGTGGCAAGATCTGAGCCGCTGATCGTAAACACGGATCTCGAGGCGGCTCAGCTCCCGAGAAAACGCCATCTTGTCGTTTTGCGCAGGTGGCGAGATCTGGGCCGTCTGATTTAGATCAAGCGCGAAAGTTGAGGAGAAGGGGAATTTTCTCCGTTTACGAGCTCGGAATGGCACTTGCTCGGATTCCGACCGAAGGGTAGGTCCATCCTCCTTATTTTCCCCCGTTTCCGTGACGAGGATCGGACTGAATGTAAGCCGAGCGCTTGCCACAACGAAGGGGATTTTCGGAAGGTAATCTTTAGGGCAGGAATTTAACCAAGTGTTTGCCCTCGGGGTTGTCGCGGAGTTCGACGGCTGTGGGAGCAATTCCGAACGGCGATTTACCCCTGGTTCGTCCGGAGACGAGTCGATGAGGTAAAGTCGAGCCGAGTGTTGGACTCCGAACCATCGGTATAGTTCAACGGCTGTGGGAGCAATTCCGAACGGTGATCTACCCCTGGTTCGTCCGGAGACGAGCCGAGGAGGTAAAGTCGAGCCGAGTGTTGGACTCCGAACCATCGGTATATTTCAACGGCTGTGGGAGCAATTCCGAACGGCGATTTACCCCTGGTTCGTCCGGAGACGAGCCGAGGAGGTAAAGTCGAGCCGAGTGTTGGACTCCGAACCATCGGTATATTTCAACGGCTGTGGGAGCAATTCCGAACGGCGATCTACCCCTGGTTCGTCCGGAGACGAGCCGAGGAGGTAAAGTCGAGCCGAGTGTTGGACTCCGAACCATCGGTATATTTCAACGGCTGTGGGAGCAATTCCGAACGGCGATCTACCCCTGGTTCGTCCGGAGACGAGCCGAGGAGGTAAAGTCGAGCCGAGTGTTGGACTCCGAACCATCGGTGTAGTTCAACGGCTGTGGGAGCAGTTCGGAACGGCGGTCCGCCTTTAGTCCGCCCGGAGGCGAACTGAGGGAATGAGGCCGAGCCGAACGTGGACTCCGAGCCATTGGTCGAGATCGCAACATAAAATGTAGGTGATAAGAGGGGAGAGTGACATGCATATTCACAAACAGAACAGAGCTTTCTTTATTGATACTTGACGACGAACCGTTTTACATAATACAATTTGAGAAAAAATGGGTTACAAGTTGGAGAGGAATGGTTCGACACCTCGGATTACTTAGGGAGGCGCCGGAGCGCTCTCTTGGTATTTCAGGAGGTGGTCGGCATTCCAGGTCCTCGGAAGCTCTCTGCCATCCATGTCTTCAAGTCGGTATGCCCCAGGCCGAACAACTTTTGTGATCCGATACGGCCCTTCCCAATTCGGAGCTAGCTTGCTCTTCTGACTGGGGAGGGATATGGCTAGCTTTCTCAATACCAAATCTCCTTGCTTAAGGTTGGCGGGTCGGACCTTCTTGTTGTACGCTAGCTCGACCCTCCTTCTGTAATTCTGTTGCCGAATCGATGCCCTTTCCCTCAGTTCATCTATCAGGTCCAAGTTTCCCCTGAGGTCCCTGGCATTCTGCGCTTCGTCATAGGCCATGAGCCGAAGGGAAGGTATTCCGACCTCGAGGGGTATCACGGCCTCGGCCCCATAAGTAAGGTTGAAAGGGGACTCTCCGGTGGGTGTCCGCTTGCTCGTGCGGTAGTTCCACAACACATTAGGGAGTTGGTCGACCCACAAACCTTTGGAGCACTTGTCCAACCTCTTCTTGATTCCTGCGAGGATCTGCTTATTAGCATTCTCGGCCTGCCCGTTCGACTGAGGGTGCGAGACGGATGAGAAGCGCTGTTGAATGACGAGGTCGTCGCATAGGGCTCGGAATGCTGTGCCAGTGAACTGAGTCCCGTTGTCCGTCACGAGGACGCAGGGGACGCCGAATCTGCATATGATGCTCTTCCAGAAGAACTGTACCACTTTGTTCTCGGTTATAGTTGCGAGGGGCTCGGCCTCGACCCACTTCGAGAAATAGTCGATGGCTACGACTAAGAACCTGAGCTGACCCGGAGCTGGAGGGAAGGGGCCTAGTAAGTCCATTCCCCACATCGCAAAGGGGATAGGGCTCGATAGGGAGGTGAGGTTGGCCTGAGGGAGGCGTCGGATGCTGGAGTGTCTCTGGCAGGAGCTGCATTGCCGAACATGTCGCTCGGCGTCTCGAAGAAGGGTCGGCCAGAAGTACCCATAGTTCAAAGCTTTCCGGGCCAAAGACCTGAATCCGGAGTGTGCCCCTCCGATGCCCTCATGAAGCTCCTGTAGGGCGTATTCGGCCTGTTCCGGAGAGAGGCACCTTAGATAAGGTCGGCCATCTATTTGAGAGAAGGAGCGTTTGTATAAGACGCCCTCGATCAAGACATAGCGCTCGGCCCAAGTTCTGACTCGGCGTGCTTCTTTGGGATCCGAGGGCAGGACTCCATCCCTCAAGAATTCTACCAGTGGCTTCATCCAATTGTCCTGCAGCATGACCGGCAATGACTCCACCGAGCCAGGTGTCTCGTCTTCGATGCTCGGTTTAGAGAGGACTTCAATCAGTACGGTCTGTTCGAGACCTTGTAGAGAAGACGAGGCTAACTTGGAGAGAGCGTCGGCTTGTGAGTTCTCCTCCCGGGGGACCCGTTGGATGATGGCTTCTTCGAACCGGGCCATGAGATCCCGGACTTTGGCGAGGTACTTCGCCATTCGCTCGTCCCGGGCCTCATATTCGCCCAAGACCTGGTTCACGACTAACTGGGAGTCACTGTGAATCCGAAGGCGCTGCGCCCCAGCACTTCGTGCGAGTCCGAGACCAGCTATGAAAGCCTCGTACTCCGCCTCGTTGTTCGAGGCCTTGAAGTTCATGCGGATCGCATACTGCAGGACAAAGCTGTCAGGGCCGTTCAGGATGATGCCGGCGCCATTTCCTTCGCTGCAAGAGGACCCGTCCACGAAGACTGTCCAAATGGGGGGCCCATTCGGGACGTGGCCGACCTCGGGGATAGTGGACTCTACGATGAAGTCGGCGAGAGCCTGTGCCTTAATTGCCGTCCGAGGCTGATAGGAGATATCGTGCTGACTCAGCTCTACGGACCATTTCATCAGCCGACCCGAGGTCTCTGGCTTGTGGAGGATCTGCTTTAGGGGTTGATCGGTGAGGACAACGACCGAGTGAGATTGGAAGTAGGGCCGAAGCTTTCTTGCTGCCATGACCAGAGCATAGGCTATCTTCTCTATCCTTGGATAGCGGAGCTCGGCGTCCCGAAGCACCTTGCTCACGTAGTAAATGGGCCTTTGGGTCCGTTCTTCTTCTCTTACCAAAACAGCGCTCAAGGTCTGCTCGGAAGCGGCCAAGTAGATGAAGAGAGGCTCGCCCGGGACTGGCTTACTGAGCAGAGGGGGGTTTACCAGATAGGCTTTCAGCTGGTCGAACGATTCTTGCTGTGCTTGGCCCCATTCAAATCCTTTAGCCCCCCGGAGTGCTTTGAAGAAGGGGAGGCACTTTTCCCCTGACTTGGAGAGGAACCGACCGATGGCTGCGAGCCGACCGGTGAGCTTCTGCACCTCCTTGACGTTCCGAGGCGGGGCCATGTCTAATATGGCTTTAATCTTCTCGGGGTTAGCTTCAATTCCCCGCTGGCTCACTATGAAACCGAGGAACTTGCCAGAGGAGACTCCGAACGCACACTTGTTCGGGTTTAGCCACATGTTGTACTTCCTCAACACACCGAAGGCCTCCTGGAGGTCGGCTACATGGTCAGTGCCGCGGATGCTCTTGACGAGCATGTCATCAACGTACACCTCCATGTTTCGGCCGATCTGATGCTGGAAAACCTTGTTGACGAGGCGCTGATAGGTGGCGCCTGCGTTCTTCAAACCGAACAGCATTACTCGGTAGCAGTAGAGGCCTTGGTCGGTGACGAAGGAGGTCTTCGGGATGTCCGGAGGAAACATCCGGATTTGATTGTACCCCGAGAAGGCATCCATGAAGCTGAGGAGCTCATGGCCCGAGGTGGCGTCGATAAGGGTGTCGATGTTCGGGAGAGGGAAGGGATCCTTCGGACACGCCTTGTTGAGGTCGGTGAAGTCGATGCATATCCTCCACGAGCCGTTGGATTTCTTGACCATTACGACATTCGACAGCCACTCGGGATAATTTACCTCCTGGATGAACTTGGCCTTCAGCAGCTTATCCACTTCCTCCTTGATTGCCTGCTGTCGCTCGGGAGCGAACTTTCGCCTCTTCTGCTGAACCGGTTTGCACCCCGGTTCGACGCTTAGGTGGTGGACGAGCAAGTCCTCGGAGATGCACGGCATATCCGCGGCCGACCAAGCAAATAGGTCGCGGTTATCCCGGATGCACCTCACCAAGTCGGAGAACAGCACGGTCGGCAAGGACTTGCTGACGAGGAATTTTCGGCTCGGATCCTCGTCGGAGAAGAGCACTTCTTCTAACTCGTCCGCTGGCTCGGACGTTGGGCGAGCCTTCGGCTCGGGGATCTCTAGTGTCTCGAGCGAGAGCACTGGCCCTCCGGTGGAAGTCATGTAGCACTTCCGAGCTGTTTCCTGGCTCCCCCTGACTTCCCCTACTCCCGAGCGAGTGGGGAACTTCATCTTCAAGTGGTATGCCGAGGGGACAGCCTCCAGAGCGGCTAGGCCGGGACGGCCTAGGATGACATTGTATGCTGCCGGGACGTCGACGACCATGAAGTCCATCGGCTCGGTCCGGGTAGTAGGGGTGCTTCCCGCAGTAACGTCTAGGGTTATCACCCCTTCGACGGTTACCGGGACCCCCGTGAACCTGTGGAGAGTGTAACCGACCGGCTTGAGACGGTCTCGGGACAGCTGCAGGCCTTGGAAGGCCGAGAGGAATAGGATGTTGACCGAACTCCCATTGTCCACCAAAATCCTCTGCACCTTGAAGTTGGCCATGCGGAGGTCGATGACGAGGGCATCGCAATGGGGGGTTCGGACTCCTTCGAGGTCGGCATCGGAGAAAGACACAGGGACGCCGAGACCCTTCGGGGGAGGGGCACTGTGGACTGAGTTGACCTCCCGGACGAAGGCCTTTCGGGAGGAATTAGAGGAGCCCCCCATTGGGCCTCCGTGGATCAGGTGCAGAACCCGTTCCTCCTTGAACTCGGGCATCTCCTCGCGGCGCTCGGAGCGCTTGTTAGCCCCCCGAGGGGGAGGAGAGTTCCGATCTGTCCGATCGTTAGCTTTCACGAACTTGGCCAACTGCCCCCTCCGAATGAGGGCTTCAATCTCATCTCTCAGAGCCCGGCAGTCGTTCGTGTCATGCCCGTGGTCTCAGTGGTAACGACACCACTTATCTTTGTTTCTCCTCTTCGCCTGGGTGTGCATCCTCGGGGCCGGAGGGATGATTCCCTCCTTCTCCACCTCCATGAGGATAGTAGAGACATTTGTGGTGAGGGGAGTGAACTTCTCGAACCTGGGGGGAGGGCGGCGTTGACCGCCCATGTCCTTCTGAGCTTTCTTGGACCCTTCTTCCCCTGTCGCCTTCCTCTTCGTCCCTGCGGAGGGCCCCCCGAAGTTTGGAAGGGCTTCGGCCTCCTCTGCCCGGATGTACTTCTCGCACCTCAGGAGGAGGTCGGCGAAGTCTTGGGGGGGCTTTTTGGCCAGGGATGATCGGAGGTTAGCGTTAAGGACGTTCGACTGGAACGCCACGGTGGCCACGGACTGGTCTAAGGAAGCAATTGACCTGACTTCTGCGGTAAACCTTTTCACATAGTCCCGCAGCTTTTCTTCCTTCTGCTGCCGCAGGTTTAGTAGGGAAAGACTCGTCTTCTCGGCTCGCCGGCTACTCACGAAGTGAGTAATGAACAGTGTCTCAAACTGTTCGAATGAGAAGATGGACGAAGGGGCGAGCCTGGAATACCATTCCCGAGCCGACCCCCGGAGGGTGGCAGGGAAGGTCCTGCAGAGCACCGCGTCAGAAGCTTGGTGGATCAGCATCAGGGTCTTGAAGCTCTCAACGCGGTCGACCGGGTTGGATTCCCCAGAGTATGTTTCAAACTGCGGCGGTTTGAAACTCCTCGGTATGTGGGCCTCCATGATCGACCGTGAGAAGGGCGGTCGGCTAGGGCGGAAGGTTCCTACTCGGGACTCATCCTCCCTGTCCATGCGGCCGATGCGTCTTTCCACCTCGTGGATGCGGCGGATGAGGGCGTCGTCCCTCCGCTGGTAATCATACGACCCCCCAGACTCCTCTTCATAGGAGGGGGAGCGTGGACTGCGGCGCCGGTACTCCTGGGACCGCCGAGGGCTCTGTTGCCGCTGCTGTCGGCTGGGAGCCGGGGAAGGACTCCGGGTTCGGCGCCGGGGACTGGGATCCCTGGGGGGCGTCGGAACCCTCTGAGCATTCTGGGCGTTCTGTCGAAGATTGAGGGCCTGAAGAACGGTCTCTTGAAACTGGAGGAACTCGGCTCGGCTGATGGGCATATCTCGGTCCCTCGGATGACGCCGATCCCTGGGGGACCGGGACCTCCTCCTTCGGCGCTCAGGGGACGCCGCTCGGCCTCTGCGTTCCGGGGACCTTCTGCCGTCCCGACGACGTGGCGACCGCTCGCCTTGACGCTGGCGGGAGGCTCCCTCTCGGGCCCGCCTCTCGTCAAGATGGGTACGGAGGTCGTCGTCCTTATGGCGGTTTTGGAGTGTGATGCGGAGGTCGGGGTGATGAGAAGCCATCGAGTCCGAGGACCCATTATGGACCGAGACGTGGCCCGGATTGAGGGGCTGCTTCTCCTTCCGACCGTTATGACCGGACGGACCGTTGTTGGGCTGCTGCTTGGGAGGAGGAGGAGGTGGGACCTGATGGGTCAGCGGAGGGAGGTCGGACTGAAGGACAGGATTGACCGGAGCTTCATTTGCCGGGTCGGTGGGGTTGCCCCCACGGTTCGACCCTCTGGATCTGTTCTTCTTCGGCGGCATGGCTGCAGAGGACGGCGGAGAATGGGCTGAGACTGTTCGTGGTGGTTCCCACAGACGGCGCCAATCTGTTACCGCTGATTTCAGTGTGGGGGTAATCAGATAGAATTTGTGGACCCGAGGAAAACCTGAACAGCTGACTCGGCCTTCTTGCTCCTGCCGCAACCTGCAAGGAAGTGCGAGACACCGGGGTTGATTCCGGCGACGCACCCTCCGACGCTCTTGTCAGTAATCAGCAAAAGATTAAGGAAGAGCTTAAGTGATGAAAAAGTGATTAACCTCGTCTTGGTGGTAGAGGGGTTGTATTTATAGTCGCCTTTGGAATGATTTGGGGCCTGATTTCCTGCCTAACAGTTAGGAGAAAAATCCTCTTATTCTGTTTTTGGGAAGTTAGCCCCTGATTCCCTGGTGAGAGCCAATCAGGTTGATTGATTTGATTTGATCAAATCAGTGGCCTGATCCTCCTCTTGGTGGACCGGGCTTGTATCGGGTCGGGACCCGTGCCCAGTTGAAGTGGATCTATTCGCTGGTGGTTGGTTCTGTGAGAAGGAGGCCCAATACCCGTTTTGGATCCGTTCGTATGTGAAATTACCTCTTTACCCCCGTGTTTCAAGATTCGTGCTCGATCTGGACGGTCCCGATTTAACCCCATTTTTAGCCATATCACCAAGCATGATATCTACTCCTAGAAATACGAGAAACATCCATTTTCATTCATAATTAATTAATTTAGCAACCAATATAACACACATTTACTAGATTATCAGTTCTTCTCTAATTAAGCAAACATGGATTTAATTTCAACTAGTTGCTCTTTGATAATTACTCAATTCATTCCTAACATGATTTCTAATTTAGAAGCATGAGAAACACCCACCTCAAAACCAAATAAAAGCTCCTAGAGTCTCCTAGAATGCAAGAGAGTAGACTTCTTCTCCTAAATTGTGTTGCAAAGCTCCCCTTCTTGGTCCTTGGTGCAAAAACCGAAAGCTTCCTTATGCTTGATGATGGGGCCGGCCTCTTGCTTGGGACACACCAATGAACACTCAAACTTTATACTCCCTTATGTATTTCTCTCCTATATAATTCTTTCTTTCAATAATTTTTTTGTGTAGAATACATGAAGGTAGGGGGTATTTATACTAGTTCTAGGATGGATTGGAGGGCTAGGATTTTACTAGATGGTTAGAGATGGATGGCTAGGATAGGAGGGGAAGTTGTAGCAACCTCTCATAATCAAATAACCACCCATGCACACACACCCACTCTCCCATTCCTCCTTAAGCATACCCGGCCTCCCTAGGTGTGCAGTGCACACTACGTGCATGCACGTGCCCTCTATTACCCCCCTATTTGAAATTTGTACAATTTTAATTAATCAATTGTTCACCATTTGTGTCTACATGACAAGTGTGACAATTTAAAGGATTAATTAAATCTGTGGGCTTCACAAATAATGGGCTTAGGCATGTGGGCCAAATAATAAAATAATAAATCATTAAAGTGGGCTCAAAATAAGAAAACAATATTTTAGGCTTTACAAAATAGGCTTTTAGAAAAAAAATGAAGGAAAAGAAGAAAATAATTGTTCATACTACAAAAGGAATTATATATATAAAAATAAATAAATAAATATACATACGAAATTTGCACGTGCACAACACGTGAAAATCAACATTTTTATTAAAATGAAAATTTAGAGTATTACATGAACACCGACTAGGTAAGACTTCCCTTTCTGGACGATGAATATCAACGCAGGAGTCACCGTACCATTGAGCGAACTCACTCGAATTCGCGCCAAATCTAATTTGTTAAGGAATTTTGTAGCCTAGTCGAGCTCTTCGACCCATCCGAAAGATTGGATCAAACTTTGGAACCCCTCCTTGCTCCAACACTTAGCTGGGAAGGTAGACACTAACAACCATTTGGACATGAGCCGCTCCCTCTTGAACTCCCCGAATTCGAGGTTCCACCGTGAAAGCACAACGGCGAAACCATCTCCAGAGAACGACTTCTTGCTCAGAACCATTTGCACCCTAGACTCCGACGAACATGGAATAATAAACACATCGTCTCTCAATCTCTTAATGGTCCAATCCTACTCAGGCATTTTCGGCCACCTCGACAGTAGCTCATTTCTGATAGCACCCTCCTTCGGGTTGCCAAACGCCACAGACGCCACCACACTGTAGTGGAGGCGATTACCATGTTCCTCCATCTCCACAGTAGGTGTGATGAGAGTCCTTACCACTTCCTCGGCAACCATAGACGAAATTCCAAGCCCATTGGCGACCACCTTTCTCTCAGAGATACCGACATCACTCTTAGGCCGTTCGACCAACCAAGCTGCTCTACCCCTCTGCACTTTCTCTAAGGGCGCTACCTAGGTCCACGCTTCCCTAGATGAGAGCCAGACCCAATGTCGCTATCTTGAGAACCTTCCTCTACGGCCTTTACTGGATGACAGTCGCATTTCGTCGACAAGTGGCCCCTCCGTTTACAAAAGAAACACTAAGTAATATCTTTACAATTGGCTTTCCAATGGCCCCACTTATCGCAATTCTAACAGTTTGGTTCAAGCTCTCCGTTCATCTTACGTCGGAATCCCTTTGGTGCCTGTTGGCTCTCCGGCAGATCGTCCTTCCACTCCGGACTGAAAACTCGAGTCTGAGTTTTCCACCCATCATTCTCCACGTAGACCAGCTTACCCTTAGCTTTAGAACACTTACCGGTGGGATGTCTACCTCCGCTGTGGAGATAGGAATGCTCGCCGTCACCTCCCCTGCACCTCTCTGAGAGGAAGGACGGGGTGATCTGTCGCTCGAAATGGAAATGGTCCTCCTTTCTCGATGACCCTGGTCTCCCGAAGCCTGATCGACACTTGTGGAAACTGTCCGAAGATGCTCTCGAGGTAACATTTTGACCTCCTTACTCCTCTCACTTTGATCGTCTTTGTGGAACCGAAGAGGGCCATGGGATCTCATCGTGGTGTGGACGAGAACCTTAGTTTTAGCACCTCTAGGTTGATAGAGTGGAAGGTTTTTCATTGACACTGAAAAGGAATATGGTAGTGGGGAAGTGGTTGAGGAAGGCTGGGTGGCTATGGGGAGGAGAAGGCAAAGTGGCGGGGGAAGATTATGGGGTGGTGGAGATGGGGGAGGATGAGGGAGCAGACATGGTAGGAGTTGGTTCAGAGGTTTTTGTACATCCAACTAGTTGATAAGGATTTTTGTGGAAAGACTAAGTAGTTATTAGGAACCCAAAATTGCAGTTTAACAACCATCAGTCTAATTGAATATCATGCCATATTTTGATTTTAGCTGTGTAATCACTAAAGTAACTAGAAACAAAGGTAAAGAGCATGGGGATACAAAGTACAACCTTACACTGGTTCACTAACGAAAATAAAAAAAAACTAGATGTCTTATACCTGAAAGACAAATATTCAAAGACAAACTTAGTTCGAATTTGGATTGTCCATGGTGATGGAATTTTATATACATTTAAGAACATGCATAAAACATTAATAACAACCTAAAACATGTTTCTATGAATCTAGATCTTAATCATGTTGCAAAAGTGCTTTAATGTAAAATCCTAAATCATGAAACTATAGATCTTTACTAAGTCAAAAGAAGAAGAACATTAAAAACGGAAGCACTAACCTGAAGACATTGATGGAGATTGCGTAGAGGGTTTGGATCTTCCTATATGATACACACTTCTATGAGAGGCCGTCTCTCTATTCTTCTGTTGATGGGATTACAGATGGAATAAGAAGATACGTATATATAGGGGACCATAACCCTAATGGATAATTATTGATTTCCAATTTTGCCCATCACAAAATGAGAAATTTACTTTACGGTATCTACACGTGTTATATCACACTTTAAATTATATGCTTTTAACCCATTACTTAATCTTGATTAGATCACTTTAATTTGGGTTAGACTTTAGAATAGCAATTATACATTTAGCCATATATGTGAGCCCACATAGATTATTTTCCAGTAAACTCCCACTTGGGCCACATATGTTACTCCTTATAAATGTACATACTTTATGAGCTCAAAATTTTGCTATCATAACCAAAAGCATAGCCAAACAATCTCGTCCATTAATCATGTAAATATAGGATCAAAGCAATTTCGTTACATTTATCGTAACTAAATTCATCAATGGTTACATATATCAACATAATCAAACGACATAGATCAAGTGTGAATGTGTAGCATGGAAATTTCATTCAATGTGATCTATACACATGCCTATTTCCAACTGGTCCTCTTTAAAATTTAAGTGAGGTCAGAATCAAAACATGACAAAAGAGTGAGAAAACTGAATTCTTTATTTCTGATCAGAAAGTAACCAAATGTATAAATGTCTCACACAAACATAATGCAAATAAAATACAAACCCCCACTAAATCATGATATCCTCAAATAATACAACACCCATATGAGTAGTGTGCTCATGAAAGACCTTGGGTGGTAATCCCTTTGTGAGCGGATCCGCTATCATGGAGTTTGTCCCAATGTGCTCTATGGATATCTGTCAACTCTGCACTCTTTCTTTCACAACTAGGAACTTTATGTTAATATGCTTCGACTTTGTCGAACTCCTGTTGTTGTTCGAATACATCACTGCTGACTTATTGTCACAAAATAACTTGAGTGATTTTTCTATATTCTCCAAAATGCGCAGCCCAGTGACAAAATTCTGCAGCCATATTCCATGATTCGATGCCTCATAGCATGCTACATACTTTGCTGCCATAGTGGAAGAAGCTATAAGTGTCTGTTTGACACTTTTCCAGGATATAGCTCCTCCAGCTAACAGGTAAATATAGCATGATATAGACTTTCTGCTATTTTGGCACCCAGCGAAATCAGAATCAGAATATCCTACGACCTCCAAATGATCTGATTTCCTATATGTGAACATGTAGTCTTTTGTTCTCTGAAGATACCTCATGACCCTCTTGGCTGCTATCCAATGGTCCATACCAGGTTTTCTTAAATACCTGCCTAACATCCCAAACATGTATGCAATATCCGAACACGTATATACATGAGCATACATTAGACTCCCAACAACTGATGCATAGGGAATCTTTTGCATTTCCTGAATTTCAAGGTTACTTTTAGGGCACTGATTGAGACTAAATTTGTCTCCTTTAGCAACAGGGGTATCCCTTGGTCTACAATCTTTCATGCCAAACCATTTGAGCACTTTATCGATGTATCCCTTTTGTGATAATCCACGAAAACCTCAAGAAAGATCTCGATGTATCTGAATTCCTAATACAAAAGAGGCATCCCCAAGATCCTTCTTCTCAAAATGCTTGGACAGAAACCTTTTAGTTTCGTGCAATAAATCTATATCATTAGTGGCAAGCAATATGTCATCGACATATATAACTAGGAACATATGCTTACTCCCACTGAACTACATTCATCTCAAAACCAAATGAGATAATTACTTGATGAAACTTGTGGTACCATTGACTAGAAGCTTGCTTGAGTCCATAAATGGATTTTGTCAATTTGCAAACCATATTCTTTGGATCTCCCGACACAAAGTTTCTGGTTGCACCATATAAATTGTCTCGTCAATGTCGCCATTGAGAAACGCCGTCTTGACATCCATCTGATGTAGCTCAATATCAAGATGAGCAACAATTGTCATAATTGTCCTAAACGAGTCTTTCGATGAAACTTGAGAGAAAGTTTCTGTAAAATCAATGCCTTCTTTCTGAGTATAGCCTTTAGCTATAAGACGTGCCTTATACCTCTCCACATTACCATTTGCATTCCTCTTGGTCTTAAATATCCATTTACAACCAATTGGTTTTGCACCTTCTGGTAATGGGACATGTTCCCAAACTTTGTTGTCTTGCATAGACTTATACTCCTCATTCATGGCATTCATCCACTTTTGAGAGTTACAACCTTTCATGGCCTGATGAAATGTGATTATCTTCCATCATTCCATTTTCATCCTCATGTTCTTGGAGAAATACAATATAATCATCTCGAATAGCATTCCTCCTTTCTTTCGTGGATTTCCTTAATGGCACTGGTTCTTGAGGTTGCTGAGTTTGTTCTTCTGGAACAATTACCTCATTTTGAATGGGGGTTTGTTCAACATTTTCTTGTTGAGGTTTCGGATTCACTTCTTGATCAATAATAGGTGTGGGAACCTGAATATTATCAAAAGTGATAGTAGGAATTGGGTTTGTAATTGAATCCAATTCCATCTCAAAAGCAATGTCCCTAACTTTATTTCTCCCCCAAACTCAAATTTCTCAAAAATTGTTGCAGTTCCCGTCTCAAAAATATTCCTAAGTATGGGATCATAAAACTTATAGCCCCTAGATCATTCAGAATAACCAATAAAGTAGCTGCTCACTGTTTTGGAGTCCAATTTCTTTTCATGTGGCCTGTAAGGCCTTGCCACATCGACATCCCCAAATGTGAAAGTGCTTTAGATTAGGCTTTCGATCTGTCCAAAGCTCATAAGGTGTTTTTGCAGCTGCTTTAGTTGGTACTCTATTGAGAATGTACGTTGTTGTCTTTAATGCTTCTCCCGAAGAAAATTTTGCCGTACTACCCCACTTTTTGAAAATATTTAGCGGTCTGCCTCACTTCCCAAAACAATTAGCGATATGCCCTTGTTTAGGACACGTCAGCAAGAAACGTTATTGGAAAAAACGGCATAGGTTATTTCCATGCCGTTCTTCCCAATAACGGCATCTGTTTGAAAAAAAATTTGCATGCCGTTATTTGGAATAACTGCATAGGTTGTTTTGTTTTTCGAGAGCTTGTAGTCTCCACTTAGAGGAAAAATTGCAAGTATGAAAAACCTTATAACAGATACCGTTATTTCAAATAACGGCATTCTCAATACTGATGCCGTTATTTGGAATAACGGCATCAGTTATAAATTTTTTTAATAAAAAAGTAACTTATTATTCATCCTCTCTGATGAATAAGTTTTAAAAAAAATATAACTGATGTCGTTATTCCAAAATAACGGCATCAGTTATAAATTTTTTTTTTAAAAAAAAACTTTTTATTAATTCTTTCTGTTTCCAAACAACGGTAAGAGTGCATATTGATATATAACGGCATCAGTCATTCGAATGTCGTTATTCAGGATAACGGCATTGTTTATAAGTTTTTTTCACACTTAGAACTTTTTAAAGTTAGAAGATTTACACTTGTAAGAAAAATATACTGATGCCGTTATTCCAAATAACGGCATGCAATTTTTTTTTCAAACAGATGCCGTTATTGGGAAGAACGGCATGGAAATAACCTATGCCGTTTTTCCCAATAACGTTTCTTGCTGACGTGTCCTAAACAAGGGCATATCTTTAATTATTTTGGGAGGTAGGGCAGACCGCTAAATATTTTCAAAAAGTGGGGCAGTACAGCAAAATTTTCTCTCCCGAGAGGGACTCAAGTAAGGTGGAATGAGCAATCATACTCCTTACCATATCCTTAAGAGTCATTTTCTAATCCTTGAAATTTGTCCCATTAAGTATGTGGATAGAATTGATGTTAGCAGTTATTGAGGCAGCAGATGATAAACTAGCTGAATATAGAACCAAAAAAAAAAAACTCACATGAGAATCCATATAAAACAATAAATTCAAATAATGGTTAATCTCATCTCAAGATACCAGGCACAACATTAATATCAAGTCTTTGGACAGTAACATTAACTGTAAGCTGTACTCTTGTTGTAGCAATCAAATATTGACAATAAATCCTGTCAAATAATAAGTGATTCTTTGGACTGACTTATTGTTCACATGGAATACCTTATAATTGTCACATATTTATTACTACAGATGTGTATGAAATTCGGCCAAATATCAACTTACCTTTGGGTCAGTTAATAAACGCATGAATTACAAACACACAATCAACTTGATATTTTAAATAAATTAATCTACACAAAAGAGGTCACTTTGGTAATATTTTGTTTCAATTAATCTATTCAAATATTAGACATTCATAATAAAATCCAAAACCAAAATTTGAATTTAATTGTTTCCCAAAAAAATTACCTTTTCCTTAACATTATAATTATACTTTATTTTAGATAATGTTAACAAAACCATAACCGAGAATTAATAGCATAATGTTACAGGAAGATTAAACCACAAGTTAATATTGACATTATCTATCTACAGCAAAGGCAATAATGAAAGTAAACAGTGGTTGTCCTGGGTCTCACCAGACGTCAGCAGGTAGACCTTACCACCGGGTGGCCCCACCACTGCCACGTCACCCATGTGGGTGGGTGACAGTAACAGCCAAAACCCAAAAATTAAGGCTATTTCTTGTGAGCCCAAACCAAAATATTAAATCTCATACTATTCTTTTAATAGATCAACATATATTTTTTGATGGATGTCAACCAGCTGAATCAAAATCACTTCCAAAATCATATCTTTAAAATAAATCTTTATCAAAGAAAATTGGGCCCCATAGCATATTCAGCATTCCATTTATTACCTCAAGACTCAATCAAAACACTAATAGAAAAATATGTTACAGAGATATGGTTTTGATTATTTTTTTTTTATAAAAAAATCTGAAGATAATCTTAACTTTTGTAATTTTACTTTATTTTACATAGATAATATCAAGATAATATCTAACTGAATTTTATTTATCCGATTATAGGACAAATATCTTTAGTAACAGAAATTTGATTTTCATTAACAGAAAATTGAATGATTAACAGAAATTCTAAAGGAATGGCAGGTCACAAACAAATATATTTACTGTTTTGATTGCAAATCAATTTATAACAAGAAATATATAATTTTAATTAATGACCCACATCTGTCGGTTCTTCTCTCCCGAAAGAGAAGGCAGCCGAAGGAACGAGGGCCCCACTGCCACCTGTCACACACGTGGCAACCACACAGCGGAACTCACCCCTGATCTTTGCACGTGGCCCCCCATGACGTCAGCCATGCTGACGCAGCAGACAACCAGATATGGCTGCTGCACCTTCTTCATACTGGACGGGCCCCACATGTCCACGTCACACAATGTGATAGAAGCAGCAAGTGAAGCATCTGCCGCTATTTTCCCTTGCGTCCCCCATGAGGGCCCCACATCCAAACTCCCCATGCTGAAGCCAGACATTACTCCTCCATCTCATTCATAAAATCCATATAATTTCCACACATTATTCCTATAGCAATTTCTATGGGCAACAATTGTTTTTAACTTTAACAGAAATGCAAGGATTATCACAAAAGGGCAAGAATTGATTTTATATTAATTATCTCTAACAGAAACATATCAAAGCCGTATCTTTTAAAAAAATTGCACTTACGATTTTGAATAGTATGGTATTATATATATAAACTATAATTAAGCATATCTTCACATCAGATCTAAATATTAGATCTAAACATCATAGAATCTAAACATTGAATAATCTATATGAACAGGAAGATATAGATCTACAGAATGATTAGATCCACAAATACCATGTAAAGAAGATCAAAAGAAAACCCTAAATTTCTTAAATTTCCTTTAAACAATAAACCCTAAATTTCTTAAATTAATTCAGCAAAGATGGCTCTGATACCAATTGATGAAATTTTATATACACTTAAGAACACGCATAAAACATTAATAACAATCTAAAACATGTTTCTATGAATCTAGATCTTAATCATGTTGCAAAAGTGCTTTAATATAAAATCCTAAATCATGAAACTATAGATATTTGCTAAATAAAAAGAAGAAGAACTTTAAAAGCGGAAGCACTAACCTGAAGCCATTGATGGAGATTGCGCAGAGGGTTTGGATCTTCCTATATGATACGCACTTCTATAAGAGGCTGTCTCTCTATTCTTTTGTTGATGGGATTACAGATGGAATAAGAAGATACGTATATATATGGGACCATAACCTTAATTGATAATTATTGATTTCCAATTTTGCCCATCACAAAATGAGAAATTTACTTTACGATCTCTACACGTATTATATCACACTTTAAATTATATGCTTTTAACCCATTACTTAATCTTGATTAGATCACTTTAATTTGGGTTAGACTTTAGAATAGCAATTATACATTTAGTCACATATGTGAGCCCACATAGATTATTTTCCAACACATGGCTTTATATTACCAAGTGATACAACAAATCATAGAGAAGATTGGAGAGGTTTACTTGGTGATGGTCTTCCCTCTGTGTTTTGTCTTACGGAAATTAGCTGCTTTTTTTCCCCCGTTAAATGGTGGGTTACAACCCCGCGTTTCATTAAAAAAGATTTAATAAAACATACAACCATATGCAGTTCAGGAAACCCAACAAGCTGGGTCCTGGAACTCATACACCCCAACTAACCAACAAAAATACAACAAAACCTAATCCTACCGGTCAACCGACCTCGTCACAACAAGTTTCTCGTGCAAATTTGAGCTGATTCTCTCTCACTCCCTCGCTTGTACTCCGTTTCGCATTGCCGTCGCTCTTAACAGTGATCCATATGTCAACTACAAGCACCATACGAGAGACCGCAGGTACCCACCAATCTGACATACCCATGTCCAGATTTTGACATCGTTCTCATCCCCTCGCTTAAGCACCATTGACTATCACCGCCACCTTGCAACGGAGGCTGTCGTCGCCTTCCATGGCTCCACAAATGCCTCCAAACCCCCTGATATGAGAGAGACCCTAGACACCCCTCACTTTAATCTGAATAAATCGAAGTTGAATCCAAACTATAAACTCGCTCGACTACCGTGGCCTCACACAAACTAGGATTCATTTTCTTGCTAATTGAAGGTTGGTTGTGATTTGGATATTAGGGGTGAAGAATCATTTGGATGTACGGGAGTGCCACCGAACTCAACACATATTCAAATTTCAAAAAAAAAAATTTGAAATTCAAAACAACCCCCACTACGGGAATTAGCTGTTAATATGCATTTTAGGTGTGAATTATAAAAAGTATTGTTTTATCCATTAAGTTTGAAGTATTAATCTTTTAGCTGTTTAGTTCATGCTTAATTTACTTCATTCTAGAAGTAGAAGAAGTTAGGCGTATCCTAAACAAATCATTGAATCACATAAACAAGCTTTCCTAAAACACGTCTACTATGCTCAGAAAAGCCATAGCACTAATTTTAAAAAAAAAATCAAAAGGACATTTCTTTGAAAAACAGAAAAGAAAAGAAAGATTTGATAGAAGAAATGGGCGATGGCAATTGATTCTTGTATCAGTATCAGTGGACCTAACCTATGTCAGCTTTCAATAATTCTGTCTTTTACCAAGTCAAGTCAATGACTGATAAAATTTGCAACTAGGAATTAATGATACAACAAAAATCAATAATGTACAACACTGTGTGCTATGGAGGAATAGAAATGAAATGAAATGAAATGAAAGTTTGAATCAAGGGTATATATATTCAAGTTAGGGCGGGCAGTTTAAATTCAAGGAAATTTACCTAATTGGATTTGGGACTTGGGACTTGGGACTTGGGACTTGGGACTTGGGAACTCATATAGTCATATAATCGTGCTATTAAAACAAGATCCAAACAATACAAACAGGAGAGGGTTCTACTCGTAACAAAATAATAGTAAGTTTTAACTCTATTGCAAAGTTAAACAAATTAATGCAGTTCCCATTCAATAACATAACATGCACATAAAATTGTCCTTATTCCAAAGAAGAAAGAGGTGCGTTCGATAGATGATTTGAGGCCGATTAGTCTTTTAAATGGGTCGTTTAAGATTATCACTAAAGTTCTTGCACGAAGGTTAGCCCCAAATCTCAGGGACGTGGTCGGGGAGTCTCAGAGTGGATTCACTAAGGGTAGACATTATGGATAGTATCGCTTCCGCTCATGAGGTGGTCTATAGAGGACACTAAGATAAAGCTGACGGATTCGTGCTTAAGTTAGACTTTCAAAAAGCATACGACTCTGTTGAGTGGGAGGCGGTGGACAAGGCTCTAGTGTTGAAAGGATTCGGGGTAAAATGGCAACAGTGGATTCAACTGTGCCTTAAGGGAGGAAAATCAAATGTGCAGATTAATGGGCGGAGGGGGAAAGAAATTAGATGTCGAAGAGGGCTCAGACAGGGGGACCCACTTTCCTCTTTGTTGTTTACCATTGTTGCTGATGGGCTAGCTGAGATGGTTAAAAGGGGGAGAGAAGGGGGCCTTCTCAGAGGGATATCAGTGAAAGGGGTGAAAGATCCTATTTCCATACTCCAATACGCGGATGATACTCTAATGTTCGGGAAAGCTACAGAGGAGGAAGCTACCGCTATAGGGGTATTGATTAAATTTTTTGATGCTTGGTCAGGGATGAAGATCAACCCGACCAAAAGTTGTGTCATTCCTATCAGTGCAGTGGCCTCTTCCGCGGCACCGAAAGTCGGAAGCATTTTAGGGTGCGCTGTGTGAGCTTTCCCAGTATCGTATTTGGGTTCGACACTGAGACCGGGTCCGCTAACTAGGGAGGACTGGAGCATACTAATTGACAAAATTGGTAAACGACTATCGGGTTGGAAGGGAAGATTTCTTTCGTTGGGTGGTAGATATCACTTATCAACTCGGTTCTAAGTAGTATCCCAATCTATATGATGTCCATGTATGAGCTCCCGAAATGGGTCATTACCAAGATCGATAAATTCAGGAAGAGATTTATGTGGAAAGGTACGAGCGAGAACAGCAAAGGGGTGCATCTTATTCAATGGGGGAGGGTTTTGCAAGCGTAAGGAGTTTGGGGGGTTAGGGGTCTTAGATCTTAGAGCAATGAACAAGGCCTTGTTATGCAAGTGGTGGTGGAAAATGAGGAACAAGAACAACATTTGGTGGAGTAAATCATTCGATTCTTATAAGAGGAGGAAGAAACTCAGATTCGGAGGGGTTATGGGGCGAAGGAAGGCGTCCCCTATGTGGAAAGGAATAGCGAGAGTTGGGACAATTTACCATGACAATACCTTATGTAGGATTGGGAACGGAAAAAATACTAGATTTTGGAAGGATAAATGGTGCGGAAGCAACATGCTTACTAGCTTGTTCCCAGAGGCGGCATCCGCGACATTAAATACCGATGTGCTTGTAGCAGACGTTTGGCGGAACAACACGCTTACCATAGATGTTCACAGTTACCCAAATCAGGATTGTTTAGCTCAGCTTTGGAGCTTGAATTCTTTCATCAGGAGCGAAGGGAAATATTCAAATGGTACTGAGGACGAAAGGGTTTGGAATATTACTTCAAGCGCAGTATTCTCTGTCAAGTCTATGTACAGGTGGTTGAACGATGGAGGAGTGCGGAATTTTAATTCTGATCGTATCTGGAGTATAGGGGCTCCCCTAAAGGTCAAAGTGTTCCTCTAGTTGGTGTATCACGACGCTATCCTTTGTAAGTCCAACCTACAGAAGAGAAATATTATCCCCAATTCTATTTGCGATAGGTGCTAGCAGGAAGACGAGGATACCAATCATTTATTGTTTCGGTGCTCGAGAGCGAGTATTGTCTGGGATACGGTTGTTTTAGATGGGGGGTGGACAGGGAAACCTAGGTCATTCTTAGATATGTGGGGAAACAGTAGATCAGTTAGGGTTCGGAAAGAGAGTACTCAACAGTGGGATACATTAGTAGCTGCAACTACGTGGGGGTTGTGGTTGGACCGAAACGAATTCTGTTTTCATAAGATTAATCACTCATTGTCATTTTTGATGCATAAAATTTATTCAAACATTCATGACTGGAATGTATTCACAGGTGGAAAGAAGAAATTGCGCTTGGGAGACGAGGCATAGAGTGCGAAAGCATCTCAGGATGGGATATTAGAAAGCTTGACATGATGGTCCTTTGATTTTGGTTTCAATCTGTTCAGTCGCGGCTGGATGGACGGGAGTATCTTTTGTTGTTTTGTTTATCACTTTGTTTAGTGATGGTTTGTAATATGGAGACTTTTGTACTGTGGTTCGATATTCTGTGGTTCGATAATTTTCCGTTAATGAAGCGATGACGTTAGTCATCTTTTATCAAAAAAAAAAAAAAAACATGCACATAAAATGTTTTCTTTTAATTGATATTATCTCATGTAGACTTTTCATCAACCTACCGAGATATTTATATCTCCACTACAAGACCAGTGGTTACACATATTTGAAAGTGCAAGGAAATTCCTGATCAAGTAATTAATCATAATTTTAGTCGAATAAAACAAGCTGCACTGGAAAATATGGCTTTTTTGGTGTGTGTGTGGATAATAAGGACGCTCCAGCCTCTAGCATATATATATATAGAGAGAGAGAGAGAGCAAAACCACAGTAGCACAACCCAAAAAATACTAGGTGTCTTACAACAAACGACACGCTAGTAAACATACACCACCAAAGTATATTCTCCAATCAAAGCACAAGTTCAGAGCAAACTAAAACATCAACATGGAACATGTACATGTTTTGTGCATCCAGGTCTTTGAATGCTTAATTCAAGTTTTGAAATAAGACTTGGTTGTTCAAGACATATTTCAAAACTTGGTTGTTCAAGACATGAATCGACCAAGTTTGAATGAGTGAAACTAATTTGAAGGGGAGCACCTTTTTTGTAAGTCACAAAAAATTAGTTAGGACAATTTCCACTGAACAGTGTAACTCCTACATTAGTTAGGACAATTTCCACAGTAACTCGTACATTAGTTAGGACCATTTCTGAAATATACAAATTCATAAGAATCCTTCTGGACAAAAAGACAAACAAAAAAGTTTGTTAGTCATCAAAGAATAATTTGTTGCTAACTTTAATAATTCATTTCCACCACAAATAAAAATTTTGAAATACATTTTTTAATTCTAAACAGCCTACCTTCAGAGTTCCTAAACTCTTTCTTTCCTTTACCAATTCACATACTAATTTCCATCTTGCTTCCTTTCAGAGAAGTTAGGAATCACTGCTACCACCATGTCTTTGGGAAGAAAGCATAGCTTGGTGTGGAGTTCCAAAGGTATATGCAGACTTGTGTCTTACCTTCCTTAATTGTACGTGTTTATGTTTTGTTTATGAATCACTTGTATTTATTGTATTCTAAGTTCTAATATATGACTCTTTTTATTGTATTTCAGTATAACTGTTGATCCTGCTGCATATGATATGCTCATAGTGGTATCTCCTGATTTCCATTCGGATTCATTTACGTACAGTATTAATATGTTCTAGTGGAGGTGTACGACAAGGTCCTCTACCCTTAGTACATGTATTCTGATCTTCTAGATGGCAGCCGAAACGATTTTAGTGAAAGTGGGGGAATCGTTTGCATCTATTGCTGTTGGTTTTATAGCCAACCAAGTCCAAAACTACATCAGTGATCGTTTTCAGTTTCGACCTACTGTTAAGGCTAAGCTCCGGTGTTTAGATCAAGATCTAAAGAAGATACAAGCTGTGTTAGATGAAGCTGACAAGCGAAGAATTGAGAAGAAGTCAAGGTTGGGTGACTGGCTTAAACATATCAAAGATGCTACATATGATGCAGAGGACGTGCTCGATATGTTTGAATACAAAATCATCCAAGAAAAAGTAGAGGGGACGGCTGATGATGAGAATAATATTTTCATGACATGCTTCACATGTGCAAATAGCACAGTAAAAAAAATCATTGTTTCCGGTGATGTTGTTAAGAAGTTGAATGAGGTAGTAGATAAATTTAAAGGGATAGCTGCTGGTAGCTCTGATATGATTCAGTTGATCAACAGCCAACCTGCAGTCAGTCAATGGGTATCTAAGATTATGCAGTCGCGGGTGACGACCTCCACGCCCATCAAATCAGTTGGTAGGGATAAAGAGAGAGCCCAACTAATGAAGTTGCTAAACCAAATTTCAGGTGATGGTGGTGGTTCATCTAGCAGCAGAAACTTCCATGTCCTTCCAGTAGTTGGGATTGGCGGTGTGGGCAAAACTACTCTCGTGCAAGATGTCTACAATAATCAAGATGTGAAGTTTGATCTTAAGGCCTGGGTTTGTGTATCAGATAATTTTGATGTGAAACGGCTCACAAAGGAGATAATAGAGTCGGCTTCCGTTTCTGAACCCGATGATTTCAATTCCCTTGAAAATCTGGATAGAATTCAACAAATTTTGCAGGATGGGCTGAAAGATAAGAGGTTTCTAATTGTACTTGACGACATTTGGAATGAGAACAACACAAAATGGGAGCAGTTGCAGCGTTTTCTGAATTGTGGGAAGGACGGAAGCAGAGTTATAGTTACAACTCGAAATGAAAAAATAGCAAAAATGATGGGAACCAAAGAAGCCATACATCTGGAAGGTTTAGCCAAAGAGGAATTTTGGAGATTCTTTAGACAATGTGCCTTTGGAGATAAGAATCCTGCAAATTATTCAGACTTGGAGTTTGTTGGCAAGCAAATAGCTGAGAAGTTAAAAGGCATTCCTCTAGCAGCAAAGACAGTGGGTGCTATGCTCGGACTTGAATTGAATTTTCATCACTGGATGGAAGTCTTGAAGAGTGAATTGTGGAAAACAAATGAACAAGAAGATGGAATCATGCAGGCACTTAGATTAAGTTATGAATACCTCCCTTCATATTTGAAGCAATGCTTTGTTTATTGTTCTTTGTTTCCAAAAGATTACGAATATGAGAAGACAAAATTAGTTCGAATGTGGATTGCCCATGGATTTATATTACCCAATGAACAACAACTCCTAGAGAACATTGGAGAGGCTTACTTTAATGAATTACTAAGCAGATCTTTCATCCATGAGAAATTTAAGAATGAGCAAAGTCCGAACAAATATGTGATCCATGACTTACTTCATGATCTTGCACAGTCTCTGTCTGATGGTGAAATTTACATTGCAGAAAATGATGAAGCAGACATCTCATCACCGAAGAAGAAGGTTCGCCACTTATCAATTTGTTCAAACAATCTTTCTCTACTTTGCAATGATAAGCTTGCTAATGAAAATTTAAGGAGCCTTGTTGTGTTTCATTGCTCTTTTGGTGAGAAGACATTAGATGTGTTGAGTGAACTGAATGGTCTACGTGTGTTGGTACTACATTGGTTTCCACAGGAATTGTCATTGAAATTTATTCAAAAAATGTTGCATCTACGGTACTTGGAGATATTAAGACCTTATTATCAGTGGGATCATTCTTTTAATATGCCGGAATTAGTGTGCAAGCTTTACCACCTGCAAGTGCTTCAAATGGTTCCTTGTGTTTTGCCAAATGAGATGAACAGACTCATAAAGTTGCGTCATTTAGAAGCAGGTACGACGAAAGGGATAGCTTGGATTGGATCATTAACTTTGCTTCAAGAGTTAAAGTTTAAAGTTAATCAGGGAGAGAAGGGATTGGACATTGGACAGATAAGGGACATGTCAGAGCTGACAACACTTTGTTTGGAGGGTCTTGAGACTGTTAAGACAAAGGAGCAGGCCTCTCAGGCCATGTTGAACAACAAAAGGCATCTTAAATATTTGAAATTGAAATGGCGTGAATGGTGGAAGGAGGAGGTACTTGAAGGTTCATGGTTGTGTTGGAAGGGGAAGGAAGATCATCATTTTAATTTTCTTGACGATGAGAGTGAGGATGTGCTTGAAGGTCTTCAGCCACATAGAAATCTTGAACAACTAGAAATCGAAGGCTACGGAGGCTCCGGTGGTGGTGGTACTCCTAGTTGGTGGAATGCAAATTGGGCATCTAATCTAATTACTCTTGAATTGTATAATTGTTCAAAATGGGAATTCCTCCCTCCTTTGGGACACCTTCCTTTCCTGAAGAAGTTGACAATAAAAAAAATGAAGGCAGTGAGAAGCATCGGCTCTGAATTTTATGCAAGCAACCAGGTCCAGTTGTCTTCTGAAACAATATTCCCATCACTGGAGCAACTTACTATCTACTATATGCGGAAATTGAAGGATTGGTACAAAATAGAAGAAGAAGGAGGAGGAGGAGGGTTTGAATTGTTCCCACGTCTTAAAACTTTCAGAATTGGGAAATGCCCTAAGCTGAGAGGATCTATCTTTCAGTTTCCACCATCTAATTTTAATCAACTCCATGTGCAAATAGGTAATTCTGGAGTCCCAGATAATATTACTGAAGGATTAATTGAAGTCCATTGTGACAGCGTATCCACAGTAACAGAATGGCTTCAAAATCTCACCTCCATGAGCTCCCTCCATTCTTTGTGCTTCTCTTATTGCTTCGAGTTAGAGTCCCTGCCATCCAACCTGATCAACAACCTTTCCACTCTCAGGATATTGAACATTGTAAAGTGCAGCAACATCAAGTCACTGCCGGAAGAGGGACTTCCTGCCTCCCTACAAGAATTACTACTTAAAGGTTGCAAAAAGCTAGAGTCCCTGCCATCCTACCTGATCAACCTTTCCACTCTTCGAAAATTGGAAATTGTAAACTGCCGCAACATCAAGTCACTGCCGGAAGAGGGACTGCCTGCTTCCCTACAAGAATTGCATCTATACAGATGCTATGATTTAGCAAAAAGATGCATGAATGAATACTGGCAAAAGATGATTGCTCACATCCCCATCTTCAAAGTTGACAAAGGAGTGGTGACAGAGGACAACAAAAAATCGTTTAGGACTTGCTTTGGTAATTATTCTTATGCTGCTGAAGAAGAGGAAGAAGAATAAGGAAGGAAGGTAACATCTATCGATTTGCTGTTAAAGACTCTGTATGGTTATTAATTATTCTTTCATTTATTTCCCCTCAACTTTCTTATAATTAACCTCGATCGAATTCAATGTTGGTCTTTCAACTCCAACACTTGTTTGATATAATTAATGCCTGATTCACTCTCACCTCTATTTGATACTTTCTTGTTATTCTATAACCACTTATGTCTTTCATCTTTCCAATGTTTGAATGCTGCATGCACACACCCTTTGCTGATATCCAATTTTATTAGCACCCCGGTCGAAACATATATTGCTTCAACCCAATTCCCAAATATACTTTTTTAATTCTTCGAAAAACATTATCTATTCTCAGTTTTTTTCTCAAACTTGTTCAATATTTTTTCCAGGATTTAGTAATACTTACTGATAATCCAATTGAATCCCTGTTTATAGAGCTAATGTTTTTTGCTAATTTTACAGCGTAGGACTGAGTGAGGAGTTAATCCTGAGATGTTCTTCAGCTGTCAAAGCAAGAAAATAAAGGATATAGACAATGGAAGATGATTCTCAGGCTTGCTTTTGGTTTTATCATACACTCGTTATGTTTCTTGTGGATTGCTGTAATTATTGTAATATCAGGACATACACTGTTTGTGTTATTTCCTCCTCTGTCTGGATCCCCTACATCCCAACTGTCAGGATTAAGTTTTTTTCCATCTTGCATGGAGTTTCTCTGTGGTATGTACTCTTTGTGTCCTTGATTGGTATGCAATGTGTGTACTTCGTTTTATTTGTAATAATTTTGAATTGGGCATCCCCCACTTTAAATAAATATGTTAATTTGTTGGTGACCATTGCTGATTATTTTTTTTATGTGCAATTCATGATGTGGGAAAATTCTTCTGTATCCCCATTCAGGCTATAACTTGTGTACTTCTGCCTCACATATTTTCGTCTTGATGATTCGAGTTAGGCACCATCATCTTGTTAAATGTTAATGGTTGTGCATATTTGAACAACAAAGTTTCAATATCGTAATACAAGCAGCCTGTAGAGATTAAAGGCATTCATCTTATACATTATATACTGATCTATAACTTTATAGTTCCTGTTATATAAAAAAAAGTTTATAGTTCCGATATATTCAGCCTATATGTGACTCTTGGATGCAGTGCTTCGAAAAACGTGCAGAAGGATAATTCCTTAGTTTTCAGGTGAAATCAGCAAAGTATATATGATTTCATACCGGTTTTTCATGAAAATTTATAATTTTTTCTGTTTACAGTCGGTTTTAGAATATATGTGTTGTTTAAAAACATCCTGACTCTGTGGTATATGGTTATTCTTCTTATATGCTTCAGATACCCATTAGTTTTTACAGATTGCAGTTTTGGTAGCACCCTGTTTTGATGCTTGTTGCATCGTATCAGTGCCTGGACTGTATCCATTCAACTGATGAGCTCTAGTCTTTAGTTTCCAGACCGTATTCACCTCCCTTTTCCTTTACCAATTCACATTTTTTCATCTTATTTCCAGCAGCCTTAACACTGTCTAGCTTCCTGAATCTAGTTTGCTTCTTCTACTTTTTGTATTTTTTTTTTTTTGTATGAAGGATAGAGTCGAAAGACTCTAGCACGACATAATATAAATAGTAACCAAATAGTAGAGTACAAGCAGTAAAACTACGACTAACAAAAAACAGGCAAATATATACCCGAAATAAATGAGACATATACAACAATCCAAAGAGCTCCGACAGCAAAAGGAAGCAGCAGCTACGAACAGAGCAGGAAGAAAAAGACAGCACCATGCATATACAGGAGGAGCAATGGGCCAGCAACACAAAACTGGACATGCGATAATAACACTGCAGGCTGCCTGGGTGCGAAACTAACTCAAAATAAGAGATGGAAATAGAGATGTGAAACTAACACTACAGGCTACCTTCTACTTTTTGTATTGGAAGGCTTATTATAGAGTGGAGATGGAAATAGAGATGCATGATGAAAGGATTCAGTTGGCAATGACGTTGGTACATTCCGAACAAATTGATGAGTAAACATGGCTTGTATTCTGATCTTGAATCTCAAAACAAAAACTGTTTTGAGAATCAGGTCCTCTGAGGTTTAGTGATCTAGGCTAAATACAGGTCATGCCGACACATAGAGGACTTGGTCGAACACTAAGTATGTTTGATTCTGAGCCATCTATGGGTTTCAGTTTTTCATTTACTCCCTTCAAGTTCTTCTCATGCCATGACTGCACATGAGCGAGAATTTGAACTTAGAGAATCACAATTATACCCAGAGAATAGAAAACTCCTCCAAATTTGGGATGAATATGTAGTCTTCATTAGGTTCACACTTGAGATCGGATTCCAAATTTGAGCAATATAGCAAATTCGAAAAGGAAATTAGATGCATGCCTGATGATTCTTCGGTAATATGTATTCGTTCTTTGTTACCTGGAGTTTCTAGTTCAAATAAGTTTTCTTGTCAACATCAATTAACCATTGATCTTGTAGCTATCTAATTTATTTAATATTCTTAGTATTACAAGGATGAAATTAACAAGAAAATGTATTTATTTATTTATTTTACTCGATAAATATTTCGCTGTTGTGAGAGTGTTACAGGAGAAGTAGTGTTTCCCCAATCCAAATCATTATTTTAATTTTCATTGCATGTCCAAACAAGTCAGAAGTTTAAAGTAGTCGTTGTTCAATGAACTAGTTATCTTGCTAACAGAAGGAAAGTTGAACTGGAAGATTGATGCAAAAATACCATTTGATGAGTTGTGTAGCAGTGGTATAAGAATACAACATATATATATATATATTCTTTTCTTTGTTCGACAGCTGATCCTAGGAATATTGCGAAAAATATGCCTATCTGAGATCTCTCTATCATATCAAAGATCAGACTTTAAAAAAGAACTGTGTAGGGAGTCGTTTTCAAAGTGCAGGTCTTGAGAACCAAAAGCGTCGTTTGGTACCGCAGCTCTTTCAGCTCAAAATGTACTGACTTTATAGAGAATCTTTAACGCCCCCAAACCAAGTACAACCATTTTAACTACATAATAATTATCAAATCTCATGGCGATAAAATTTATCAATAGAAAGCTAACAAAATTATTTAATCCATTACAAAAGAAAATAACTAAAATTCTGTAAGAAATGAGTCTTCTTAAAAAAATGAGATTTGAAACAATCTCATAAAAAAAATTAAAAAAAAAATGAGTCTTTTTAAAATTTCAATAAAATAATTTAAAACAATCTCATAAATACAGTTTATAAGCTTTAAAAGCTCTCAATAAAGCAACAAGGAGAATCATAGATGAAGCAACAAGGAAAAGTAAGAGGCAAATAGACAGGTGGGGATCGACTGGGCCTAGTGAGGAGGATCTTATCAAATCGGCCGCAAAATTTAAGGTTCCCGCTTCGGCTTGTAGAGGTATGTTATTTGCTAATACGTCTTTTTTGAATGTTATTTCAGATAATATGCTTCTCTATTATGCCACTTCCTTTGGTTTGGCCATAGGAACCAATAGTGATGAGCAAAACCATAAGATAAGGCTATTAGAGATGAGGCTTATAGATTAGGTCTTGTTACCGCTAAATCTGGTGTGGGGGCAAACAGATAGTATTTGTGGATTCTTAGGAAAACTGAATAATCAAACCTTAACCTTTTTCACCGGAGTTCGACCGTTAACTCCCGCCATTCACCTGCAAAAAATGCGAGACGCCGGGGTTGATCCCGGCGACGCACCCTCCGATGCTCAAGTCAGTAATCAGAGAAGATTATGAAAGAGCGTAAATTGGCAAAAGATTGATTACCTCTTAATGGTGGTGGATGAGGGGTATTTATTGTAGAACCCCGTATTTTTAAATATTATTTTTATATTTGAAAATGAATTTAAATTTATTTTTGGAGATTTAATGAATATTATCAGAAAATTTATCTTTGTACACGTGCAAAATACGTGCAAATGCTTTTATGAGAAGTGTGAAAATTTAGTTTTCTTTATGAAAAATCTTTATCTAATATTTGAGATTTAATTAGTATTTTTCCAGATTTTTCTGAAATTTATTGGAGCTATTTGTAATTTTTGAGAAAGGAATGACCTTTTTGTAAAATTGACAATTTTAAGGGTTAAAGTGCAAAATGTGATTTCTGGATGTTTTGAACAGTATCAATTGAGATTTAGAAGTATATTTTCTCTTAAGTCCCAACTTAAATAAATTTTGATAGAATTTTCAAGAATAGAATCATATGTACAAGTTGTATTTTGGAAGGGATTGTTTTACAAAATTGGGTAAAACCCTAAATCTATTGTCCGGCATATTTAAAAGAAATTTCTCCAGCCGTCATTTACATATACACAGAATTTTGGAGATTTACTTTGGTGGAGAAAGAAGGTTTTGGATCTAGCAAGAAAGAAGTTTTTCGTGGATCTTCTCTAAATCAAGGTGAGTGACTTTTGTTTGTGTTGTTGCTTGATTTTGTGAATGATATGGAATTGTTTGTCTTGATTTATGTGAATGACATCGTTTAGCTTTATTTCGTCATATGAATGATATGATCCTTGTATTGTGATGTGAATGTATATGAACCATTGTTATTGTTGGACCATATTTGTGAAACTTATGGATATTGAGTAGATCTTGAGATATGAAATTATATTGTTTGAAAGCATGTTAAGAATTGATCATGGTTGTGACCAGATGGTGAACATCTGGATCTGGAGTATACAAATCAGATTTTGATCTTAGTTGTGAAAGGAATTAGTTTTGAGAAACCCTAATGGAAAGATTAGTGATTATGGATCTTGAGAATTGAATTTCGACATTTGGGTGATTGAGAAAATGTATCCTTTATGGAGATTATTTGAGGTTTGATTACTTTGCCTGAGAGTGAACTATATTTCGCGAACAATGAATCTTTAGAACTCCAGTTTGGATTTTTGTATTTAGACCTAAAATATGGGAACTGTAGGCCGACAGTCGACTGGCCTACCATGCAGTCGATTGGTACGACTCTACTGATGCACCTTCAGTCTTTGGGAAAAATCGTTCTGGACAGTCGACTTGACTCTTAGCAGTCGACTGATCCACTGAAACGTATCTTGTTAAATGTGTTCTGGGCAATCGACTTAGACTACTGTCAGTCGACTGGTCCACTGGGAAATATTTTTGTTCAGTCCCTTCGGGACAGTCAACCATTAACCTTTTTAAGTCGACCGATGACTTTTAAGTCGACTGTTATGACTTAGTTTATTTTCATGAAATTTTGGATAATTGACCTCTGGACAGTCAACTGGTTTACTGTACAATTGACTGGTACTGATGGATCTTTGTAATCTTTAGTGTTATTTCGAATGATTGGTTTTTAGATTATTCAGTCTATATTTGATCTTCGATTCAGTATTTGATTTTGAGATATTCAGTTGAGCCACTATTGTTAGTGGAATTTGTTAGACTTTTGAGTTTGAGTCTCTAGAGGTAGGTGACCCTAGTATACCGGTGTTGAGATATTTGTTGAGTTATTTTGTTGAGGCCCGTTGAGGCATTTCAGTTATTCAGTTTCGAATTATTCCGGTAGGGTACACCGACTCTAGGAGATTTTGTTGAGTAATTCAGTAACCCAAAAACAATAAGGACAGGCATTAGTAGTGTTATGACGAACGGGAACACGAGTTATGCACCTCAGTATGACTTTAGATGCGAGACTTAATCTCCCGAATTATCCAAGTGATTTACTTGAGATGTGAGACTTATCTCCGGAATTATCCAGGTTGACTGCCTGAGATGTGAGATATTTCTCCGGAATTATCCAGGTAATTACTTGAGATGTGGGATTGATCTCCGGAATTATCGGAGTCGAGGCGACACTCGTGGGGTATTCGTATGATGATGTGTTTATGTCTAGATGTGAGATGATCTCCGGAATTATCCAAATGGTCACTTGAGATGTGGGATCAATCACAGAATTATCGGGCATGGACTAATCCTCATAGTTTATCTTTATCTCTTGGTAATCATCGTAGTCTACATATAGCATTTGTGTTTTCTTGATGCATTTCCATGCATTTGGTTTTACTGATTTCCACTTGACATTCGGTTTCCGTATCACCCGTTTTCACTTCTTGTTACTTCTTATTTTGGTATATTTGGTTTACTACCTTTTGTTGAGAATATCATGATTTATGTTCATTTACGTTGCTTGTTTGATTTTATGTCACTCACACCATTTATGGCTGACCCCGTTAGTTTTGGGGGTTAGGGACTCTCTCTAGCCTCACATGTTGCAGGTTAATGCTTAGAGTTGGAGATGGAGTGCTTAAGTTGGTTTTGAGTTATATTTGACGCATAAGAGATTTGTGTAAATTTGTATTAGCAGTGTTGAGACAAATTGTTATTGTAAATAAAGAGATTATTGAGTTAAGTTTGTTTGAATTCCGCTGTGATTTGTAATAATTGATGTAATAAATGTTGAAAACTTTAGTGGTGTTGTTTGTGTTATTATTACAATTGAAGTGGATTGGTGGGAATGTGCCACGTATTTTCTAAGCTCTTATATTAGGAATTTGGAGCGCTACATTTATAGTCGCCTTTGGGATCCGTTTAGGAATGAAATCCCTAATTCCCAGTGAAAGGATAGAGCGAATCAGGGCCGTTGATTAAGCATAATCAGAAACCCTAATTTTATCCTGCTGGACCGGGTTTGTTGCGGGTTGGAACCTGCACCCAGTCGAGATGGCTCCGTTCGCGGGTTAGTGGGTCTTTTGGGAGAAGACCCCGTACCCGCTTCAGACCCATTTGTAGGTAAAATTACCATTTTACCCCTACGCTTTAAGATTCGCGTCCGATTTGGATGGTTCCAATTTAACCCTATTTTTAGCCATATCACGAGCCCCCTACTCCCGAAGACTGAGTTTGACTAGCCTTTGAGGAGTAGTTTTACTGTTTTAATGGCTCATGGAGTTGTATCGGAGTCCGAATGGGAGGCGTCGAATCTTTGTATGGGGTATTATGGCGATTGTTGAGTTAGTTGCGTGCTCTAGGTTGTTCTTGAGCTTCTCCGGATTTTTGGCAATTTTCCTCATTTTTTATCTATTTTTCGGACCATTCATTTAATTTTGCAAAATGTTGATTCGTTGTTCGGGGGTCTTAATTGACTCTTCTGTGCAATAATTATTTACCTAGGGGCTCAAAAATATTTCTCCAGATTTATAATTATTTTTAAAATTTTTTAATTAATTTCCCCAAATTTTTAATCATTTTTTCGCAATTTTTAAATAAATAAATCAATTTTAACAAATAAAAATTAATTTTTAATACCGAATTTCGTCGTGGCGTAATCTGAGCCTTCCATCGGTGTTGAGCGCAGTTTTCTGGAGGATCGGACAGTCTGGGTGGCTCGGCGAGCTTTTTCTCCGCATGCGAGGGTCGGTGCATCGGCACCTCGGCTCATACCCTCGGTAGCTCGGTGGATCGGCGCATAGCGACCTGCCGAGCTATGTGGCAAGATCCAGAGCGTTAATTATGGTGCAAATCCCAAAAAAAGTTATCTTGTCTTTGTAGGCGTGGCGTGATCTGAGTCGTCCATCGCGTTCCAGCACATTTTTTGACAAGATCCAACGGCTGAGATAGGTCGGCTCCATTTTTCTTCAAATGTAAGGGTCGGTACCTCGTCACTACGGCCCGGTGACTCGGTAGCTCGTCCTCTGCCATAATAGCTCGGTAGCTCGGCTGGGCATTCCGGTGACTCGGTAGTTTGTCCTCTGCCCATAGTAGCTCGGTAGCTCGGCTAAGCTGTTCGGTGGCTTGGCTTGGCATTCCGGTGGCACGACACCTCATCATCTGTCCCCAGTAGCTCGGTAGCTCGGCTAAGCTGTTCGGTAGCTCGACTGGGCATTCCGGTGGCTCGGCACCTCGTCATCTGCCCCTAGTAGCTCGGTACCTCGGCTAAGCTGTTCGGTAGCTCGGCTGGGCATTCCGGTGGCTCAGTAGATCGGAATGATTCGTTGGGACGCGTGGCTTAATCTGGAACGTTCATCATGATGCGAATCACGAGGACGGGGTTCAGATCACGAAAAAACACTATCTTGTCGTTTTGTGGGCGTGGCATGATCTGGGCCGCTCATCAGATTCAGACACGAATTTTGAGACAATCTGACGGTGAAATTGGCTCGACGACATTTTTCTCCATATGTGAAGGTCGGTACCCCATCAGTCCGGCCAGGGAGGACGGTGGCTCAGTGGCTCGACCGAGCACTCCGGTGAATCGGCAGCTTAGATCGAGTCTTCGAACCATGTGGTGGAATCTGAGATGCTCATCATGGCACGGATCACGATGTTGGAGGTTCAGATCACGAGAAAACGTTATCTTATCGTTTTGTGGGCATGGCGTGATCTGAGCCGTCCATCATGTTTCGACGCGAATTTTGAGACAATCTGACGGTGAAATTGGCTCAGCGGCATTTTTTCTCCATATGTAGAGGTCGGTACCCCGTCAGTTCGTCAGATTGCCTTTGTGGCTCGGCAAGTAACGAGTCGTCGAGCGGTGATGTTAGGTGAACCGACGCGTCTTTCCCTTGAACCGTCGCAGCTTTCTCTTTTTGTCCTTTTACCTTCCTTAATGGGCCTCTAGGCATTTCGAAAGCCCAACAATCGCTTTTTTGGCTATAAGTTCTTACCCCCCCTCCCCCCTTAGCTCATTTCTCACTTTTACTTCCAAGTTTTTACTTTTGCTCTGCTAGCGGCGATTTGTGCTCCAAGGCGGTTGTGCTAGCTGTCGCGAGGGCCAGGCGATTTCCAGTGAACTATTTCCGACCGTAAACGTCACTTCAGGGTTACGTCACATCAAGGTCAGTCTTCTTTGGTCCCCTCCCCCCTTAGATATTTATTCGAGATGTCAAGAGTGAACTCGGGAAATGAGGCATCATCTTCGGGAGGTCGGCACGCCGAGGAGGGGAGAGAAGTTGTGAGTCGTAGGAAGGGGAAAGAGGTAGCGGTGTCGTCTGTGGCCGAGGAGGAGAGGGTAGTGGTTTGGTCTTCGATAGTCGAGGAGACAGTGGAGATTTATAGACGAGCTCCCGAATCGGGTCGGCTGCCAGGCGTGCTGTTCGGTCACGCGGGGATAAGGCAGTACAGCGGCGAGCTGCTGAGTAAGGCGATCGTTGGTCGCTCGGCGACCTATGAGGAGAACAATCCGAGGGAGGTCACCGAGGTGGATGACCTCCCCTCGGTGTTATCCGAGCGGGATCTCCTCCGGATCAGGAAGGGATTCGCCATCCCTCAGGAGTATAAGCTGATCCTCCCCGGTCACAGGATACAATCGAACACCGTCCTGTCACCGGACACATGTGTCTTCGCCTACGACTCCTTGAACGCTGCTCTGCGCTTCCCCCTCCACCCCTTTGTGATTAAAGTCCTTCACTGGTACTGTCTGACCCCTATACAATTCATGCCGAACACTTGGCGCCATGTGCTCACCTTTTTTGCTTCAGTGTCGAATTGCCAAAGTGGAGCCGCCCTCGTCATCCTTCGAAGTTTATACCGACTCAATAGGATGACCAAGCTCGAGCCTCGCTATTACTTGTCGCCTCGGAGAGGAGTTAAGTTAATAGAGAACCCTGACTTGATAAAGCATTGGAAGGAGAAGTTTTTTCTGATAAAGGGACCTTCAACATTGGACTTCCCGACTCGGTGGAAGGCGGAGGTACCGAAGTTTGCAAGGGCCGATCCGGTGTTGACCACTGCCGAGGAGGAGGTGGCGACCAAGCTGATCGCTTTCCCGATGCTGAGCTGGAGAGAGATGACCGAGGAGGTGTTACACGGGTCGGGCCTTAGTCCGATCGACCCGAGTACGCTCCTGACATCTCACTGCAATTCTTTTTTAATGCCTTGTACATTTTTCTAACTTTTTCCCTTTTATTGCTTTGAACAGAGGCGCCGAACATGGACTTTAAGGGAATGATGACAGAGTGAAGCAAAATCGCCGATGGCAGGAAAAGGAAGAGGGCGAGCACAGGTCCTTCGTCCTGCCAACCCATCAAGGCACCCTCGACCGTCGTCGCTCCTGCTCCTCGGGGACCGTCTTCGGAGGTGGCCGTCCTCCCTAACCCGTCTGCCCCTGCCCCGTCTGCCCCCGCGAGTGAGACCTTTTTCGTCTCGGCTGCGCTGGTGCTCGAGGCCCCGTCCTTTGACTCCTCGGGCCGAGGAGATCTTGACCGAGGCCCACAAGAAGTTGTTCGTCCCCAACTGGCGAGTGAAGAACCACGACGGCTTATTGGGCGACTCGCAGATGTGCATGCAGGCGGTCAAGCATCTCGCGACCCCAAAGGACCAAGCCGCCCTGAAGGCGGGGACGATCGGTGACGACACCTTCGAAGTTGCTCGGTCGCTTATGTCGGTAAGTCTCGATTCTTTCTCTTTGAAAATTTCCTAAGTCCATTGCTCAGTTTTTGCTGCGTACTAACTGCTTCTTTTTGCAGGCCACTTGCCACTTCGGCCACCTCATCCAAGAGTTTGCCGAGCAGGAGAGGGAGCTGAAGGCCCTCGGTGACAAGGACCGAGCGAAAAGGGCGAGGGCAGTGAAACAGCTCGACGCGGAGCAGCATCGCTCGGACGCCTTGGAGGTTCGGGTCGCCGACCTCGAGGCGGCCTTGGTGCAAGCGAAGGAGAAGCTTGCTGCGGAGGTCGCTAAGGCTGCCGAGGAGAGGGCCACAGCGGCAAAGGCCTTGGAGGACGTGAGGTCGGAACTAGCCGAGTCGGTGGAGAAGGAGAGGAAGAAGATCGAGGCGGAGGCTAAGAGGCACATGACGGATAACATGGAGAAGTCTTACGCCAGAGCGATCGATCACGTCGAGGCTCGAGTCCCCGGCTTCCAGAGGGTGGGGTACTGTCTGTGGCTTGGTGGCAAAGAAGAAGACGAAGAGGAGGAAGAAGAAAAGGATGAGGGAGAAGAGGAGGAGGGCAAACAGCAGGGTGGCGAGGTGCATGCTAATCCTGAGACAGTGGCAGGCGACCCCCGAGCTGGGGCGACGGGGGGTGAAGGGTCGTCCGCCGAGGCACCTGTTTCCGAGCTGCCACCCCAGGTGGACCCTTGATCTCCTCGTCTTTGTAATAATTTTTTTCTCTTTTCAATGTACTACCTTGTAGCGGACTGGCCACCGCTTTTTGATGTGAATAAAATTTTTGTTCGAACTCTCTTCTCGAATTTTGACTAAGTGTTGGGTTGTTTTTGAAATGGAATTTCTCCGAAATTTGGCTAACTGTTTGGTTCGGACCGCCTATTGTCTAGTCTCTGAAGCAACTCGCCTTCGTGCTGAACTAGAGGAGGCGAGGCAGGCCCTCTCTCGCAGCCGAGAGATTTTCCTCAGGAGCGAGTTAAGGCTAGAGGACATCAAAGCAACAGCGAGGGGGTATTTCTCCAAGCTGAAACAACTACGAAAGCGATCTCGCGAGGCTCGCCTCGAAGGAGAGGTGGAGTTGCTCAGAAGTTTTTTGTTCGAGGTTGATAAAGAGAAAGGCGAGCTACTAGCGGAAGTACATCATCTCGAGATAGCCGAAGAAGAACTCTCGGCGGAGGAGGATGAATTAGCCTCGGCAATGGGTAAGCTGATGGCCAAAGGTGACGAATTGACGGCGAAGGTCGAGGAGTTGAGGAGGGTTACAGTTGAAAGATCTTGGTCCTTTGAGATACTTCCTTGGTATTGAAGTTTCTCGCTCAAGAAGGGCATATTTCGTTCTCAAAGAAAATATGCTCTGGATTTATTGAAGAAAACTGGAATGTCCGCTTGTCAACCGATTAGTACACTATTGGAAGAAGGAATGAAACTATGCAACGAAGCTGATCAAGTGCCTTGTGATAAGGAAATATATCAGAGATTGGTGGGACAACTAATGTATCTTGCATATACACGGCCAGATTTGTCATATGCTTTAAGTGTGGTAAGTCAGTTTATGCATACACCTCAGAAACAACATATGGACACGGTAATGAGAATTATGAGATACATTAAGTCAGCTCCAGGAAAAGGAGTCTTATTTGCGAAACATGGATACTGAAGGTTGAGGTATATACTGATGCTGATTGGGCATGATCTACAATCGATAGGCGCTCCACTTCAGGATATTTCACCTTTGTTGGAGAAAATTTAGTTACATGGAGGAACAAGAAGCAAAATGTTGTTGCACGCTCTAGTGCAGAGGCTGAGTATCGCGAAGTAGCTTTAAGTATAACAGAAGCTTTATGGCTGAAACTCCTGTTGCAGGACTTAGGTTATGGTCCAAAGGAACCTATGAAGGTGTATTGTAACAGTCAAGCGGCGTGTGATATTGCGGCTAATCCAGTTCAGCATGATAGGACGAAACATGTAGAGGTGGACAGATTCTTCATCAAAGAAAAATTAGATGAGAAAGTTATTGAGATATCCAAGGTGAAGTCAGAAGATCAACTCGCAGATATCCTAACCATGGCTGTTTCGACTCGGCTCTTCTGGAAATTTGTTGACAAGTTGGGCATGTTCGATATCTATGCACCAAGTTGAGGGGGAGTGTTGAAATGTAGTAATTGTATATTCTGTTTCCTAATATATATGAACATATTCTTCAAATTTCTCATCTCCCCAATCTCCTCTCAATCTCTTTTCTTCTAAGAAAGTTGTTCATATATATAGATGTATACAAAAAAGAAATAAAACAACATGACTAATAATTATTTTTCCCAAATTGATTTTTCAACATGCCATTGCCCGGGGCGGCCCAAAGATAACTACACCACTGCCTACATCCACCTGCGAAGATAACGTTGGATCCACTGTATCAAAAGAGAAGAATACAAGGGATATATTCATTATATGTCATATCAAAAATTCACTCAAAAGGGGTCCAACTTAATTTCTCTCCTATAAACAAAGAGAGATTAATCAAACCGAACAGAACTAAAACATTGGTTTTCATTTTTTTTCTTGGTTAGCTATCCCCATGCGTCATCCAACAATCATTCACATTGTGAACAATTGCAACTATCGTCTCTTAGTCAAGTCTCTTAGTTAATAGCCAAGAATGACCATTTCTTAGTCAATAGCCAAGAACTATGCCAACAACACCTTCCTCAATTAGAAAATTTGCAATTTCTCTATCTAACTCCGTGGTTTTGACTTGAGTCTCGGATGTTCTCTCGTAGGGACTATTTTTTGTGTTTCAAATTTTTTACAGGTCCATTAGCCGCGTTAGCAACTTTCCGAATCAACGATCTAGATCCACCCTCGGAAGCTTTAACTACTTTTTACTGCGACAATCAAAGGTAGATCTTTAATAATTTTCTTCAAATATAAATTCACTATCTATTTGCTTCAGCACCAAAATAAATAGAAACAGTGAACTATGCCAATTATCATCTCTTAGTCCATATATTTCCAAGAATGGCCAGCATTCCAACCAACCTGTGTCATGTACGTACTCATGTTTCAGTGTGAACTTTGCCAACTACTATCTCTTAGTCAATTAATGCATGGCGGCTACCATATATACTATCTATATATATGTTTTGTGTAAGGCTATAATCAAATTATCAAATAGCTCGCATAGTTAAACCAGTCGGCTGGCCTAGATTAATTAGATGTATCAAGTCAAATAGTAGTCTCCAAAGTTTTCAAGTTTTTTTTATATTTTCATGATAGCCTCCAAAGTTGACAAAGATTAGACAATATGTAGTGCATGAATGTATGTCTCTCACTAACCCCACACAAGTTAGTGCATGGTGATCCTCATGCAACCTCTCCTTATAAATTAACCTCTAAAGTTTCATCTCTTACAACCAAAAACACCAAACCCTATCAAAACTCCAAAGACAAAATTTTACTATGGAGTTCCCTCAAGTGAAGAACAACAGCAACAACAACAACAACAATGATCAACTTAGAGCTCAAAGCCTATTATGGACTCACATTTTCAACCACATCGATTCCATGTCTCTGAAATGCGCTGTCGAGCTTGGCATCCCTCAAACCATTTACAACTATGGCAACCGTATCTCCCTTCCCAGCCTCCTCTCATCTCTCTCCATCTCCTTTTCGAAACAACCCCATGTCCGCCGTTTGATGCGACAACTCGGACATTCGGGTATTTTTAAAATTGAACAACTAAACAATGAAATTTTTTACTCCCTAACTCCCATTTCTAGTCTCCTTGTTGAGACAAACAAAGATGCTAGCCTGTCAAAATTTTTAATAGCCGTGCTCCATCCGGTTATAATGGACCCGTTTAGGTCTATGAGTTCATGGTTCAAATCCAAGGAGGGAGATGACACACAATTTCGTAGAGTGAATGGATGCGGGTTTTGGGAGTTTACGGGTCGTGACCAAGACTTGAATAAGGTGTTCAATCAGGGGATGGAGAGTGACTCAAAGTTTTTGATAGGTGCTTTGATTGAGGAATGTGGGGATAAGGTGTTTGGAGGGGTGAAGAAGTTGGTGGATGTGGGTGGTGGGACCGGATCAACGACACAGGCATTATCAACGGCGTACCCGGAGATGAAGTGCAGTGTGTTGGATCTCCCTCAGGTTGTGAATGGTTTGAATGAGGGAGGAGGAGGTGTGGAGTTCATTGCTGGGGATATGTTTGAGTACATTCCTCCTTGTGATGCTATATTGCTAAAGGTAATTACTGAGCTCTTCGCTTAAAACATTACTAATCATAACTGTTGATATTGTTATATATTAATTTGATTATTTCTTTTTCTTTTTCTTTTTCTTTTTCTTTTTCTTTTTCTTTTTCTTGTTTGCAAATTGAAGAAAATGAAACCATCAACTTTTTACTCCTCTGGGTGTACTACTTAAGTGATCGAATTGGGATTAATTAATTTTCTTAATTTGCAGTGGATACTTCATAATTGGAATGATGAAGAATGCGTGAAGATATTGAAGAGATGCAAGGAGGCAATAACAAGTTCTAAACAGGAAGGTGGCAAAGTCATTATTGTTGATCAAGTTTTAGAATCTGAAACTTCTAATAATGACAAATCGACTCAGGCTCAGTTTTACCTTGATATGGTTATGCTCATAATTTTAGACGGAATTGAAAGAGATGAAAAAGAATGGTTCAAAATTTTTACTGAAGCAGGGTTTCGAAGCTACAAGATAATACCAGCATTAGGGCTACGCTCAGTTATCGAAATTTATCCATGATATATCCTGCAGGGCTACGTACGCTCAGTTATCGAGGTTAATTAATTTATCCATGATCTGCTATTTTTATTAAAATAAAATTATACTTTCGATCGACTACTTGTATGAAGAAGCTAGGGATGCCAACCTCACTTCTCATTGTCTGCATAAAGTTTGCTTGGGGAACTACTTGTATAATAAATGGTGGTTTTCTAATTTTGTACCTTTCCCCGTCTCATCCTTATACTATTTGATGATGGGGAACTTTTGTTTGCTTGATATAATAAAATTTGGCTTGTCAATGTCATTCTACAAAATATATTAGTGTTTGCCGCTTATTTCTGTGTGGCATCAAACAGATATGTGAATACTTTTAATAAAAACATTAATGATCGAACATTCTTTATCGATTTTGACCTCCAAAAAGCTGCTATTGACTCCAGAATCGGATCGCTGAGAACGGCTGTTCTTGTTCCCTTGGATCTGCAAAATAAATCTGAAACGCTGGAGGTGGCCCTGGCGACAGACCCTCTGACCCCCAAGTCAGAAATTCGAAGTTATGGTGGGTTTTAAGGGCAGAGTTTTCAGTTACCTTGTTTCAGAGAAGATCTCGAGGTATATATAGTTGCTTACGGGTCCGGTTTCAAGATATTAATCTATCTCTACATCTCGGTGTTTTCATAGATTCGGTTATGCCATCCATATGAATAGATGGAGTCTGGAATTCTCTCTTGATAAAGAGATAGAGTTTTCAAACCCTCCCTTATGTGTAGAGAGATAGAATCAGTTACCCCCCAGAAATATGGGGTTTAAACTGGGTTCAATGGATATGGATTCCTTTGTGTTAGGGTTGTTGTAACAGTCCCTATTACATGCTGGATTGGGTTGATAGGCTTGAAAACGGCCCAGCTCATCCCATTGGGCCTGTATGTGCTGAAATTACCGTTTTACCCCTTAGAGCTTTAAGATCCGTGTCCAATTTGGATGGTCTCGATTTTGTTCTATTTTTACCCATATCACAAGCCCCCCACTCCGAAGACTGAGTTTCGTATGGATTTTCTTCATTGCTAGCCTCCTCCTCCTTAGCAATGAAGAAAATTCGCAAGCCTCCCTTCTCTTGAAAACCGAACACCCTCTTCCTCTCTTCTCTCTTGTTAGGATTTTGAATAGGTTGTAGATTGTTAGGGTTTTGAGAAGATGAAGAGGAGAGGAAGAAGAAGGAGCCGGCTGTTTTGGGAGAGAGAGATAGGGCAAAATTGTTGATTGTATTCATTTGATCACTACAAAAGAAAGTAGATTTCCCGGCGCTTTTTGACGTCTTTACCGGCGTTTTTTTACGCCGGTGAAACTTTCACCGGCGTTTACAATAGCGCCGGTCCAAATGCCGCTGAAGCGGGCGTCGCTGAAACGAAGGGGTCTACGCCGGCGGTTTTGGTGGACGCCGGTAAATGTTAGAACTACACTGGCGGTCATAAAATGCCGGTGTATGTCGGTCTCTGAGTGCCGTTCTTGTGCACCTATATACATTCACCGGCGGTCGTAAACCGCCGGTATTTATTCATTCACCGGCATGTATGAAAACGCCGGTGTAGAACGAAAGTATACCGGCGGTCAAGGAGCGCCGGTGTATGTGCGTTTATGAGTGCCTGGTTTTCCCTATTTACGAACACCGGCGCGACCAAAAAACGCCGGTGTAGTTATATACGTCGGCGTTTATAAAACGCCGGTGTACGTCTGTGCCGTTACAGCTGACAACATTCACCGGCGTGCGTTGGAACGCCGGTGTATCACACAATCCAACAATTAGATTAGATAGACCGGCATTTTTTAAAACGCCGTTCTGGCTATGCCCGTTTATTTTCGATACTCCGCTTTTCCGTTAGATTTCAATTCACAGTTTCATTTACAAAACCTGTAAACTAATTCTCACAACTGATTCAATCAATTTCGTTGCATATTACTGCGCAAACCACAACCAAACACAAGAATAATTAAAGATAATCAAGTTTCACACGTGTCATATCAACGTCCAAATTCATTGATTAATTAACAGTGTCATAATTAACAAATTAATATAGAGACTAACATCCCAAATATCCAAACAAACCAGTCTGACAAATATCCAAAATATCCCAAATTAAAAGTCTGACATAACTCTCATAAAAAAAACCAGTCTGACATAACAACAGCAAGGAGGAGGACATAAGAACAACAACCATACAGCAAGGAGGACATAAGAACAGCAAGGAGGACCGCAGATTCATACCCCTCGAGTAGCTTCAGCTCTGATCATCAGAACTTCCTTCATCTTGACGACCGCTCTGTGAAAAAAAAACAATAGTTTAATTGAACAGTAGACCACAATACAGAATATACATATTTTTTGAACTTGCAAAAAGAACTACCTGTATCTTAAATTATAAGATCAAAGTGTCAACTGCAAATGGAATTGTTAATGATATATACAGAGGTAAAATAATTACATTGCAATGCTAAAAATCTAGTACTTAATTTTGTTTTTAAATATATCTAAAATAACAAAACAAATGAAAATTCAGTATCTAACTTGAAACCTTTATATTCTCCTCTGATTGGGAATATCCACTATCTAAAACAGTAAAACAAATGAAAATTCAGTATCTAAGCATGTCCTTCATGGATTGTTCAGACAATCCATGAAACTGTCATCGTGGACGGAAACCAAATATAAGAAAAATAAGAAAAATAAGATAGGGCTCATATCAAGTGTATTTTTAGGGAACTGTCATCGTGGAAGGAAACCAAATATATATAGAAGCCAGAAATGGAAACAGAAAGAAGAAAGGTAGAGACTTTGGATACACCAAGCTAACATAGCGGCATTTTCCTCATCTCTCTCTCATCCCTTGTTTCCCTTCAGCACACGAACACAAAGAGACATCAGCAACAACAGCAAGAGCAACAAGAACAACAATAATAATAAATTATTATGAACAAGATGTCTCTATATGGGTTTCCAGATCTCCACTCGAGCCCACTCTTTCTAATCACAGCCCAATTAAGAACATAGACAACATCCACTAAACAATCCAATCATAGCCCAGTCAAAATTTGCCATCCTGGATCTTAATGAAATAAGCTTCATTAACAGTGAAAGAAAATGAGGATGCTAGCAGCATACTTAGTTTGGAAGTGAACCCATTTTTTGTTAAAAAATCATGCCAAAGATGGCAATCAGCTTCATTAACAGTATCTGAAAATGAAAATTTTCATTATCTGAGCTTATATGTTGCTCTACTAATTCACTGTGCCCAACTAAATCTAAAACCCAATTGTTGTGCGTATCCGGAGGATTTTGGCATACGTACCTATAGCATCCTCAGTTCACAGTAAACCCGTTTTGGTCAAAAAAACATGCCAAGATCACAATCAGATGCATGAAAATAAGCTTCACTAACAACAAAAGAAGAAACTGGGGATGCTATGCAGTATACTTAGTTTGGAAGTGAACCCATTTTGTGTTAAAAAAACCATGCCAAAGATTGCAATCAGGTTACATTAACAGTATCTGAAAATGAAAAAATTTTCATTATCTGAGCTTATATGTTGCTCTACTACTTTTTTAGCCCAACTATATCACAAAACCCAATTGTTGTGCATATCCGGCCGGAGGATTTTGGCATACGTACCTATATACCATCCTCAGTTCACAGTGAACCCATTTTTGGTATAAAACAAACATGCCAAGAAGACAATCAGATGCATGAAATCAGCTTCACTAACAGTTAAGTGAAAATGGGACCAAAAAATAGCTTAAGAAGACCATCAGGTTTGTGAAATAAGCTTCACTAACAGTGAAAGAAACTGGGGATGCTATGCAGCATACTTAGTTTGGAAGTGAACCCATTTTGTGTTAAAAAAACCATGCCAAAGATTGCAATCAGGTTACATTAACAGTATCTGAAAATGAAAAATTTTCCATTATCTGAGCTTATATGTTGCTCTACTACTTTTTTAGCCCAACTATATCGCAAAACCCAATTGTTGTGCATATCCGGCCGGAGGATTTTGGCATAACTATACCATCCTCAGTTCACAGTGAACCCATTTTTGGTATAAAAACAAACATGCCAAGAAGACAATCAGATGCATGAAATCAGCTTCACTAACAGTTAAGTGAAAATGGGACCAAAAAATAGCTTAAGAAGACCATCAGGTTTGTGAAATAAGCTTCACTAACAGTGAAAGAAAATGGGGATGCTATGCAGCATACTTAGTTTGGAAGTGAACCCATTTTTGTGTTAAAAAAACCATGCCAAAGATTACAATCAGGTTACATTAACAGTATCTGAAAATGAAAAAATTTTCATTATCTGAGCTTATATGTTGCTCTACTACTTTTTTAGCCCAACTATATCGCAAAACCCAATTGTTGTGCATATCCGGCCGGAGGATTTTGGCATACGTACCTATATACCATCCTCAGTTCACAGTGAACCCATTTTTGGTATAAAAACAAACATGCCAAGAAGACAATCAGGTGCATGAAATCAGCTTCACTAACAGTTAAGTGAAAATGGGACCAAAAAATAGCTTAAGAAGACCATCAGGTTTGTGAAATAAGCTTCACTAACAGTGAAAGAAACTGGGGATGCTATGCAGCATACTTAGTTTGGAAGTGAACCCATTTTGTGTTAAAAAAACCATGCCAAAGATTGGAATCAGGTTACATTAACAGTATCTGAAAATGAAAAATTTTCCATTATCTGAGCTTATATGTTGCTCTACTACTTTTTTAGCCCAACTATATCGCAAAACCCAATTGTTGTGCATATCCGGCAGGAGGATTTTGGCATAAATATACCATCCTCAGTTCACAGTGAACCCATTTTTGGTATAAAAACAAACATGCCAAGAAGACAATCAGATGCATGAAATCAGCTTCACTAACAGTTAAGTGAAAATGGGACCAAAAAATAGCTTAAGAAGACCATCAGGTTTGTGAAATAAGCTTCACTAACAGTGAAAGAAACTGGGGATGCTATGCAGCATACTTAGTTTGGAAGTGAACCCATTTTGTGTTAAAAAAACCATGCCAAAGATTGCAATCAGGTTACATTAACAGTATCTGAAAATGAAAAATTTTCCATTATCTGAGCTTATATGTTGCTCTACTACTTTTTTAGCCCAACTATATCGCAAAACCCAACTGATGTGCATATCCGGCCGGAGGATTTTGGCATACGTACCTATATACCATCCTCAGTTCACAGTGAACCCACTTTTGGTATAAAAACAAACATGCCAAGAAGACAATAAGATGCATGAAATCAGCTTCACTAACAGTTAAGTGAAAATGGAACCAAAAAATAGCTTAAGAAGACCATCAGGTTTGTGAAATAAGCTTCACTAACAGTGAAAGAAACTGGGGATGCTATGCAGCATACTTAGTTTGGAAGTGAACCCATTTTGTGTTAAAAAAACCATGCCAAAGATTGCAATCAGGTTACATTAACAGTATCTGAAAATAAAAAAATTTCCATTATCTGAGCTTATATGTTGCTCTACTACTTCTTTAGCCCAACTATATCGCAAAACCCAATTGTTGTGCATATCCGGCCGGAGAATTTTGGCATACGTACCTATATACCATCCTCAGTTCACAGTGAACCCATTTTTGGTCAAAAAAACATGCCAAGATGACAATCAGATGCATGAAAATAAGCTTCACTAACATTAAAACAAAATGGGTTCACTTCAACAACAGCAACAACAGCAAGAGGGAACCAAATATAGAACAATTGGGTTTTGAATGGAGATTGTAGTCATAGATCAATTCTTCATGGAAGAAAAATACGAATAGGGCTCATAGCAAGTGTAGTTTTAACTGGAATTGTCATCGTGGAAGGAAACCAAATATAGAAGCCAGAAAGAGGAATGGTAGAGAATGAGGATACACCAGGCTAACATAGCGGCATTTTCCTCATCTCTCTCCCATCCCTTCTTTCCCTTCAGCACACGAACACATAGAGACATCAGCAACAACAGCAAAAGCGACAAGAACAACAATAATAATAAATTATTATGAACAAGATGTCTCTATATGGGTTTCCAGATCTCCACTCCAACTCGTCTCTTTCTAATCACAGCCCAATTAAGAACAATTGTTCACAGTCACTGTTAAAGAAACATATATGCTCAGATTATGAAAATTTTCATTTTCAGATACTGTTAAAGAAGCTGATTTCATGCATCTGATTGCTATCTTTGGCATGATTTTTTAGCCAAAATGGGTTCACTTCCAAACTACGTATGCTGCTAGCATACCAAAATCCTCCAAATCAGTACAACAACACGGCTGAACAATCCTTGTTTGCAGGTCATACAATGTCATCTATACCATGTTATGTGCCAAAGTGGGGTTGGGCATACGATGCAAGGCCGACAAGTATTAGTTGTTTGTGAGTATGCAATAGGGTGCAGCTATGAACATGGGCTCATATCAAGTGTAGTATTACGGACTGTCATCGTGGAAGGAAACCAATTTAATATAGAAGCCATATATGGAGCCAGAAAGAGGGATGGTAGAGAATGAGGATACACCAGGCTAACATAGCGGCATTTTCCTCATCTCTCTCTCATCCCTTCATTCTCTTCAACACACGCACACAAAGAGACATCAGCAACAACAGCAAGAGGGGGTTGGTCCAACAATAAGTGTAGATTATAATAAACGAGATGTCTCTATTTGGGTTTCCAGATCTCCACTCCAGCCCTTTCTTTCTAATCACAGCCCACTTAAGAAACATAGACGAAATGCTTATAGACGACAGCCACAATGCAGACTCACAAACACTAGTACGTGTCTTTCATGCATTCAAGACCATAATCTCTTTAAAAATACCAATTTTAAGACTTACCGATGTTTTTTGACAGTGGGCGGCGCGCTACCCTCACTCTCATATGTTTGACTGCCACTATTATTTAGTGGCTGCTCATCCCCATGGCTCTCGTTGCCATCATTTATATTTACCCTCTTTCCACGCCTCGGCATGTTGTACCTGTCAAGGATTCGATAACTTCCTTAGATATGCAAATTTAATTAATAACATGTTTATAATAACTATCATAAAATTTGTACTTTAGTAGGATTAACAAACCAACATAATTGTAAAAAAATTAAAAAAATGAGATTTGTAACAGATTAAATTACAACGATAGTTTGGTTCAAATGACACTAAGCATAGTTTAATGTAAATAATACCAAGCACTTATGAAATTTTTCATTCATCAGCTTGTTTTGTTCACGTGGTGGTAGTCTTCTTGGTCTAGCCCTTCATTTGATGTCCCTGACAAATTCGCTAAAAAATAAGCAATTGAAATTAGGAATAACAAAAGTATCAAAAATATCGAACTCCGCGGTTTTCACTGTATTCGATTTAAATTCAAAAGCCACTTACTTTCGAAATGGTTCCACTGATGCATGATGGTCTAGCACATATCGATGTGCATGTTCCCACGCTAAGCTATCGAGCTCAAATGCATCAACTTTACCAACAGTAGTGCCAGCGGTATCAAAAAGATATTGAGCACCATCAAGGTTGGAAATGTCTGGATTTCTACGTGGTCTACTGGAAGATGTCTCCACACCAGGCAAATACCTGGAAAAAAAATGTGAGCACTCCTCTGATAGATATCCCTGGGCTATTGACCCTTCAGGATATGCTCTATTTTTCACATAACCCTTTAGCCGGTATAGGTACCTGAACATGTACAATTAATAAACTAGAGCGGATTAGGGGATTAAAAGAAATGAGCTTTTGGAAATTCAATTTCGTAAGATGAATGAATTATTTTACCTCTCAATGGGGTACATCCACCGATAGTGAATAGGACCGCCGATTCTGGCTTCACCAGCAAGGTGGATTATCAAGTGAATCATAATAGTGAAGAACGATGGAGGAAATATCATCTCCATTTTACTAAGTGTCAATGCCGCCTGCTGCTCCAATTGGTCCAGATCTTCAACACGAAGCATTCTTGAGCAAATACATTTATATATGCTACAAAGATCTTTCAGGACAGTAGTGACTTGCTCACACATTGAAGACCTTAGGGCCACAGGAAGGAGATCCTGCATTAGGATGTGGTAGTCGTGTGACTTTAGACCCTGAAGCCTCTTCACTTTAAAGTTGACACATCTTGCCATGTTAGAAGAATAGCCATCGGGGACTTTAAGTTCAAGTAGTACTTTGCAAAACAACTCCAACTCCGATTTTGACATTGAATAGATTGCAGGAGGTAGGAGTACTTTCCCGTTCGGCAATTCTTCTGGGTGCAACTCATGTCGGATGCCCATTGACTTCAAATCAAGTCGGCTCTTGAGATTGTCCTTTGTCTTCCGATCATCTCCCATAACTGTTCCTATACAATTCTCACCAATATTTTTTCCGATATACATCACATCTAAATTATGTCGCAGTAAGTTGAATTCCCAATACGGCAACTTGAAGAAAATACTCTTCTTCTTCCATGCACCTAAACTCGTCAAGTTTTGATCCTCATCTTCGCCATATAGATCGGTCTCCTCACCTTGCTCCGGCCTTGCCCTTTTCTTGCCCTTTGTCCTGACTTCTGGTTCTTTTCCATATTTGAATTGATGACCATCTACCCGCCTCAAAATATCTGAACCAGAAGAAGACCCAGGAGCATGTTCCCACTCGTCGGTGCCATCAAATGTCGCTGCCTCTGCCCGAAATATATGTGTGTCAGGCAACCATCTCCTATGACCCATATAGCAAAACTTTCTGCCATTGTACAACCACCTTGAACTAGTTTGGTCAGCACAACATGGACATGCATAACGTCCTTTAGTACTATATCCAGATAAATTTGCATATGCTGGAAAATCATTGATTGTCCAAGACAACACGGCACGAAGAGAAAATGTTTCTTTAGCCACAGCATCATAGGTTGGAACACCCACCCACAACTTCTGAAGTTCATCTATTAACGGTTGTAGGTACACATCTATATCATTTCCAGGACCTTTCGGTCCAGGAACTATCATGGACAAAATAAATGAGGACTGCTTCATGCATTTCCAAGGCGGCAAATTGTATGGTATCAACACAACCGGCCATATGCTGTATGTACTACTCATTTGCCTGAAAGGGTTGAAACCATCACTAGCTAGTCCAAGTCTCACATTTCGAGGATCTTCCGCAAAATCAGGATATCTTTCATCAAATTTTTTCCAAGATTGAGAATCAGCAGGATGTCTAAGAATCCCATCATTAGTGTGACCTTCAGCATGCCATTTCATATCAGAAGAAGTTTTCGTAGACATAAACAACCTTTGTAGCCTAGGAATCAGAGGAAAGTAACGCAATGTTTTGGCAGGCTTCTTTTTCCTACTTTGCTTAGTAGATCCACTGGCTCCCTCGTCTTGATTTGGTCTTTCTTTCCATTTTGAAGAACCACACACTTCGCAATTCTCCAGACTTTCCTTACCACTCGTGAAAAGCATACAGTCATTTGGACATGCTGCTATCTTCTCATATCCTAGATCGAGAGAACTTAGGAATTTTTTGATTTTATAGGCTGAGTTTGGAATACAGATTTCAGGAAATGCTTCATTCAACAATTCAAGTAGCATAGTGAAGGACTTAGCAGACCACCCGTTTAAACATTTAATCTGAAATAGTCTGACAATGAATGAGAACTTAGAAAATTTGGTGCAGTCGCGGTACAACGGAGTACTAGCATCTTCAAGTAACTTAGCGAAGGATTCTTGCTGCTTATTATTTTCAGGGGTGGGGCCAGACATTTCCTCGTCCACCCCACCACCAATCTGGTTTGTTTCTGTTGACTCATTGTGAACTTCGGTTGTTGGGTTATTGGTGTGGAAAGGAACATTATGAATCCCCGTGGCATCTTGTAACAAAGCATGCATCTCATCGGGAACGCTTAAGTCTTCGTTCACTAAGGGCTCAGCTTCATTTTCTAATACAACCGGACGAACAGGAGCTGCCGTATGATCCTCTCCATGACAAAACCACCTTGTGTACCCTTGAAGAAAACCGTTGACAGCCAAGTGTGTATGTACTACGTCACATGTCCTCAGCATACAATTTGTACAGCGGAGGCATGGACAAAGGATTAGGTTGGGATCACGGGAATGTCGTTTGGCAAAGATAATAAAATCTTTAATACCATCACGGTACTCCTTGGATAATCGTGGTCTACTAATCCAACTTCTATCCATTATATCAATAGCACACAGTCTGAAATTAAAATTTGATATATTAAATAGTAATAACAGTAAAAGGCATTTTGTATATTAAATTTCACCTATTTGAAAACCATCCCTAGCTGCAAATAAATAAACAATATAATCTTTAACTGTAAAATAAAGAAATTGTGGCTCCAAAAAATGTACAAAAAAAACTACATCTTAACACAATCTACTCTATTCACCAAACCCTAAACGACCTTTTGTGGAAATGATCACAACCACCTTAGTGGTATTTTATCGCACACCCTGTGTTCGAGCATAAAAAAAAATCGACTATAGTCTCCCCTGTATTTGGCTTTCCGTTCAAGGAGATGATGATGGTAAAGGGTATTTTGCTGATGAAGAGGAATCGGCCGAATAATGAGCGCGTCGTGCTGTAACTACGGTAACAAGAAGATCTGATGACTCATGAACTATTCTGTTCATGACTACTAATAATCACTTATCTCATAATAATAATAATAATAATAATAATAATAATAATAATACTAAACAAAAGAAACAGTAAAAGAAAAATGAAAATGTCCAGTATGTAAGCATATATTTTTCAGAGTGAACCAATTGTTGTACATTGCCGGAGGATTTTGGCATAGAGCTATAGCATCCTCAGTTCACAGTGAACCCATTTTGGTCAAAAAAACATGCCAAAATGACAATCAGATGCATGGGATAAGCTTCAATTCATTAACAGTGAAAGAAACTGGGGATGCTATGCAGCATACTTAGTTTGGAAGTGAACCCATTTTGTTAAAAAACAATGCTGAAAATGAAAAATTTCCCATTATCTGCGCTTATATGTTGCTCTACTACTTCTTCAGCCCAACTAAATCTAAAACCCAATTGTTGTGCATATCCGGCCGGAGGATTTTGGCATACGTACCTATACCATCCTCAGTTCACAGTGAACCCATTTTGGTAAAAAAAACATGCCAAGATGACAATCAGATGCATGAAAATAAGCTTCACTAACAACAAAAAAAGAAAATGGGGATGCTAGCAGCATACTTAGATTGGAAGTTAACCCATTTTGGTATAAAAAACCATGCCAAAGATTGACAATCAGGTTACTTTAACAGTATTTGAAAATGATAAATTTTTCATTATCTGAGCTTATATGTTGCTCTACTACTTCTTCAGCCCAACTAAATCTAAAACCCAATTGTTGTGCGTATCCGGAGGATTTTGGCATACGTACCTATAGCATCCTCAGTTCACAGCGAACCCATTTTGGTCAAAAAAAACATGCCAAGATGACAATCAGATGCATGAAAATAAGCTTCACTAACAGTAAAAGAAAATGAGGATGCTAGCAACATACTTAGTTTGGAAGTGAACCCATTTTGTTAAAAAATCATGCCTAAGATGGCAATCAGCTTCTCTAACAGTTTCTGAGAATGAAAATTTCCATTATCTGAGCTTATATGTTGCTCTACTACTTCTTTAGCCCAACTAAATCTAAAATCCAATTGTTGTGCATATCCGGCCGGAGGATTTTGGCATACGTACCTATAGCATACTCAGTTCACAGTGAACCCATTTTGGGTAAAAAAACATGCATGCCAAGAAGACAATCAGATGCATGAAATCAGCTTCATTAACAGTGAAAGAAAATGGGGATGCTATGCAGCATACTTGGTTTGGAAGTGAACCCATTTTGTGTTAAAAAACCATGCCAAAGATTGCAATCAGGTTACTTTAACAGTATCTGAAAATGAAAATTTCCCATTATCTGAGCTTATATGTTGCTCTACTACTTCTTTAGCCCAACTAAATCTAAAATTCAATTGTTGTGCATATCCGGCCGGAGGATTTTGGCATACGTACCTATAGCATCCTCAGTTCACAGTGAACCCATTTTGGGTAAAAAAACATGCATGCCAAGAAGACAATCAGATGCATGAAATCAGCTTCATTAACAGTGAAAGAAAATGGGTATGCTAGCAGCATACTTAGTTTGGAAGTGAACCCATTTTGTGTTAAAAAACCATGCCAAAGATTGCAATCAGGTTACTTTAACAGTATCTGAAAATGAAAATTTCCCATTATGTGAGCTTATATGTTGCTCTACTAATTCACTGTGCCCAACTAAATCTAAAATCCAATTGTTGTGCATATCCGGCCGGAGGATATTGGCATACGTACCTAGAGCATCCTCAGTTCACAGTGAACCCATTTTGGGTAAAAAAACAAACATGCCATGAAGACAATCAGATGCATGAAATCAGCTTCATTAACAGTAAAAGAAGATGAAAATTTCCATTATCTAAGCATATATTTTTCTGTTAATTCTTCATCTCAACTAAACCATTCATGTTAAGGAAATCAAGATGAATAAACTGAAAAAAGCTGCTTTTTTTGAAAAATAAGGGAAATCAAGAGATCATACCGAAGAGAGAGAGAGGGAGCGGGGCGACGAGGGCGGGGGCGTAGGAGAGAGAGAGAGAGCGGGGCGACCGCCGATTCACCTCCAAATAGAGAGAGGGAAGAGGGAAATCGAAAAGGACGAAGGGAAGAAGGGACGATTTCAAAAGGTCGAAGGCAGACGAAGAGGACGAAGCGGCGGAGGCAAACGCGCGGGAAGTAGAGCGAGGAAGGAGGGAAACGAAGTGCCCCTTCCTTTTTTTTTGGGGGGGGGGGGTTTGGGAAAATGGCGAGCGAAAGATTAGGGTTCGCGGGTTTTATCCCAGTTATTCACCGGCATTTTAATTAGACACGCCGGTGAAAGTGTCCGTATATTCGCCGGCGTTTATAATAAAAACGTCGGTGAATAATAAACTTCACCGGCATTTTTAAGTAAAACGCCGGTGAATACTAACATACGCCGGCGTTTTAAATCGACCGCCGGTGTATGACCATCCCATCTGGCGCCCAATTCCTACTCGCTCCCTACCCCGGCGCTACTAGTAAAACGCCGGGGTATAATCACCGGTAAAAGCAGTATCTTTTGTAGTGGATTCTAATTATTACATATATGAAGATACTAAGCCCAATGGGCCCTAAGAGCAATTTGGGTCATAACATAACAATCTTCACCTTGAACCAAATTGCATCTAAAACAAACTAAAACACAAAGTAAATGCATAAAGCAAACATAACCTAAACAAAGGTAAACATAAAGATATACTAGCAACATGCTAGAAACAAAACTAGCTCAAACTAGCTAGAAACAAACCGACATCAAACTTGAACAAAGCTTGAACTTTGCAATTGGAAGAGGCTTTGTGAGCATATCGGCCGGATTCGATTCGGTACAAATCTTCTTCACGGCAACCTTGCCTTCCGAGATCACATCTCGAACAAAATGGTATCGAATATCAATGTGCTTCGTCTTCTCATGGTACATGCGGTCCTTGGTCAAATGAATCGCACTTTGGTTGTCACAAAACACTGTAATAGGATCCTCGAGTGAAGACATCTCACCAACAAACGCCTTGAGCCAAATAGCCTCCTTAATAGCCTCAGTAATTGCCATATATTCGGCCTCAGTACTTGAGAGTGCAACGGTGGCTTGAAGTGTAGACTTCCAACTAATTGCACAATCTCCAAGGGTAAAAACATAACCCGTCAAGGAACACCTCTTGTCCAAATCACCCGCAAAATCCGCATCCACAAAACCCGTCAGTTACTTGCCATTACCAAACTCCAAACAAGCATCAATAGTACCTCTCAAATAGCGGAAGATTTATTTCACCGCTTCCCAATGCCCTTTCCCCGGACAAGAGAGATATCTACTGACCACACTAACAGCTTGAGCAATGTCGGGTCGAGTGCACACCATCAAGTACATGAGACTCCCAACCGCACTCGAATATGGAACCTTTTCCATATATTTCTTCTCATCATCGGATTTTGGGCTTAAAGCGGCCGAAAGCTTGAAATGCGCCGCAAGAGGTGTTGAAACAACTTTCGCTTTCTCCATGCCAAAACGGCGTAGCACTTTCTCGGCAAAACTCCTTTGTGAAAGAAACAACTTTCTTTTGGACCTATCCCTTGTGATCTCCATCCCGAGAATCCTTTTGGCGGCCCCCAAATCTTTCATCTCAAATGCCGAACTTAGTTGCTCTTTCAACCTCCTAACTTCTTTCAAGTTTGAGGATGCAATCAACATGTCACCCACATAAAGCAACAAGTAAATGAAATTCCCACCATCCAACTTCTTGAAATAAACACAACTATCATAATTGGAACGATGGAAATTAATACTCACCATGAATGAGTCAAATTTCTTATACCATTGCCGCGGTGATTGCTTAAGGCCATAAAGGGACTTCTTCAAAAGACACACATGGTCCTCCTTTCCCGCAACCTCAAAACCCTCCGGTTGGCTCATGTAAATTTGCTCCTTTAAATCACCATGCAAGAAGGTAGTTTTCACATCCATTTGCTCCAATTCCAAATCCTTCATTGCCACCAAAGAGAGCAAAAGTCGAATGGAGGTGTGCTTAACTACAGGAGAGAACACATCATTGAAGTCCACACCTTGGACTTGACTATACCCTTTAGCCACTAGCCTTGCCTTGTATCAAAAATCCGCGGGATTTGAGCCATCAATCTTCCTCTTAAACACCCACTTGCAACCCACAATCCTTTTACCACTCGGAGGCTTCACAAGAGACCAAGTCTCATTTTGTTACAAAGATTGTAACTCTTCATTCATAGCGGCAACCCAATTGGCCGCATCTTTAGAAGAAATGGCTTCCTTGTAGGAAGATGGCTCATAATACTCCACATCCTCTGCATTGCCAAACAATAAGCAAAGTCGGAGTATCCATACCTTGTAGGTGGTCTTGTTTCTCTTCTAGCTCGGTCCCTTGCCAATGCATATGGTTGTACCTCTTCTTGGGCTTCCTCCAAATTGACATCATCATGTGAGATCAAATCATCACATTCTTGGACCGGCACCTCAAACTCCACCTTCTTCTCAACCTTCTCATTCTCCTTAATAGTCGGCTCGGGTGCAACATCATTTGCCTTCAACATGGCCGACTCATTGAAAATGACATCTCTTGAAATGAAAAACTTAGATGATTGGGGACACCACAACTTATATCCCTTCACATTTGCGGGATACCCAACAAAAACACACTTCTTCGATCTAGGCTCCAACTTTCCTTCATTCACATGTGCATAAGCGGGACAACCAAACACCCTCAAATTCGAATAATCGGCCGTCTTACCCGACCACACTTCTTCGGGTGTCTTCAACTCAATTGAAGTGGTAGGAGATCGATTTACCAAATAGCAAGATGTGTTGATGGCTTCCGCCCAAAACTCCTTACCCAAACCCGCATTTGAAAGTATACTTCTAGACCTTTCAAGTAGTGTCCTATTCATCCTTTCTGCAACACCATTTTGTTGTGGAGTGTTGACCACCGTCCTGTGCCGAACAATCTCTTCAGCCTTGCAAAAATTATTAAACTCACGGTTGCAAAATTCCAAACCGTTATCGGTTCTCAACCTCTTAACTTTCCTTCTCGTTTGGTTCTCCAAAAGTGACTTCCATTCTTTGAAGGTGCGAAACACATCACTTTTCTCTTTCAAGAAATAAACCCAAACCTTCCTTGAGAAATCATCAATGAAAGTAAGCATGTAACGAGAACCATTACCTTTGGAAGGCTCACGAGAAGGTCCCCAAAAATCCGAATGGATGTAGTCCAGTGTTCCCTTGATCGAATGAATGGCCGTGGAGAAGCTCAACCTCTTATGCTTGCCAAATACACAATGCTCACAAAACTCCAAGTTGCCCGTGCATTGGCCACACAACAAGCCTCTCTTGCTCAAAATGGTCATTCCTCGCTCACTCATATGCCCCAATCTCATATGCCAGAGCCTAGTAGTATCCTCATCCGACATAGTACCTGAACGTGCAATGGCGGCCGAGCCCGTGACCGTGGAACCATGTAGGAAATAAAGAGTTCCAATTCTCTTCACCTTCATGATTGTGAGAGCCCCTTTAGAGACTCTAAGGACTCCACCTTCACTTTGGAACTTACACCCCTTTTCTTCAAGAGACCCCAAAGAAATCAAATTCTTAGACAAATCGGGTATATGCCTCACACCCGTCAACCTTCGGACCTTTCCATCATGGAACTTAATTGTCACCGAACCAATTCCGACAACCTTACACATATTGTTGTTCCCCATGAGAACCTTACCATCCGTAGGCTCATAAGTCTCAAACCAATCTCTATTCGGAGTCATGTGTTGCAAAGCACCTGTATCCATCACCCAACAATGTATATCATCAACATTAGTATCTATCACACAAAGAGTATCAACCGTGTCACATTCGGCCACATTGGCCTCCTCCGAAGAAGAACTTTTACTATCCGCCTTTTGTTTATTTTTGAGCTTGAAACAATCGGCCTTAATGTGTCCCTTCTTCTTACAATAGTTGCACGTCAAATTCTTGTGCCTAGACTTCGAACGGGTCCTTGTATCTTTCGAGTTTCGGTCCCATGACCTACCTCGATCAACAACTAAACCAACACCTTGGCTGCCTTTCTCATTATTGGTCATTTCACTATCAATGTGCAACTTGGCTTGCAAATTGCTCTTAACATCCTCTAGAGAAATTTTATCTTTACTATAAATCAACATGTCTCTAAAAGCCATGTATGATACGGGTAATGAGCATAATAACAAAAGGACTTGGTCCTCATCCTCCACCTTAACATCAATCTTACTTAAGTCATTCAAAATAGATGCAAACTCCGTAATATGATCGGAAATTGATGTACCTTCAACCATACGAAGAGTGTAGAGGCGCAACTTCAACCGCAGTCGATTGGTGAGGGACTTCTTCATGTAAATGTTCTCCAACTTCTCCCACAAAGCCTTAGCGGTCTTCTCCGATAGGACCTCTTGCAATGTCGAATCGCTCAAACACAATTGGATAATAGAGAGCGCTTTATCATCCATCTCTCTCCATTTCTTATCCGCCACCGTATCAATCAATTTTTCTCGACCAAAAATGGCATCCTTAACGCCTTGGCTCGACAAAATCGCTGCCATACGCACTTGCCATAATGCAAAACTCATCTTTCCATCATACTTCTCAATATCATATTTCCCCAACATATCCATTCAAGTTTTTTGAACCCAATTCAACAAAACACCAAATTTTTCCCCCAAAAATTAATTACTCAAATCACAAAATCAAACCTTCCTTCTTGATATCTTTCTCCTCCGGTGCTCCCGACGACAAAGACCAAGAAACCCGATCTGGACTGAGACTGGACTGGACGAAGCAATCACCACGGGAGATCTGGACGAAGCAATCACCACCGGGAGATCTAGGTGGAGATCTGGACTGGACGGGCGAAGTGTGGTCGCGACTGGACGAAGTGTGGACTGGACGAAGAACTCGGGATCAGATCAGATCTGGGGAGGAGGAAGGATCGGGAGAAGGGTTCGACGACCGCTAGGAGGTTGGAAGGGATCGTCGACGACGGTGCCGGAGGAGAAGGGGATCGTCGACGACGGCAAGGTAGTAAGGTGTGGAGGTTTTTAGTGTTGGCTCTGATACCAGTTTGTTAGAATTTGAATGGGTTGTGGATTGTTAGGGTTTTGAGAAGATGAAGAGAAGAGAGGAAGAAGAAGGAGCCGGCTGTTTTGGGAGAGAGAGATAGGGCAAAATTGTTGATTGTATTCATTTGATTCTAATTATTACATATATGAAGATACTAAGCCTAATGGGCCCTAAGAGCAATTTGGGTCATAACATAACATCTCTTTTGTTTTCTTTTGATCTTTTGTGTGTTGTTACTATAGGAGAGATTATTTATCGGAGTATTGTGTGGTTGAGAAGACTCCCACTACTCAAATAACTACCCCACTCACCCACACACTCTCTCCCACTCTCCCTCTTCTCCATGTATGGCCGGCCACTCTCCTTGGGTGCACACACATGCACTGCACCCAATGTGCACACACTTCTCAATCTTTTATTAATTGTTATTTATTTAATTGTAGGTGTATTTTACATGACTAATGTAAAAAATATGTATTTAAATGTAGAATTATTCATGGACTCCTATTTAATTAATTTTTTGTGGGTTTTAAAAGAGATTTTAGGCCAAATGGGTTTCAATTAAAAATAAATAATACAAATGTGACAAATCAAAAGAGAAGGAAAATGTGCATAACTCAAGAAAAATGTGCATAACTCTAGAAAAATTTAGGGACTAGAATGCATAAAATTTTATGTGCAATGCCCGTGCAAAAATAATAAAAATTAATTAATTTTTTTACTGGGATGTTACATCCAATCCATACGAAAATTTGTCATATAGTAGGATTCACCAGACACAAGCTTACGAGACTTGTAGAAGTGAGTTCCTACTAACGATTTGGATGATACGGCAATGTATCACTTGCAAATCTTTTTTTCTTTTCTTTTTTGGAATAGTGCGAGCAAAAGGGAATGAAACAATTGAAATGCATCATGTATCACTTATCACTTAACTTTTTGATTATGAAGACAGTATTTGACAATGTTCATGTTAACTTATTTTTGAATATATTAGTTTGCATGTTCATGTTGACTTATTTTTAACAATATTGTGTATTATACCCGGCAACCAGCGAATTCCACTGGTTTCCAGTCACGCAAATATATAATGGCCAAATATCAATTTATGAGATAGGAAGAAACTCTGGGTTACACCGGGAGACTCGGTAGGCTTAGGTAGCCATGTATAAAAAAAAACATTATCAATTTATGTATTGTAACAACTTTATTTATGTTTTGTATTTAAACTATGTGTTATATAACTTAAATATTTGAAACTGTTTGTGTTGATGTTTATATATGTTAATTTATGAAGCTTTCTATTGAATTGTTATTATTGTGGTACGTGAATATTCATTCTTTATTATGTTATTATTATTGATTTAATGATTTGAGAATTCAAATTTGATGTGATTACATGTGTTTTTATATGCTATTATCGGCATTTTTGATTCAATATTATGTCGAAATTTAAATTAAAAAAATATTTATCCAAGTGTTCGATGCAGGATGTAGTTATTGATAGGTATTTGGTTTACATTATGATATTATGATATTGTGATAGGTATTTGGTTTACATTATGATATTATGATAGGTATTTGGTTTACATTATGATATTAAAAAAATATTATGATATTGTATTATAATAAACATTCTCTGTTTTGTTCTTAGATTCAAAGATGTAGTTATTTACATATGTATTTGGTTTTTCTTTTTCCTTTTTGTTACAATCTTTATGAACAAGTATATGTGACTACATCTATCATAGAAAATTTTGAACTCCTTTATAGGACTCATTTTGTCAATTCCCCTATGTTAAGCGTCAACACATATGTTCTTTCTTCTATTGATGATTGGCATGCAGGTTAGCTCTGTTGGTGAAAAAATAAATGGGAAAATTTATATAATTAATATGATTGTAGGTATATTTCTAAAAGGAGGAGCAGTACACTTCACAGTTTTAATCTTGTTTAGCATTGATTGTAAGTATGAAAACCCACAATTAGAATTATGTCAGCTTCCCTTAATAATTGCTTTAGAATTTGTTGTCCTCTACATTCTTGAATAACCATGTATAGCATATAAATGGCCTAAACCCTGACACTAAAGAGATTATAACTATATGGAAGAAACATCTTACTACACTTGGCATAGATGTGGATACACAACTTATGCAGTGTTAATCTAGAGACAACATCTTTGAAGTATTTGTGGACATATTTGTGGATCATCAGCTATGTTTTCCTTAACTTTTCCAAAAGAAAGGGCCAGTGTTTTCCTTCCAAAATGAATTCAATTCCTGCAGCATGCAACAATCATTTTTATTTTGATAATTTTGGAGTACCGCTCCTTGTCCAGTAAGTGAAACTTGGTTGTCTGGGAAGCTATTTCAAATTATATCATTGCAAATCATATATTCATGGCAACTGGAAAGTTTGAAACTGTATATCATGGAAACTGGAAAGTTTGTATATCATGGCAAATCAGTTTGAAAATCAGTATCATATAGGGGATAGTATCTGACATTATAATACTAACAGAGATGTTTTCAAGCAAAATAGTTATGGTAGCCACATAGACCATATCCTTAACATATTTCTACTTATGTTTATGTCAGTTTTCCATAAACTCAACATGATAGCTCGTTCATTGTAAACATAAGCTGGACTAGTCTTGCGTTAGCCATTGTTTTGTAGTGCTGAAGTCCTTAGTTCTTTCTTTCTCATACATTACCAAAGAACTGACGTAACTATAACTAATTGCAGTGTTCCTCTTTAGGAGTTGATATCATCTAAAGAAAGAATTGCACTTGAGTATGAAGGAGGACCGTTACCTAAGAAGTAGAAAAAGAAAAAGAAAACTAACAGAGATACGGTTATGTCCTATTGCACTTGAGTATGTATGGATTGCATGTCACTCCATACATTTGCAACTCTCACATGAATTTTAAAAAGAATAAATAAAAACATGTGTTGTAGATAGTTGGGAACACTTTTTTCTGTAAGTAAACAAATCATAGAAAGTTCAGTTACTGCTTCTAATAATACTGTCAAACCATCTTCTGCCAGCAAAAATATATGTTACTTGTTCAAATTGTGTGGAACTTATGTTACTTGTTAAAATTAACATCTATATGTTTTGCCTATATTACTTGTTCCTAATCCTATATATTTGCTAATCAATCATATTATACAACAAAAATTTCAATACCCCGACAATCTTGATAAGAAACGGTTGAATAAGTCTATGAGAAAGAAGTGGAGGGGCTAGAAATGTGAACTGAAAGCGGCATTTATCAATGAAAATAAGTCCGCAGCCGAGAATGCAAGGGTTGTCCCCCCTAATGTTAATCCTTCCGATTGGCACTACCTTGTTCATTTTTGGAGTTCTCCAGAGGGAAAGGTATTCAAACTATATATATTTCTCTCTCTGTGCCTGTTATCTTCATTCATAATTCTTTCTTTTATCATATAGAATGCCAGGAAGAACAATTCTGCAGTAAACTCATATATAGTCCTTTGAGTTGAGATTTTACTATTTGAATCGCAACCAATCAATCAAGTAAGTAGTATGTACATGAAGTAGAAACATTAATTGCTATCCATTGCAACCAAGAACCTTCCCTTTTCTAAAAGGTTGCATCCATTCTCATTCTTGGCAAAGTTGGCCAGTAATTTCAAGCTATATATATATATAGGGAAATGAATTTGATTCATAACGACGACAACTACTACGTTGATCATCTGACATGAAGAAATCTCACAGATGCCATTCTTTATCTCAGGGATAGTACCTTAAGCATGATTTCATATTACTTTTAGAGCTTTTGGTGATATACATACTCACGAGTATAGAAGGTTTTTTTTTTGTTTTTGTTGCTAGAATGAAAGGTTTCAGGAATTTGAGGAATGTCTGCTTCAACTTGGGTTCATAAATTACCAGATATATGCGGTTATGTAGAAATCTTTTTCTATTTTTTCCCCCTAGCTCTTAACTGCTCCAATCTCTCTTTCAGTGAAGATTCATACATTATATTCTATAATATACATTTCAAACATGCTTCAGTCTCTCTAAAAAAAAAATTCTTTTTTCTGAGCTCACTAATTATGCAGTGAGCAAAATTAGTTGTCAACCGATACATGGTACATACTCACTCGAGGCATTCTAATTCACTTAGCTAGCAATCTCGATTGGAATCTAATATTGTAACATATATTCAAAAGGATCCAATTAAGTTAGTTATGTAGACAACAGAAATATGTTTTACCATGCAATTATTCACAGGCTAGGCTAAAAAATTTGTAATGCTTCTCACTTCTCAGGATCTGGAATTTTCTGTTTCTTTTGAACAACTCAAGCAATTTGTATTATCAATTTCATATACTGAATTCAATCAAGAATAAAAGCCAAACTAATTTCGTTGAATTTTCCTTTCTATCAGAATATAGCAGTTTCAAAGAAAGGATATCCATCTGTTCAGTGCAAGCATTTTATTCCTGGTGTATTAATAATGATGCTAGATTGTTTCAGAGTTACTGACTGAATTGATTGATACAAGTTCCTTTTTTTAGAATGTAGACTTTATCATTTCTGTATAGACAAGAAAGGGCTCCTAAATTTTGAATTTTAATTATTAAATAGTATACTAATTGTTAATTTTATCTACTATGGGTTAAAATTTAGATTTGTTTTAGTTGGTAGGGCGATTATATTAGTTCTGCACTTTATGTAAAATTATGGTTTCCCAATGTATCATAATGGTGCAAATTAAATTTTCATATTTGAAAATTATTAATCTAAATTACTAGAAATTGATTTCAGTACTACAGACATTATGACTCACCAAATTTCGTACAATGCATAGTCCAAAACCAGTTCCTCCATGCCTGCAAAATAATCACACATCTGTATTATGCACTTAGATCAGTCAATTAACATCGTAAAGCGTTTCCCCAATTTGTAGAAGACTTCACTAATTTTTTGACAAAATTTTAAGACTGGGTTGTTAACATGAAATCAACCCGCTCGTAATTAGCACCAAATTTCTAGCCTGCTAAACAGGTCTGCTTTAGGATTCTAGTCAACATCCTTGAATATCTCCTCAGCTGAGGGAAAATCGAGAAAAAATATAAAGATGACAGTTCAATAGATAACTAAACTCAATTCGGAGATAAAGCCAAGAGTCAAACTCTATAAATTATAAGAGTTTGAATACAACCACCTAAACATCAGCCCGCTAAAAACTTTCAAATACTGATTCCCATTTGCTTGGATCAATTCCTGGTTATCATACTATCCTTTCTTGTCTATACTATCCTTTTTTTTTACTTTGGGTGTATGGATCAATATTGGAGAAAGGTGCAGTAAGTGGTGAAGGTTTTGAATTTGACAAGAAGTTGAAGAACTGAAAACATGGCGTAGATTGAGGCCCAGGCCTAAGGTTTCAATCAAGGGCTTTATGATAGATGTTAATTTAAGAGAGACGTATTACGAAAACAGCAATGTAGAAAAATAATACAATAACAATTATTGCATTTGATTATTTAAACTAATTTTGATTGAGTTGTAATTATCTGAAATGTGCAGAAAAGGTCTGAAATTGGTTCGGCAAGTCGAGGAAAACAGGATGTATTGCACACTGCTGGAACTAGTAGCTTCGCTATAGTTCGTGAGAGATTGGTATGTGTTAAGTGTTGTTTTTCACTAATGAATATACAAAGATTATAAAGTTTCTTGTAACCGTGATTTATTAATATAAAGGTTGAGGAACACGGTGCAGACAAGTTCGGCGATCTAGATTTTTTTGACGCTACCCACAAGAAATCAGATGGCCAATTTTTTTCCACAATAGCTGCGATGATATCGATAATTTTTCTTCATGATGTATGCGTTCTTTGATTTGTTAAGTCGCTTAGAAGTAAATAACTTATATAATTTTGTGCCAATTTGTATTTTAACAGAGCACTGCTAGAGTCAAGTATGCTGAACTGTCATCCACAATGGGCTCCGACTCTACCACATCTGACTTTGACGAATTATCACTTCAGCGTCATGCTTTGATCGAAACAAGAGGCCCAGAACACCCTGGCCGTGTGCGTGGAATGGGTTTAGGCCCAACGCCCACTCAAGTCTTCGAGGCTCGTGCGTCTAGTGCTGAGGATCCGAGAGATGAGGAGATACGCTCTCTAAGGTCAGGGTTGTCACAACTTCAAGAGGTAGTTGCAGCTTTGGTGAGGCAACAAAATCCCGAACCTGTAACGACCCGAAAAATAGCATATGGCTATTTTGCATCGAAATGTGTGCGCGATTGAGAATTTCGCGCGAATATGTATTTTCTGATAACAATTATTTTTAATTGAGAAATATCAGTTATTGTCTACTTTATTTTATATGGATTATTACGAAGTAGTTTTAATATATTTTGTATTGTTTATAATGTATTTGAGATTGGAGGTCTTATAGACAATTATCCCTTACTAAATACATTATTTATTTATCTATTATTATTTATTCCCTTATTAAAACCACCCCCTTTCTCTTCTCCTTCCTTCTCCTTCTCCTTCTCCCGATCTGTTCCTTCCCAAACCCGATGGAACCCCCCCCCCCCCCCCCGCCCCTCCTCCTCCTCCTCCTCCTCCCTTCTCCTTCTCCCGTTCACGCCCAGCCGAAAAGAAAGAAACCCCCACCTCTCTTCTTCCTTCTTCTTCTCCTTCCCTTCCCGTTCCATTCCGACCCCAAAAAGAACCCCATCGAACCCATCGGCCGACGATCTCCCCACCTCAAATCCCCTCCATTTCTTCGTCAATTCCAAATTAAAGTGAGGGGTAGACTAAGTGAGGGATTCTCTACATCGTGGTAGCGTCGGATTTTCGAATGGATTCGGAAAGGTAAAACCCTAACTATTTTATTGTATAAAATTTAGTTGGGTTAAGTTTTATTGAGTAGGAATATAAGGGTAGAGAGATTTAGAGATGTTGGAAGTGGTAGATGTGAGAAATTAGTGGATTATTAGAGAGATTGTAAGTTATTAGTAAATTAGGGTTTTGGATTTGTAAAAGAGAATTATAGGGATATGAATTAATTCTCGTATAGAAATAGAAATTGTAGTTGGGCTATTAAAATATTTTGGGGGCAATTTAGTAATTGTTTGGAACTAAGAATCTCGTCGGCACTAGTTTATTACGTGCATCGCACGTGTATATCTCAAGCGTTCAATAAACACTTGTGTGATATTTGGGATGACGTTATTAGCTTTTGTATTAGTTTGGATGATTGAGTTTTAATTTCTTTGAAATCGACGATAGGATATATTCGCGACTTCGGATGCGGGATGGCATGGTGACGCTTCGAACCTTCGCGAAATGTGGTGAGTTAGTTTATTATATATTTTTGTGGTTCGAAGTACATGCGAGTATAAATTTATTTACGTATTTTGTGTTTTTAAGAAAAATTTCATAATAACCTGAATGGTTGGTATGAGTTACGGATAAGGCGTGTTTGGATCAAGGGTATCAGAACAACGTATATGTGTATGTGGGGATGAGTTATATTTATATGACGTTATCAAATATGGTGATGTATTGTGTAGATATACATACATGGCGTTGTGATGTATATGTGAATTCTTAGCTTGTGGGAACGTTTGGAAAATTTTGATTATCATTGTATGATAAGTGGAATGCTAAGAAGGATAGTTGTATGGTAAAGAACAACTCATTTTTATATGAGCTTGTTAAGAAGCATGTTTATGAGGGTAAGTTGGGAAATTCTTACTCTGAAATGGTTAAGAATTTGGGAAATTGACCAACTAGAGAGTCGTAGTAGGGAGTCATAGCTTTCTAACCCATCTGGAGTTTTGTAATCCCAGTTTATAGGTTGAGAGTTATGATTTTCCAAAGATGGAACGGACCCAATCTTAGTTAAAGTATTATTGGCTAAGAAAATCAGTTTCTCTCTGTTTGTACACCTGATGGAACTTATGTTTTCGAGAACTCAATGATAGAGTCTGAAAGAGGTGTTCAAATTAAGAAGTCGAAATAGACACTCCCATCTTCCCATTGGACTCGGAATCGAGAATTTCCGATGAGTGAGAAAACTCTTATGATATTGGAAAGGTGCAGCGAGTGCAAGAAGAATGTACTATTGAGAGTACATGAGGTTTTATAGTATCAAGTAATTTTGTATTGTGTGTTGGAAGTTATGGACGTGCAAGCTAGCGACCTGTTGATTAGACTAAACTTCAAGTTTAAGTTGACTGCAGAACGGTAGGACCGTTGTCTGCCATACGGTGGGACCGTATATCTTTATCATCACGGCTGTTGACTGCGGAACGGTGGGACCGTTGTCTGCCATACTGTGGGACCGTATATCTTTACCATCACGGCTGTTGACTGCAGAACGGTGGGACCGTTGACTGCCATACGTTGGGACCGTATATATTTATCGTCACGGCTGTTGACTGCAGAACGGTGGGACCGTTGACTGCCATACGGTGGGACCGTATATCTTTAAGTTTGTCACGGCTGTTGACTGCAGAACGGTGAGACCGTTGACTGTAACCTCATTGCCACGATCTATCGGGAACAGGAAGTGGACCGAATTAGAATGCATTGCGTAGCGAGGGTTCGAATCCCTAAACTTGGAGACAACGGCTTGATTTTGGAAAGTATGTAGTATGGGATACATATATTTTCAAAGTCTCGCTTGCATTAGACTAAGTATGTTGGCTTGACCTGGGTCACATGTAGTATGGGATGCATGTGCATCCAGAATCTTGCTGACATTAGATTAAGCGCATCTGTTCTATATTCTGTATTGTTGCATTAGACTCAGGTCATGGTATACACAAACACTAGAAAATTAGGATACACGCTTATTTTCCATTTAAGATGAAGTATGAGTGTGGAAGTGATGTATTGCGAGACGTGATGATATATGTCGTATGAAATGAATGAATGTGATGTTATGTGATATGAGATCGCCAAGGAATTTACGTCGCGAGTATGTAATTGCAAATGAATGGTAAATAAGATGCAGTTATGTGGAAATAGAGTGCGTGTGATTGTAAAGCTTTATGGAAAAAATAAAGCTATAGGAAGATTTGCATAAGGCGTAAAGTGATGGGCCTTAAGCGACTAATTTGGAAATGATTTTCCAAATTAGAGTTAAGTATGTTTGTGAGCAGGTATGGATACGCATACGGGAAGTGATGCAGTGAGTATTTGATGTGAATTTCCGTATATGACATTTACATGTTCAGGTTTACCTTGGTATTCGTAAGTTCATCCTGTTTTACTTATAAGTTTAATTTATTTGCTTATTAATATATTGTACTCACACCAGAAATGGCTAACCCCTTAGTGTTTGGGGGTTAGGGGGTCTTTGGACTACCCTAGGCCCCTACTGTTACAGGTCCTCAGCGGTGCAGAGGTGAGGTATAGGTTCATGTTCCGGTGGAGTGGAGCTTCACCTTACTATTGTTGTTATGGTTTAATTGTAAATAGTAAAGGTTTTATGTTCTAAATTGTATTTCTGATATATAAGTAGGTGGATGATGATGGAGAGTAGAGTGTGGAGTGGCATGATATGGTTTGGACCCGTGCCCATCTCGTTGTGGAGTACCGGGCGCTGTGGTAAGCTTTTACAAGTTATTTTCAAAAAACTTACTATGTTTTCAAATGGATTTATGGTTTTTAATTGATAATTGATAAACTGTTATGAGTTTGGCCCCCAGAGCATATATATATATTGCCTGTGTGATGATGCTCATTTTGGCCTGGGGAGCCCGTGATATTATTGCCTGTGATGTGAGCTACGGAATTTAGAGCAGAATTCCGTAATCTTTTTGTGTTTCGGGGTAGAAATTACAGGGGAGTTTCTGTCGAAATTTTTCCTGAAACACAACTATCTTAGGTTATGGTTAAAGTGATATAGAAATTGGAAGAATTGAGTTTGGAGTCAAAAAGGAAAAAGGGCAGGCGCTACAGTTGGTATTACAAACTGATATTTGTAATTACTGTGTGGTAACTCTGTGTTGAATAAAAAGTTTTAAATTTCCAGCATTTTGTGTATCGTGACTAATTGAAGGAAAGATCTTGGCATGTGTCACGGTTTTCCAGTTATATGGAAATCGGGGCGCTACAGAATGGTATCAGAGCTGACTTCAATTTACAGTCCAACACAGTAGGAAAATTAAACTTGAATGCCCTTTAGGAGTCGGGTTTTAGCTAGTTGTAGATAGTTATAATTCATATTGTTGGCTCTTTCAACTTATGTTTTATAATTTTTCTATATCTGGACTAATCCTAGTGTATGTGTTACCATCCTTTAAACACATGAATGATGTTCGAGGATGTCCTAACCAAGGAGGTGTTGATGGGAGAGAGTGAATCGACATCGATGAATGATCCGATAACCTTGAGCGAGGAGCCAAGGAGACTTCACCACCACAAGGACTACAACATGAATGGGAGCAAATTCCAAAGACCACCAAGATTGTAGTATGCAATCTTGTGAGAGAGTCAGGCACAAGAAATCAGTCTGTCCACGACTACAAGGGACAAGATCTGCACCAGCATCAGGGTTCAAGGACCAAAGTCAGAAGCAGAAGACTCAGAAAACGGAGGGCAACCTTGGAGGCACCAAGCTCAGGAAGTTGTTTTATGTGGTGAGCATGGTCATCTCAAGAACCAGTGTTCGAGGAAGGACACTTAGATAGATACCAGTGCATGTCACAAACGTGGGAGGATTGGTCATATCCGACCAGATTGTCCCCAGCTTCATAAGAAAGAACAGCAGATCAACCCCAAAGGTGAACAATAGAGGAAAAGAGCCTGTTCACCAAGGGTAGAGTTCGCACTTATTACCAGCAAGCTGTAGAAGGCAGGAGTGCTAGTACTGGTATGTGCATATAGAACTGCAACTAAGTTTAAAAGTTGTATTTTTGAAAATTATTTTGGACTAAGAAGTAAGGTATGATGAAACACTTTCGTAACCAGTTGGATTTATATATATATATATGGAATCCATACAACTGTTTTGTTCAATTGTGGTTCATCACATTCTTTGTCTGAATTATTTTTCAAGTGTTGAGATGTGTGCGGGAGGCAACTCTAGATTGGATTTGTTTGAATACACCATCCAGAGCATCAGCTTCGAGCAAATTACAGAAGAGAATCCTGGAAGTTTGAAGTAATGATTATAGGCCATGCCCTATTCTAAGGAGGGAGTGGCTACTGAACTGCAAAAGATCGAGATAAGTGAAGGATTGACCTCAACCAAAGACCGTGAAAGAAGCAAGAAGCTAGATGATGAGATCAAGTAAGTCATTATTAGAGTGATTACTCAAGTTTAGAGCTCAGTTTTGGCACGATGGGAGCTACAACCGAGTCCGAGTGAGCAAGTCAGAAGGCTTAAGCAGGAAATGCAGGGATTGAAGCGCTGAAGCGACAGATTCTCCAAGATCAGCTTATGATTAAGCAGCCACTAAGAACGCGCCCAGGGAGGAAATCTCGTTCAGACAGGGGGCAATCCTGTTAACAATTCAGCAAGGTCACCGAGAGGAGCTACTCAGGGGCTGAAGTAGCAATGTGTGACTTCGTCCTTTTTAAGGAGGGAGTGGTCACCAACCAATAGGAGTCGTAATCAAGGAGTAAATCAACATCACTTGTAGACAAGGATAGAGCAAGGTAATGCAGCCATTGTCTACTCTAGAGCAAGAGCAGAGGAAGGTCGGCATCAAATTCATAGGGGGTCTGTCCAGAAGGCTGAAGGACAATAGTTCAACTTGGTAGAAGACCAGTTTTCGAGAATATCACTCGAGGAACTGGAGATGGTTCAGGGAAACGTCTCATGAACCATTGATGATTGTGGTTGTCTTCCTCTCCACTAGCAGCGTTCTGAGGACAGAACGATTCTAAGGAGGGAGTGATGTAACGACCCGAAAAATTGCATATGGCTATTTTGCATCGAAATGTGTGCGCGATTGAGAATTTCGCGCGAATATGTATTTTCTGATAACAATTATTTTTAATTGAGAAATATCAGTTATTGTCTACTTTATTTTATATGGATTATTACAAAGTAGTCTTAATGTATTTTGTATTGTTTATAATGTATTTGAGATTGGAGGGCTTATAGACAATTATCCCTTACTAAATACATTATTTATTTATCTATTATTATTTATTCCCTTATTAAAACCACCCCCCTTTCTCTTCTCCTTCCTTCTCCTTCTCCTTCTCCCGATCTGTTCCTTCCCAAACCCGATGGAACCCCCCCCCCCCCCCCCCCCGGCCCTCCTCCTCCCTTCTCCTTCTCCCGTTCACGCCCAGCCGAAAAGAAAGAAACCACCACCTCTCTTCTTCCTTCTTCTTCTCCTTCCCTTCCCATTCCATTCCGACCCCAAAAAGAACCCCATCGAACCCATCGGCCGACGATCTCCCCACCTCAAATTCCCTCCATTTCTTCGTCAATTCCAAATTAAAGTGAGGGGTAGACTAAGTGAGGGATTCTTTACATCGTGGTAGCGTCGGATTTTCGAATGGATTCGGGAAGGTAAAACCCTAACTATTTTATTGTATAAAATTTAGTTGGGTTATGTTTTATTGAGTAGGAATATTAGGGTAGAGAGATTTAGAGATGTTGGAAGTGGTAGATGTGAGAAATTAGTGGATTATTAGAGAGATTGTAAGTTATTAGTAAATTAGGGTTTTGGATTTGTAAAAGAGAATTATAGGGATATGAATTAATTCTCGTATAGAAATAGAAATTGTAGTTGGGCTATTAAAATATTTTGGGGGCAATTTAGTAATTGTTTGGAACTAAGAATCTCGTCGGCACTAGTTTATTACGTGCATCGCACGTGTATATCCCAAGCGTTCAATAAACACTTGTGTGATATTTGGGATGACGTTATTAGCTTTTGTATTGGTTTGGATGATTGAGTTTTAATTTCTTTGAAATCGATGATAGGATATATTCGCGACTTCGGATGCGGGATGGCATGGTGACGCTTCGAACCTTCGCGAAATGTGGTGAGTTAGTTTATTATATATTTTTGTGGTTCGAAGTACATGCGAGTATAAATTTATTTACGTATTTTGTGTTTTTAAGAAAAATTTCATAATAACCTGAATGGTTGGTATGAGTTACGGATAAGGCGTGTTTGGATCAAGGGTATCAGAACAACGTATATGTGTATGTGGGGATGAGTTATATTTATATGACGTTATCAAATATGGTGATGTATTGTGTAGATATACATACATGGCGTTGTGATGTATATGTGAATTCTTAGCTTGTGGGAATGTTTGGAAAATTTTGATTATCATTGTATGATAAGTGGAATGCTAAGAAGGATAGTTGTATGGTAAAGAACAACTCATTTTTATTTGAGCTTGTTAAGAAGCATGTTTATGAGGGTAAGTTGGGAAATTCTTGCTCTGAAATGGTTAAGAATTTGGGAAATTGACCAACTAGAGAGTCGTAGTAGGGAGTCAGTTTTGTAATCCCAGTTTATAGGTTGAGAGTTATGATTTTCCAAAGATGGAACGGACCCAATCTTAGTTAAAGTATTATTGGCTGAGAAAATCAGTTTCTCTCTGTTTGTACACCTGATGGAACTTATGTTTTCGAGAACTCAATGATAGAGTCTGAAAGAGGTGTTCAAATTAAGAAGTCGAAATAGACACTCCCATCTTCCCATAGGACCCGGAATCGAGAATTTCCGATGAGTGAGAAAACTCTTATGATATTGGAAAGGTGCAGCGAGTGCAAGAAGAATGTACTATTGAGAGTACATGAGGTTTTATAGTATCAAGTAATTTTGTATTGTGTGTTGGAAGTTATGGACGTGCAAGCTAGCGACCTGTTGATTAGACTAAACTTCAAGTTTAAGTTGACTGCAGAACGGTAGGACCGTTGTCTGCCATACGGTGGGACCGTATATCTTTATCATCACGGCTGTTGACTGCAGAACGGTGGTACCGTTGTCTGCCATACGGTGGGACCGTATATCTTTATCATCACGGCTGTTGACTGCAGAATGGTGGTACCGTTGTCTGCCATACGGTGGGACCGTATATCTTTATCATCACGGCTGTTGACTGCAGAACGGTGGGACCGTTGTCTGCCATACGGTGGGACCATATATCTTTATCATCACGGCTGTTGACTGCAGAACGGTGGGACCGTTGACTGCCATACGGTGGGACCGTATATCTTTAAGTTCGTCACGGCTGTTGACTGCAGAACGGTGGGACCGTTGACTGCAACCTCATTGCCACGATCTATCAGGAACAGGAAGTGGACCGAATTAGAGTGCATTGCGTAGCGAGGGTTCGAATCCCTAAACTTGGAGACAACGGCTTGATTTTGGAAAGTATGTAGTATGGGATGCATACATTTTCAAAGTCTCGCTTGCATTAGACTAAGTATGTTGGCTTGACCTGGGTCACATGTAGTATGGGATGCATGTGCATCCAGAATCTTGCTGACATTAGATTAAGTGCATCTGTTCTATATTCTGTATTGTTGCATTAGACTCAGGTCATGGCATACACAAACACTAGAAAATTAGGATACACGCTTATTTTCCATTTAAGATGAAGTATGAGTGTGGAAGTGATGTATTGCAAGACGTGATGATATATGTCGTAAGAAATGAATAAATGTGATGTTATGTGATATGAGATCGCGAAGGAATTTACGTCGCGAGTATGTAATTGCAAATGAATGGTAAATAAGATGCAGTTATGTGGAAATAGAGTGCGTGTGATTGTAAAGCTTTATGGAAAAAATAAAGCTATAGGAAGATTTGCATAAGGCGTAAAGTGATGGGCCTTAAGCAACTACTTTGGAAATGATTTTCCAAATTAGAGTTAAGTATGTTTGTGAGCAGATATGGATACGCATACGGGAAGTGATGCAGTGAGTATTTGATGTGAATTTTCGTATATGACATTTACATGTTCAGGTTTACCTTGGTATTCGTAAGTTCATCCTGTTTTACTTATAAGTTTAATTTATTTGCTTATTAATATATTGTACTCACACCAGAAATGGCTAACCCCTTAGTATTTGCGGGGTTAGGGGGTCTTTGGACTACCCTAGGCCCCTACTGTTACAGGTCCTCAGCGGTGCAGAGGTGAGGTATAAGTTCATGTTCCGGTGGAGTGGAGCTTCACCTTACTATTGTTGTTATGGTTTAATTGTAAATAGTAAAGGTTTTATGTTCTAAATTGTATTTCTTATATATAAGTAGGTGGATGATGATGGAGAGTAGAGTGTGGAGTGGCATGATATGGTTTGGACCCGTGCCCATCTCGTTGTGGAGTACCGGGCGCTGTGGTAAGCTTTTACAAGTTATTTTCAAAAAACTTACTACGTTTTCAAAGGGATTTATGGTTTTTAATTGATAATAGATAAACCGTTATGAGTTTGGCCCCCAGAGCATATATATATATATTGCCTGTGTGATGATGCTCATTTTGGCCTGGGGAGCCCGTGTTATTATTGCCTGTGATGTGAGCTACGGAATTTAGAGCAGAATTCCGTAAGCTTTTTGTGTTTCGGGGTAGAAATTACAGGGAGACTCTGTCGAAATTTTTCCTGAAACACAACTATCTTAGGTTATGGTTAAAGTGATATAGAAATTGGAAGAATTGAGTTTGGAGTCAAAAAGGAAAAAGGGCAGGCGCTACAGTTGGTATTACAAACTGATATTTGTAATTACTGCGTGGTAACTCTGTGTTGAATAAAAATTTTTAAATTTCCAGCATTTTGTGTATCGTGACTAATTGAAGGAAAGATCTTGGCATGTGTCACGGTTTCCCAGTTATATGGAAATCAGGGCGCTACAGAACCATCCATTCCGACACAGGTTAGAAATTGTAACTTAGAATATACAAGTTTAGATGCGCTAACTTTTCATGCCTTTCCATAACACATCGATATCTCCTTAACAACCAGAAAACTGGGACATAACACATCGATGTCGGTATTCTGATGCTTGACTTAGAACCTACCAATGAATAGAAAACACATCTGGCGATTCTTATCTATATAAGTACTGTACAAATGAGGATTTCTGCTTTATTTTAATTTGAAGAGTTGTGAATTTGCAGATAATTGGTTTCCTATGACAATCCTTGTCAAACTTCCTCTTATTATAGAGAAATCATCGAGTCAGTAGAAAATCAGAGTGATACATTTTTAGTTACATTCTAAATCTGCTAAAAAAGCCATTAACCAAGGATATCTTGATGGTTTTCAGGGCAGAGTTTTGGTTGTACACGATAATCAAAACTAGAGTTTTTCGTAAAAATTCATTGGTCATTGAAATAGTTTGTACTCAAATCCAAAACATACAAACATCAAATCTCAAGAGAATCCCCAATTTGGGTACATTTCCTCAACTCAACTCAATTCTCAAATTTCCATTTTTCATAACATGATCTCTTGATTCATAATTCTTCCACTCAAAATTCTCAAAACTGAACTTTACCACAACTCATAACCATAATCAGATTTGTATCACATACCACTAGGGTTTCACAAGATCCAATTTTTCATCCAATCCATAATGTGCATAATCATATTCAAACCCTAAACATGCTTTCTAGCAATAGAATTCAACCAAGATCTATTAAATAATCATAGATTTCACATACATAATTCGAACAACAAACCATTGCATCACTCACATACAAATACATTAAGTAAACCAACATGTCAAAATAAACAACAAAACAATCACTCACCTAAATCAAAACAACAAAACAAATTTATATCACTCACCTTAAATGAAGAAATCCCTTGATAAGAAGTCTCTTTCTTTGTGAGATCCAAAATCCTCCTCTCGATCCTCTAAAAATAACAAGAACTTTATGTTGTGCAGCGGATGACGGCTGCGTTCTCTTCTTTTAAATACCCGGAATAGGGGTTTAGGGTTTTCCAAACACTTTTACAAAATAACCCTTGAAAATACTACTTTACATAAATAGATCCCTTATGTTGGAAACTCGATAAAAATCATTTAAATTGAGATTTAGAAAGCAAAATAACACCTTAACTCCAGCCGGCACTGTTGAAAGTCCAAAAAATAGTTTTTTGCACTTTCACCCCTCAAAATTACAGTTTTGCAAAAGGATCATTCTTTTCTCAAAATTTGCAAATAGATCCAATTAATGTCGGAAAAATCTGGAAAAATTATAAATAAATCCCAAATATTAGATAATGATTTTCCATGAAGAAAATTTGACTTTTGAACTTCTCAAGAAACTATTTGCACGTGTTTTGCACGTGTAAAAAGATAAATTTTTCTGAAAATATTTATTAAATCTCCAAAAAACATTTTAATCATTTATAAACCTTTTAAAAATAATATTTAAAAATACGGGGTTCTACAAAGCATGTCATACATTTAGTGTTCTTCCATTTGGATGTGGTTGCTTTATTAGACTTAGCTAGTTGCTCTTTATCCCTGCAAATTATTACCTAAATTTTTTTACAATGTGACTTACATAGTTTCAGAATAGAGTTCCAACTAATTCAAGTCGGGCAAATCCAGAGAACCAAAGCGAGCATGATGGAAGCAACGACTTAAGGAGGCGTACCGATTAAGAAAATCCACTAATTACAAGTCATTTTTTGTCTTTTTTTGTGGTGAAATCATTTTGTATGTTCAAACTTGTTAGAACTTTTTTGATGTAAACAGGGTATATGTAACTTGATACTTGTGTGAGTAAAAAATTAGATTATGAATTTTACAGAACTTTAAACTTCTTAAGTTGTGTATGTTAATCAGTAGAAAATATAATGAATTTTGTCGGTTAAAGTTTTTATTGTTTTATTGTGCATTACTGAAAATTTGTACAATTTTTTTCTGTTGTAAAAAAAGTATATATATACAGATTTTCAATTGAAAAAGCCGCATATATTTTTTTTAATGAAAAATACCCGGCATTTTACAAAACGCCGGTGTACATTCCTTAAAATTAATTATTTCAAATTATTAAAAAAAGTTATATTGTTTAAAATATATATACCCCGGCGTTTTGGGAAACGCCGGGGTAGATTAAAATTCGATTTTTTTATTTAAAAATAAGAATTAATATACACCGACGCTTTTACAAGCGCCGGTCTTTGTGAACCGAATACCGGCGTTCCTACAAACGTTGGGGAATCCTGCCCATGATTGCCCGGCACGCACAGCACCCGCGTTTGTTGCGGCGCTGTTCGACACGGCGGTAGGGTATGCACCGGGATCTAGAAAAGAACGACGCGCGGTTGTAGTGTCATTATATGTTATATCCAAAATTCACTCAAAAGAGGTCCAACTTAATCTCTCTCCTATAAACAAAGAGAGATTAATCAAACAGAACAGAACTAAAACGTTTAACACTGGTTTTCATTTGTTTTCTTGCTTAGCTATCCCCTTGCGTCATCCAACAAACATTCACATTGTGAACTATGCCAACTATCGTCTCTTAGTCAATAGCCAAGAATGACCATTTCTTAGTCAATACCATTTCTTAGTCAATAGCCAAGAACTATGCCAACAACACCTTCCTCAATTAAAAAATTTGCAATTTCTCTATCAAACTCCCTGGTTTTGACTTGAGCGTCGGAGGTTCTCTCGTAGGGACTATCTCCTGTGTTTCAAGCTTTTTGCAGGTCCATTAGCCGCGTTAGCAACTGTCTGAATCAACGATCTAGATCCACCCTCGGGAGCTTTAACTACTTTTTACTGCAACAATCAAAGGTAGATCTTTAATAGTTTTCTTCAAATATAAACTCACTATCTATTTACTATCTATTTGCTTCAACACCAAAACAAAAAGAAACAGTGAACTATGCCAATTATCATCTCTTAGTCCATATATTTCCAAGAATGACCAGCATTCCAACCAACCTGTGTCATGTACGTACTCATGTTTCAGTGTGAACTTTGCCAACTACTATCTCTTAGTCAATAATGCATGGCGGCTACCATATATACTATCTATATATATGTTTTGTGTAAGGCTATAATCAAATTATCAAATAGCTCGCATAGTTAAACCAGTCGGCTGGCCTAGATTAATTAGATGTATCAAGTCAAATAGTAGTCTCCAAAGTTTTCAAGTTTTTTTTATATTTTCATGATAGCCTCCAAAGTTGACAAAGATTAGACAATATGTAGTGCATGAATGTATGTCTCTCACTAACCCCACACAAGTTAGTGCATGGTGATCCTCATGCAACCTCTCCTTATAAATTAACCTCTAAAGTTTCATCTCTTACAACCAAAAACACCAAACCCTATCAAAACTCCAAAGACAAAATTTTACTATGGAGTTCCCTCAAGTGAAGAACAACAGCAACAACAACAACAACAATGATCAACTTAGAGCTCAAAGCCTATTATGGACTCACATTTTCAACCACATCGATTCCATGTCTCTGAAATGCGCTGTCGAGCTTGGCATCCCTCAAACCATTTACAACTATGGCAACCGTATCTCCCTTCCCAGCCTCCTCTCATCTCTCTCCATCTCCTTTTCGAAACAACCCCATGTCCGCCGTTTGATGCGACAACTCGGACATTCGGGTATTTTTAAAATTGAACAACTAAACAATGAAATTTTTTACTCCCTAACTCCCATTTCTAGTCTCCTTGTTGAGACAAACAAAGATGCTAGCCTGTCAAAATTTTTAATAGCCGTGCTCCATCCGGTTATAATGGACCCGTTTAGGTCTATGAGTTCATGGTTCAAATCCAAGGAGGGAGATGACACACAATTTCGTAGAGTGAATGGATGCGGGTTTTGGGAGTTTACGGGTCGTGACCAAGACTTGAATAAGGTGTTCAATCAGGGGATGGAGAGTGACTCAAAGTTTTTGATAGGTGCTTTGATTGAGGAATGTGGGGATAAGGTGTTTGGAGGGGTGAAGAAGTTGGTGGATGTGGGTGGTGGGACCGGATCAACGACACAGGCATTATCAACGGCGTACCCGGAGATGAAGTGCAGTGTGTTGGATCTCCCTCAGGTTGTGAATGGTTTGAATGAGGGAGGAGGAGGTGTGGAGTTCATTGCTGGGGATATGTTTGAGTACATTCCTCCTTGTGATGCTATATTGCTAAAGGTAATTACTGAGCTCTTCGCTTAAAACATTACTAATCATAACTGTTGATATTGTTATATATTAATTTGATTATTTCTTTTTCTTTTTCTTTTTCTTTTTCTTTTTCTTTTTCTTTTTCTTGTTTGCAAATTGAAGAAAATGAAACCATCAACTTTTTACTCCTCTGGGTGTACTACTTAAGTGATCGAATTGGGATTAATTAATTTTCTTAATTTGCAGTGGATACTTCATAATTGGAATGATGAAGAATGCGTGAAGATATTGAAGAGATGCAAGGAGGCAATAACAAGTTCTAAACAGGAAGGTGGCAAAGTCATTATTGTTGATCAAGTTTTAGAATCTGAAACTTCTAATAATGACAAATCGACTCAGGCTCAGTTTTACCTTGATATGGTTATGCTCATAATTTTAGACGGAATTGAAAGAGATGAAAAAGAATGGTTCAAAATTTTTACTGAAGCAGGGTTTCGAAGCTACAAGATAATACCAGCATTAGGGCTACGCTCAGTTATCGAAATTTATCCATGATATATCCTGCAGGGCTACGTACGCTCAGTTATCGAGGTTAATTAATTTATCCATGATCCACTAATTTATCCATGAAGAAGCTAGGGATGCCAACCTCACTTCTCATCGTCTGCATAAAGTTTGCTTGGGGAACTACTTGTATAATAAATGGTGGTTTTCTAATTTTGTACCTTTCCCCGTCTCATCCTTATACTATTTGATGATGGGGAACTTTTATTTGCTTGATATAATAAAATTTGGTTTGTCAATGTCATTCTACAAAATATATTAGTGTTGCTGCTTAATTCTGTGTGGCACCAAATAGATATGTGAATACTTTTAATAAAAACAGTAATAATCGAACATTTTGTATTGATTTTGACGGCCAAAAAGCTGCTATTGACTCCGGAATCTGATCGCTGAGAATGGCTGTTGTCATTCCCTTGGATCTGCAAAACAAGTCTGAAACACTGGAGGTGGCCTCGGCGACAGACCCTCCGATTTCCAAGTCAGAAATTCGAAGTTATGGTGGGTTTTAAGGGCAGAGTTTTCACTTACCTTATTTCAGAGAAGATCTTGAGGTATATATAGTTGCCTACGGGTCCGGTTTTAAGATATTCATCTATCTCTACATCCCGGTGTTTTCATAGATTCAGTTATGCCATCCATATGAACGGATCGAGTCTGGAATCCTCTCTTGATAAAGAGAGTTTTCAAACCCTCCCTTATGTGTGGAGGGATAGAATCAGTTACTATGTAACCCCTGTTTTCATTAATACGTAATTTTCAAGTATTTTTCTGTATTTTAAATCATTAGTATTTTGTAAGTATTTTCTCCTAATTAATTATATTATTATTCAAACTATTTTATAAGCCAACATACAAATTATTTGATTGTTTAATATTTTGTTCAAAGCCCAATTATTTAACTTTGTTAAAAGCCCATTTTTGTATTTTAATTTTATTATTTGTTAATCTGAAATCCAATTGTTTATTCTAAAGCCCAAAATTGTATTTGATTTTGTTAAATTAATCCGAGCCCAATTGTTTAGCCCAATGCCCTAATTATTATTTTATTTTGTCATAAGCCAATTTATTTGAAGCCCAAGTCCAGAATCCATATAATTGTGCAGAATTATTATACACCTATCCCTATACAATTCTCCACGCCCCCACTCTTTTGTCCCGTACCCCAACTCCCCACTCTTTTCCCGTACCAGCACTTTCCCCATTCTCCTAGTAACTACCCCCCACTTCTAACGAATTTTTTGCCGTCATAGGCCACTTTTTGATAGTATTTGCGTTTTTGGGCCAGGTCCCAAACTATTAGCGTTCGTGGGCTAGCCACTGCCACGTCAGCAGCGGCCGCTATTGGGAATAGCGGCCTCTTCATTTTGAGGTCGCTAATGGGAATAGCGACCTATGTTTTAATTTTTTTTGAATTTTTTGTTTGCTGTCGTTATTCCCACTAGCGACCTTAGTATAATGAGATTAGTCGGCTCGAATGAATGTATTAAGAAACTTAGCGATTCCTAAAAAGTTTTTCCCAAAAATTTAAAACTGAGGTCGCTATTGGGAATAGCGACCTTAGTATACTAAGGTCGCTATTTCCAATAGCGACCTCAGTAGGAAACACAATCTACTTATTCTTTGTAAAATTTGCAAAATAGTTTTATAACTAAGGCATCTACTGGGAATAGTGACCTTAGTTAATAAAGACCTCTATTCCGAATAGCGACCTTAGTTTAAAAAAAAAATTGATTGTCATTTTTCAGAGAGCAAAAGCTCTCTAGATTTTGCTAAGTGCTAGAATAAAACTCATTAAAGCTAAGGTCGCTAGTGGGAATAGCGACCTCAGATGGGGTCGTAACGACTTAAAAGCAATTAGAGGGTCCATCTGAGGTCGCTATTGGGAATAACGACCTCAGTTGGAGGAGGTCGCTAGTGGCATTAGCGACCTCCTTTACACATACTCAGCCCAATCCCCTCCCGTACTCTACCAAGTGTGGGAGTACAAATTTGGTGGGTATGAAGAGGCCGCTATTCCCAATAGCGGCCGCTGCTGACGTGGCAGTGGCTAGCCCACGAACGCTAATAGTTTGGGACCTAGCCTAAAAACGCAAATACTATCAAAAAGTGGCCTAGTACGGCAAAAAAATCACTTCTAACCCCATTACTTTAATTATTTTAATAATCCCTACCCCCTGTTCTCCATCCCCCCGTTATCACTCTCCTTCACTGTTTCTCTACAAACAAAGAAACCAAAACAGAACAAACTCAACATCAGAACCCAAACTCTCCCTCCTTCCACTTCGTCATCTCCACTTCATCTCCATCACCCTCCTGAACGCGCCGCTGCTGCTCCATCGCTCGCCCAGCACCACCCCGCACCTCAGCCCGTCGCTCTTCCCGTCCGAGCTCTGCCTCCCACTCAACCAGCGCCGCCCTCCGTTCGTCTCCCGCTCTACTCAGCCGCTCGACCTCTCCTCTCCTCGACGTCGCACAGAGCTCCACAGCCTTGTCTTCAACCTCGAAGCATCACCACAGTGCCCCACGCCTCCCGCTCGTCCGCTCTCCCTCCATCGACAGCCTCAACCACTCCCGCTGCTCGCCATCTCCACAGTCGAAGCTTCCCCCTGTCGAACCCAACCTCCTCCTCGACTTCTCTGTCGACGCGCCAGTCCCAATAACCCCGCGCCAGTCGCTCGCCGTCCCCGTCGCCGTTCCCCTTCTTCCGCTCACTTCTCTCCCGCACGCGCGCGCGCTCTCTCGCGCTCTCTCTTTTCTGTCTCTCTCTCTCTCTCTGTTTGGAGAAGTAAAGAAGAGGAAAGACAATTTTGCTGTGGGTGTTGAATTGCTTGGTTACATTGGTACTGTTGGTGTTTTGATGATTGGGTTGTATTGGGGATTGTGTGGAGTATTATACTGATGTTTGGGTTGCTCTGTCTTGGAGTTGCTTTGTGAAGTTGTTGTTGGAAGTTGTTGCTGTTGTGTTGCTGTTTGGAGTTGTTGAAGGGGGGGGGGGGGGGGGGGGTCGTTGCTATTTGCTGTTGGAGTTGCTAATTTGGAATTTGGCGTGGCTGCCACACACATTTCACACGTGTTCTACTGCCCGGGATACTGATCCCGTTATTCTATTTTTAATTCATCGTCGTCAACTAACAGGCAAGTGTCTCTTGTACAATTTTATTGTTCTAGTACAAGTCTTTGTAAAAATACCGTAAGTATATTATTTTTGACTCTAATTCGCATTCATAAGTCGAATTGATAACCGTTTCCATACATAATCCGTATCCCGTATTCGTACAAGATCACGAATACTTTGTTGCCATGTCCGTTGCATGAACACGATTCACATATATACTATTATACATGATATTGTGCATGAATTGTTGGTTACTAGGTTGCATGTTGTTATAATATATTTTATTCTTGATTAAGTGTTATGCATGTCAATAGTTGCATCACATGTTTTATAAACCCTGAAATATGTTTCCTGCCTCGTATAAGTCTTGATACTTGATCTTGTCATGTTACCCTTGCCATGTTACCCATCCCTATTGTTGCATGTAGTCATTGTTCATGTTTAATTGTAATAAAAAGATAACAAGCCGGGGTATAAAGGGAAAAGATTTAGTAGTGGGTAATATAGAAGAGCGTACTCGGACGGGGGCTCGTGGTTCCTCGCTGCAATTTGTAAGTTACAAGTTACAAGTTTGCTAAATACAGGTTACTTGACATGTTTCACGCTACAAGTTACACTACATGTTTCACATGCACGTATCTCGAACAAGATACAACTTTCCCGGGTACGTGACCTATAGAATCCACCACTAGTCTAAACGTTCACTTGATTGTGGATAGCAACCATGTGGTATGGGATGCATGAAGTGCTACCTAGTTAGGTTAATAAAAGACATGATATTTACACGTACACTTATATGATCCGTTTACATGTTACATGGCTATGATGACTTGTTTACTTGTCTACATGTTACTCATTTATGTTGACATGTTTACTTGTTTACTCGTTTACATGTTACATGTTCTGATGGATTATTTACTTGTTTACATGCATGCTATTTGTTCCACGATATCTTGTTCTTGTTCTGTTGCATGTCGTATTTGCTCTGTCATATGATTCTTGATTCTCTGTTCTTCCCTGCTTTTGTTTTATTCTATTATTGTCCCGTTAGCTTGTTCTCTTGCGGCCCGTGACTTGCATTAACGGGTACCACTTGTTTCTTTCTTTGTAATAATATACTTGCAGGCCCCGATGGAGAACTACCCGAAGGTGTTGCCGAGCAGAGATTCTAGTCTTGTTTAGTTTCATGTTATTTTAATTCATGTTTATTCATGTAATCCTTGTTGTAATCCGGGCGTGTTTGACCCGTAACTATGTTTCTTTCCAGTTGTTGGTTCATGTAATATTCATGTACTTTGTTATCCTGTTGTGATTTTATATGTTATCGTGGTTGAAATTGTTATCTGTTGTTGAGTTAAATTTACAGCTTATGAATGATGTATCTGCATCATTCGCTGGGCCTCGGTTACGTGCCTGTGTTTTCGTATTCTGGAAAGCGGGGCGTGACAAGGTTTTTAGTGGTATCAGAGCCAGGTTAGACTCTAATTATGTTAGAGTTTAGCCAGGTGATGCGGTTTATTTCTGGGAGACGTGTGGATGCACCAGGTGTGAGTTCGGACTCGATTTGTATTGAAGGAGAAAGCTGCTCGTCAGACGACCCTCGGCTGACCGGGCGGAACCTGCGACGGGCTCGGAATGAGGCAGAGCTCTGGGCTCGGATCAGAGGGTTCGGATCCGAGGTCTTGTGTACCTGCAGACGGTCCTGAAACACCGGGGTTTATCCCGGTGGCGGACCCTCCGACGATCTAGTCTGTCTCTGTGAGAGAGTAGCAATAACTAGTTGAATTTAAGTGGAAAAAGATTGATTACCTCAAAAGGTGGGTGAGGGTCTAGTATTTATAGAGAATTCCAACCGGGTTTGGATCCGCTTGGGGGCCGGGTCTGAATCCGAAAGCCCATAGGCCTGACGTGGCAGAAGGCCCAGGGGGTTTAGGGCAGACGTGGCAGTACCAGGAGTGGTATAAGGCTGACGTGGCAAAACCCTTGGTGGTATTTGGAGCTGACATGGCTGATCATGGGTCTCCTGTGTCTTTGGGAGAATCGGAGGGCCTAGGCTGTGCCAGGTCATCCCCATGCCTCGCCAGGATGGGGGGACGGCCCGTGGGGCTGTCACGGATCGGAGACCGAGGACCATTAAGGCTCGTCGGGTACGAGGAGACTGGTTCTGTGGAGGTGAACTTGAGGCTCGGCTGACGACCCTTTAGTGGCTCGAAGCCGAATGAGATTGTTGTTTTTATCATTTTTTAGTGAGAGTCGTATTGGGCCCTGGTTGGGCCCCAAGCCATTTTTATCCCACCACACAAGCCCCCCACTCCTGCGGGGGTGCGGGAGCTAGCCGTGGAGGAGTGTTTTACGATTTGTTAGAAATGGGATAGCGAATAGCTGGGACTTCATGAGGGGGTTTCCCTGATGTTGGAGTGAGCCTCGAGCCGGCGAGGGTTGATTGCCCTGACGGTAGAGCAAGCCTCGAGCTGGCGAGGGATGGTTGCCCTGATGTTTAGAGCGAGCCTCGAGCTGGCGAGGGTTTAAGGGTCGGCAAGGGTGATGGCGAGCCGTTTGAAACTTCCTGAGAAGATTACCCTGGTGCTAGACCGGACCTCGAGCTTTCGAGGGATTATGGGTCAGCAAGGGTGATGGCGAGCCGTTGAGTCTTCCGGAGAAAACTACCCTGGTGCTAGACCGGTCCTCGAGCCGGCGAGGGTGATGGCGAGCCGTTGAGCCTTCCTGAGAAGACAACCCTGGTGCTAGATCGAACCTCGAGCTTTCGAGGGATTATGGATCGGCAAGGGTGATGGCGAGCTGTTGAGTCTTCCGGAGAAGATAACCCTGGTGCTAGACCGAACCTCGAGTTTTCGAGGGATTACAAGTTGGCAAGGGTGATGGCGAGCCGTTGAGCCTTCCTGAGAAGACAACCCTGGTGCTAGACCGAACCTCGAGTTTTCGAGGGATTATGGGTTGGCAAGGGTGATGGCGAGCCGATGAGTCTTCCGGAGAAGATTACCCTGGTGCTAGACCGAACCTCGAGCTTTCGAGGGATTACAAGTCGGCAAGGGTGATGGCGAGCCGTTGAGCCTTCCTGAGAAGACAACCCTGGTGCTAGACTGAACCTCGAGTTTTCGAGGGATTATGGGTCGGCAAGGGTGATGGCGAGCCGATGAGTCTTCCGGAGAAGATTACCCTGGTGCTAGACCAAACCTCAAGCTTTCGAGGGATTATAAGTCGGCAAGGGTGATGGCGAGTCGTTGAGCCTTCCTGAGAAGACAACCCTGGTGCTAGACCGAATCTCGAGCTTTCGAGGGTTTATAAGTCGGCAAGGGTGATGGCGAGCCGTGGTGCCTTAGAAGGTTTGAGCGGAGTGGCCCGCCGTCTTTGCGTAGCATTGAAGGCGCTCCGGGACCTGTGCAATGTTCCAATTTCCTAGGAGCATTAATGGCGGTGCCAAATAAATGCATGTGGCGCATGGGCTTCCGTCTATTGGCTTTCCCCATGTCAAAACGGCTGGTCCATGGGGGAGGCTATAAATACCTCTCCCCCCCCAGCGGGTTTGATCACAGCAAGGGTGGTTCATTGGCCACTAGAGGTGTCTGCTTCGGCGGACATCTCTTTCTTGAAAAATTTTGTAGCGCCAAGGAGCCTCGAATTGGTGGTGACTCTGCCGTCCGGATCCTTTTTCGGGTCAGACGGCCCTCACACGGTTGTTTGGCCCGAGAGAGATCAGGACGGGAGGGGTACCCACCGTTTTCTGGACCTGAGGCTGAAGAGCCTCGAATATGCGGGTCGATCCGCTTTCTGTTAGGATTCTAGGCGATGGTGGCTTTCCTCCCACCCTCGAACAATTCGGGGTTTCGGCTGACGAGGCCGTAAACCCCGAGCTGTTCGCGGGTGAGAGAGGAGCCAACCGAGCCCTAGAGCCCGGGGCGCAGGCGATGGTGGCTTCCCTACCACCCGGGAACAATTTGGGGTTTCGGCCGCCGAGGCTGTAAGCCCCAAGTTGTTCGCGGGTGAGAGGGGAGCCGACCGAGCCCTGTAGCCTTAAATCTTTAAAAAAGAAAATTTTTCGCCGAGCACTTCATCCGACCCGACCCCTGTGTCTGGCTGCCACGCTGGCACTGGATGACGTCAGCAGCCTACGTCCCGAGGACGTGGCGTGGTTTTCCAGGCGGCAGTTACACGTCAATCGGTGAACAGTAATTGCGGAAATCGAGGAGTCCTTTTTGTCCTCTATAAATGTTCTCCCCTCTCCTTCCATCGCCCACTTCTTTCTCGCTTCTTTCTTTTCAAAAAATCTTTCAATTCTTCAGCGTTCGTCCCTTCAGTTTCCTGCAGCAGGCTCGTTCTTCCGAAGTGACCCCAGGTTAGTTGGTAAGTCTGTTTAGCTTAGGCACAGATGGACAGGGCTCAGTCTGGCTCGTCAGCATCGACGTCTAAGGGGGGAGTGAAGCCCGCCCCCAAATCGACTTCGTGGGAGGAGCCGGTAGGCGAGGAGGAGGTGGTACACAATGTGAAGTCGTTGCGATCTCGGAGGCATTTCGTGGTGGAGAGTAGCGACTCTGAGGAGGGGGCGGTAGTTCAGACGAAGTCCGGATTCTAGGGTTGGCTTCCGGAGAGGAGGGTGGTCCCGAAGGGGGTGACGCCGAAGGGCCTCGGAATCCGACCGGTCTGGGGAGATTGTCTACACCCTCACCGGAACGAGCCAAGAAGAAGAGGGCTTCGAAGAAGAAGGGGTCGAGGACCGGCGGCTCGAGTCAGGTGCCTGTTTATAGTAACTTGATGACAGGGTCGCCCGTACAACCCAAGCCGTTCCGTCGCTACCCCGACGATCTCTCCGATAAGGAGCTCTTTGGGGTCCAGCCGTCGTCGCCGAGCCGGAAGAGGGTGAAGATGGACACACTCCCGACCGTTCTGGAGGCAGGTGACTTAGAGGTTTTGCAGTTGGCATACTACATAGGGTCCAGCTACGAGCTCATGCTGCCGAGCTCTACTCTTCGGCCGACCGACCCCCTGCCGGATAGGTATTGCATCCTCCCTATGGACGCCTTCATCTCCGGACTGAGGCTGCCAATCCACCCATTCGTTCGGGAGGTGCTGAATTGGGTGTCCTTGGTGCCGATGCAGTTTGGGCCGAACTCCTGGAAGCAGATCATCTGCTTCGTGCTGATGTGCGAGGAGCAGAAGGTACCCCTACGGCTGAATGTGTTCCAAGCGATGTTGATGATCGGCTCGTCGGCAGAGGGAGTATACTACATCTCGCCTCGAGGTAAGGGGAAGGTAGTCCACGGTCACCCAGATTCTATCAAGGATTGGAAGAAAAAATATCTGGTGATCCGGAGTGAGGATCCTTGGGATATCCCTACTCGGTGGAACCACTCTAAGCCGAGCTACGAAACGCCGAGGCCGAGGGACCTGACGGCTGAGGCGTGGAGGTTTGTTGAGCGCCTCCGTCTGTCGTACAGCATCAATTAGGCGAAGGTGACAGAGGCCCACCTGGCGAGCGTCGGACTGAGCCCGGCCGTGCTTAGTATGTGGTTGTTTTTTTTCTCTCGATCTTCTTGTACTTTCTTTCTCATTGTTCTTAATGGATTTTTTTACAGATATGGATGAAGAATCGATTAAGGCACTGAGGCTCGCCATGAAGAAGAAGAAGGCCGAGAAGAAGGGGGACGCGGCGAAGACAACCGAGTTGCCCCAGGCAGTCTCCGAGGCCCCAATTCAGCCGAGGGCCAAAAGGACTCGCTCGGAGACAGGCGGGGATGCGGTGGTTCAGGGGGGCTTGGATCAGGGCAGGGCTGCTGACCTCGATAAGGGGAAGGGTCCCCTGGTGGATCCCGGGATAGAGGAGAGACTTCGGCGACCGTGGGTGCCGAATTGGTCGATCCGCGAGGGTGACTGTCTGGTCCAAGGGCGCCAGGCCGTGGAGGTTGCAGATAAGCTGGCGACCCCCCGGGACCGTTCGGATATGAAGGCCCAGACCCTGGACGAGGCGTACGTGCGCCTTGCGCAGGCCAATGTGCTGGTAAGTCAACCGAACCCACTTGTCTTCAGATTATGTTGCTAAGATGGATTTCTTAGTAGTGTCTGGCTACTGCAGGCGACCGTGCAGGGGGCCCACGTGAGAGGCCTTTATGAGGCAGCTTTGCAGCGAGAGCGAGACCAGGCTGACAAGGCCGTGCATGAGGTGAAGGAGTTGAAGGTAGAGCTCGAAGGCTCGCATAGGAGGGAGACGGAGATGAAGGCGGCCTTCGACAAGGAGAAGGAGGAATGGGCGAAGACGATGGCGGCTCAGGAGAAGATGTCGGCGAAGGAGAAGGGTGAGTTGACGGAGACGTGTCAGCTCCTGGTGATCAAAGCCCAGGACAACTGTTATGCAAAGGCCCTCAGTCATGTGAGGCACTTCTATCCGACTGTCGACCTGTCCAACTTCGAGTTTGACATGGAGATTGAGGGGACACCGAAGACCCCTGGCGAACAAGGGCCCGATGATGACCCGACTGCCGACCCCCCTGTGAACCCGGCCGACACTGAGGTGGGAAAACAAGCTGTATAATTTTGTCCTTCTTTTTTCTTCTCTCAATTATATTTGCCTTCTGCGGACAGGCCACCGCATTTTTTGTATGGAGCAACTAAATTTATAAAAAGAGGGTTTTTGACTGGCCAAGTGTTTTGACCTCGGATATTTTCGAACCTCCTTGCTTATATGTTTTGAGTGGGCTGGTTCTCTTGTAGGTTATGGCTCCCCCTCCTGAGGCGGACCCCCGTCGTTCCGACGTGGCGTGGCTTCGGAGCAAGGTTGAGGCCCTGGAGTCCACTTTGATTCGGTACCGTAAGGGGGCCCGTGATACTGATGCGGCCTTTAATTATTACAGGAACAAGTCCGAAGCCCTTAGTGAGGAGGCAAGCCGGCTAAGGAGGGCGATGGCAGATCGGGAGCTCGGGGGCGTCGGTCTCGGATATACTATATCTAGTCTCTCGGTGCAGAGGCCCTCCTCTGAGAAGCTACTTCGTGATGTGATAGTGGAGAAGGAGATGGAGATACACCATTACAGGACGATGTTGGGCATCTCGGTATCTTCCTTGGGGGGTCGGCGAGCAGAGGGGGTTCCCTCTGCGTTGCTTCTGATGGAGCGTATGCGACCCGTTGATGCCCAGAGCTCCGTGGCCGGTGCGTCGACTGTGGCCGAGCCGAAGGACCGTCATGACAAAGAGAGAGTTCCAAGTCGTTCGGTCGGAGTGATCCCGTCCTTCGCTGGATCCGAGGGGCCCTAAGGTGGTGGTTTCCTCCAGTTTGAGATGAGTGGAGTGGTCCTGTAACGGTCCTTGTTTGTTTTCCCGGAACAAAATAAAAGAATATGAATAAAGAAATTTTTTCCTTCTTTGCACTGGTTAGTAGTGTAGTGAAGGGCGGCGGAGGTGAGGTTTGGCTCCGTCGATCCGTGAGGGATCGACGCGGGGTATTAGGAAGATTCCCTGGTCTGAAGCTGGGTCGAACCTACCGAGACGCTTGGGGACGATACCGGAGTGAGAACTCGGGTGCCGATCCCATTGTCCGGTACTAGGTCGGAGCTGCCGAGTCATTTGGAGTTTGTCAAAAAGAGACTTCTTTTATACAAGATAGGGAGGGTCGCTGAAGTGGCCTTTTACACATGAAAGTTTACAAAAGATTTAATTTACTTTAGCCAGGCTAGAACCTAGGTTCGCTCTTTCAGGAACTTCATTAGGTGCTCGGTGTTCCAGGGTCGGCTGATGGGTCGGTCGTCCATATCTGCCAGTCGGTATGTACCAGGGCGTACAGCCTCGACTACACGGTATGGGCCTTCCCAGTTGGGAGACAATTTCCTCTTCTTGGTTGGATCAGAGACAGATAACTTTCGTAATACCAGGTCCCCTGCCTTGATGTTTGTGGGGCGGACCTTCTTGTTGTAAAACCTCTCGATCCGTTGCTGGTAGATGCTTCTCCGGATTGAAGACTTCTCTCGCACCTCGGCGACGAGGTCCAGGTTGGCCCTCAGGCCGGACGCGTTGTCAGCTTCATCGAAGGCTAGGATCCGAGGAGAAGGTAATCCGACCTCGACGGGGATGACTGCCTCTGTCCCATAGGTCAGACTGAACGGCGTCTCCCCTGTGGGGATCCTCTGGGTGGTTCGGTGTGCCCATAGCATGCTAGGTAGTTCCTCGACCCACAGCCCTTTGGGGGAACTGTCGAGACGCTTTTTGAGGCCATCGAGGATTTGCCTGTTCGCGTTCTCCGCTTGGCCATTGGACTGAGGGTGGCAAATGGCGGAGAAACGCTGCTGGATGCCGATGTCCGCACAGAAGGTTTGGAAGTTTTGACCTTGGAACTGGGTTCCGTTGTTTGTGACGAGGACCCGAGGGATTCCGAACCGGCAAATGATGTTCTTCCAAAAGAACTGTTGCACTTGGCACTCGGTGATGCTGGAAAGTGGTTCGGCTTCGATCCACTTAGTGAAGTAGTCGATGGCGACTATCAGGAATTTCTTTTGTCCTACCGCTGGGGGGAAGGGCCCCACAAGGTCCATACCCCACATGGCGAACGGCGTAGGGCTTGCCAGGGATCGGATATTGGCTTGAGGAAGCCTCTTGATAGGGGAGAATCTTTGGCAGGGGCCGCACCTCTTGACTAAGTTTTGCGAGTCTTGGAGCATGGTTGGCCAATAGTATCCCTGATTCAGGGCCTTCCGAGCAAGTGTCCTGCTCCCCATGTGGCATCCGCCGATCCCCTCATGCAGGTCTTTGAGGGCGTAGCTGGCCTCGTTGCTGGTGAGACAGCGGAGGTATGGTTTGCCGTCGGCCAAGGTGTATGAGCGCTTGATGAGGATGTCATCAACCATGACAAACCTTCCAGCTCGGACTCTGACTCGTCTGGCTTCGGCTCTGTCTTCAGGAAGCTCGGCACTGATTAAGAATCTTTGGATGGGAGTGGTCTAGTCGTCTGGGCTGGTACCATTTTGCACACACATCGCCTCCGGCTCTGGGTCACTGATACTTGGTTTCAGGAGGATTTCTATGAGCACCGTCTGATCGAGACCCTCGAAGGAGGAAGAGGCGAGTTTGGACAACGCGTCCGCTTGGGCGTTCTGTTCCCGGGGGACTCTGATAACCGTGGCGCATCTGAAGGACGCTAGGAGTCGTCGGACCGCCGCCAAATACCTCATCATGCGCTCATCGCGGGCTTCGTATTCTCCGGTGATCTGATTGACCACGAGCTGAGAATCGCTGAAGGCCCGAATTTGCCTGGCTCCGGCTCGGTGGGCGAGGGTCAATCCGGCGATCATGGCCTCGTATTCTGCCTCGTTGTTGGAGGCCGGAAAGTTGAGGCGGAGGGAGTATTGAAGTAGGAATTGGTTGGGGCCACGAAGGATGATGCCAGCCCCACTCCCCGTTTCGCATGACGAGCCGTCGACAGAGACCTCCCAGGTCGGATCCGAACCCTCGATGTTGGGCTGCTCGGAGACGGTGCACTCAGTTATGAACTCGGCGAGGGCCTGTCCTTTAATGGCCACCCTCGGCTGATAGCTGATGTCGAACTGACTCAGCTCAATTGACCACTTGACTAAGCGGCCGGAGTTTTCGGGCTTGTGAAGGACAGTTTTTAGTGGCTGGTCGGTCAGTACTTGGACAGAGTGGGCCTGGAAGTAAGGACGAAGCTTCCGGGTTGCCATGACCAAGGCATAGGCCACCTTCTCTATCTTTGTGTACCTCGTCTCGGCTGGGAGTAGCACTTTGCTCACATAATACAACGGCCTTTGAACCCCTTCCTCTTCTCGGACGAGGACGGCGCTGAGGGCGCTATCCGAGGCGGACAGGTAGAGCCAAAGCGGCTCGCCTGGCTCGGGCTTGCTGAGGAGAGGCGGGTTGACGAGGTATTGCTTCAGCTGTTCGAAGGCTTCTTGTTGATGGGTACCCCACTCGAAGCCCCCTTTCCCGCGCAAGGCCTTGAAGAAGGGAAGGGACTTCTCCCCTGATTTGGAGAGGAAACGGCCGATTGCCGCCAATCGACCCGTGAGCCTCTGAACCTCCTTAACATTCCGAGGAGGGGACATGTCAATAATGGCTTGGATTTTCTCGGGGTTTGCCTCAGTGCCGCGTTGGCTGACGATGAACCCCAGGAATTTCCCAGTGGAGACGCCGAAGGCGCATTTAGCCGGGTTGAGTCTCATGTTGTGACGTCGGAGGACCCCGAAGGCTCCTTCGAGGTCGGCGACGTGGTCCGGCCCGGCCCGGCTCTTGACGAGCATGTCGTCGACGTAGACTTCCACGTTGCGGCCGATCAGGTCTTTGAAGATTCTGTTGACGAGCCGCTGGTACGTGGCTCCGGCGATTTTCAGCCCAAAGGGCATAACGCGGTAACAATAAAGACCCTGGTCGGTGACAAACGAGGTCTTGGAGATGTCTGGTGGAAACATCCGAATCTGATTGTACCCCGAGAATGCGTCCATGAAGGACAGTAGCTCATGCCCCGAGGTTGCGTCGATTAAAGCGTCGATGCGGGGGAGGGGGAAAGGATCTTTCGGACATGCTTTATTAAGATCCGTGAAGTCGACGCAGATCCGCCAACCCCCCGTTGCCTTCTTCACCATGACGACATTGGCCAACCACTCGGGGTAGCTGACTTCCTGAATGAATCGAGCGGACAAGAGCTTGTCCACTTCTGTCTTTACAATTTGTTGCCTCTCCGGGGCGACTTTGCGTCTCTTTTGGACGATCGGCTTAGAGTCAGGGATGACGCTCAGTCGATACATAATCAAGTCTTCGGAGATCCCGGGCATGTCGGAGGGCTTCCAAGCGAAGAGATCAACGTTGCGACGGACGCAGGCGATGATGCCTGTCTTCAGGTCCTTGGTGAGCGAGCGGCTCACTCGAAACCATTTTGATTCGTCCTCGGCGTCGAACAGGACCTCTTCTAGTTCGTCGACAGGCTCGGGAGCTGGGCCGTCCCTCTCGGGTTCGAGTTCGACGGCGTCGAGGGGGAATACACCCCCTCCGACGGTGTTTATGTAGCACGACCGCGCTGCCTCGTGGCTACCTCGGACGATGCCGACCCCTTGGGGGTGGGAAATTTAAGTTTCAGGTGGTAGGCCGAAGGTACCGCTTGGAGGGAGCTCAGTCCGGGTCGGCCGAGAATGGCATTGTAAGCTGCCTTGAGGTTGACAATCATGAAATCCATGTATTCGGTCCTCTTGACAGGAGCCGATCCTGCGGTGACGTCGAGGGTAATAATCCCCTCTATTACGACAGGAGCGCCGGAGAATTCATGCAATGTGTACCCGACTGGTTTGAGCTTCCCTCTGGGTAACTTGAGACTCTCGAAGGTTTTGAGGAAAAGAATATTTACCAAGCTGCCGTTGTCGACGAGGATTCGGCGAACCTCACAACTAGCCATGTGGAGGCTAATGACGAGGGCATCGCAGTGGGGTAGGCGAACGCCTTCGAGGTCTTCTCCTGAAAAGGAGACTGGCCTCGGCTGTAGTTTGGGCGAGGGGTTGTCTTGGACAGCATTCACCTCTCGGATGAAGACTTTTTGGGACGTATTTGATTCTCCTCCCATTGGCCCCCCATGGATACAGTGCAAGATAATTGGCGTATCCGCGGCTCCCTCGGACTCGTGATCCCGACCCTGGATGCGGTTCGGAGTAGGGTTCGGAGGTGAGAGCCTCCGGTTCCTAGACCTTGCCGATCCCGTGGGCCATCCTCCCTGGGGGTCCGTTGGAGAGCTCCAAGAATCTCCCTTCGGAAGTCCTGGAACTCCTTGTAAGTGACGGGGGCTCCCTCGACCCTGTTTGGTCGGTCTGAAGGTCGCCTTCCGACGCGGCTGAGCGCTGGCCTCCGTCCATCGGGCGGAGGTCTGGGATGGTTCGGGGTCGGGTTGGAAGCGGCCCTTCCCCTGCTGCGGCTAGCCTGTCGGTTGATGATTATCCCTCGTAGGTCGGGCTGGACTTGACGGGTGACGCTCCTTTGGGACCCCTGATGGGGAGCCCTGGGCTTTGAAATGCGTGGCCCGGCATTGGCAGTTGGTGGGGGTGAGTCCCGTCGGCTGACGGAGGAAGCAACCCCCTTGCCCTTGGAGGCCATGAGAGTTCGGCTGTCGAGGTCCCTTGATGGTCGGGCTCTGGTCGGCTTCTGGAGCAGTGCTTCCTACAGACGGTGCTAACCTGATGCGGTTTATTTCTGGGAGACGTGTGGATGCACCAGGTGTGAGTTCGGACTCGATTTGTATTGAAGGAGAAAGCTGCTCGTCTGACGACCCTCGGCTGACCGGGCGGAACCTGCGACGGGCTCGGAATGAGGCGGAGCTCTGGGCTCGGATCAGAAGGTTCGGATCCGAGGTCTTGTGTACCTGCAGACGGTCCTGAAACACCGGGGTTTATCCCAGTGGCGGACCCTCCGACGATCTAGTCAGTCTCTGTGAGAGAGTAGCAATAACTAGTTGAATTTAAGTGGAAAAAGATTGATTACTTCAAAAGGTGGGTGAGGGTCTAGTATTTATAGAGAATTCCAACCGGGTTTGGATCCGCTTGGGGGCCGGGTCTGAATCCGAAAGCCCATGGGCCTGACGTGGCAAAAGACCCAGGGGGTTTAGGGCAGACGTGGCAGTACCAGGAGTGGTATAGGGCTGACGTGGCAAAACCCTTGGTGGTATTTGGAGCTGACATGGCTGATCATGGGTCTCCTGTGCCTTTGGGAGAATCGGAGGGCCTAGGCTGTGCCAGGTCATCCCCATGCCTCGCCAGGATGGGGGGACGGCCCGTGGGGCTGTCACGGATCGGAGACCGAGGACCATTGAGGCTCATCGGGTACGAGGAGACTGGTTCTGTGGGGGTGAACTTGAGGCTCGGCTGACGACCCTTTAGTGGCTCGAAGCCGAATGAGATTGCTGTTTTTATCATTTTTGAGTGAGAGTCGTATTGGGCCCTGGTTGGGCCCCAAGCCATTTTTACCCCACCACACCAGGTTAACTCAACAACATGTACACCACGTTGATCACATGGATAATGAAATAACCAACGTATAAACTGGATACTAACTGTTCAATTTTATTGCAGACCATGGCTAGGAAAGGTGCTTCTACTTCTCGTGATGGAGATGATCAGCCTGAGGAGCCCACCCTTGCACAGATATTGGAGATGCTTAGGATAGGTGCTTCTTCTTCCGGCCAGCTAGAAGGGCCTACAATTGCTCAAGTGATGCAGATGCAACGTGAGCAGAACGAGTTGATGATGCAGCGGATAATGCAGATGCAACAAGAGCACAACGAACTCATAAGGGTTGCGTTGGACGTCGCCAACCGGAACGCTGCTGTACCTGCGCGCGAGATACTTCCTCCTAGACCCAGCACTGTCGCAGATTTTATGAAGTTGCATCCGGACAAATTCATGGGCACCGAATCGCCATTGGAAGCAGAGCAATGGCTTATTCGGACGGAACAATTGCTCCAAGCAGCGAGAATCGCTGATGTGGACCGAGTAGACGTTGTTAGCATCCAACTGATGGATATCGCTCGTATTTGGTGGAGAGCTGAAGTTGAGAGACTGGTCAGGCCTATCACTTGGGCAACCTTTACAGAGTGCTTCCTAATGAAGTTCTTCCCGAGTGTATCGAGGATCGAGATGGAACGGCAGTTCACTTCGCTGACACAGGGAACTCGGTCTGTGGACGAATATGCCGCGGAGTTCACCAGACTCAGCCGTTTCGCCGCAGCCTTGGTGGCTAACGAAGAGGACAGAGCCCGGAGATTTCTGTTGGGGCTAGACTATGATATTCAGGACCATCTGGTTGCCCTCCGACTCCACACCTATGCCGATGTTCTTGAGGCGGCTAGAGCCCAGGAACACAGCCGCAAGAGGAGGAATGCTGCTCAGCGGGTTGTTCAACCCCATACTACTGTTGCTAGGCCTACTGGTGGGCCAATTCGGAGACCAGCCCCAGTTCCTACTGCAAGACCGATGCCCTATCCACCTGCTGCCCCGAGAAGAGATGAAGTTTGTGACTTTTGCCACAAGACCGGCCACATACGCAAGGACTGCAGATTGGCGAATCGCCAATGTTTCGGATGTGGGTCTCATGACCACGTACTCCGAGAATGTCCACATGCGAGAGTTGCTCCAGTCGCCGGAGGGCCAGCCCAGCAGAGAGCACCAGTGCGAGGACCACCACAACAGCATGCCTATGGTCAGAGACCCGCAGCTCCTGGGAGAGGCCAGGCCTACAACTTGATCGCAGAAGAAGCAGAGCCAGCTGGAGATATTGTTGTAGGTATGTTGTAAATTGTTATTGTCTTCTTCCTGCCTTTTCATTGCATCAATTATTTTTGCATACTCTTTTGTACATGCACATTTTTCAATTATATTCTTGGATTCAACCTTTAATTCACTCATTCCCTGCTTATGCCTTATTTGATCCTAGTGTCACCACATCTTTCTTCTTTATTGTTTCTTAATCTCTTGGGTGTTACACTTGCTCTATCCTATATACCGCTTACTTAAATTTCGAGGACGAAATTTATTGTAAGGTGGGTAGGATTTGTAACCCCTGTTTTCATTAATACGTAATTTTCAAGTATTTTTCTGTATTTTAAATCATTAGTATTTTGTAAGTATTTTCTCCTAATTAATTATATTATTATTCAAACTATTTTATAAGCCAACATACAAATTATTTGATTGTTTAATATTTTGTTCAAAGCCCAATTATTTAACTTTGTTAAAAGCCCATTTTTGTATTTTAATTTTATTATTTGTTAATCTGAAATCCAATTGTTTATTCTAAAGCCCAAAATTGTATTTGATTTTGTTAAATTAATCCGAGCCCAATTGTTTAGCCCAATGCCCTAATTATTATTTTATTTTGTTATAAGCCCATTTATTTGAAGCCCAAGTCCAGAATCCATATAATTGTGCAGAATTATTATACACCTATCCCTATACAATTCTCCACGCCCCCACTCTTTTGTCCCGTACCCCAACTCCCCACTCTTTTCCCGTACCAGCACTTTCCCCATTCTCCTAGTAACTACCCCCCACTTCTAACGAATTTTTTGCCGTCATAGGCCACTTTTTGATAGTATTTGCGTTTTTGGGCCAGGTCCCAAACTATTAGCGTTCGTGGGCTAGCCACTGCCACGTCAGCAGCGGCCGCTATTGGGAATAGCGGAATCTTCATTTCGAGGTCGCTAATGGGAATAGCGACCTATGTTTTAATTTTTTTTGAATTTTTTGTTTGCTGTCGTTATTCCCACTAGCGACCTTAGTATAATGAGATTAGTCGGCTCGAATGAATGTATTAAGAAACTTAGCGATTCCTAAAAAGTTTTTCCCAAAAATTTAAAACTGAGGTCGCTATTGGGAATAGCGACCTTAGTATACTAAGGTCGCTATTTCCAATAGCGACCTCAGTAGGAAACACAATCTACTTATTCTTTGTAAAATTCTCCACACCCCCACTCTTTTGTCCCGTACCCCAACTCCCCACTCTTTTCCCGTACCAGCACTTTCCCCATTCTCCTAGTAACTACCCCCACTTCTAACCCCATTACTTTAATTATTTTAATAATCCCTACCCCCCGTTCTCCATCCCCCCGTTATCACTCTCCCTCACTGTTTCTCTACAAACAAAGAAACCAAAACAGAACAAACTCAACATCAGAACCCAAACTCTCCCTCCTTCCACTTCGTCATCTCCACTTCATCTCCATCGCCCTCCTGAACGCGCCGCCCGCTGCTGCTCCATCGCTCGCCTAGCACCACCCCGCACCTCAGCCCGTCGCTCTTCCCGTCCGAGCTCTGCCTCCCACTCAACCAGCGCCGCCCTCCGTTCGTCTCCCGCTCTACTCAGCCGCTCGACCTCTCCTCTCCTCGACGTCGCACAGAGCTCCACAGCCTCGTCTTCAACCTCGAAGCATCACCACAGTGCCCCACGCCTCCCGCTCGTCTGCTCTCCCTCCATCGACAGCCTCAACCACTCCCGCCGCTCGCCATCTCCACAGTCGAAGCTTCCCCCTGTCGAACCCAGCCTCCTCCTCGACTTCTCTGTCGACGCGCCAGTCCCAAGAACCCCGCGCCAGTCACTCGCCATCCCCGTCGTCGTTCCCCTTCTTCCGCTCACTTCTCTCCCGCACACGCGCGCACTCTCTCGCGCTCTCTCTTTTCTGTCTCTCTCTCTCTCTCTGTTTGGAGAAGTAAAGAAGAGGAAAGACAATTTTGCTGTGGGTGTTGAATTGCTTGGTTACATTGGTACTGTTGGTGTTTTGATGATTGGGTTGTATTAGGGATTGTGTGGAGTATTATACTGATGTTTGGGTTGCTCTGTCTTGGAGTTGCTTTGTGAAGTTGTTGTTGGAAGTTGTTGCTGTTGTGTTGCTGTTTGGAGTTGTTGAAGGGGGGGTCGTTGCTATTTGCTGTTGGAGTTGCTAATTTGGAATTTGGCGTGGCTGCCACACACATTTCACATGTGTTCTACTGCTCGGGATACTGATCCCGTTATTCTATTTTTAATTCATCGTCGTCAACTAACAGGCAAGTGTCTCTTGTACAATTTTATTGTTCTAGTACAAGCCTTTGTAAAAATACCGCAAGTATATTATTTTTTACTCCAATTCGCATTCATAAGTCGAATTGATAACCGTTTCCATACATAATCCGTATCCCGTATTCGTACAAGATCACGAATACTTTGTTGCCATGTCCGTTGCATGAACACGATTCACATATATACTATTATACATGATATTGTGCATGAATTGTTGGTTACTAGGTTGCATGTTGTTATAATATATTTTATTCTTGATTAAGTGTTATGCATGTCAATAGTTGCATCACATGTTTTATAAATCCTGAAATATGTTTCCTGCCTCGTATAAGTCTTGATACTTGATCTTGTCATGTTACCCTTGCCATGTTACCCGTCCCTATTGTTGCATGTAGTCATTGTTCATGTTTAATTGTAATAAAAAGATAACAAGCCGGGGTATAAAGGGAAAAGATTTAGTAGTGGGCAATATAGAAGAGCGAACTCGGACGGGGGCTCGTGGTTCCTCGCTGCAATTTGTAAGTTACAAGTTACAAGTTTGCTAAATACAGGTTACTTGACATGTTTCACGCTACAAGTTACACTGCATGTTTCACATGCACGTATCTCGAACAAGATACAACTTTCCCGGGTACGTGACCTATAGAATCCACCACTAGTCTAAACGTTCACTTGATTGTGGATAGCAACCATGTGGTATGGGATGCATGAAGTGCTACCTAGTTAGGTTAATAAAAGACATGATATTTACACGTACACTTGTATGATCCGTTTACATGTTACATGGCTATGATGACTTGTTTACTTGTCTACATGTTACTCGTTTATGTTGACACGTTTACTTGTTTACTCGTTTACATGTTACATGTTCTGATGGATTATTTACTTGTTTACATGCATGCTATTTGTTCCACGATATCTTGTTCTTGTTCTGTTGCATGTCGTATTTGCTCTGTCATATGATTCTTGATTCTCTGTTCTTCCCTGCTTTTGTTTTATTCTATTATTGTCCCGTTAGCTTGTTCTCTTGCGGCCCGTGACTTGCATTAACGGATACCACTTGTTTCTTTCCTTGTAATAATATACTTGCAGGCCCCGATGGAGAACTACCCGAAGGTGTTGCCGAGCAGAGATTCTAGTCTTGTTTAGTTTCATGTTATTTTAATTCATGTTTATTCATGTAATCCTTGTTGTAATCCGGGCGTGTTTGACCCGTAACTATGTTTCTTTCCAGTTGTTGGTTCATGTAATATTCATGTACTTTGTTATCCTGTTGTGATTTTATATGTTATCGTGGTTGAAATTGTTATCTGTTGTTGAGTTAAATTTACAGCTTATGAATGATGTATCTGCATCATTCGCTGGGCCTCGGTTACGTGCCTGTGTTTCCGTATTCTGGGAAGCGGGGCGTGACATACCCCCCATAAATAGGGGGTTTAAACTGGGTTCAATGGATCTGGATTTCTTTTTGTTAGGGTTGTTGTAACAGTCTCTATTACATGTTGGATTGGGTTGATAGGCTTGAAAACGGCCCAGCTCATCCCATCGGGCCTGTATGTGCTGAAATTACTGTTTTACCCCTGAGAGCTTTAAGATCCGTGTCCAATTTGGATGATCCCAATTTTGTTCTATTTTAACCCATATCACAAGCCCCCCACTCCGAAGACTGAGTTTCACAGCCTTTGAGGAGTAGTTCGCCTGTGTTTATTGGTTTACAAAACTTATTGAAGTCGTCGAGGACGTTCGAACCTTGCTCGGAAGGTAACGAAGTTGTTCTAACTTCATAGAATATCCAGAATTATTTTAAGAATTTTCTGTGATTTTTGTGATTTTTTGGGAATTTTTTGGATTCTTCCCAAGTTAAAAAAATCAATTTTCAGAATTTAAAATAATTAATCCGAATTTAAAAAATATTTTTCTAAAGTAATAATTATTTTTCAGAATTTAAAAATAATATTCAGAATTTTTATTTATTTTTCAGAATTTAAAAATAATATTCTGATTTTTTATTTATTTTTCACAATTTAAAATAACATTCTGAATTTTTAATTACTTTCCAGAATTTAAAAAATAGTTTCCACGTTTTAAAGTAATTTAAGGATTTTTAAAATTAATTATCCGAGTTTTTAAATTAATTAATCCGAATTTTAAAATAACTTTTCTAATCTAATAATTATTTTCCAGAACTTTTCAACAAATATTCTGAATTTTTAGTTATATTTTAGAATTTTAAATTAATTTTCCAAAATTTTAAAGTAATTCTCAGATTTTTAAATTAATTTTCCAAAATTTTAAATTAATTAATCCTAATTTTAAATTAATTTCCATAATTTTAAAATACCTTTTCTAAAATAATAATTATTTTTCAGAATTTAAAAATAATTTTCTAATTTTTTTAATTATTTTTTAGAATTTGGAAATAATTTTCTAGATTTTTAAAGTAATTTTCGGATTTTTTAAATTATTTTTCATAACTGTATATTTAAGAAATAAAAGTTTAAATAATAAATAATACCTGAATTAATGTGGATCGTCGATCGAGAGGAGCGCGAATTTTGAGGAGATCCAACGGTTGGAAATGGCTTAAGCAACAGCTCTCTCCGATTCGCTCCCTCCTCGGTTTGGCATCGGGGAACACGGTGGGGCCCGCTGCCACGTGGCTAACCATGTCAACGGTCAACGTTGACTGGTCAACGCACTGACGTGGCATTGACCAGTCAACCCAATTTTTTCCCCTTTCCTCATCTTTTTAGCGCAGCTGCATTGAAACAAACTTTTCTAGTGTTACCGAGGTTCGATCGAGGCAGATGACCACTCATTTCAAAGAGGACTCTACGATCTACAACTTCTGTTACGAGCTTGTTTAAAGAATCGTTCGTTTTTATGGTCAAAATCAGCTCACAAAGTCTCTGTATACAGAGAGTTAAGAAGAGAAACTCTGTAGTAAAACAGACATTCCCGGTGCTACAGAGGTCCGATTAGGGGGGATACTACCAGTCATTTCGAAGAGGTCTCAAAGGCCTACAACTTCTATTCAGAGGCTGGTTAATGAATCATATATTTTCAGGGTCAAAATATGCCCACAATGTCTTTATCTATGGGAATCTGAGAAGAAGAGCTTTGCCACCGTGGTGTTTTCACCATCGGGAAGCTTCGAAGAGGAGCTTCGCTTCCATGGAGATACCAATAGGAGCTTTGGCACCGGGTGTTTTCACCATCGGGAAGCTTCGAAGAGGAGTTCTGTTCCCGGGAGGCTAAGAAGATAAACTTCTTCACTGGGAAGCTTCGCTCTTGTACAGAAAGGTTGATAAAGGTTTTCCAAGTTTATTTTTTTGTCTCGACTCGCACTCTATTTGTGTTGCCACCTCCAAAATTGGGTCTTGTGAGTTTAGGAATCAGCTCTAGAGGAGAGTGGGACATCGAACTTGCCGTTTGATCCTGACAAATTTGTAGAGGCAAACCGAGGACGGAGATTAATACCGAACTTTCCGTTTGAGCCCGGCAAGTTTGTGGAGGTGACCCGAGGAAGGAGATGGATGTCGAACTTGCCGTTTGGTCCCGGCAAGTTTATAGAAGCGACCCGAGGAGGGGGTTAGCGCAGACCTTGCCGTATGGACCCAACAGGTTTGTAGAGGCGAACTGAGGAGGGGGTTGGCACCGCCCTTACCATTTCGGCCCGACAAGTTTATAAAAGTGACCCGAGGAGGGGGTTAGTACCGACCATGCCGTTTGGACCCGGCAGGCTTGTAGAGGTGACCCGAAGAGGGGGTTGGCACCGAACATGCCGTTTGAGCTCAGCAAGTCGGTAGAGTCTACTCAATGAGGAAGATGGGTGTCTAACTTGCCGTTTTAGCCCAACAAGTTTGCAGAGGCGATCCGAGGAGGGGTGTAACACCCTAAATTTTACAAAAGGGTTGGTGCCGACCTTGCCATTTGAGCCCAGCAAGTCGGTAGAGGCAACTCAAGGAGGAAGATGGATGCCTAACTTGCCATTTGGACCCGGCAGGTTTGTAGAGGCAACCCGAGGAAGGGGGTTGGTACCGAACTTGCCATTTGGGCCCGACAAGTTTATAGAAGCGACTCGAGGAGGGGGTTAGCACTGACCTTACCATTTGAATCCGACAAGCTTGTAGAGGCACCCCGTGGAGGGGGGTTGACGCCGACCTTGCCGTTTGGACCTGGCAAGCTTTTAGAGGAGACCCGAAGAGGGGGTTGGCACCAACCTTGCCATTTGGGCTCGACAAGTTTATAGAAGCGACCCAAGGAGGGGGTTAGCGCCGACCTTTCCGTTTGAACCCAACAGGCTTGTAAAGGAGACCCGAGGAAGGGGTTGGATATTATATCCTATGCTTGAAGGCAAACTAGTTGCGGGAGAAGCTCTACGGACGAGCTGGGCTCCAACACCATCACATGGAGTGAAGGAGTTGCTGGTGGGGCTCGAGAGAGGAACTGAGCACGGAGCTCATTGATGAGGGTCATCGAGCCGCAGGAGTAACTATATGGGCAAGCTAGGCAATTAAAAAACACAAGACAATTAAAAAAAACTATCAAGTGACTCTCCTTTAATTGGAAGGAAAACTCCTCAGCCGTCGGATCTTCTTCCTGTGCGAGCTGTGTGTTGATGGACGGATGAGAGATAGTGCATTGAATTGTTCTCTGAGCCGATGCCGGTTCACCTTCCCTCAAACCGCCTTCTTCAACCTCCCGCCCACGCTCATTGTGGTCCTCCCCGAAAAGTTTTTTTGAAACCAGTTGCATCCTCGGAACATCCTCGCGCACCTCCCCCACGTGCTCGACCTCCATCGTCACGTCAACAATATATGTTCTGTGCTCCACCATGACTTTGATGGAACTAGGAAGCTCTAGCTTGCCATGTCGAATGATCCTAACTCTCGCCACCCCGCCAGATTTCCTTGCCGTTGAGATGTCCATCTCATGAACATCGTCGTATAGCCTCGAGACGTCTTGAAAACCACCCAATTCCCAACAGTGGAAGGGAAGTCCGGCAAGAGAAACCCACCTCCCTTTCTGGCTGTCGTGGCAAAGAGCTCCTTCTTCTCCCATCCACCGAGCGATCGAGATACCATATCGACCACCACAGATCTTCAACTCCGCTCGTCTGGCTAGAGCCGCAATACCTTCCGCCGATGGGAATTCGGCTATCCAGAAATCCTTCACCCTATGCACCTCCCATCTGCGACGATTGAAAGACTCCGAGAGCTACTTTAGTCCGGTGATAATCTCGTCGACGCTTGGCCATCCTCGAACGGCTCTGATCACACCCAACGTAGCTTGTAGTTTAGTTCTGTTTTCCCTCATGACTCCAGTGATTGAAATCACTGCGCTAGCCTGATCCGCATCCCTGGTCGCCGGCCTCGCGACCGCCCCCTGACAACCTCGCCTCTTCTCACCTCGCACCACGCAGGAGCGAACCTTGTGCCCAGGAATTTTACACTCGAAGCAAACGAAGATGCCATGAGGGCAATCTTCCTTCCGGTGCGGCTCGCCGCAGAAAAGACATGGATGTTCCCTGGCCCTAGCTATCGACGCGTCAAGTTTTTTTGCCGACCTGGAGCGGTAAACCTCCCAGCCTACCTCATAGTGCCCCTCGAGCATACGCGACTCCTCGTCTCTCTTCCGTACTTCTCTAGACTCTGTGTGGACAAGAGCTCCTGTTCGGAGTATAGCGTAGGGGAGATGGGAGATCTAGACTTACTAATGATGTTGGAGTTAGTGGTAGGAGGAATGGTGCTCTGTCCCCCGGTAGGTGAATGGATGGAAGCTGCGACCGAAGTCGGCTTTGCCGCCGCACTAGGACTACCCCGCTGCGGAGCACTCTTACCGGCACCCTGATAGCCTCTGGCATATACTTTGGAAGTGGCGGAGGGGCTGAGAAACACTTAATTATATTTACAGAGTGGATAGGTGAAGACCTCTTTGAAACTGGGGTCTTCACCTATCGACTCTGTAAATATAATTAAGTGTTTCTTTCACAACATAGACATTGAAATTTCCTTGCTCTTTCAAAAATGTATAATGTTTTAAACCACCACCGGATTGCTGACTCTGTCATGAAAATCACTCTGTATCTGAACACAACTTGCAGCCAATCAGAGCCTTAGAGAGATATAAACAATCTCCCAGTTTAATACAAAGTGAGTTGGTTAGGTGGAGATGACGAAGATGACAAAACGGTACGTGCATCATAAGGGTTATAATATATTTATGTCATGATATTATTTCCAGTGAACATTTCTTCCAGTATATTGAATTAGCAGATACAACTGTTTCAATATACTGCTGCATTTACTAAACAGCTTTCACAAATCGATGATTCTTTCAAACACGAGAGTATCAAGTGAAGATGAGAAAGAAGAAATCTCATACATGCTAAATTTTGACCGGAAAGGCGGAAACAATAATGAGAATAGGTCGACTAGCTCTAAGACCCAAAGCCATTTGTTCTGGAATTTACCTGGAACTCCCATCAACAAGACCACGAAAATAGGTCGACCCTCCTCTTATCAGTCTTAGGAGACCAAAGATGAACTCAGCTGCTTCAGTTCGCGTGTACTTTTGAGTATTAATTTGGAGCCCAAAGTCAGATCCAGGTCCCATTAGTATAATTCATTTACTTTTCGCAAAGGCCCTTTTGTTGTTGTTCCCATTGCGTATCAGTCCATCATACCACAGTTCAGTCTGCAAACACATCTGAAATCTAAAATCTTCAAATGCTTTATATCTCGATCAAACTCATATGAGAAAAGAAAAGGTAGCAGGGCCCGACCTCTTTGGTAAATATAGTCTCTTATTATGCTCCATTTCATACTTTCTTTTCTTCTGATTTATAATTTCATGCAAATCATATGAAAATAAACTCTCTGCTACTACTGTGTGTTTTTCATATTGAAGTTTTTTTTTTTATTGAAAACGGTGGGCCCTACACCCCCGCACTTCATTAAAGAGTTTTTAATCAAACATACAACCAATAAGGAGAGATGATATTCATGCATCTCAACATTGAGCCATGATACTCATTCTCCTACCCAAAAAGGACACTCAACCCTTACATTGATGTTCCCTTTCCAAAACATAACAAAATTACAGTTGGTACCAAAAAAAAAGTGAGATCTTCCGCTCCGGTCTGTTATTCACTCCCCCACTGGTGCCCCTCCTTCCTCTTCAGACTCCGCCTCATTGGTAGAGCTACTGATGTCTGCATAAAGCTCTTTAACCTTCTTAGTTGCTTCAGCACCTGCCGTTTGGGACCAAAATACCATATTAGCAATAATATTGTGTAATAGCTGATGATGCATGATATGTTTGTGTGTTGGCTTGAAGATTCTATTATTTCTTTCTAACCAAATACCCCAACAAATCACCGCTACCCCAATATCCCATATCACTATCTGTTCTTTACGTACATTGGCATCCCTCCACCCTTCCCAAACCTCGTTAATCGTCTCCGGGCCCTGGCCCCCGATGCCCAGTCTGCCCAAAATGTCCCCCCAGATATGCCAAGCATACCGACACTGTAGTAGAAGGTGATCTACCGTTTCGCACTCCAGCTGACCAAGATCGAAGAACTCATACAGCGGGGACACCTAACCAAGTTCGTCCAAAAAGATGGGGCTGAGCTTCCCCCCTGAGGAGCTTACAAACGAACAGAAAGGCCCGCCGAGCTTCAAGACTCAGAACCTCCCAGCTCCTCCCAAGAGGTCTTCACCTTATCGTAAAAGTAGGATCTTGATTTTCAATAAGGCCGATGCTTGTAACCCGGCCAATAGCATGTAATAATGGCTCACCCTATTGAAGCAGCCACTTAGTTTATCTCAATAAAACATTACATTTTTTCATTGAAAGTTATTGCTCTTGCTTCTCTATCTTTCCGAGTCACGACTTGCTAAATGGTGAGTTCAGAGTCCAGCTTCTCCTACATGGCTGCTCCCACAACTTACTAAGCTCTAACAACGAGTTCGGAGTCCAACACTTGGCTCGATTCCGCTTCAAATTACTCGCTCATAAGCGGGTAAGAAGTGGTTCGTCATTCGGAATTGCTCCTACACCTCGTTAACCCCCTCTAACAACGAGTTCGGAGTCCAACACTTGGCTCGATTCCGCTTCAAATAACTTGCTCTTAAGCAAGTTAGAAGTGGTTCGCCATTCGGAACTGCTCCCACAACCGTTGATACTCTCTTAAACGACGAGTTCGGAGTCCAACACTTGGTTCGATTCCGCTTCAAATAACTTGCTCTTAAGCGAGTTAGAACTGGTTCGCTATTCGGAACTGCTCCCACAACCGTTGATTCTCTCACTTAAATAGCGAGTTCGGAGCTAAAGCTCTCCCCTAAAGTTCCTCCTCAAACTCGTCTCCCAAATGGCTCTCTCCTAGAGCCAATCTCTTCGCTCCGCTCACCTCCAAGGCAGACATCTTCTCAACGAGTTCGGAGCTCACAACTCTCTCCTAGAGTTGCTCCTCAAACTCGTCTCCCAAATGGCTCTCTCCTAAAAGCCAAGCTCTTCGATCCGCTCGCCTCCAAAGCGGGCCTCTTCTAAGCGAGTTCGGAGCTCAAAACTCTCCTATAGAGTTGCTCCTTGCACTCACCTCAAAGAATGGGTCTTCCCATGGCTCTTACGAGGATCTTCCTAGCACATCTTCTCCACCCCTAGGAGTTGAGCTCCTCTTCAAAAATCCACAAGACCAAAACACTCCTCAACTTGATCAAGACAATGATGTTGAGGGGCTATTTTGACCATGAAGAAGGGTGAATCTTCATCCCACTCCTAAAGAGAAGTTGTAGATCTTCGAGTTAGCTTCGAAACGAGGGGTCGCACGCCCCGATCGGATCTCTGTAGCATCAGGAAAAATGGATCGCAGTATCAACCGCTGCCGAGCCACGCTCCTCCTTCGTCGACCTCCGAGCTCGACAACACTTCAGATACGCCGAGCTACCGAGCTACAATGCTGAGCTGCCGGGGCACCGACCTCCGTATTGGGGAAAAAATACCCCCGAGCTCCTTGGACCGTCAGATCGTCCAAATATTCGCGCCTTGGCTGATGGGTGACTCAGATCTTGCCACGTCCCCACAAAACGACAAGATAATGTTTTCTCGAAATCTTAGCCTCTTGTCTCGTGATTCGCGCCATGACCGTGATCAACCGTCCAGATTGAGCCACGTAGCTCGGATCTGAAATTCGAGGTACCGATCTACCGAACTACAAAATGGCAAAAAATGCACCTCAAAATCCGTGCTCGGATTTGCCGAACAAGAAGCAGCCCAAAAGCACACAAAAAAAAAATATGGAGAGAAGGGTCGGGTTCGGACCCGTTAGGGTCCCAAACCCGAACCCCATATCACTCATCCCTCATCTTCAACACTTGGCGCCAAAACGAAAACCAAACAGAACAAAAGGAAAAAGACCCAGCTTCTTCTTCAAACAGCCTCCTTCAACCTCCGTCTCCCTCTTCCTTAACACAGAACCAAAACCGCAACCGAACCCATGTCGAGCTCACCCCTCACCGGGCTCCCCTCTCTCGTCTCCACCTTCACGAACTCATCTTCAACCTCCGAACTCGAGCTCCACTTCGCCGAGCTCAAAGCCTCGCACCTCCGAGCTCGAGCTCCTCCCTCGCCAAGCCGTCGAGGAGCTCAAAGCCCCAACTCCACTGCCTCCGAGCTCGCCTCTTCTCCTCGCCGAGCTCACATGAGCAGCCGAAGCTCATCGTCGAAGCTCGGAGCTTCATCGAGCTCCGCCATAGCCTTGCCATCGTAGAGCTCACCATACCGAGCTCGAACCCATCACCATGGCAATGACGAGCTCCTCACACCGTCGAGCACTCCCTCCTCCTTCGGCGAGCTCCTCTCCACCACTATGTCGAGGTCTCCTTCACAAGCTCCGCCATGGCCGACCACACTGCCGAGCTCCGAGCACCATGCTCCATCATCTCCTTCTTCGAGCTCCCTCGAGCGAGCTCTCGTCGACGGACTCCTCCCATCGCAAGCTCATCTCCAACCTCCAATGTCGAAGAGACCCCTCACGACAGCCGAGCTCGAGCTCCGACATCCCCTTCGTCGAGCTCCGAAGCCTCGAGCTCAACTCCTCACCTCCAGTGTCGAGCGTCTCCATCGCCGAACCCACCAACCCTTCGACGAAGCTCGAGCAACCACCGAGCTCCCCCCTTCGTCGCTAGCTGCCTCCGCCGCCGAGCTCACAGCTCTCTCTCTCCGAGCTCCGCCACAGAGCTTCGAGCTCCTCTCCTTCGAGCTCCACGTCGCCGAGCTCCATCCCCTCGTCGTCGACCTCCTCGCCAGACAAAGTCGGAGAGGTGGAGAGATTGGGGGCGAGGCGGTAAAGACGAAGGAGAAGAAGAGAGAAACAGAGCGGAAGAAGAGAAGGAAACGAAGAAGAAGAGAAAGAACAGAGGCGGGAGAAGAAGAAAAAAAAATCGCCACGTGGCTTCATCTCAAAGGGTCGGCCAGATCCGAGTTGCCGACCTACCAAGCTCAAAATTGGAGAAAAAACGCTGCCGACCTACACGCGCCGTTCGATCTTCTCAAAATTCGCGTCACGGCACGATCGACGCTCAGAAACGCGCCACGTGTCCAGAAAATGATCTACTTTGTGATGCGTACCATCTGATCATGATCGACGCCCAGAAATGTGCCACGTGTCCAGGTAATATTTAATTAATTAATTAATTAATTAATTATTTGTTTTAATTATTTAAAAAATCCAAAAAAATATTTAAAAACCGAAAAAAATTAATTAAAAATTCTAAAAATAATTATTAATTCAGAAAATTAATTTTAAAATTCTAAAAAAAATAATTATTTAATTAGAATAATTAATTAATATTTTCGATAATTAATTATTTAATTCGGAAAATGAATAAAAAATTCAAAAAATGAGAAAAAATTCAGAAAAATCTGGAAAAATCACCAAAAAATCCAGGAAATTCTGAGGATATTTTTTGGGCATTTTACAAGCCTATAATAACACCGTTACACCCCGAGCAAGATCCGAAACTCTCTTAAGAACACCGATAAAATCTCGTACGCCATTAGAACAACAAAACTACTCCTCAAAGACTGTAAAACTCAGTCTCCAGGAGTGGGGGGCTCGTGATATGGCTAAAAATGGGATTAAATCGGGAACGTTCAAATCGGACACGAATCTTAAAGCTCAGGGGTAAAACGGTAATTTCACCTGCTAACGGGTCTGAAATGGGAACTGAGTCTTTCTTCAAAGCCCAATAACCCATAAACGGATCTGTCTTACTGGGTACGGGTTCCAACCCGTTACAAACCAGTTCAGAAGGATAAAGAAGAATTCAGATTCATAATTATCCCAAAGAAGTGATCTTAACCGCTTCTATCCATTCACACCTGGGAAGTAGAGATATGTTCATATCTTGAAACGGATCCCTAAGACGACTATAAATACCCTCTCTCCCCCACTATTACCGGGTAATCAATACTTTTTCCAGTTTAAGTTCTTGCTTAATCTTTCAGATTACTGACAAGAGCGTCGAAGGGTGCGTCGCCGAGATCCATCCCGGTGTCTCGCACTTTTTACAGGTTCGCAGCAGCGGCAGGAGACCAAAGTCAACTCGTTGGTGAAGGTCAACAGGTTTGCCTTGTTCGTTTTCTCAAGAATCCACAAATTCTATCTATTTGCTCCCACACCAGAATCAGCAGCAACATTAAAGTAACCTAGATCTTCCTTAGCCAGATAGTTAACAAACTCTTTGCTTGTGTACTCACATCCGTTGTCTGACTTTATTGCCTTCACCTTGCATCCCGTCTCATTCTCAACCCTAGCCTTCCAAGCTCTGAATGCCTCAAATACTTCTGATTTCTCGCGAATTGCATAAACCCAAACCTTTCTTGTAGCATCATCTATGAATGTGACGAAGTATCTCTTACTACCATAAGAGAATTCCTGGGCTGGACCCCACACATCTGTATGTACCAACTCTAGCTTCGCAAGCTTCTTCTCACGTCCACCCAACTGAAAGCTAACTGACTTCTGTTTGCCCATCACGCAATTCTCACAAAAATCCATCTCAACCTTCTTCAGCCCAGGCAGAAGATCCCTAGAACAAAGCTTTTTGACACCCTTTTCACCAAGGTGCCCCAACCTGACATGCCATAGAATCGACGAGGACCTACTACTTGCTGATACCGTAGGAATGATATCACCTGAATCACCTCCCCTGAGTAAGTATAACGTGTCACCACGCTTTCCTTTTGTCACCAACCTGGAACCTGTAGTCACCTTCCATTCTCCATGCCCAAAAGTTGTCGTGAATCCTTCTTTGTCTAGTTTGCTAGTCGAGATCAAGTTTTTCTTCAAGCTCGGAATATGTCTTGTATCATACAAGACCAATTGCTCACGATTGCGAGCCTTCACTCACACAGTGCCTCTACCTACAACTGGACATATCTGCCCATTACCAACTGAAATTGCACCAAAGTCACATGTCCTGTAATCCTCAAACACATCCCTCATGGGGGTACAATGATAAGACGCACCTGAGTCTATACACCAATCATCTTACAAAATATTAAATCCATCATATAAACACAATTCATCTAGATGGGGTTCAATACTTACCATATTGGCTATCTGTGCCCCTGCTTGTGCTTTCTTATACTCCTCGCATTGGTCTCTCCTGTGTCCTGGCTTCTTGCAGTACCAACACTCACCTTTGCAATATCCTGTTCTTGACTTGGACCTGTGATTCCTGCTTTGCGACCTTCTTCTGTTGTTACTTCTACCACAGTTGTCAACTGACATCACAGTATTGCTAGGATATGACACCGAAATCTCTCTATGCCTTTTCCTCCTTGCATCCTCATTCATAATGCTGCTTATAACATCCTTTAGGATTGTCGTATCAATCATGGTGCTAGTAATAGTCTGCTCTACTTTGGCGTAACTGTCGGGAAGTCTGGATAGCAACAACAACGATTGTGCCCTCTCCTCAAACTTTAAACCCGACGATTCCATCTGATTGTAAACCATATAGAAATTGTTGATGTGCTCAGCAACCGAACCCCTTTCTGACAACTTCAAGTTAACCAACTTCTTTAGATGTAAGATCTGATTCGCTGCATTCGGCTTCTCAAACATGTCTGTCAATATCTCCATTGCCTCCTTTGCAGTTCTTGCCTTCTCAATATGAAATAGCACCTTTTTGCTCAGCGACAACTGAATCTGCCCAAGCGCTTTCTGATCCAATCTATTCCAGCCCGCCAACGCAACTGGATCGACCTCCGTCCCTTCTGGCTTCACACCAAACAACGGATCATCTAGATCCTTCTGTTGGAGATACGCAATCATTTGGATCTTCCACATTGTGAAATCCGTTCCATCAAACTCCTTGACTCTACTCTTGTCGCCCATCTCAATCAATACTACCTACCTGTAGCTCTGATACCACTTTGTTGAATTCTAACTGCGGAATAAACTCGACAACGACGACGAGATGCAAGAACTATAGAATCAAAACAAGAGAACAAAGAACAACCAAAAGCAACACACAAGAACATACAAGAATTTTAACGAGGTTCATCCAAACAATGGCTACTTCCCCGCACAGAGGCACTCCTGCGATTTCCACTAGAAATATGAAGATTAGGTTTACAAATCTCTCAAGAACTCACCACCAAGGTGTAGGGTTTCTTTCTATCTTCCTCTCTCTTAATGACGGTTGGTAGATCTTTCTTTTCTTTTCACTTAACCCTAAAATCGTACATGATACAATATATATAGGATTCCACAACTTTCCATCTCAGCCGCTTATCAATCAGCGTCGGGACGGTCGACCGCAACTCTAGGATGATCGACTGGTCCTTTCCTCGAGTGCACAATTCCAACAGAGAGCGGGTCGGCCGACTAGGCGGTCAACCAGTCATTCCTTCAAGATACAGAATTGAGTCAGAGAGTGGGACGGTCGACTGCGCGGTCGACCGCAACTCTACTGTAGCCTCTCCAACTACTCTTGACATCTTGCTCCCACTTCGACTTTCCTTCCCTCCTATCTTCTTCAACCCATTATCATGTATTGGATCCACAAACCCCAACAAGACACCGCAGACACTCCACCAATCTGACATCTCTCTGTCCAGATTGAGTCTTCGTTCGTATCCCTTCGCTTAACCCTTGTTGACTCTCACCGCAATTTTGCGATGAAGGCAGACTTCGCACCTGACCCCCTTCAAGCCCCCTGACATGAGAGAGACCAAAGGCACCCCTCATTTTGACCAGACCAAGTCAAAATAGAGTCCAAACTATAAAATTGTCTGGCAATCATCGCCCACACCAACTAGAATTCATTTCACTGCGAATTGTAAATCGGTTGTAATTTGGATATTAGGGAAAATAATTTGGATATTAGGGATGACCTTTTAGTGGAGGAAAATATCACTCCACCCCCTCTCACCTTCTCCATCGGCAACATCAACAGTAGCCGACGAATCCCCAAACCAGCAGCAGCAGTTGCTGTCGTCGACCTCTTCCATCAAATGCCGTCGACCTTTTCCGCCTCTCCAACAGTAGACGATGAAGTCCCGAACCAGCAATGCCAGTAACAGCCGACCAATCCCCTAACCAGCAACACCAACACCTACCGACGAAGCCTCGATGATGCTAGAGCCATGCCAGCACCATCCCCGCATCAACCGATGCATCCTATCCCGACCCCAGCCGTCGTCCTCCCCGACGAACGCCACCAGCAACGCCAACACCTCCTGACGAAGCCCCGATGATGATAGAACCATGCCAGCACCATCCCTGCATCAACCGATGCCTCCTAATCCGACCCCAATAATTTGGATATTAGGGAAATTTTTTGGATATTAGGGGTTCCTCAACTTCAACACGACTTTCAAACATGAATTCGAAAATCGAATCCCTAACAACAAAACTCCCAAACCCCAAAAAAAAAAATCAAAATCAATATTGAAACTCAGAATTTCCCCCTCCCTTTCGATTCTCTCACCATTCACCCCCACATACCACCACGGCAGCGCCAACACCCCCGGCATTCGCCGTGCGCAACCCCAAGCCGGCGTCTGACCGCTCTCCCGCCGCCCACCAACCTGAACCCCAACTGAGGTGTGTGCTGGTCGCCCCGACCCGCCTCCACGCTAGCCCCCAGTCAGCACACCCTCTTCCACGGATCGGCCAACCACGAGCAATGGTGCCTCCGCGCTCACTCCCCACGCGGCATCTTCGACCCCGCCGAAGATGCAACGCATAACACCTTGACTGCCGCTGCACCATCGACGCCAAGCCAAATCTTGGCGCCCCCCACTGACCGCCGCCACACCGAACCCCCAACGGTTCCAACCGCCAACCCCCCTCCATCCCGCCTTGCGGGATTTGAAGAGAAACAAGAAGATGAGGGAGAAGACGAAGAGATCTAGGAGATCGTTGAAGAGGTGAAGTTGGGAACGGAGGTGGGGAAGGGGGCGGGGAAGCTACCCCCCCCCCCCCCCCCCCCAACAGTCAGATCTAGGGTTAGGGTTTTTTTGGGAGCTTCTCTCTCTAGAATTCTAGAGAGAGAAAGCTCTTTTTTGTGTCTCTCGGTCTATGATTTAATAATGTTGTACATTTATATGGTGGCCTTTTACTCAATAACCAACGTTCCCTATCAAATATAGTTAATGAAGTCAATTTCTTTGCTCAACAACTGCATAGAAAATGTTGGCTAATTAAATTTTTTTTAATGGAACGCGGGGATTCAACCCACCGTTAAATGATCAAAATAAGAAAATGTTGACTAATTTTGAGTTGTATTATTGAGATACTGAAAGCCATTAAATTGAAGGGAAAAAAGGGTTAAAAGAAAAACAGGAAATATTGGAGGTTCAGTTCGAAGATGGAAAGAGTGTAAGAGTTTGGTGAAAGCAAAGCAAAAGCACTGATTGAAACCTTGTGTTAGTCAGTCCTTCTCCTTCACCAACTGAAATGAAGAGAGGTGAGGTCAGTATCAGAAATTGAAAATTGAGAAGGTCCTCTGTTTCTTATTGATTGTTGGATTGGAGTATTGTAACTTAATGGCCTGCCAATATCTTGAATTCCAACTGGTTGATGTAGGGCCACAGTGAGAAAAATTCACTCAGCATTCTTGTGTCATTTATCCTGCACAAGTTACATTGTTGAGTTTAGATTCAGAAGATGCACTCTTAGTTTCATCAGGCCAATCATTCATGTAATGCACACAAAGATATACAACTGTATCAACACTCACCACAAAACCTGAAGTATTCTTTTAATAATTTTGGTAAACTTAAAAAATATTACCAATCAAAATGCATTTTAATGCATGAAAACATTACAAACCATAGGTTGAATGTGATGCATTACTGGGCCAGATATATGTCAACTATTTGTAATTCCAAAAGGAGCTGGTGTTATCGGCCTTTGTCATCGTTGGGCATCCAATTCACGATCGAATGTGCAATGCAAATGCCAAATACCTAGTAAAATACATGCTGATAGTGCATGTACTATCTTCATTTTGGTAGTTGTTAGGTTTGAGTCTCTGTATTTATCAACTCCTAGGCATCAACATCTCCGATTCCAGCAGATGCCATAGTTCCAAATTCTAAGCTCCATTATTCCGCAGTCATATCCCCATCTTCCAGAGCATCAGTGATCTCCTCGGATTATTAAAATTTAAAAAAAGTTGAAGAAGCAAACTAGATTCAGGAAGCTAGACACTGTTAAGGCTGCTGGAAATAAGATGAAAAAATGTGAGTTGGTCAAGGAAAAGATAGGTGAATATGGTCCGGAAACTACAGACTAGAGTTCATCAATTGAATTGATACAAGTCCAGGCATCACCAAAAGAGGGTGCTATCAAAACTGCAATCTGTAAATACTAATGGGTATCTCAGAAACATATGGGAAGAATTACTATATACCAGAGTCTGGCTACTTTCAAATAACAGATATACTCAAACACCGACGGTAAACAGAAAAGTTATAAATTTTCATGACAAAAAAGTATGAAATCATATATACCTTGCTGATTTCACCCAAAAACTGAGAAATCATCCTTCTGCATGCTCTTAATGTTCATTATATCAAACATCCTCTAGTTCGTCTTTATACTACCAGTGCTACCCATTCCAGGTGGTGGATTAAACATATAGAGAAATACAATAAAAAGAAAATATTAAAAAAAAAGATGTTACAATTAAACAAAGGGCAATTTAGTCTAATCACTTAGACCCACTTTTTCTCCCCTCCAAATCCCCCAATATTGGAGGGGAGCCAAAAGTGGCTCAGGAGGGATTCTGCACCCCTCCATTCCCCTCCCCTCCCCTCCCCTCCTAAAAATGAACCAAACAAGAAATATTAAAAAAAAAAAAAAACCTCCCCTCCCCTCCATTCCCCTCCAACCAAACACTGTGAGAAAGTTATAGGATCAGTATATAATGTATAAGATGAATGCATTTGATCTCTAAAGGTTGCTTGTATCACGATATTGAAAGTTTGTTGTTCAAATATGCACAACCATTAACAAGATGATGGTGCCTAACTCAAATCATAGCTTGAATGGAGAAACAGAAGAATTTTCCCATATCATGAATTGCACATTAGGAAATATTCAGAAATGGTCACCAACAAACATATTTATTTAAAGTAGTGGATGTCCACTTCAAAACTACTACAAATAAAACGAAGTTCACACATTGCATACCAATCAAAGGAGCAAATAGTACATACCTATAGAGAAACTCCATGCAAGATGGAAAAAACTTAACCCTTACAGTTGGGATCTACGAAATCCAGGCAAAGGAGGAAATAACACAAACAGTGCATGTTCTGATATTAAAATTATTACAGCAATCCAAATTAGACATAACGAGTCCATGATAAATGCAAAAGCAAGCCTGAGAATCATCCTTTGCCTTTATTCTTCATTTTCGCCCTTTCACAGCCGAAGAACATCTCAGGATTAACCCCTCAGCAGATGCATATCTGCTTGCTGACTCCTACGCTGTAAAATTGGCAAAAAATGATTAGCTCTCTAAACATATGAGTAAGTATTAGTAATCCTGGAAAAGATATTGAACAAGCTTGAGAAAAAAGCTGAGAATAGATAATGTGTTTTTTGAAGAATTAAAAAGAGTATATTTGGGCATTGGGTTGAAGCAATCAATATATGTTTCGACCGGGGTGATAACTAAAATTGGATATCAGCAAAGGGTGTGTGCATGCAGCATTCAAACATTGGAAAGATGAAAGATAGAAGTGGGTTATAGAATCACAAGAAAGTATCAAATAGAGGTGAGAGTGAGTCAGGCATTAATTATATCAAACAGTTGATATATATACACAAAGCTTAGAGTTGAAAGACATACAGAACATTGAATCGAGGTTAATTATAAGAAAGTTGAGGGGAAATAAATGAAAGAATAATTAATCACCATGCGGAGTCTTTAACAACAAATAGATAGATGTTACCTTCCTTCCTTATTCTTCTTCGTCTTCTTCTTTAGCATCATAATAATAATCACCAAACCTAGTCTTTAACGATTTCCTGTTGTCCTCTGTCACCACTATGTCATCAACAGTGAAGGTGGGGATGTGAGCAATCATCTTTTGCCAGTCCTCATTCATGCATCTTTTTACTAAATCATAGCACCCCGATACCCGCAATTCTTGTAGGGAGGCAGGCAGTCCCTCTTCTGGCAGTGACTTGATGTTGGGGCAGCGATTAATTTCTAATTTTCGAAGAGTGGAAAGGCTGATCAGGTTGGATGGCAGGGACTCTAGCTTTTCGCATTCTACAACTATCAATTCTTGTAGGGAGGCAGGAAGTCCCCCTTCCGGCAGTGACTTGATGTAGGGGCAGCCAGCAATTTCCAATTTTCGAAGAGTGGAAAGGGTGTTGATCAGGTTGGATGGCAGGGACTCTAGCTTTTCGCAACCTTCAACTATCAATTCTTGTAGGGAGGCAGGAAGTCCCCCTTCCGGCAGTGACTTGATGTTGGGGCAGCCAGTAATTATCAATTTTCGAAGAGTGGAAAGGCTGTTGTTCAGGTTGGATGGCAGGGACTCTAACTCCCTGCACCGACGGAAGCACAAAGAATGGAGGGAGATGAGATGTTGAATCCACTCCACCAGCTCTGTTGGGAAGCAGCTTCTCATTTCTTCACGTGCTGTAATATTCAGATGCTCAACAGATGTAAGAAGATTGGGGGACGGAAGCCATTCTCTTACTATAGATGCGCTGTCACAATTGACTTCAATTAATCCTTCAGTTCCAACATCATAGAAGAATCCAAGTTTTGAGATTCTCATTCGGATTTGATTAAAATTAGATGGTGGAAAGTGAAAGATAGATCCTCTCAGCTTAGGGCATTCCGCAATAGAGAAATATTTAAGACGTGGGAACAATTCAAACCCTCCTCCTTCTTCTTCTATTTTGTACCAATCCTTCAATTCCGGCATATCGTAGATATAAAGTTGCTCCAGTGATGGGAATATTGCTTTAGAACACAACCCAACACTGTTGCTTGCATAAAATTCAGAGCCGATGCTTCTCACTGCATTCATTCTTTCTATTCTCAACTTCTTCAAGAAAGGAAGATGTCCCAAAAGAGGGAGGAATTCCCATTTTGAACAATTATACAATTCAAGAGTAATTAGATTAGATGCCCAATTTGCATTCCACCAACTAGGAGTACCACCACCACCGTAGCCTTTGATTTCTAGTTGTTCAAGATTTCTATGTGGCTGAAGACCTTCAAGCACATCCTCCTCATTGTGAAGAAGATTAATATGATGATCTTTCTTCCCCTTCCAACACAACCATGACCCTCTACGATTTGAAAGACGGTTTAGATTTTGGTGCCACCATTCCAATTTCAAAACTTTAAGATGCCTTTTGTTGCCCAACATGGCCTGAGAGGCCTGCTCCTTTGTCTTAACAGTCTCAAGACCCTCCAAACAAAGTCTTCTCAGCTTTGACATGTCCCTTATCTGTCCAATGTCCAATCCCTTCTCTCCCTGACTAACCTCGAAATTTAATTCTTGAAGCAAAGTTAATGATCCAATCCAAGCTATCCCTTTCGTCGGACGAAGCACTTGCAGGTGGTAAAGCTTGCACACTAATTTCGGCATATTAATAGAATAATCCCCCCCAACTCCAAGTACCGTAGATGCAACATTTTCTGAATAAATTTCAATGACAATGCTACTGGAAACTCATGTAGTACCAACACACGTAGACCTTTCAGTTCACTCAACACATCAAATGTCTTCACAACAGAGCAATGAAACACAACAAGGCTCCTTAAATTTTCATTAGCAATCTTATCATTATTGCAAAGTAGAGAAAGATTGTTAGAACAAATTGATATGTGGCGAACCTTCTTCTTCGGTGATGAGATGTGTGCTTCATCATTTTCTGCAATGTAAATTTCACCATCAGACAGAGACTGTGCAAGATCATGAAGTAAGTCATGGATCACATATGTATTCGGAAATAGCTTAATCATAAAGCCATATGTCTCATGGATGAAAGATCTGCTTAGTAATTCATTAAAGTAAGCCTCTCCAATCTTCTCTAGGAGTTGTTGTTCATTGGGTAATATAAAGCCATGGGCAATCCACATTTGAACTAAATTTTTCTTCGAATATCTGTAATCTTTGGGAAACAAAGAACAATAAACAAAGCATTGCTTCAAATATGAAGGGAGGTATTCATAACTTAATCTAAGTGCCTGCATGATTCCATCTTTTTGTTGATCAGTTTGCCACAATTCATTTTGCAAGACTTCCTTCCAGTATTGGACATTCAAATCAAGTCTGAGCATAGCACCCACTGTTTTTGCTGCTAGAGGAATGCCTTTTAACTTCTCAGCTATTTGCTTGCCAACAACCTCCAAGCCTGGATAATTTGCACGATTCTCATCTCCAAAGGCACAATCTCTAAAGAATCTCCAAAATTCCTCTTTGGCTAAACCTTCCAGATGTATGGCTTCTTTGGTTCCCATCATTTTTGCTATTTTTTCATTTCGAGTTGTAACTATAACTCTGCTTCCGTCCTTCCCACAATTCAGAACACGTTGCAACTGCTCCCATTTTGTGTTGTTCTCATTCCAAATGTCGTCAAGTACAATTAGAAACCTCTTATATTTCAGCCCATCCTGCAAAATTTGTTGAATTCTATCCAGATTTTCAAGGGAATGGAAATCATGGGGTTTAGAAACGGAAGCCGACTCTATTATCTCCTTTGTGAGCCGTTTCACATCAAAATTATCTGATACACAAACCCAGGCCTTAAGATCAAACTTCACATCTTGATTATTGTAGACATCTTGAACGAGAGTAGTTTTGCCCACACCGCCAATCCCAATTACTGGAAGGACATGGAAGTTTCTGCTGCTGTTTCTGCTGCTATTTCTGCTGCTAGATGAACCACCACCATCACCTGAAAATTGGTTTAGCAACTTCATTAGTTGGGCTCTCTCTTTATCCCTACCAAACACTTTTGATTCGATGGGCATGGAGGTCGTCACCCGCGACTGCATAATCTCAGATACCCATTGACTGACTGCAGGTTGGCTGTTAATCAACTAAATCATAACAGAGCTACCAGCAGCTATCCTTTTAAATTTATCTACCACCTCATTCAACTTCTTAACAACATCACCGGAAACAATGAATTTTTTTACTGTGTTATTTGCACATGTGAAGCATCTCTTGAAAATATTGTTCTCATCATCAGCCGTCCCCTCCACTTTTTCTTGGATGATTTTGTATTTTAACATATCGAGCACATCCTCTGCATCGTATGTAGCATCTTTGATAGCTTGAAGCCAGTTACCCAACTCCTTATTCTCAATTCTTCGCTTGTCAGCTTCACATAACACAGCTTTTATCGTCTGTAGATCTTCCTCTATACACTTGAGTTTATCCTTAACAGCAGGTTGAAACTGAAAATAATCATTGATGTAGGGCTGGACTTGGTCGGCTATAAAACCAACGGCAGTAGATGCAACCCATCCCCCCAGTTTCAGTAAAATCGTTTCGGCTGCCATCTACAAGATCAGAATACATGTACGAAGGGCAGAGAACCTTGTCGTACACCTCCACTAGAGCATATTAATACTGTACGTAAATGAATCCGAATGGAAATCAGGAGATACCACTATGAGCATATGCAGCAGGATCAACAGTTATACTGAAATACAATAAAAAGAGTCATATATTAGAACTTAGAATACAATAAATACAAGTGATTCATAAACAAAACATAAACACGTAGAATTAAGGAAGGTAAGACACAAGTCTGCATACCTTTGGAACTCCACACCAAGCATGCCTGTTTAATTGTATATATACAGCCTCACCAGCTATTCTTTCTTCTCAAAGACATGGTGGTAGCAGTGATTCCTAACTTCTCTGAAAGGAAGCAAGATGGAAATTAGTATGTGAATTGGTAAAGGAAAGAAAGAGTATCGGAACTCTGAAGGTAGGCTGTTTAGAATTAAAAATGTATTTCAAAATTTTTATTTGTGGTGGAAATGAATTATTAAAGTTAGCAACAAATTATTCTTTGATGACTAACAAACTTTTTTGTTTGCCTTTTTGTCCAGAAGGATTCTTATGAACTTGTATATTTCAGAAATGGTCCTAACTAATGTACGAGTTACTGTGGAAATTGTCCTAACTAATGTAGGAGTTACACTGTTCAGTGGAAATTGTCCTAACTAATTTTTTGTGACTTACAAAAAAGGTGCTCTCCTTCAAATTAGTTTCACTCATTCAAACTTGGTCGATTCATGTCTTGAACAACCAAGTTTTGTAATATGTCTTGAACAACCAAGTTTTATTTCAAAACTTGAATTAAGCATTCAAAGACCTGGATGCACAAAACATGTACATGTTCCACGTTGATGTTTTAGTTTGCTCTGAACTCGTGCTTTGATTGGAGAATATACTTTGGTGGTGTATGTTTACTAGCGTGTCGTTTGTTGTAAGACACCTAGTATTTTTTGGGTTGTGCTACTGTGGTTTTGCTCTCTCTCTCTATATATATATATGCTAGAGGCTGGAGCGTCTTATTATCCGCACACACACACACACACAAAAAGCCATATTTTCCAGTGCAACTTGGTTTATTCAGACTAAAATTATGATTAATTACTTGATCAGGATTTTCCTTGCACTTCCAAATATGTGTAACCACTGGTCTTGTGGAGATATAAATATCTCGGTAGGTTGATGAAAAGTCTACATGAGATAATATCAATTAAAAGAAAACATTTTATGTGCATGTTATGTTATTGAATGGGAACTGCATTAATTTTTTATTTAACTTTGCAATAGAGTTAAAACTTACTATTATTTTGGTAGGAGTAGAACCCTCTCCTGTTTGTATTGTTTGGATCCTGTTTTAATAGCACGGTTATATGACTATATGAGTTCCCAAGTCCCAAATCCAATTAGGTAAATTTCCTTGAATTTAGACTGCCCGCCCTAACTTGAATATATATACCCTTGATTCAAACTTTCATTTCATTTCTATTCCTCCATAGCACACAGTGTTGTACATTATTGATTTTTGTTGTATCATTAATTCCTAGTTGCAAATTTTATCAGTCATTGACTTGACTTGGTGAGAGACAGAATTATTGAAAGCTGACATAGGTTAGGTCCACTGATGCTGATACAAGAATCAATTGCCATCGCTCATTTCTTCTATCAAATCTTTCTTTTCTTTTCTGTTTTTCAAAGAAATGTCCTTTTGATTTTTTTTTTTAAATTAGTGCTATGGCTTTTCTGAGCATAGTAGACGTGTTTTAGAAAAGCTTGTTTATGTGATTCAATGATTTGTTTAGGATACGCCTAATTTCTTCTACTTCTAGAATGAAGTAAATTAAGCATGAACTAAACAGCTAAAAGATTAATACTTCAAACTTAATGGATAAAACCTTACTTTTTTATAATTCACACCTAACATGCATATTAACAGCTAATTCCCGTAGTGGGGGTTGTTTTGAATTTCAAATTTTTTTTTTTTTTTGAAATTCGAATATGTGTTGAGTTCGGTGGCACTCCCTTACATCCAAATGATTCTTCACCCCTAATATTCAAATCACAACCAACCTTCAATTAGCAAGAAAATGAATCCTAGTTTGTGTGAGGCCACGGTAGTCGAGGGAGTTTATAGTTTGGATTCATCTTCGATTTATTCAGATCAAAGTGAGGGGTGCCTAGGGTCTCTCTCATATCAGGGGGTTTGGAGGCATTTGTGGAGCCATGGAAGGCGACAACAGCCTCCGTTGCAAGGTGGCGGTGATAGTCAATGGTGGTCAAGCAAGGGGATGAGAACGAGGTCAAAATCTGGACATGGGTATGCCAGATTGGTGGGTACCTGCGGTGTCTCTCGTATGGTGCTTGTAGTTGACATATGGATCACTGCTAAGAGCGACGGCGATGCGAAACGGAGTACAAGCGAGGGAGTGAGAGAGAATCAGCTCAAATTTGCACGAGAAACTTGTTGTGACGAGGTCGGTCGACCGGTAGGATTAGGTTTTGTTGTATTTTTGTTGGTTAGTCGGGGTGTATGAGTTCCAGAACCCAGCTTGTTGGGTTTCCTGAACAGCATAAGCCTATTCTTGGTTGTATGTTTTATAAAATCTTTTTTAATGAAACACGGGGCTATAACCCACCATTTAATGGGGAAAAAAAGCAGCTAATTCCCGTAAGACAAAACACAGAGGGAACACCATCACCAAGTAAGCCTCTCCAATCTTCTCTACGATTTGTTGTATCACTAGGTAATATAAAGCCATGGACAATCCAAATTCGAACTTAGTTTGTCTTTGAATATTTGTCTTTCAGGTATAAGACATCTAGTTTTTTTTATTTTCGTTAGTGAACCAGTGTAAGGTTGTACTTTGTATCCCCATGCTCTTTACCTTTGTTTCTTGTTACTTCAGTGATTACACAGCTGAAATCAAAATATGGCATGATATTCAGTTAGACTGATGGTTGTTAAACTGGAATTTTGGGTTCCTAATAACTACTTGGTCTTTCAACAAAAATCCTTATCCACTAGTTGGATGTACAAAAACCTCTGAACCAACTCCCACTATGTCTGCTCCCTCCTCCTCCCCCATCTCCACCACCCCATAATCTTCCCCCGCCACTTTGCCTTCTCCTCCCCACAGCCACCCAGCCTTCCTCAACCACCTCCCCACTACCATATTCCTTTTCAGTGTCAATGAAAAACCTTCCACTCTATCAACCTAGAGGTGCTAAAACTAAGGTCCCCGTCCACGCCACGATGAGATCCCATGGCCCTCTTCGGTTCCACAAAGATGATCA